>OX388026.1:16618206-17868206 GCA_947578705.1 Lacanobia wlatinum
AGTACTGTTTCGTGCGCAGCTGGCGTTGGTACTTCTCCCAATTGCGGCATAATGTGCGATAGCGCAACTCTTGTCTCGTTTATCATGCCCATCTCCCGTCGAAGAATCTCCTCAGTCACAGTGTGGATAGACTTGAACTTCAGGTTGATACCATGCACTTTGAGCACGTGGTTATTCAAATTCACTTTGTAACTGAATGCAACATTGCAGACCTGTAAAATAAATTTTTGTTTACGCATCTTAAAGAGAGTTGTGTTACTATTTTGGTGAACAAAAAGTAAATTCTATCTATCTGTCTAACTTACAAATTATTATCAACAACTTGGGTGTTTCTATACTTAGTAGCGTAAGTTGTCAAGCACACATTGTATGCCCAATAAAGGAAATGAGTGAGTTAGCTCACTCATTTCCTTTGAGTAAACGACTTTACAAGGCTTCCTGTGTTTTTTGGATGATTCATTATTTAAATTTATATTAAATAATTAGTAATAATAATTAGTTCACAGTAACTCTAAAATGGTAAGAAAAAGGAAAGTTAACTGACAAATTTTTGCCATATACATAGGTCTGAAGATATAGGGATCACTCAGCACTGAATTGTGCATGGTCAACTGTGTTACGACAGATTATTTTGGCCATTTAACTGTTAGAATCATGTAGAACCTACTGACCTCGCAATTATAGGGCCTATCGCCAGTGTGGGTAATCAAATGGTTCTGCAGATGGTGGCTTTGCGTGAATTTTTTACTGCAGAAGCCACAGTTGAACCGTTTTTCGCCAGTATGGATCGCCATATGGCGGCGAAGACCTGCCATCTGGAACGTGACAACATATGATATAAAGACTATGACGCACCTGACATGTGTACGGCCGCTCCCCGGTGTGCATTCTCTCGTGGTTTTGCAACTGATGTTTCGCGTTGAACGACATTGTGCAAGTATTACATTTGAACGGCTTGTAGCCGGAGTGTATACGCAGGTGACGATTCAGATCACAACGCTGAAATACATCAATTGCACTTATTTTTTCTTAAATTTTATCAAGCACGGGGGGTTTAGAAAAAAACTGCCATTAAAAAACACGAATTGATATAAAACTCGTAAAAAGGTTTTATACTTACAGCAATAAATCTCTTCGTACATAAATTGCAGGAAAATGGTCTTTCTCCCTTGTGAATTAAATTATGCCTAAAACAAATAAAACAGGAATGGTTTAAAAAAAATGTCGGTGTTGTGATCTGGATAGATACTTTCAAATACAATGCAATGCAATACATACCTAACCAAAGATTTCTGGCTGTAAAATCCAGCTCCACATACTTCACAAATGTGGTCTTTAATTCCTGTATGTTGTTTGGCATGGACCAGCAAATTACTCTTCTGTGCAAATGATCTTGGGCATTGAGCACAAGTGTATCTCTTTTTCTCTGCAAGATATGACAATGATATAATGTACTTCGAGGGTTACTTACATTAGGTGTATGTATGAATGAATACATGTATTTGTAAGTACATACCTTGATGTGTGGCTATGTGATTGCCCAGAGTGAACGTAAGTATACCACATACAGGGCATACTAGTTTCTCCCGCTGTTTAGTAGCGGCAGTCCGTACCATTCTCACAGGTTTTTCTCTGCGTGGAATTTTGTCTGCTCCAGATGATGGAGTTTTAGTTTTGTATGCTGTGTGAACTTTCAGTACTGTTGCATCCTTTGGTCTCTTTAATAGAATAGGTTGACCTCTTGTACCATTTTTCATAATTGGATCTATAATAAAATATGGTATTTTTTAATAGTTTGGATCTATCTAAAAATGAAGTGTCAGCAGACACATTAGGTACAAAACAGTTTTTTTTTTAAATTGCTTGAATGAGGTGGCCAGTTAACAGGTCCATTTGGTAAAATAAATCGTTCATCAAATGTTTCTTTCAGTAAATTAATGGTATTGTGTGCTGTGTGGCATGTCGCACCGTCCTGCTGAAACCACATGTCTGCCACATTAATGTCATAAAATCCACTAAATGCCACTCTAAAATAAAGCCAATTTCATGCATATTATAAACATTTTTCAGTTCTCAATTTCAATTCAAAGTTTTCCACCTCTAAAAAAAAACACCTGTGTAAGAAAACTGATCAACAAGTTCAATAAACTATAATCTACTTTAGACAGCTACATTAATTGGTTGGTACATACAGCAAGTGATTGTAGTAGCTCGTGACTTATTTTCACTGTAACCACTGGAATCCAGGTCATATTCATCTTTAAACTTCTTCAGCACTTTTACTTTTCTTACAACAGTTTTACCTTTGAATACTTTGATATCTGACAGTTTTGGTTTCTTAAATTTAGTCTTGGGCTTTTCAATTGGAGGTACATAGTCATCATCATCATCGTCTTGGAAGACATCATCATCTAAATATTCTATCTCTGCCTGAAATTATAAAAGTTGGTGTGTTAAGGGAAGCTTTCTAAATTTGAGTATTTTGAGTTAATAATGTATGATTTCAATGTCAAATTTTGATAGGTTTTCAGGCTTAAGATGGAGAAGTACTCAACTACAAATGCTTAATTCAGAAATCAGGTTATGTGTATGGAAAAAGAGTAAACTCTGCAATCTCTAAACATTGTCACTTTCTGCTATTTATTTTTTATTTATTTATTTTGCTATTGTCTTTTTCTCTGCCACTCTTCTATACCACTCAATGAGATTTTATAAGGTTGGCAAAAATAGAAAGAGCAATAATTTGCACACAAGCGAAGCAGGAGCAAGTCTAAGTTATGATAATGATGAAAAATATAACAAGTTTCTACTTACATCAGGGTCACTTTTAGTAGCATAATTAGTTCTGGTAGTTCTCCAAGTTAACTGCACATCTTCATCACAGTTATCAATTTTAACCTCCTCTGCGTTAGGGTCTACTTTTCTTATGACTGTGTTAGCTATAACAATATCTTTGCCATCCATAGTTTCCACTGACTTTTGTGGCACCTCTATTTCCATCTCCCATTTTGGTTCAGGTTTTATTGTCAAGGGGCCAATTTCACTTTTTATGTCAGTAAATGAATCAAATGCGATTTTTTTTGTTGGTACATTTTCTTTTTCCCTTGCTATTATTTTTCTCAGTTTCTTATCAGACCTGCAAGGATAAATCTTAAGTTTGAATACAGACTACTAGGTGATAAGTGTTTGGAAAAATAAGAGAAAAATCTTTGCCCTGCAGTGGGATAATACAAGCTAGATGGATAGATATAAAACATTGTACTAAGTTTCATATTTTGATTTGTGCTTAGAAAAGGCAGAAAGCCTGCAAAACAACAAAGTGAGTGGATACAATTGGCTAGCAGCTTTATACAATTTCATTAGAGCTGTCTGCAAGTTTACCAATGTAGCAATGATCAGGAAACACAGTGGTTTATTAAGGAAAACAAAGAATGAAATTACCTTTCAGCCACTGTTTTAAGTAGGTATGCTTTCTCCAAAGTGGTGCAGCATTTGAGGCAAATCTTTTCAGGCAAGCCATCATTGGATGCAACCTGAAACAATAAATAGTATGCATGACTACACAATAAATTGTTTAATATGAACATAAATGTGATATTACTATGGCATGCTTATTAATGTAACAACATAACTACGTGCATCTTTTTCTATAGCTAGTTTGTTGAGAGAATTATGTCAATTTTACATAGCATTTAATTACAGTTTTGATCTATGCCAGGTATTTCATCAACGATTTTTCGCGGTTATCGGTTATCAAACACTATCACTAAATCCCGACACTATTCAGTTTGTTTTGGTCAGAAATCAACTGACAAGCGCGAAAAGCCGCTAGTTTGTATACAGAACAGTAGCGTTTCCAACTTACCTTTACGTCGGCAATCGCTGTAAGCATTTCGGCATAATTACCAGACAGCTTATATCTGAACAGAGGACATAATGGTTTTTTGTTCGTCAGGCAAATACGACACGATTTCATGTCGATAACATCAATTGGATCTAACATTATCCACCAAAACTAAAGTGATGGCAATATAGTAATCCGTTTTTATATCGAAGCACTTCACTTTTCCTAAATAATCTTTAGGGATTGCTTGCTTGCTTGGTACGATTTTATGACAATCTCAATTCACCACCTCACTACGCCGCCATAGACAACGAAAGAAAAGGAAATAGTGTGCGTCTTATTTTATCAAATTTCGAAGCACAATGTTGCCAGCATTTTTTTTGGTTTATTCTAAAATAGAATAGTGTTCGTAATTGTGCTCAAGAAAGTAAATACAAAATAATTTGATTTCATGAAAACATGATCCATTTGATTGTCAGACATCTATTGATGTCAGGGCACTTTTTACACAGCCTAAACATGTATTTGCATTTGGACTGTGAATGGGTTGGTGTCGGTATTGGTAGCCACTGCCAGTTCCGTCTTTACCATAAGAGCACAAGAGGCACGTGCCCAGGGCCCCGCATCATTTGGGGCCCTCAAATTAAGCCTATAATGTTATTTCGGGCTTCCAAATTACACTGCTTATAATTTAATTTCGAGGCTTTTTCTCCATAGGAAACGACCAATTCGAACCTTGCACTAATTTCTGAAGAACTTCTGTGAAACTTACCCCAGGCGGGATGTAAAAATTCCCTAACTCGCTTCGCTCGCAAAATGAAATCTTTTGGAGCTCGCTACGCTCCCTAGATGACGAAAGTTTTTCTGCATGATTCAACAAATTACCTTCTTATTATTTGAATTGTCAAAAGAAAATTTTACCTATCCAAGACTGGCTGCAAATTTTTCCAAACACGCTTCGCACGCTCGCTCTTGTCGCTGCGACGGCTTAAAGCTATCTGGGGAGTAAAAGTTTAAGCCAGCTTCGCTCGCTCCTTCATAATTTTCTTTTTGGAAAATTACTGTGACATTATTAATAAAGAGCAAGCGGCACATGCACGTGCGCTGTATGGAGAACCCGGTGTGTGACTTATTTATTAACCCAGCAGCAAACCAAGACACCACACGTGGCGACGAGCCCTCAAGTAAGGTGGTAAATTTTGCTACAATATAAAAAAAAGGACGAGATTACGAAGGAACTCACGTGCACACAAAAAATATCACTCACGGTTTTATGACGCTATCGATTGAGATGTACTACTCAATATGTAGTATCTAATTACCCAAGATCTATTCAAACAAATGACTAGATAAATCACAAATAACAACACTTTGCTAACGAAATTATCGTCTGATCGTTACTGACAAGTTGTTATAATCATTGTCATGTAAACCTCTTGCAATATAAAAAAGCAACGAATACTTTCCTAAAATAATGTTCGTCATAATTATGGTTGTATTCTCGAAGGTAGATGTAGATTTTTCTGTAAAAATGTTAAAATAGTCTAGTCGATGATAACCGCAATCCAGATGCCAAGGAGCACAACTAGTATTTTTCCAAGGTAAACCAAGGTGCCAAGGAGCACAAAGTAATTATTTTTCCAAGGTGCCAAGAAGCACTAAATAGTTATTTTTCCAAGGTGAATCAAGGTGCCTAGGAGCAAAACTAGTATTTTTCCAAGGTAAATCAAGGTGCCAAGGAGCACAAAGTAATTATTTTTCCAAGGTTAATCAAGGTGCCAAGGAGCACAATTAGTTATTTTTCAAGATGTTGGTTCACCTTGAATGGTGCCAAGGAATATGATAAGAAAATTCTATGTGTCGGAAATAAGTCAGTCAATTGTACAATCGGGACACCAACGCCATCTAGTGGCGTTCGACGGAGTCTAGGACGTTGTGCTTGACAGAGACTGAGCTCAGTTTACTGGTGGCGGTCGAGCAGTGCAGACGTGCACACGTCTAGAAACCGCCGCGTGTTCCGAATACTTGTTCAGTGTACCTATTGTGTGAGAATATTGTAATCGAGACTGAGTCTAAAAGCAAACGGTGTTTCTATTGCGCAATAACCAACACCCGTAGTACGCCCACTGTAGTTCCAATATCCAGGCTGATGTAACCTGGAGAGTTGTGCCTTCGCTGACATATATATAAGAAAATTCGTGTTAATATCATATTTAGCAACAAGGGTATCTTTTGTGTACATTTGTTTATGTTTTCAAGTTTTATGATATTGCATAATGAGTTGTACCATGTTACAACATGCCTACTTAAGGCAAGTATATTTTAAAGATGGGAAATACGTAAAGATAGATATTAAAATCATACATACATGACAGGGAAGCTAATTTTTCAGATTAATACAACTAGATATTTATAATAATGAAACACAAAATGCTTATCAGACAATTGGTATTTTGTGATAATAGGACAGCCAGCAATGGACAGTCCTTATTGATATTATGATGCCTTATTTTCTGATAGATTTTTCATAACCAAGGCAAACCATGTTATGCCCCAGTAGTCTCTCATGTTCACCAGCTTCGATATTGAATAATAAGAAGCATGGATGAGAAATAAATAAATCCAGAGGCAACAGGAAATAAGATGCATTATAAGTTTATATCGCATACTATCACAAATCTATACTTCTATACTAATCTATACTAATATATAAAGCTGAAGAGTTTGTTTGTTTGTTTGTTTGTTTGTTTGTTTGTTTGCTTGAACGCGCTAATCTCGGGAACTACTGGTCCGATTTGAAAAATTCTTTCAGTGTTACATAGGCCATTTATCGAGGAAGGCTATAGGCTATATATCATCACGGTAAGACCAATAGGAGCGGAGCAGTAATGAAAAATGTGACGCAGACGAAGTTGCGCGGGTCAGCTAGTAGAAGATATATTATACCAAATCATCAATTTGGCTTCAGGGAAACCACTCAATAATAGACCAGGTACATAGAATAACTAACATCATTGCAAAACGCTTGAAACTAAGGAAGTCTGCGCCACTGTGTTTTTAGATATCGCGCAAGCTTTTGATAAAGTTTGGCATAAGGGTCTAGTAAGCTCAGACCCATGCTAGCAGAATTTGCAGATATCTCAGAGTCGTATATAACCATAGAATGTTTAGCATACAGGAGGACGCATATTCTGAGCTAAAAGCTATAAAAGCGGTGTACCTCAAAGAAGTGTGCTAGGCCCAATTTTGTACTTGTTATACACATGTGACATCCCCAGAACTGGAAAACAACACCATTGCGACCTTTGCAGATGATACTGCAATTATAGCCATAATTGATCAAGTCACAGAGAAGTAGTAGAAAAGTTCAACTAGTTGTGAACAAAGTTTACGACTGGACACAAAAATGGAAGATTAAACTAAATAAATCAAAATCAATTCACATTGACTTCAGAAATAAACGCTTGGACTATCACCTAATCTACACAAATGGCATGCCACTTGCATGCCATTTATGCTAATACAGCCAAGTACTTTTTTTTGCGGTGGGTGCGGTGGTTATCCTCATTGTCCCGCCCCAGGGCGGAGGACAACCATGAGGATTTCCCACCAGGGTCTGGGTCTGTCAGACTCTTACTGACTAAAACCACCCCGGTTTTCCATCTCACCTTCGCCGAGGATCGCGGGAACTCATGCGACTTCCATAATCCCCGCTAGTGCTGGCCCGCCTATGACGACCTTCACCGTGACGTTAAAATTAAATTCGTCACCACAATTATCCAAAAACTTGCTGAAGCCCACGAACACAGACTTCATCGACACATGAATGTTGAGACAATGGGGTTGGCAAATTCTCTAACAACATTTTCGTATCTCGACAGTAGAATTCGAGGTGAGTTTCAAATGAAGACCTTTATGTTGTGTGCTATAAAGCTCACTTTGTGAGTTTGATCACTCAGGTGAAGCTCGATATCGAAATAGTTTCTTACAGAATAGACTAGCTGATCTCAAATGGCGGCACCACTATGCGAACTTTTGTCTAAGTGTGATAAACACTATTAGTCTGTGATTCCAGTCTTTAAGATTCATCTGCTCGTTTGTTTGTGTATTACAGGCAGTCGGATTTTTTTTAAGGTTTATAAAGTCGAATTCGCATTATCTTACATTATAGGTTATGTGATGCAGGTAGGTTTGGGATCGTACAAATAATTGGAAATAATTTTTGACGATCTAATCAAACTAAAAGTAATCATTTACCCAAGTATTTACTCATCTTTTCATCAAAAACTACTTTGTTATTGGTGTGTGCGCTACTAGCGCCACTTTGACAGTTGTCGGCGCCATTCAGCTGCTAGACAACACCATAGACATATAAAAAGTATAGACTGGAAATATCTACAAAAAAAACGTGCATACCTACAATTCAAAGTGGCGCATAAAATGGCTGCCAATGCTAGGGTTGTACCAATCAGGAAATACAGTGTTACTATAACGATTCTATAAAAAGTATCGGTACTAATACTACATACTAGTATTACGAGTCTTACTAGACATCACGTTTGAATCAAAAGTATAATTTATATTCTTACAATCTGTTGTAACAAAACAATGAGTAAAGGCTTACTCCTTTCTGTTAATGACAGTTAATGTAGAGTTTTTTCTGCACAGATTTTAAAAACACTTTTATTTGCATCACTTTTGCGCTTTCGCTTATTTTATATCTGGTCTGTAGCTTCTGGTAGGTATGTGGACTAGGTTTGCCAGATATAGTCATTTCATTGCCGGGACAATTCGAGGGATACTAATTTGGTGTGTACGAAAATAGAAAGTGGTCTTTGTAAATTGCATTTCTAGTAATATTTTACAAACGTACCAATACACCTATTTCAAAAAGGAACTTACCAGCTTCCATTGCTCATACAATGCAGATTATTTTTAAAATATTAAAACATAACCATAAATTGTGCATCGCACCTCGTTTTTACTTATTCATTAAATAAAACTTCGGTAGTAATCAACATAAGTGTTTTATTTATTCAATAAACATTTGGTATGACACTTTGCACTTTCTTGCACTTTATTTTTTAAACAAATGCTTCTTTCGTTAATCCCGGTTCCCAATTTACATGCTGCTACCATTTGCTCAAAGTTCCTGTGTGAGTAAGCATGTATTGTAAGTTCGCCTTATATAATTATAGGCGGGGATAAAAATACAACGTTAATGCGAACTTTCGGATTTCTTCAGAGTATTCTTTCGTTGAAGCGCTTAATTTTTTTTCTGTTTATTGACATATTTTTCAGTCTTAATTTTTCCAGTTTGTGCAACCTGAAAAGGAGAAAAAAACTACTTCAATCCTTAAGTTATATCGAAAACGCTGCTTTGTATCCGTAGTTTAAACCTGTCTGTAGAACCTCTACAGAACAGAGAGGTTAATCCTTCATTTTTAGGAAACCTATAAAAAGGTTAACATTTTTATCAATAAATCATTTGGTTCGAGTTGTTAAAATACGTAATTAAAAAATTAAAACAAATAACAAAATGATGTCTTATTTCCGGATCTTGTATAACCAATCATCATAAAAGTCTGGGGAACGATCTCTCAGTGCTGTGAACAGCGAGCCGGACCTAACAAGGTCACTCGAACCGATTAGAACACGTATTATACCGATGTTGTATCAGCGCAGCGAAGGAACTAGTATCGGAAAATATTACGGCAACGGTACTACACTATTCCATCATGACATATTATTGTAAACAAACGAAATAAATTATGAAATTAAAAAAAGGTCTGTTGGACGAAAATAAGCCCAAATATGAAAACTACAACCATAAATATGTGGAAGCTTAGCATTTTTTTCATCGAAAATGTATTACTATGTGTAATATTGCATGAAAACCGGTTACTAACCTGTGCAAAGACAATTGAGGTTGATTTTCCTTCTTTCTTGCACCACACTCCATAATACAACGCACAGGCATCTTGAATGGCTGTTTTCCATCACATACGTGCAATTTGAAAGATAAAATTCTCGTAATTTTCTCACAAATCACAATAAATACAAAAGTAAACACTCATCTGACAGCAGAACTACCACGAGACTTGTCGCATAAAATGGCGAAAACGGCACTTGCCTACAACTGTCACAACGTCACAAGAAAATGTTGCCATTATGAGCAACAACTGAAATACTGTTGTCTTTTTTATCAAATACGATTACCACATTAGAAAGAATGAAACAAAACGATATTTCACAATCTGTTCCGTATTTCACCCATATTTGTATAAGCAAAGGTAGATATAGATTGTCGCGGCGCCTCCATATATTTTCTATCTCTATGGACAACACAGACTTAGTGCGTAGCCTTGTCTATAGTGCGTAGGCTAAAAAGAACTAAACCTTTTGAATTAGTGTAGTGTAATGTGCAAACGAATGAATAATAGTAACAATGATGTACTATACATTATATGTATACACATGAACATAGTGTTTTATAAATGATATCAGACCGAGTGCTACGGACTTGTGTAAAAGTGCAAATGGACACTATTCTTAGTTTTAACATAATCTATCACGTAACATAATAATTAAAAAAATAATAATTACGATCTAGCCTTAATCAAAAACTCATAAACAATTTAACTCTAACTTAATATATTAAGTTAGAGTTATGAGTTTTTGATTAAGGTTAAATATTAATTATTTTTTTTTTAATTAGGAATTTTGTTCTTATTAGTAAAGTACAAAAAAAGAAATCATATGATTTGACTTACTTATTGGACACGTTATTTTTCTGTCTCATTTGTTGTAAACTACTTTGTATACTACTATATAAATTCAAGTTTTTGAACTAAACAGACAGATGTGTTGCTGGGGAGTTTGTTACGCCACTTCTTCTCCACAGCTAAAACACTAAGACACAGAACACATATGCACTAAGAAGTGGTGATGGGCGGGCGTTTTGGGGGATTGTCTTTATGTACATTTGACGTTCAGAAAGTGCTGACACCCAGCCTAATTTGAATAAATTAGTTTTAACTTTAGACACATGTTGATCTGAAGAGTTAATTAGTTAATTGTAAACAAGTATAATAAAAATTTTAATCAAATATTATACTTGATTTTTTAAATTCTTATATAAAGGAAGAGGTGTGACATATTAATAAAGAGCAAGCGGCACATGCACGAGCGCTATTTGGAGGGGGGCATTGCTCGACCAGCTCCCGTCCAGAGCGGACGTGTACTGTGCTCTGGGTGAACCCGATGTGTGGCTTATTTATTAACCCAGCAGCAAACCAGGACACCACAATTATAGTTGTCAAAAAATAAAAGTCCCGTTTTGACAGCAGGATACAACATTGCTAGTAAGTATGAAAGACACATAAAAATAAATCTCTTTCGCACTTAATGGTAAAACAATCTTCTATCTCTCTCTACTCAGCTGTCAAATCGGACTTCTGCAGCAGTAGTAAAGTTAAGTGAAGATGCCGTTGACTGCCCAGTATGTTTGTAGTAGTTTATAAGAAATGGTAGGTAAATTAAAATTTGCAAATTTTAATTTTCCTACCATTTACCTTACCATATACCTTAGCCTTACCTTATAAGTGAAACATCTTTACGCACGCTTGACTTGGGGAGTAAGCTGGCGAACGCGTGACGTAAGCGTTACGAAAAGTGTGATCGGGCGAGGCGAACGGGAGTTGAGTGAGGGATATAAGCAAGAGACAGCAGTGCGCGCGCCCATTTTCTTTCTCTCTTCCTCTCATGGCCAATTACGTTCCGTATATCTAAGCACACTGCAGGCAAAATATTGCTTCTTGAAAATTAATATATATATGTACATACATATATATATTGTACACACACAATATATATATATATAGATATACATACAAATGGAGCGAAAGAAAACAAACATTTGTTTTCCCTTGGATTTACTAATACGAACATTCGCTCTTTCCTTTTCAGTATTATTTAAAAACGAGGCAACATGATGTACCAAAAAAAAAAACCTACGCGGAAGACCTTGAAAACATCATAACCACAGAACACTAATAAAATACCCCTGCGAATCATAACTCTAATAACCAGAGACAACTGGCACTTGATCCAAACATTGCAGAATGGATAGTTGTCAAAATACAAGTCAAGTCAAATGTGTGGTGTTGGTGTGTGAGGAAAACAGGCCTGAATTACGGTTTATTTTATGATCCATGTCTAATTCATTTAAGAATTACTGAAAGTATTTATGTTCCTACATGTTGCTGTAACATAAGAACACTCATTACTTTTACAAACTGTTGCGTAAAAAATGTTATAATGGCTACCACTTACGAAAATTGGTTGAGTCGTAGGAAAGGTAAATATTTGTAATTTATTTGTGAAGCATTCATTCATTGGTATACTAATATTCATTTTTGAATGGTAAAAATAAGATTAATATACTATGTGCTGGATTATTTATATGTGCAGAAATAGATAATTTCATTATTGATGGCATGCATTACACATTTTCAGGTAAACAGAGTGATGTATATAAATTGGACACTAAGAATAAAACACCTGAAGAGAATATAAAAGAAATCATTCAAGGTTTATATTTGAAGAAGCCATTCCACAATGACACCTCACCCACCAACAAAAATAACCCTATGGAGTTCAAGTCTGGAGGTCTTAGAGGCATGCAGAAAAGTGGAACTGATAGCCGTAGACTGTCCTACTTAAATGCCTTAGTCACACTTTTATGTAAAGAAGACAGAAATAATTTGGGCTTCACACCTGATGAACTAATGTCTTGGTAAGAGTATATCCTCTAAACTTGCTTTCTTTAAAGAATTTAGCTAGGCATTACTTCTACTGATAGAGGTTATGTTGTTATATTGATCTTGGCTTTACAAGCACATATCAGCATAATATTCATCTTTTTAAAGTTTATAACCAATAAATGCAAATATGTGGTAAAGAATTTGTTTAATTATTATTTTTTGTTTACAGTATACGAGTGAGTCTTGTTGACGATTCTATGGTAATAAGAGCTTCAGCTCTGAGAGTGTTACGCTACTTAATCAAGACAGAAACTGATGTAGCAACATTCAATCATTTGAAACTACCATTCTTAGTTATAAGGTAAACCCTATTTTTATTATTGTTTGCCTGTTCATAGTGAATGTTATTCAAATCTATTAATCTACTAATATTTAAGTTTGTGATGTTGTAAGGTTGTAGGGGGTAATCTCTAGATCAAGTGAACTGATTTTGAAAATTCTTTTACCAATAGAAAGACGTAATGAAATGTTATTTGTGAGTGTCGTATTAACCCAAAAATACCACCCAACAAAGTGGGCACGGGTCAGCTAGTATCAAATACTAGCAACTGGCCTTGGCTTCCCATGTATGCAAATTATATGAACATACCTTCGTTTTTAATCACTCTCTCTATACTGTATCAAAATCCAATGTGTGGTTTAGAAGAAGTAAGCAGAGAAATACACAGAAGCAGACAACATTATACTATTTAAAAATTTATAATTATTATCAATGGGCTGATCAAATATTCCCCACATGCTGCCTTGCAGTAAAATTTGTCTGAGTCAAATTGTGTAAAACAATGACAGGGGATTTATTTATTTTAAAATTAGGGGAACTAAAACTCATATGTAATAAACCTACTATATAAATTATGTAAAACAGGAAAGACGGGTGAAACAATTTTTTCCAACTCTAAAATCAGTACTTATCCTATTATCATTGTATTTTACATTTTATCCTCTTTACACAATTGTTAAGTTAAAAAAAAAAGTTTTAAGACTGTTTATAAAACATCTTGATAAAATGGTGGTCACACAAAACCAATTTATGCCTTTCATGTTTCTACAAAAAAGAAACATCAGTATTTGTAAATAATTTTTACTAGCCTTGAATAGGCCACACATTAATGCATCTGGAAGTTTTTAAACTGTTGGCCACAGAGCTTGGAATTGTTGCACCAGCAGCAACTAGAGATGCTGTTACTAACAATTTCCATGAAAGTGCACTGAGCACAAATTTTGGGCTGAGTAGGAGTTGGCAATTGAAGGGCTAAGTGAACAATGGATAAAGTAAGGGAAGCTAAAACCCATGTTCATGCAAAAAAGTCACATTTTATAATTTTGTCAGATAACACCTTTGTCTACTTAGCCCTTCAATTTCCATTTCTTTGTTTTGTACAATAAAGATCACCCAGGTGTCTCTATGCTCCATGGTGAATTGATGGGCAAGTTATTATAGGACAAGTCTTTACTATCCATACATTCATGAAACTCAAATGAGACTGTGCAGTGCCACCTGCCAATGTGATCATGTAGACACTACTTGCCAAGTGCAGGCCTCTTATTTGTGCAAAACCCGAAACTGTTGCAAACTAAGAATAATTTTAGCCATCACACCAAATTTTAGGGTTTTGTTTTTATTTGTGAATCCTTTGAATTTTTTTCGCTATTGTTCATAGTTTCGGATTTAGCTATCCACATCTTCTAGAAAAATACCATAAACTGACAACCTGAAAAATACCATAAACTGACATACAGTTACTCCTAAGGTCAATAGATTTAATGCTTCGCAACGAAGAAGAACGAGCGCAGGCGTTGCGCGTGGTGCGTCGAGTAGTGGCCGTGGTGGGCGCGGCGGGCGGAGTGCGGCGGCAGCGCGGCGCCTACGTGGAACATGGTTTACTACGTTGCCTCGCTTCAGTGGCCCGCGCCGCCAGTGGTGGCGACGGCGCTGGCGGTGGAGACCGACTGTCGAGGCCCGCCATCGCTACGCTGGCTGAGATTTGTGAGTATTGCCATAAGCCAGAGCAAATAATGACTAGCCTAATTCGTCTGCGAGGAACCAAAGCAAACATAGAACGCGTTTAATTTGATGTATTATCAACTTCTTGTCACAATAGCTACAATAGCATGCACCATCCTTGGGGGCTTAAAATACCACTTTAGGAGAATCATAATATTAATCACACAATAATCTGTCAAATTTTATAGACACATCCAAGAACAGTCATAACACTCACCGCGCGCGCCTCCATTGGCTTGGCAACACCCAGAGGAAAATAACAGGCAACAGCCTCATTAATAACACATATAGGCTCGTTTTATTTGACGATGACAGAAGAAAAATTTATTATTCTTGTGCATTCACAGTCATGTGCTTTTTGCCTTAAGGCTCCAAGTTTCTCTTCTTCAGCAAGATGAAAAATGACAACTAAGTCCCAATCCACCATATCCACATACGCGCAACTGTTTTCACGTAACGTTACGACTGCTCTGCGACGTGTCTGCCACCCGAACTATTCTTAGTTTTGCTGAACCTACCCGAAACTAGCCTCGGCGTCCTTAGGTATGCTTACAACTGCCGACGCAGCTCTCAGGCGCCCGAAGCCGCCCGAAGCAGCCCTCAGGCGCCCGAAGCCGCCGTAAGGCGCTCGAGCAGTACCGAGCCGCAGCGATGCCCACCGATAGTGGGCGCCGCGACTTAAAAATATTTGATTTGCCATTAAAACACTAAGAAGCAGATTTGATTAAAGAGTAGTTAAACCGCGAGCCTATCGATTTATATAATGTACATAATTCTAATAACTTGGTAATAAGTGTTGCCCACTGACACATTTACTATCCAAACTCAGAACTATTTCATTGCAGGTGTACTAAACCCCGACATGTTCATATCATGCGGCGGTGTGATCGCAGTGACGCGGCAACTGGCTGAATGTGCGACGCCTCGTATGGCCGAGGCGTTATGCGGCGTGCTACTTCACGCACTGAATGACCCCACCTCGCGAAGGGCTGCGCGGATTGACCTCATGTGTCTCAGTTCACCTTACTGTGATTTTCACTTCCGTCCAGCCGGTACTGAGACTAGCAGGTATGTTATGGTTTAAGGCCCTACCTCTGCTTTAGAGCCGTCAAAAGGCTACTTTCTAAAGGATATTCCAAATTAACGGCTGGGTCAAAAGATTGGAAAAAAATATATGTATATGGTAGATTCATAAACAACAATATCAACAATTGTCGTTTTCGTATGACATATAGTTTTGCTGTAAAAAAATATTTAATAACACGATATTTTTTGGATATTTCTTCCAAACGGCTTCGAAGTTTAAAAATATTTTTACATGGAAAAATTGCTGGTAAAGTGTACTACAAAGTGAACTTTGCTCATGTAAATCAATCAATATTTTGCAAAGAAAATGTTCAATATTGAGTCTCCCATATATAAAAAGCTCTGTTTGCGCGAAGGCGGCAGTCGTGCGTTAGCACTGAGACGGGGAGGCTGTGTCGCTCGTTGCTCCGCTCGCGCTATCGACCGAGTACGCGTATATGAATGTGTTAGTGCAAATATTTACGAACTTTTGTATTAGTGTGCGTTCATAGACTAGCTCTTTGCAGAGGAGCCAGCTTGATTGAGCGCGTGGGCGCATTGTACAGTTTCATACAGCAACTTTTATCAAAATACTATCGGCGTCGCTCGGGTTTTATTTTTGTCTGCTCTTTTTTTCAAACGTAGCCGACATTAATTCTAAATTTCTTTTATTACCAACAAACTGACTAATATTAAAGAAAAATAAAATATCAATATAAGTTTATTTATTCACTTAAACTTCATGAACAATAGTGGTACATAGGCGGACTTAATGCTACGAGGAGTTCTCTTTTAGTCAACCTTTGGGTTAAAAGAAATACACTGTGGTAGGTGTACAGCTCTTCAACACAAACATAAACAAACACAAGTTCATAAACAAACATTTATTTTCATTATTCGGTCGGTATATGCGGCGTGTCAGTCGCGTCTGTGGGGGACCGTTTGGCTAAATTAAATTGTTTTGATAAAATTATGATATCTTTTTTATATTCGATTTGAGTAATTCAAAAAAATAAGTAAATTAAAGTACGATTTAATTATAAAACTGATACCAAGGTGCGAATAACGTGGTCTGCTTTGGTCTGTCATGTCGTATCTATTAATTTTTAAATAAAAAAAGTGATATACAATAATAGTTGGGCATTTGGTATGGTAGATATTGATGGGTCCTCTAAAATTCGAGTTTATTATTTTATTATATCATCAATCATTTTCGCAGCGCACGCAAAGGGAGGTAATTTGCAGGGTTCCGTAGTTAAATAAGGATTTACATCGGTAATTCTTTTCAGAGACATTTCTCCAGTGTGTCTTCACTGTCACTTGGTCGGGTTTTTTCAACAATCATCGTCGTATTTCCAGTTTACAAAATAAACCGATATAAAAACGTTATCAATTAAACACCTAAAACTTTCACAGGAATCACAGAATCGGAAGTTTTTGAGTTAATGAAATTGCTACAAAATTATTTAGCAGAGCTGAAATAGGCTTAAAATTAATTTATTTCATTTACTTTACTTACTTTAGAATGTACTTTTTTATTTGAAATCGTTTACGAGACTATAAAGTAGTATAGGCAGAAACAAAAAGAAGTAGGTACACTGCATACTCGAAAGTCAAGGTCAAACTGTTACCCGTGCACTGGTAACAGTTTGACCTCGAGGTTCGAGTATCTTTATATAGATCGTAAGCAGAAAGACGAAACTGCTTCACAACATTGTTTTATCTGACCTATATTGTTTTACTTCTATTTAACCACATTCGTATAAAAAATGAGACCAGTGAATAAAAATATGCGTAACGTATGTATCTATCTAAACTAAAAATTAGCCGTGCAATCGCCATACTCTTGTGTAGTCGTAGGCAAAAAAGTCGGCTTGGCGCGCATGTCTGCGTCCTCGCGTTATCTTTGATAATAGTTTTGAGGTAGCGCGTGCGCTACGGAAATGTTTGTGTGTGCGGCGCAAATATGAATGTGTGGCCCAGATGCTCAAGGTTATTGAGCCTACTATACACCTTAATTTGTGGTCGTTGAGTCGTATTTTATTTTAAGATTGCATAGTTCAATTGTTGGTATAGTCAAAAAGAGTAGTCATTCCTGATGGTGTCATTCCAGAGTTCGCATTTAGCAAGTGCAATTCAATCTTTGCAATTTAATTTTTATATTCATGTGCTTAGGGCACATGACTCGCGTTTGTGATTAGTAACAGTAAAAACTCGAAATAACCCGTAGAATTCATCTTTAGAACTGCGATAGTTGAAGTCACAAGTAGGATCACTAAATTAAACTCAATTTACTCACTACATACCATCATCATATGAAAATAATAATAACGTGCTAAGTATTGTCTTGGGGTAAAAACGTGTGCGGTCAGGGGGATTTGCATGAAGAACTTCGTTCCTGACGGGGGTGCGAAGTTTCCTGTCGCATTTACACATACAGACATATTAGAAAGAAGAAGAAAGAGACAGCGCGCTGTGCTATGCGCCTGCTCATAAAAAGATACACTGAAAGGCGTATTTAATGGAGGGCGTATAACGCTAATATCTTATCGTACGTGAAGTTACATTTTCTCCCGAATCACACCTACCGCAAGCCGCGTTAAGGATCTTCTTTCCAAAAATATAACACTAATTTTGAAAGTGCCTTTGGTCAGAGACGAACGTGAGATGCGGTTCACGTGTAGTCGCCTGGCGCTGCTGTGCGTGCTGCGCAGCTGGCCAGGCTTGCTGCACTTCTGTCACCCGCGCAGCGCGGGCGGACTGCGCGCCCTCGTCGCCGCCCTCTACCTACCGCGATTAGAGGTTCGAGTGAGTACACCACGTTTTATTTTGTTTAAGCTTGTAGGGCTTAAATTGTTTGTAGCAATACAAGATCTTTCCGTTAAACGTTCTTGGAAAAAGTTGGTCAACATGGTTTAAATCAATTATTTCAATAGATGAATACAGTTTTTTTTAAATCGTTCTTGACACCGCTAGTCTGCGCAAATCGTCAATTTTTAGGGCTCCGAACAAAAAACGGAACCCTTATAGGATCACTCGGGTGTCTGTCTGTCTGTCGGTCCGTCCGTCCGTCCGTCCGTCCGTCTGTACGTCTATCACAGCTAGTTTTCTCCGGATCCACTGGACCGATTCTGTTGAAATTTGGTGGACTTCTGTGACCCAAACACGGACGCGTTACTTAAATCATATTTTTTTTGATGGGGGTCACTTTTGGGGGTCAAATTAGAAAATTAAAAAAAAAGTTTTTGAACAATATCGTGTGATATATCAAATGAAAGGACTTACTGTGAGGTTTTTATTAGAATCTTTTCATAATTTTAAAATAAATGGTTTTCAAGTTATTCAAGAAATTTAGACGAAAATGACCATAACCCCTTATCTCCGAAACTACTGAATCTAAAATTTTTAAAAAAAAGTGGGGATAATAGATCTAAAGATTACAGCAAAACCTATAAAAAGTCTGTAGTGTTAAAATAACATGTTAAAAAAAATGGAATTCGTTCGGAACCCTTTGCACGCGAGTCCAACTCGCACAAGCTTGGCCAGTTTTTAATTAGTGCTAGCAATACTGCAATAATTTCAGTTGCCAGGAATATACTTCTTGCAATACAGAAATATACTTTGCTGAATCATTTTTTTTAAACTGCTATTCTATTTTGATAAAAAAATTTGATGATTTTTTCAGAAAGCGATATTAGATCTCTTGTATGAACTGGTCGGTTTACCGCAACCGGAATGGACAGATGAGATTTCTGTAGCTTTAGATGCAGTTGATCCATCTGACTTTCAAGTAAGCATACTGTATTTATTTAATACAGCTATCATCTTTAAGGTGATTGTTTATTGCAACTTATGATGAATGTTTCAGGATACTTGGCGACTGAACGAAGGTTTTGTTGCCGCCGAAGGCACTGCCATATTACCTCATCTTGGTGCTACGGGCCCTGATATAATAGAAATTCATCTTGCACTCTTACTTCAGTGTTTCTTAGAGGTATAGTATCCTAATTTATGAATAAGTTAAGTAAATGACTGACAATTAAGTAAGTGACTAAGTTATATTTATATTTTTTTAATTGAATGCAAGTTTTCTATTTGCAGGCTGGGTTGTTAGACGGTTTAGCTGAAGTTATTGTTACAAGTGATACTTTTATATCTGTCCGAGCTACTGTGTTATTGGGTCAACTATTGCATTTAATACACCTATATCTACCTCCTCAAATATGTAGTATAACGCCGGCTCTTCCGACGCTTATGTCGCAGGCTTCTGCCGGCAAGCCACAGGCCTTAGCCGCGGTGGCTGCTCTGCGGAGACTGCACTCCATGCTCGAAGCCAGGCCGGCTAGTAGCAGCTTGTTCCTAGACCACATCATACAGTATTGTAGTGGTGCATTTAGAGAGAAAGTAGAAGATAATACTAAAAGTCGAAAAGAAAAAGACAATGCTAGTATGGTTAAGCCAAAACATGACGTTTCCCTCCATAAAGAAAATAGTATTGAATTCCTAAACGATTCTGATAACGAAAACGAGCCAAAACAGAGACACAGTGTTGGCTCACGGGCTGATGTTCCTAACAGAAATGTTAATGCTTTAGTTAAGAGTAAAAGTGTTAGTTCCCGGACTAGTGCTGCAGTCAGTAGAGTTACTAAGTCCGCGAAGTTCTTCAATCTGTTCGAAAGAGATAGCGACAGTTTGATTCGATGTACGTTGGTCATGCAGAATAAGGACGGCAACACCTGGAATTGGGATATAATAAGGACTATATTGAAGGTATGGATTGAGTTATTTTCAATACATCTTTTGTAATTTTTAGATGTATGATTTGTTCATAATACAACAATTGTTTCAGGAGAATGACACGCCCTTGTTAAACCTCAATGACAGTGGTCACAAAGCGTGGGTCGTGCGTATAATAAATTACCTGAAGCCGTCTTCCAACAAATATTCTCACACAGACTTGTCTAGTACTTGCCATGGTCACTCCGCCACTCGCGCGGGTTGCCAACTTATTAGGCATCTATTAAGACATAATGATGTAAGTAAAATTACAATAGATTTCTATGCTTTGTTTCTCAGTAGGTACTCCAGGTATTACAGAACTTATACTAAACACACTCGACCCAGTAATGTGCTCTGATTGGTCGCCATTTTATTTCAGTTCACAATTTCTCGGAATGAACTCGAGAAGTTTTTGTATCAAATTTTCTTCTTTTCTATCAAATTCTGATGCGTAAAAAAGCATTCCAAATGTTCAGTTGACAATTTAACGAAAGTTTACAATCTCAAGTTATTTTATAATCTTACGAAGTTTGCCATTTTCTGGTGACATAAATACAAGACAGTCTCGCGTCATCTCGCTCCCATATTTTATGCCGCGGCTGCTGCAAATTTTGATGTATTCAAAAACAGCATTTTATGATTTAAGTATTATAATTGGTATTTTAACAAAATTATATTTCAGCTTGAGTGCCAAAGGTTGTTAGAAGACTTATTCCTGGACGTGAGCCGTCAGATCGAGGCTATAGAGACGGGCCTGAAGGCACACGAGTGCCTCTTCAGTCCTCAGCACATGTGCAATACCATGTGCCAGATGTACTTCTTGTTCATTGGCCAGTTGTGCCACTCGCAGAATGGTTTGAGGCTATTTAAACAGACTGGATTGTATGAAAAGTAAGTTTACTTTCCCGTTATTGACCAGAAGCCGTATAGTCCCGTGTTTAAACTCGCTCTTTTTAGCATTGGAAAAATAGTGATTATAAGATTTAGACACTTCTGTTACTTGCGATCTCAAGAGCTCCTAATCTTTTCTTCGATGGAGTCATGTGATGTGTTAAACGAAAATAAGATATATCCATGCGTCCATCCATCTTTAATTATTGTGTACCATTTTCAGCCTTTTAGAACTATCGACAAGAACTCATCACAGTTGCTATGTCAAGCTAGTAATATCCAGTTTGGATTACACTTTGGACTCCTTCCCAAGGGACGTATTAGCAAAGACACTGACATGCAACATTCAAGCGTCAAGATTATATGCAACGCAATTTTTGAACGTTTTGTTGAGAGCCTCTCGTAAATCTCGTGAGTTGGTTCGAAGGAAGGCTAAACTGAAGAAAAATGCTGTAAATGACCATCTTAAAGCAACTCAGAGAGATAATAGTGAGCCTAACAGCGGCGTTGACATGGACACCTGGATATTACAAATGTTGGTCGGCCAAATTAAAGACGAATCGAAAGTGATTGTTAAGACTGCGCTTACAATTTTGGAAGAAGCTTATCATGTTCCTGTAAGTGTTACTTTTACTTTTATTTCTGTTGGTTTGATAACTTATAGTGTCACCATCAAATTTAAATTTATTGTCTGGAACGCGCTTTCGCGATTCTGATGCAGTATAGGTAAAATAGTATATACTTCTGCAGAACTATAGTTTTGACGGTTTTTGGGAAAATGTTTCTCAAAAGTGACAGCAAAAAACCAAAGTAATTTTTAATCAGAAATTTTTTCATCGTTCCATAAGTATACAATTCTATCAATTTGCATTGTTTGCAGTCGTACGTCGAAAAATTGATTACGATGAAGGAGACGCTTTGTCAGAATTGCCACCTGGATAAGACGACGGAGCCATCCGCCTTGGATTTTGCTGTAATCAGTGACAGAGGTTATCTACTGTGGCTGAGTCTTGAAGTTGCCGTCGCTGTACAATCGGTGGACGCGAAGTCGGTCGCATTTCTCAAGAAACATCTGGATTTCTGGACGAAGTCATACAACTATCGGTAAGTTTTACACGATTGCAAAAATATTTTGAAGGAGCATGTCACAAAACGTATTTGTGTGCATTCTTATGCAAAATTTCCGGTTGGTGTGGACAGGTTGCATACATTCTTGCACACACATTTCCATTTCTTTTTAACGTTAAGCAAGTTTCCGAGCATCGGTCTCTCTTTTTAGAGTTATTGGAACTTCAAGCTTGGCAAGAAAGTACGATGATTTCAAATCAAATTATGTATCAAAAGAATGCCGTTTCGAGTGCATTGTACAAACGTTTAATAAACGTGTGTCTGTTTATGCCTACTTTTTTGTTTGGCGTGTAAAGCCAATCTTCCATCATCATCATCATCCACAGCCCGACTGCGCCCAGTGCTGAGCACAGGCATTTCTATTCTTGTGCCGATCCCCACGCTCCCGTGCTAGTTTTATCGATATTCTACCCGCGATCGCGATAGCAACGATGTCGTCTGCCTATCACGTACCCAGACGACCAACGTTTCTTTACCCATCTCTTCAGTAAGCGAGTGTTGTTGTACAGCTACGTGCGACTGGTGGAGGCGGGCGTGCACGAGGCGCTGGCGGTGAGCGAGACGGGCGGCATGCGCGGCGCCCCGCGCGCCCGGCGTGCTGCCCGCCCGCCGCCGCACCTGCACGCCGCGCTGGCGCCGCGCAGCCGCACCGCGCACCCCGCGCACCCCACACACCGCGCCCGGGCGCTGCTGGCCGCTGTGCTACCTGACCACTACAAGGTTAGCCACAGATCGTACACAGACTACGAATAGACCACTCTACTCTATATTTGAACTTAGAAATGAAAATGATCATAATTTTTTTTTATTTGTGATGGGTTTGCTCTTGACCCTAGTCTAGGTCAGAGATGACATCTACAACAAACATCGTCAAATTTAATCCAATTTACACAAAACCCCTAATGAATTATACACCTAAACCTTCCATATGAACTTAGTACTTGCAACCTATTCACAAAATTTTTCCAATCCGTTTATGAACCTTCCACATTCGATTCTACTTCTTGGGAACCTCCGCCCCCAAATCCTGACGGTGATATTCTTCTTTGCAATCTATATTTCTCTGAACATAAAATTCGAAAAGAATTAAAGACGATTGACGCACCTAAAGGTCCTGGGCCTGACGGTATTCCAACGATCTTCTTAAAAAATACGTGTAATACACTATGCTTTCCTTTTTATATTTTATTTAATAAATGTATCTCTAACGGCGTATTCCCAGAGGTCTGGAAACGCGCAAATATTATCCCGATCCACAAAGCTGGGTCTAAAAACGACGTATCGACTTATCGTCCCATCTCCCTATTATCGGCTCTCTCCAAAATTTTCGAAAAGCTTGTTCATAACGAGGTTTACCCTATCATACGTCGTGTGATGTTAGAAGAACAACACGGATTTGTAAAAGACAGATCCTGCATTAGCAACCTTCTTACCTTCACGTCACAACTTTTTGAGACCATAGATAATAGGCAGCAAATTGATGTAGTATACACCGATTTCCAAAAAGCGTTTGACAAAATGGATCACGAGTTGTTACTCAATAAAATTGCATTTAACGGAATCAGAGGAGATTTGCTTCGTTGGTTTGTATCTTATATTTCTAATAGGACACAAAAAGTTGTGATCAATGGTTATGAATCGCACTATATCCAAGTCACGTCAGTGGTTCCACAAGGTTCTATTTTAGGGCCACTCTTATTTATTCTATTTGTAAATGATATTAACACCTGTTTTCAACATTGCGATTTTTTGCTTTACGCAGATGATTTAAAGATTTACAAAAAAATAACCAATCAATCTGACTGTGCCAATTTCCAAAAAAACCTCGACCACTTTTTAGATTATTGCTCGGCCAATAAACTCTATCTCAGCTTGTCTAAGTGTCACAACATCACGTTTACAAAAACACAAAATATCATCAAATATAACTTCTGCCTTGGCAATACTAGGTTAAGCAATGTTACATGCTTACGTGATTTCGGTATTCTATTGGACTCTAAACTCCATCTGGATGCTCATATAGATAATATAGTTAATAAAGCTTACAAAATGTTTGGATTTGTTATGAGATCATCTAGGGAATTTCGACGCCCTTCCACCTACTTACATTTATACAAATCCGTAATCCGCCCACAGCTAGAGTATGCAGTACCTATATGGAACCCCTACTACAAAAAGTATTCTGAAATCATAGAGTTAGTTCAAAGAAAATATCTTCGCGCTATGCACTATAGATGCTTTCGTAAAAAAATATCATACCATTCTCTACTTAAGAAATACGGCCTTTTGACTTTACACTCTAGACGCACTCTCCTTATTTTACAATTTTGTTCAGTAGACATAATTTTCCTCAGCAAGTCGTTATTTAAAAAAGGAAATCTATAATATCTTAAAAAACCTACAGTAGTCAATGAGGATACGCATGTTGGCTCTGTGAGTCGCCTAGCACTCACGGGGTTCGGATGAGACTGATGTCGACTACACGGATTTCATTTTTCAATAAAATGAATAAAAATTATATAAGTAGATGTTGGGCGACCTATTGTGCTAACAGTACCTACATATTAATATTACGGTACTACAGAGTTCTTGAATTTGTGTCTATCTTTCTTTTCCAACCTAATAATAACTATAATATTATATTATGTAACTATACATTTACACTAGATTAAGTTGTATCGATATTGTCTTTTAACTGCTAGCTATTTTGTATAATAATCTGTGGATAACGTCGTTAGCAGTGTATATGCTACTCCTATTGACTAATTGTTGAGATTTTTGTATTATATACTGCTGTTTGTTGTCCTTAGTAAAATAAAATAAAATAAAAATGAAACTATCCGTCCATTTGTGAAAATTGTATGAAAATCCGATCGATAGCTTTGGAGTTTATCGCATACAGACAGAAGCGGAGGGGCGGATGTTTTATAATATCTATTGATGATCTACGGTCAGATAGATAACATGATGGTAACAGATCTCTACAATACTTATCTTTTCAGATACTGCAACGCAAGAAGTGCGCCAACGAACAAGAGATCGCTGACATAAAGGCTTCGTTGTGGGCGGTTGGCAACACTGCTGTGACGTCACAGGGTCTTCACCAACTTATGAGTTTGAGTAACGGGTACTTGGAAGACTCTGTATTGGTTCACATCGTAAGGTTGGCTAAGTACAACCCAGTGTATTCTGTGCGAGCGACTGCCTTTTATGTACTCGGACTTATTGGGAGCACTTATGATGGAGCTAATCTGCTCTCCGATATTGGTAAGGGAACGAAACTTACTTTGTCACTTTGACTAATGTTTTTATGCTTGTTTATGAACTTATAATTTTTATTAGGTAGTTTGTAAAAAAGACCTTGTATTTTTAGGATGGCTTTGCGTAAGACACACGAGGCACGATCAATTTCCAGTGATTCCAGACGAAACATACGCCACCTTTGAGCAAGGCTCAAACGTGCATTACTTTGTGACATCACCAGAATGTCGGTACAACGCTTACGACACAGAAATGAGCGAGCATTCAGACCACACAGACCAAAGCGTTGCAGAGAGCTTACACTCGGACACTACGAAACTTTTTGGAAAAGGAGGATCGATATCAGCAGATAATTCTGAAATAAAAGACCAAGATGTGACCGACCATAAAGGCTACACTGATGGGAGGCCTGACAAAAGAAAGTCGCATACGTTACCATCGCAAAGCTGCTCTAGTTCACACGACCGACCAACACTATCCGAATCGAGAACTGTCGATATACTGCGAGACTGTTCTAGCTACGAGCGCCCGGGACCTCAACGGGTACCGATGGCGGAGAATAGACTATTGATAGGCAGAATGAACTCTTTAGAACACCATGAAGGTAGAGTGAGGAATACAAGTGAATCTAGTACCAGTGGAGTTAGTAGTTGCGATTCTTTTCTTGGGAAATACGCTATTCCGTAAGTAAAGTCAAAGCATTTTTTTCATATTCTTGCCCAAAACTGACTGAGCTGCTACTGAGAGCAAAATCGAATAACTTCTTCCTCGACACGGGCATCGAATTCAGGAGGTTAACGGGTCTAAAAACGTCACTTTAGTAGAATGAGCCAGCACATCAAGCTACCCGAAGCTGTCAAATTTTCCCAATCAACCTTGAACCTAATGCTTTAGCGATAAAGTTGAAAACTAAATTTGACAGACTGTTGTATGATTAATATTATGATCCTAATGGATTTTTTCATTCATTTACTCTCGAATGAAAATAGGGTCAGATTATAGCCAACCCAATATCTTGCAGAAAACAAAATGTCAGCTGGCTGTATCTCGGTGGAAAGGTCGTCAGTTGGTCACACGAACATTTGTTTTTTTTTTTTTCTAATTTTCAGTCATTTCCTTCCAATTGAAAATAACGTCAGATTATAGCTAACCCAATATCTTGCAGAAAACAAAACGTCAGCTGGCTGTAGCTCGGTGGGAAGGTAGTCAGCTAGCGCCCTGAAGGGGGCATCTATCGCCTACTTAAATTCACCAGCTGACGAGTTTTCCCTCGGCATCTTGCCAGCTGATTTATTTTATGAATTACAGGATCATGAAATACAGGATAACTATCAGCTGACAAATTTTTATCCGGGAGGAGGTCCAGGAGGAAATGTATGACAAAATTTGAGCTTGGCTCACGGTCTATTATTTGATTCTACTAAAGTGGCCTTTTTAGACCCGCGGGACATTTATGCGCAGTAGCATTGTACCTCTAGAAGTTTACTTAATAATTTGATAATTTATTTTGACGTGTTGTATTGTTACCAGTGACAGGGTTTTGACTCTGAGTCCGATACCGAGCTCGTCGAGTCTGTACGGTATGAAGAGCAGTAACAGCACGCATCGGCCGAAGATATCAGAACTACAGCGTCGTACTTCCACTTCCAGTGAGTTGGACTTGCACCATATTTATATTATTTGAATCTCGCTTGTTATCTGTGGTCGGTTTTCCGCGTCATTCTTTGCCTTAATTAGACTTTTTTTTAATTTGATATCTTATTTTTCAGGTTTCACGGGTAACGAAGTAGCCAGCTCGCCTCCATCTCAGATGGATATGACAGGATATGCGACTTTGAAGTCTCTTAATAGACGGTAGGTACAACATTTAGCAGTGTTTTCGTTGCGAATCGCGGTACTGTTATTAAGATTTTGTTCTGCTTCTGTTCTGGTGTGCCACCAGACGTTGTGTCTAGAATTGCTGTACTCTGAAATTGATTGGTTTGATCAGATTATTTTGATGAATCTTGCAGAGCCATGATTTTAATCGGTTTTCAATTTAAACACAGGTAACTTTGTAATATTTGTTCTAGGCCATATTTGTCAGAAAGCGCTGCAGGTTCAAGTGAAATGGACGATTTGAGCTGGTTACTATCGGACACAAACAGACGTTCAAAGCCTTTCTCTTCGCTGAGGGACAGAGCCAAGTCTACAAAAGAAAGAATGGCGAAAATGAGGTAACTTGATCACTGTTTTTTTATGATTTGAAATTTTGGATTGCATATTGTATACATTTGCTTTGCATTCAGATAAGTCCGACTAGCAATTGGTCAGTTTTATTAGTAAAAGCATTTTTTTTTAATAAAACTGGCCAAATGCGAGTCGGACTCGCGTGCAAAGGGTTCCGAACGATTTTTTTTATCATGTTATTTAAACATATAGACTTCTTATAGGTTTTACTGTAATCTATAGGTAAAGATCTATTATCTCCATTTTTTTCAAAATTTTAGGCTAAGTAGTTTCGGAGATAAGGTAATAGTAATTTTTCGTCTAATTTCTTGAATAACTTCAAACCAGTTTATTTTAAAATTATGAAAAAAATATTAATAAAACCCTCACAGTAAGCCCTTTCATTTAATATGTCACACGATATTGTTCAAAAAACTTTTTTTTTAATTTTCTAGTTTGACCCCCATACTAAAAGTTTAATAATTTACGTAACGTGTTCGTGTTTGGGTCACAGAAGTCCATATGTGTACCAAATTTCAACAGAATCGGTCCAGTGGATCCGGAGAAAACGGGCTGTGACAGACGGACAGACAGACACCCGAGTGATCCTATAAGGGTTCCGTTTTTTGTTCGGAACCCTAAAAATTGTAGGATAAGCAGAAAATATACTTATTTCAGTAATTAAGTTAATAAGTTTTTCTCAATGTGTAACAGAAATACTGGATAATAATTTGAAATTTATGTCGCAGCCGGTGTAATGAGGTAAATAAAGAGCGCGCGTCAAGCAGCGACTTTAATTAAACACATTGACATAACGTTCATACTACAATCAATTCTTGAAGCACTCGTAAAATTGAACAAACATTTCTTTCTTCAGTCTATTGGAGTACGACTGGAAGCCTCTACCGCTAGGTGAGTCCGCCCGCGCGTCTCCCCCTCGCGGCGCGCAGGCAGCGGGCGGCGCGGGGGGCTGCGCGGGCGCGGGGGGCGGGCCGGCGCCGCGCCGCGCCACGTGGCCGGCCGCGCCGACGCCCGTGCGCACTGAGCACGGACACTCGCCGCCCTATATTGGGATATGTCTCCCCAGGGACTTGATGGAACTGTTTCCGAGGTATTTGATGCTTATTTTATTTGTCTGACATAATTTATATGATACTTAAAGGAGGACTTTAATTCTACTTTTGGAATTAAATAGTTGACGTAGCATAGATGACTACAACGTAAACTATACCTTCGTAGTTTGTGACTTCCATTGTTATTTTACCTCAGACATAAATCTTAAAGACGTTATCACATTTCAAAATGAGGATCCTATTTAAATATTTGTGTATTTTACAGGGACGAAGATATAAACGACGAAGACACTGACAAGAGTGACCACACGAAGCGTGACCGCCTCCCGTCGTTCCTTGTGGACACTAGTAGTGCTAGCACGGAGAATAAGTCTCGGGCTACGCCTGATAGTCAGAAACTGGCTTCACATAAAGGTAGACATTTTTTCTGTCCTTCCTATAGGGGTAAATAAATAACCTTTTAGACGAAATTGGTATCAATCAATTATTGATCAATTTATCTTATTATCAATTAATGTTTATTTTTAAATTACTTCTACTCGGCTGGCACCATAGTAATTTGAAATATGAGTTTTTTTTATCTCCTACCTATATAATTATGATGATAAGTTTGGTAAACTTAACCCCGTTTAATTTCTCGTTTTTGGGACTCATTGCAAATGCTATTTCTACCTTCACAGCTAGTTTAAGCACCATAGCAGTTCAAATTCACAAAATGAATTCGGAGAAAGTTGACACAACCGCCTCCAATGCAGACAATTCGATCGCTAGCGTAGAAACAAGTGACAACCCACGCGCAACCAAAGACAAAACCAAAAGGAACGCCACTACTGCCAATGTTGACGAAAGTGTAACTACACCAAGCAAAGTTACAGATGAGGGCGTAAAAACAGCCAATAACGAAACAAAAGACGATAATACAGCCGCTTTAGTAACTGAAACAGAGGCGCAAGTCGCAAATCAAGTGACCCAAGAAGTGGGTGTTCAGTCTATAACTGATGGTGAGAATAACATTCAAAGTGTAGGGGCGGCAACTGAAGCCGCTTCGTCGTCTTCGAGCAGAAAATGGCGGCATGTTACTGCGGACTGCCTGGCCTGCGTGCGGACTAGACCTCCGTCGTCGCATGAGCTGCGCGAAGCTTTCTTTGCTGGTAAGCATGAAAGATTAGAGAGTGAGAACTATAGGAGAATAAGTTGACTGTAAAAGACGAACCGATTCGTTCGTTACTAACTTTTACTTCTTTTTATTACTTTAAAACTTATTTTTTTAATGAACAATGTAATGGTCTTTTTATAATAATTTGGTATAAAGTGAAAGATAAAGTAATATATTCGTGTTGCGTTATTACTATTTATTTTTAATTAAAATGATTTTACTATACTCATTAACTTATTTAATTATATTTGATTTTTTCTCAGGAATGGATGTGCCAGGAACAAGCGCCGTAGAGCCTCGCAGTCCGACTATTGAAAAGCCCGCCGCTGATAAAAAAACGCTCCCACAAGTAGAACTTTTGCATCAAGTGCACTTTATGTCCAACCCTATACATCTAAAACAGGTATTATATTTTAGACATCGCACATTCTAGCAGCGAACGAGATGATTGAAAGAAACAGTGTTTATTTACGCCAAGCATAACACATACCATAAAAAAAGAAACAAAATTAGTGAATTATACAGGTTGGAAAATTATGCTTCAAATCTTCGCAAAACGGCCACCGCTCAGCATAATGCTGGGTCTCATGGATTCTATGATGACATTGAATAAATAAATTATCACTTGCACGAGCGCATGAGGATTATTTATCGATGTTTGTATAACTTTGCACTTTAATTGAAAAGTTGATCTTTGCGAACAACCGACTATATATATATCCTGCTTATCTCAAGTGATCTCAAAATACCCTTTTTCATTTTCTGTAAAGAATTAAGCAATGTTTTTTTTTCCAGGCTCGGTCAGTACTTCTCTCAATGAAGCAACGCCATCCCGAGGTATTTCGTAGTCCTTGTATTTACTCCGACGTGAGCGCCTTGCTGGCGCGGGACACGTACATGTTGTGCGCGCGCCGGTTCGTGCAGGAGCTGTTCCTCGACACGAGCTTCGACTGCTTCGCCGCGGAGCCGGCCGCGGTGCTGGCGCGCCACGGCGTGGGGCCTCCACCTAGACAATAGTAGTCCTTGTATTTACTCCGACGTGAGCGCCTTGCTGGCGCGGGACACGTACATGTTGTGCGCGCGCCGGTTCGTGCAGGAGCTGTTCCTCGACACGAGCTTCGACTGCTTCGCCGCGGAGCCGGCCGCGGTGCTGGCGCGCCACGGCGTGGGGCCTCCACCTAGACAATAGTAGTCCTTGTATTTACTCCGACGTGAGCGCCTTGCTGGCGCGGGACACGTACATGTTGTGCGCGCGCCGGTTCGTGCAGGAGCTGTTCCTCGACACGAGCTTCGACTGCTTCGCCGCGGAGCCGGCCGCGGTGCTGGCGCGCCACGGCGTGGGGCCTCCACCTAGACAATAGTAGTCCTTGTATTTACTCCGACGTGAGCGCCTTGCTGGCGCGGGACACGTACATGTTGTGCGCGCGCCGGTTCGTGCAGGAGCTGTTCCTCGACACGAGCTTCGGCCACAGTGCTGGCGCGCCATGGCGTGGCGCCGAGACTACGACAATAGTATTTTGATATTTACGGGCTTGTAGGGTCGCGGACTTTTATTTTATTTGTAAAAATAAAATTTGAAACAGTCTTCACTTTTTTTCTTTGTTAAAGAAGTGATGTGATTGATTCAATGCTATATTTGTTTTTTGAAGTTCTTTTTTACAGACTAACTGCTTATAAAGGCTACCATTTATAATAAAATGCAGTTCTCCGATATGTGTTGTAATTAAATCAAATATTTTATGTATAATGTAAATATTCATGAAACCTGTCCAAATGCTAAGTTGGCGACCTTACATCGTTAATCATATTAACGATAACTACTGATGTTACTTTTACAGGTTTTGGTATTTTATAAGGTACTAATTTAATTATTTCTGATGCTGTAACTTACTATTATTCTATTTTCAAGCACTTGTATGGATTTGAATTTATATTATAGCACTTTATTATAGATAGGTTACCGTAAAATATGAATGTAAAAACAACAATCTAGTTATTTACGATTTAACGTTACAAAACAGTCTTCAATTAGTATTAGAAGTTATTGTTGCAGTTAAACATGTAAAATAATGCTAATTTATATTATTTTATAACGAATATATGATGAATATAAAGTAAAATTATGAACTCTCGAAAAGTGTGCATCAGTCTTCTAAATATAAAATAGAGTTTTAATTTAGAGCCAATTAACTCTCTACATACATTTGTTAGTGTGACTAGATTTTACATGAACGTGGATAAAACATTGACTGGTCGCTATTTATTGTACTAACACTACAAAAAAAGTACTTTTTTCTTTCTTAATATTACAGGCTTGCTTTCAGTTTTAAGCATCTGTCTTCTTATATCACTGAATTTCATATTCTTGTTGTGGCGCCAGATTTTAAATGTCAACTCACGTTCATGGAAAATCGTGTTCGAATACAGCAATACCTAAATACCAGCACAAAAAAACGAGTATTATCATCCTTTAAGAAAGAAAACTTTAGCTTTATGATATAATGTGAGAATGCCGAATAACCAATTTATTTATGTGAGATAAATTCCGCCAATTGCCAAGATCTTATTACCTACATTTAAGTAATTGAAGGTGTTTGTCAAATTGATTTCTTATTTGCTTAGCGAAGCTTTTTATTTATTTTGTACGATCACCTAATATATCGACGCGTTTGCCTTAATGTGTTATTCTTTTAGGAAAAATAACGAAACTATTAATTTACTAGTCTCACATAATGACAATAGTTACTGACCCAACTGACTGAATATTGCACCATTCCCACTGACTCCAATAGTTAATTATAGCGTACCTATTCACCTATCCCACCTCAAACAACGATACGAAATGTTCCCTAGTTTCAAGCATATTATTATAGTTTTAAATACAACTACAACCTTGTGTTCATTATTTTACTAAAGTCTTATGTTTGCATTTAATAGTACTTGTTCTCTTTTTTCATTGTTGTTATTTATGGAAACTCGATCAGAATAGCAATTTAGTTTAACTTTACATGATATTATAAGTATTAATACAGAGCACGCTGGATGTCACATCTTACTACTTGTTATATAATCGTTTGTTAATGTTCAATGATAGTGTGTAATCTGTAGTTGAGTAAGTTTTTTCATACCACTTGTGGATTGTTATTGAATTTGAGTAAAAACTGTCAAACGCAGCAGTATTTATAGAGGAAAGTTCTTGTATACTATCTAGTTTAATAATTTATGCGTCCTCGATATCCTGCATTTATGAGACTGTAACATTTAATATGAATTTCACATAATAACCTCATATCTACTGCTATTTTCCTGTTACTAGTTCTAAGAGTTGATTCTGATACCGAAATAATAAAATACTACTCATTTCATTAGTCGAAATTCATAATTGCATATCTAATTATATCTGTTCTTTTATAATAAATAAAAATACGAAAAAGTGCCATCGTGCTGGTTCCTTGCAATTATATTAACATGTTACATTACTCCTAGGTACCGACCTTTTATTATGCCACTTCATAACAATAAATATATTATTTTATAATGTACTATTGCGTCTTAATTTTAATTACCAGTGTTTGTGATCCGCAGATGTTTGTTAGTGAAAAGGGTAAATTAAACAATTAATAAAATTACAAATAATAATTTACATAAGTACAGTTAAATTAGCACACATTAGCTGACAGAAGTCGGTTCTGACTTAGGATATTGTCGTAGTTACTTTCTATGAGTTTAACCACTCGACGAATTTACTGAATAACTTAAGTGCTACTTTGACGATTCTGTCCCAGACACCTAGGTCTTCTTCTTCCTCGCGCTGGCTTGCTGTCGGGTAGTCATCGTCGAAATTCTCCAATTGCCTTTTTTGTCGATGCAAGTCTTCAATACTATTAAGGTTTGCTGAGGAAAATAACGGAGATTATTATTTACGGTTAGTGTAAATCATTAATCAGTATGTCTATGTAGAAGTTACTTTACGTTTAAAAGATTTTTTTAAGTAAGTACTAAATAATATAACTATTTTTTTTTCTTTAATAATTTATTTATTATTTCTTTGCAATATTGTTATTAGCAAAGTAAGTATACACAATAAAGCAGCCTTCTTTTTTCATCTCTTAGTTACTTGAAAACCATAGTTTTTTATAATGTAGAAGCATATTTTCAATTTTTTTGTAAATGTGAGCACTATGGAGCCATTTACATATTATATAATTAGTAATAGATTTTGTTATTAAATTAGTTTGACATTAACGAGCGTGGCAGTTGAGAGCTTGTCATGCTCACACAAAGGTTTTGCTGATGGTGGCGCGTGTTTTAGATCATTTGGTTCCCTTCAAAATGGTTGAGTTAGATGGTGCTGATGCACGCGTCATGTTCGTGAACGGGCGCCGTCAGTTGAGACTGGTCATCTCTTACCAGCCACTGGATAAAATAGCGACAGCTTCTCCCGCCCTTTTCACATGATATTATTATTAAATAGTCTACTTCTTTTTATAATATAATTAAAGGGAGAAAATCGAAACTATGTTAAAAGTAAGTTGTTAACACTTTTAGTGCCAAGTGCAAAAGTGTTTTTACATTTTCAGTGCCAAGCACTCAACACATGAGCCGAACAACAATTCGTTCGTATGCCCAGAACCCGCGCATGAATACAAGTCACATATAGCTACTTAAAACGACGACTCAGATGCGGGTTGTGGGCACACGAACGAATCACGCTCGATCCATACGCTGAGTTCTTGGCACTGAAAGTGCAACGATACCGATTGATTCTGGGCTGAATTATTTTAGATACGTTTAAAAAAAACTGCCTTTTATTCTACTAAACCGTACTTACATGTAAAGCTAGGAGAATCAAGTGAAACCTGAAAAAAAAATACATTTGCATATTTATTCATGCATGATGCTTCTGTTAAAACTACGGATGGACTACGGCTAATTCGTTCGCTCCAATTGTGCCAACTAACTTGCCTGGTAGGCATACTTACGAGGGGCCGAAGTCAGCTAGCGGCAGAGGCCTTGTTAGACATTTATAAATAGAATGGGGCACCAACCGCCGATTATCCCTGTATGCACTATGAAAGTAAAACCAAGGACAAGCCCCGGTTGGTTTGGTACACAACCCTTATAGGATATGGAAACAAAGAAGTTGGACTATGGGGTTGGTTGGCTCAGTGGATAAAACAATATTTTCTTGGTAAAAATAATCTTTGTAGACAGGTCCCGTCCCGCTCCCCCCTCGGAATTCGCCTCAGTTTGAATAATCGTAATTGACACATTTAGGTATTCTCATTTGATAGTAATTTCTGCTAAGAAATCACTAATCAAATAATTTGGCCCGAACTGGGAATCGAACCCAGATGAATAAAAAATCTATAAAAAAAATAAAGCTAATCACTCACTTGATATGCCAATATACACGAATAGAATAAAGTTAAAAGAGCGACGGTTAACAGTATCGTCCTCATGTCTCCGGTTTCAATCACCACATTGATTCGCCATGACTGTGAACTTGCCTTTTATACGAGGGCGTGGTTTCGCCTGATTGTGGCGGAAAATCATGGTGTGCAGTGTCATCGCTACTATGGCAAGTGTTCGGAGCGCTTTTTAGGATTCCGTATCAAAAACAAGAACGAAAACATTGTCTTGCTTTGGCGAAAAAAAAACTATCTGAAGAAAAAAAAGAGCCGTCGTGGGTCGCCTAGCAGATGTGAAACATCGAAATTATTTTTCACATGTAGGTAATATGCATAAAAGGATAGTCTACACTAATATTATACATACAAGTTCCTATATTATTATTATTTAAGGTAGGTATGTTTTGAACAAACTCGGGACCCTGAGGTCCCGGTCCTTTGGTAGGCGTACGAGGGGCCGAAGCCAACTCGCAGAGGCCCCGTTAGACATTTCTAATGGAATGGGGCACCAACCGACGATTATCCCTATATGCACTATCAAAGTATACCTAAGGACAATCCCCGGTATGTGCAAAACTATTGCATAATATGAAAACAAAAGGTGACAGGCTATGGGTTTGGGTGGTTAAGTGGATTAATTATCGTATACTATGAAATAACTATTGGCCCCTGCCTGACCACTAAGAAGATAGCCCATTTATCGAGGAAGGCTATAGGCTATATAGCATCACGCTAAAACCAAAAGGAGCGGAGCAGACGAAGTTGCGCGGGCCGACTAGTCTATTTATATCGGCACACCTGGGTCGGGATACTTAGGGCTAAAGGGGTAGCACGAAACGATTTTTTATTGAACAGACGAGGATGCTTTACAATTCCACTTTCTGTTTACCCACAACCAAGGGCTGCTTAGCTGCCTAGCTTACCTTACCAGCTACCTACCCTATTGCAATGATTGTTGTCAAAACAAATTCAGCCAAGTCCCAGTTCGTAATAGTAGGTACATTGATTTCTTAGGGCTGAAAGTAACTGATTTAGTCCCGAGACGGTGTTTGACGGCCGAACGTAGCGAGGGCGCCAATAGTTTGAGGGACTAAATAAGTCTTTAACCCGAGGTAAACACTACTTTTCATTACGAAAACAAGGAAAGTTAAAATAAAAAACGAATTAGCTAAAGAAAAAATCCATACCTATCTGAATCTGAGGGCCTAACACGAATATTTTTGACGTGTAGTAACGTAACGTAAAATTATGCCACAGCTATAATACTCGTATCGCACATAATATTTATTTGAATTAGATACTTTATTCATATTTTAAATGATAAAAATTGTGTTTGTCCCATAAAATTAAACCATAATACAATGGGGTTGTAGTTTTTCACAATCAAAATTCACTTACGTTAACGTTACTATACGTCAAAATATTCGTGCTAAGCCCTCTGATGAACTCATCGACGTATTATTACAAATCTCTCGAAAAAACAAATAAAGATCGGACTGCCGTTTTCCCGTTTTTTTTTCTGTGACCGGCTAGCTATTCAGCCATTATTTTACACTTGCTTCTGCCAGCGGCTTCGCCCGCGTGGTCCCTAGGGAACTTGCTCCCGGGATAAAAAGTAGCCTATGTCCTTTCTCAGGCTCTAGACTATCCGTGTACCAAATTTCATTGAAATCGGTTCAGTAGTTTTGGCGTGAAAGCGCGACAGACAGACAGACATACAGAGTTACTTTCGCATTTATAATATTAGTAAGGATTATCGTCATTGAAAAAATGGTAAATATTTTGCCCAAATCTATGTCATTTTAAAGAAATAGTTGAAAGTAAATGTCAAATTGAAATAACGTAAACGTGATTATTAACTAAAGATTATATTTTTTAAATTACTATAAAAGTCATTTAAAAAATAAACGTGAATATTAACTAAAGATTATATTTTTTAAATTACTATGTAATTTAAAAAAATAATATGTAATTAATAATTAAAATATATAATAAATATATAATAATAATTAAACATTAATAAGTAAAAAATAATAGTTAGTAATCACGTTTACGTTATTTCAATTTGACATCGCGTTGTAATTGTCTGGCTGTATAGAAAGTTGGGACATGGTTCAATAGGAATGTTTTAACAAGTTTTTTTTTATAATTTGACGGCTGTCAGTAGAAAACTATTCTCCCTAGGGCTGAAAAGTAATACTTTCAACCCGCACCTCAGACAACTTCAGGCCTGCTTTCCGGGTATGAGTAATGAATTTTTTTTTTTACTATTGATAGGCATACGTTTGACCACTATCTCACCTGATGGTAAGCGATATGGTCGAAGATGGAGCACGGAATCTTGATTGCGCGAGCCCGACTTGCTCTTGACCGTGGTTTTTTGTATTTTCCCAACAGGTATCTACTTCATTGATGTAGAATAGCAGGTAGGTAGGTGCCTATTGAATAACGTGTAGTCTGTACATTTCATAAGAGAATGTTCCAGCTCCGGATTGTTTTGGCAATAATATTAAGGTCCGTCCTAATACCTATATCAGAAACAACTTCGCTACTTTTTTTATATAACATTACGTCTCTAATAAATGCAATAGGTAGGTTGCCCCTATTGTATTTATTACAAAGCCTACGGAGAAATCCCTAATAGAATAACTTAATCGACCTGAACTGGGTATCAAACCTAAGGCCTGTGCCCCTACTATGACGTGTCAATGCGATCATGATTAAGCTCAGGAAAAGGGATAGTGTTATGCGTCTTGTGTAACTCTGTCTCCTTCCCACACCTTATACATGATCGCTTTAAGACGTCATAGTAGGCCAGCTGCTTGACAGCTGCTCTTGCAGCTATAAAAGTAAGGCTAGGAATCATTAATTGACTTGTATCAAACAACTCGACCGTTTTATTTGTATGTAAAAGTGAAGATTTTTTTTACAACAATTTAGTGAGTAACATTCTGGAATCATTTCCTCGAGCCTTTTTTATACTCTTCATGAGTACCTATGTTAGAAAAAAAAGGCTTTCACATACTTATCTACTTTGAACGTGCGTCTTGTTTTTATTTCAAAATTCATATCGGTAGGTAGCCTGTCCGCACTGTCCTGTCTATCCAACCGTTTAGGCTGCAGAGCGTGTGTAAGAAATAGACATACCTACCTACATACTTCAAATTAGGTGATTGACTTTTCATGCCGTCTGTACCCACATTATAAGATTGTGGTACTTCGTGTATGTTTTCATTACCTGAAGTGACCTTGTCGATTCAGTTGCATGTTCCGCATGAAAGCATGCATACAATAGATCAGTGGACTGAGTAGCATAGGCGTGGACTCGGACGGAAATGACCAGTCATCGCCACGTAATGTTTTGATTGCATATGGAAGTATACATTAGAACCTAATTATCTATCTGTTTACATTTTATCAATTGGGCATCAACAAAAAATACCTAATTAGCTTAACAGTATTGGTATATCTGTCGTGGCCATTTCGTAGAATTTGGTCATTTCATGAAATGCCCCCGCTGCGGAGCATCTATTTCTGCCTGCAAGGTTTAAAGGAACTTAACATGAAGGGTATGTATAACGGGAGTTAAGTTTGTTCGTTCTCACTCTTGCTCCCGTCATCCCATTGAACCGTAACTATCCGTCGTTCCACTGTAGGATAAAGGCCTCCCGCCTTTATCCTACTTTTGGCGATGAAACAAACATAGCAGGCCATTCTTCCCGACTGGAGTGATAGATGATACATTTAACCACCCAGCTGAGTTACACTTAGGGAGTGGGAATCGCACTCACGATTTGCTTGGCAGCTGTTGACACCTGTCCCGTTGGTAACGTACCTATACAACCTGTAACAGAATAAACGCAATACCTCTTAAGGGGTCATTGAACTCATCATTATGAACAACTTTCACTATGGGACTAACACTGAAATCGCGAAAAAAAAGTCGACTCCCCCATACATTTCTGTGCGCATAACTCGACAAAATGTAGGTACTGAACAGCAGATTTTTTTTCGCGATTTCGGTATTGGTCCCATAGTAAAAGTTGGTCGTCATGATGAGTACAATGACCCCTTAAGAGGTATTGCGTTTATTCTGTTACACGTTGTAAAATATTCACGTAATTTTACTGCGGTAAGGTCGAATTTTAGTGTCAAGTAAATAATACTAATCCAATATTTTCGTTATTTTTCAGTAAGAATCTAATTTTGTCTTAGGATATCGTATTATTTTGTGAATCATGCACACTACGGCCTTCAGTCTACTGCAAATTCAGTGGAGAGCAGATAGACATGGTTGCTGTCACAATAGAACTTAACCCACAAAGTTTTCCCGTTTCTTTACCTGTATTAAAAATAAAACATCTAAATAAAAATATCGAACACATTTTATTTATGACCATACTTAAATTACAATAAACCTATTTCTTGGATCCTCCAAAGCCAGAGAATCCCATGATCTGAGCTAGTTCAGACTGCGCAGGTGTGTCTTCAGGCTCCTCGGACTCCATGAGTTTGCGCTTCTTGTCGCGACGTCTTTCACGACGCTGTTCTTTGACCCTTGCTTCTTCTTCGGCTGCTTCCCGTAGTCTGGTGTCGAGCTCATACTCTCGCTTCTTTTCTTCTAATTTGCGTTTATTATTTGCGAAACGTGCTTTGACCTGTGGACATGACAGAAAAAATGTAATTTTCTAATAATGAAGTCATTATTGTAAATATACAAAGGTCCAACGACAATGCCTCTAAATGAATGTTAACACAATAAAAACATTTAGAACCTGCACAAGGTTCAATTATACTTGAAAAAAATCATGAGTAAAGTCATCATTAATTTGCAAAAGTGTAGAGGACTGGCCATATGGTGAGAACCAACTCTCCAATAGAGCCAGCATTCAAATTCTACTCAGATACATCTGAGTAGGTCAATACATAGCCTGATAGGCTCTCTGATTGGGTTATATCAGATGAGGCCAATTAAATTTTTGTTTATTCGTAATACCTGATCTAAGGAACTCCTTTCAATTTTCATGGACATGCCCAAATTCCTTTGATGTTTCTTTCCATTGATGTGGTCCAGGAAGTTGATGGAATCCTTGACAACACAATCACAGACATTGCAATAGTATCCTCCTGATTGTGAGGTAGGAGTATTCTTTGTTATCACTACACTTTTACCGAGCTTGGAATCTAAATCAACTTTGTAGTCTCGCTGTTTGAGGAGCTCTCTTTTGATAGGTGGTGCTGTAAAGAAATAATTATGTGTAAGTATTTTTCTTAGTAGGTCACTTCAGTACTTGTTTTTGATTCTAGCATAGATTTGGTTACCTACTGAGTAACCATAGTAAAGATATTTTTGAGTGGAAGGATACAAGTATGATTAGGAATTCAGCATTCAATTGTTTCTGGGTTAATAAAAGCATACAGCGACCTTAATATTTTTTGACAGAATAAGAGGTGGGGAAAGAATAAAGATTGCTTCAAAGATTGTAACTTGAATTTTGTATCAGCGCGAATGCTTCTAGTAATGTTTTGGTTACAGTACCTTTCTTTTTAGCTCGTTCCTCTTCTTCTATTTCAGCTTTCAACCGATCTGCAGCGATTCTTTCGAATTCGTCTTTGTCCCATTTTCTACGATGGTCATCTGGTCTCATAGTCATGATGGCGGATTAGCGTCTATCCTCTCAGGTTTATTGCATATATACACAAGTTTATTGCTTTTTTTATTCAGGTGTTATTGTTGATTCAGGTTACAAGCTCAAGCACTATACAATTACCACGATAAATATATCAGAGCAAGAGCAACAAGAATGCGTATTTATTTTGACAGATGTCAAAATACAGTGACAGTGACATCATGTGTATTGTTGGTTTCGTGTCTATGATAATTCTAGAAGTTTCAGATTCGGCTAGAAATCAAAAGGCTTATTATTTATAACAATCCATGCCTTGCAAGTGGACTAACTGCTGTTAGTAATTTTCGCCTGTTATCAAAACGTATTCGTTAATGCATTACTGACCATTTTACACAGTGATATAGTTAATGTCCGGTGTAGTAGATGGCGCTATCTATCCCAAACTTTTATTACTTTTAGATGATAGGCGATCAGGTAGCTCTTATAAAATTGGCATTAATTCCTATAGGTAGCTAAAGCTACAAACTGTGCCAAGACGAGATGCTGATATGACAAGATCAGTGGTTTAACGTTGTGGTCAGGGCCCTGCCCTAGTGCAAAAACAAAAAGAGGCGCCCTTCACTAATTTTAAGTACTTTTTCGTTGGAACCGTTGCTGAAGTTAGACAGGTCGAAGGTAAGTTGATGTTGAAAAGATCGCTTTTAGCGATAAGGCCGCCCATTGTGTCACCCTATGTAATGTTTCTCATCTATCTTTTCTGTAACTTATATGGTGTACATAATAAAGAGTATTCTATTCTATTCTATTCTATGTACCCCGCCGTGTACGGGTTAGTTTTTCTTCCGACTATATGTACAGAAATGGGAGGACTGTTGTCTTCTGTTGCAGAAAAAAGTAAGGCATCGAGCTCGAAAATGTTAGATCCCCGATCTGTTACATATACTTTTGAAAATAAAAATAAAATATTTTGAAGAGCCTATTTGCTGCCACTGCCAAAGCAATGCAAGGTCAGGCCCAGACTTCGGCACTCTACACTAGATATCAAGTTGGTACAAATATAAAAAATAAAGAATACCTCTGTCTGCCAATTAAATAACATCTTAAAGATATCCTACACATCTACCTATACTGTACTAATCGTTTTGCCAAAAAAGCGTGATACATCGGGAAATAGCAGACACCGTAAGATTGTAAAGTATCGCGTGAAATAGTAAACTAATGTTTCTCAATTAGGCACGTAGACATTTCAAACTATTGAATTTGGATGGAATTCATAGTACCTATTCAAAATGATATGATGACAATATATCGAGGAAATATAAACTAAAAAAGATTTATTACAATCTTACAGATTTTGAAATTATCCGGTGACATATATACCTACCCACATAAAGAGAAAACAAAGTCGAATCGGTCGTCAGAGTAATTTACGCCTTCTAGGGATGCAGCAATGCTGGTTCGGGCACGGCTGATGAGGTAAAGTGATGTCATTACGAAGGCGAAAGGAACAGGAAAAACTGATGGGGGTAATGACGCCCAGCGCTGAGTGTCCAATAAAAAGAGTTGATGAGGGCCCGACAGTTCTATAACGTTGGGAATCAAGAAATTATATTGGCTTTGAATACAATTTAACCGATTGGTGCCTAAGTTAACATTTTTCTACAAAATATTCAATCTTCAGATAGAGTTTGAGTAGACACTTTGGGATGAGTGATGAGAGAACAGTCTCTGAATTATTAGCTTTGAATATTGTGGCATATTTGCGGTGCTTATCCATCATGAGCGTACCTAATAACAATTCTGTATTCTATATAAAATGAATTCGCGCTAGCCGATACCTACTAAGTAGTATAAATTTTGATTTGACGAAGTCACAGACCGTTTAATAGTTATTTATGATATTAGTGCGGTAAGTTGGTTTTTAAAAACGAGTAGATGAATGTAAGCCCGAGATGAAGTCGAGGGCTTAATATAGTCACGAGTTTGTAAATACCAATATCCGCACGTATATCATACAACATTTTCGACTCATTTGCGAGAAAAACTGTGAGACTAACTTTTTGTTTATAGATATCAGCCGGAAAGGCGAAACCATCTTTGCAATATAAAAATTGCTCGAATTTGCAAATTTAAAATTAGAACTAGGTACATCTTTCGTCTCGACTCACATAGATACCTAATAATTGCGCTCGCAAGGAGGTTCGATCATTCAGCTTATTAACTGTTATCTTTTATTATTTTGCTGATATTCTATTTTTAAAACTGAGCTTCAAAATACTTAAAATGAAAAAGCATTAGTAATTTCGGATGTTCCATTTAATTTAGTTGAGTTTAAAGTACTTACTAAGGTACTTAATGAATGAGCTTTAGTATTATGTGGCGGTCATTTTTAATCCGTGGTATTCGTGATTATTCTGCCATGGAAAGTTGAATATAATTTTGTTAATAATTAATTGAGTATTATTAAAAAATATAAGGAAACATTGGGAAGTATGCTGCGCTTTATTTCACCTCCTAGCTTCTGAACTTTTCTTATTCTCGTATTTTGAAACTCACGCAGACGCAGACGCAGACGGATGCGTTTTTGCTCAGTACGTTTGTTTTACAAAAAAATAACTGGCTACCGTCTTATTTATTCTGTAGTTCGTTTTTATCGAGTATTATGTAAGTAGAGTTAAATGTTATGTTATTTTTACCAATTTTAATTTCAGTTATCCAAAGATATTATCTATTTATGTGAATGTCACCAATTTCAATATGATTCCTATTTTTTTTTAATTTGTTTAATTACGTTGATTAGCGCTTATTACTTATGTAAGTTAGCTTAACTTTCGAATTTCTTATCTTATGCATGTGGTGTTTACCTTTAAGTAATTATTACACTGTAAATTTATTTTAAGGCATGTGTTTCTCATACGAATTCAGTGCAAATAATTGTTGGTAAACCAGGGAATTTACGTAATGATTAAAATTACAATTATTAATTGGATTAATTAAAAATCTAGTAATTCGTTACATTTCTACATGACGTAGTTCCGTGCACGTGTGTAGATTTATCTTTCTTTCTTTATTATAACAGTGCTCATAGACAAGCATGGGTTAATGCGACGCGATTTGGGACAAGAAGCCTGACGGAGTGGTGTCATGAAGAGAACGAGCGCGGCCGCCCAAGCGTGACACATGGCATGGCTATAATATTATTATGACGAGAAATTTCTTCATTTTGCCCTTTTTGCCGGCGAGATAGCAGTTATCTATCATGTCTCTTGTTTTTTTTTTTGTCAAAGGTACGTTCTCATTCTAGTTGTACGTGTATTTACTTTTACTCTGGACGTGGTATTAATAACACTATTATTTTATTTGAAGAGGCGAAGTGAGTTTTTGTGTTTTAATAAAACCACGACTTCTTGAAAATCTACGATTGTGTATGAGTCTGATTTAGTGCAAAATGACAAAGGTATCTATTCCTTCGTACCAAATATTATTATAAAATAAAAATGTAAAATTAACTCAGCGTAGCAACGGCTTACTATGGCTACAATGTAGTCTGTAGGTATTAGGAAGCACGGTGACGATGCCATGACCATTCTAAGTCAAAGTTATGAGAACGCGGCGACAAGGTTGCTACGAGGACGCGACGACTGGGTTGCTACGAAGACGGTACAATGAGATTGCTACGCGGACGCTATGCGGACGCTACGAGGACACTACGGCCAGGCTGCTACGACGAGGACGCTATGACGAGGTGCTACGAGGACGCTACGACGACACTACGAAGAGTTTAAGCGCTTATTACACTACACGGTATTCAGGGCCCCTTGGCAAGGGTAGGCGTGGCCCCTAACTAGGGAGCCGCTTATTACACTAGCCGGTCGATTCGGCCCTAACTCAGTTGTAAAGTGACCAGCGTTGCCAGGGTGTGGGAAATTCCTCAAACTGCGGGGAATTTCAAGTTGATTGGGGATTTATTGGGGATGGGCAAGATGTGGGGAAAATGCGGGGATTCTAAATATCGATTTTATTCTTCTGATATTATTCTAAAAATCGAACTTGTGGGGAATCAGTAGATTTTTTGTCCCCAAATTGGGGAAATTGACTTGCATTTTCGGGGAATTTATTAAAATGGTGTTGGTAACACTGCTCTCTAACGCCCTAAACGCTATTACACTTGCCCGGTAGTAAGGGAGTTAGGGAGCTAACTAGACCGGGCCGCTCCGGAATTAGGGTTCCTAACTCTTATAACACCACCCTTAATCGGTACTTAGGGCCCTGAATACCGTGTAGTGTAATAAGCACTTTACTGCGACGAGGCGGACGCTATGCCGATACTTTGAGGTGACTACGGCGATGCTACGAACAAGTTACGATAGGCCTACTTTGTTTTTTTTTTTGTAAAGTAAAAAGATTCCATAACCTTCGTACAATTTTATAAATGAGCTTTAATAACAAGCTTTTGCCCGGGACTTCATTCGCGCATATCCCGTTGTTTCCCATTCCCGTAGGAATTTCGCGAAATCCTCTATTAGTGCTCCCTTACACTCCCCAAGGAACCTACATGCCCAATTTCAGCTTTCTACGACCAGTAAGAATAGAGTAGAATAGAAAATATTTATTCGACACAGACAAAACACACAGCAACAAACACATTATAGAAAACAAAAGAACAATAATACAAAACGAAAACGATACAGAGTAATAGTGCTGAGCGTTGCCATACCGAAAGGGTTACCATCTCAGCGTTTGCTGGGCGTCCAGCGCTGATTTTCAGTTGGCACCCCGCAGTGACACACGGACGCGGGTAAAATAAAATAGATAAATGCTTGTTATAATAAGTAGGTAATAATTAAATAATGTTTTTGAGTTTGTGAGAGTAAATCAATATTGCAAAATAATAAGTAGTTTCGGCTGTGCGATGTCTGTCAGTCACTCATCAGTCATCAGTAACGAAAGAATTTTACATACCTATTAGGATTTTGTTAAAGTAGGTAGTTAGCCGGAAGCCAGTACTTCGACTAATTTTTTAAATAAAACCGACGGTATTACAAAAAACATGAAATGCCTAGGACTCGTTTAAACTGTACTTGATATTTTTATTTGACCTGAGTACGTGTGAACAATTCTGGAAGATCGCTTTTAATAAAGATTAGTAGATAGTAAGTATTGCTTCATTCTATGCATCCCTTGTACCTTTGAGATGAAACCTTAAACATAAAAATACCACTATCAGCAAAATCCACTTTATTAAGATACTAAACCTGGTTAGGATCAATCCTACAAGGAATTATCTTCACTCCGCTCACCGTAAAGCGGTTTTTTGCAGTCGCTTTCAATGTAAATTGCATCGGTCTCGTGAGGGGAACACAACCTGAAAGCACTGACAAGGAAGGGTGGAGCGATCCGACACACGTCGACCGTGTGACAAATTGACTTCACCAAACAAATTGGCACAATTTTCTTTACACGTCATCACCTTAACAGTCATTAGGCTAACGCTAAATCGTTGGTTCTTAACGTAAAAAGCAGCTTTTTCAGAGTATAAAGGGAGCCATTATAAAGATGAGTTCGTAAGTAGACACTGGCATACTTTGTGACTTGGATCTATGTTACTGTTAATGTGTGGAGGTAGCGCTGTTATTTATCACCACTTACCGTGATACTTTACGTTAATATTTTAACGGTGGATGTTGAGTAACCAGAGGTCAATTACGATATTTCAAGCGGAAAATTTCTGTGGGGAGAAATCACAAGTTATAATGGGTATAATCTAAGGTCGAATTGGTTGAACAACGTTGAGCAGCCAGTGGTGTTCGGTGAACTATGAAGATGTAAAACATGTCACGAGGGATTTGCACGAGCTGTCTAGGTGTTGCGGACGGCTTCGAGCGAGCCGGAGAGAACGCCCTCGGCTGTTTCTGCTTCAATAAATCATCCCTATCTAACCTTCCAACGTATAATGAAGTTCGATTGTTTCGTTGAATATTAATAACTGTACGAAGCCCACGTGAATGTAGCCATATACCTACGTACTTATTGACGTACGTCGATAACAGGTATTTCAACGAAAGCTAGCTTACATAATGTGTTTTGTTAAAATTTTAACTACTTTTAAACCCTGAAGCTAAATGGATGTTCTGTTTTTAAAAAGCACTATGGTTTCTTTTTAATTCATCGAATACCTATTAAAAGTTTGAAAAGGTAGAATTTTGGAATAGCCTGCGATGGAGAGTATTTAAACATTTGCGAACATGAAACATTATTGTGAACTTTTACCGAGGTGCATATTAATTAGACTGCGTTTCCACTAGAGATGTGCGAGGATGAACAATCAATAGATTTTATCTAGCCTCGCTCAGTGCAAGCGATTCTATTGGTTAACACACACATCCCTCGCTACGCATCCTCGCACATTTTCGAAACGCAGCCTTACATCTACTTTTATATTCCAAAATAAAAGGTACCTTAAACAAAACATACCAACTAGGTACTAGATCACTTTAGAAAATAAGTACATTCTAGGTAGGTAGGTACCACAGATATTATATTTCTATGGTAAGATACCTACACTATCCAATCCATCTTAATTTGGAGCACACGCAAACTAAACTCACCTGTGGTATCTTTCAGAAAGAATGGAGTTTCTAATACATCATGAAAATATGAAACAAAAATATAATTCTATTTGATTTACTTTAATCTTTGATGACGTTTATGTTCTTGGTACCTATACTTAATCCATAAAAAATGTATTATAGCTGTAAAAGTCTGTTTGTTAATCAATACCGATTAAACGGCTGAATGCATTCCGACTAAATTTGACACACGGGTAGATGATAGTCTGGATTAGGGCATACGATATTTTTATTCCACGTGGATCTCTAATATTATCATCGAACCGAACGTAACTATGTTCGGTGATAATACTTATTCGAGATCCACGCGAATGAAGCCGCTTTCAAAAGCTAGTCAATTTTTAGTTAGTTACCGGCACAATTTATAACAAGCTGGACATATAATATACAGAATAGTGTGTGTGACGGTTATCCATCAGAAAAATCAATACTCTAATCTCAATTGCTTATTCATAACTATCCGGCCGAATCAGGCATTTTTACGCGAACCCCGCTAAATTTGTCCCCAGCTATCAACAAACAGAACATAGTTGATAGATACATAGATCCGAGCTACGACACTTGTTATAATGGTATGAAATGAATCATATCAACACATTTTCCAAGAAAATTCCCTCTATCAAGTCGTTGCTCACTATCACATTCCGATAAAACATATTGAAAACAATTTGGAATGAAATTTTATCGACAGGTCTCGAGTCCAGACTCAGAGAGAAAATACTTTTAAAACTATCTTTGTCCGCACCCTTGACTGTCACAGTCATAATGTAGGTGTTATATAAATCAAAAATAGGATATTTTTTAATTAGTTTCATTGATTTCACAGATATTTCAGGTGTAGCGTAGCTGGTTACGAATGTATCTCTCATGTTGTCAGTCATGTTAAAAGTGGACGAACGAGTCGTGTAGACTCGAGGTAATGTGTTTAAGCTGGGTTAACATTATTGTGTTGTTTCGTATCGTGGTGCCTTCTGATTCTGATGCAGTTGATTGGCTAAAAAAATCGTTGTGATATGAATTATAGGCCTAAATATATTCGTTGGATTAGTGTATCCCGCCACGCAACACAATACAATATATATTATAATGTAAAAGAACTGGGTAGCTTCTACCTATAAATATTATAACTACTATGAAGAGTCTAGAGAAAGTGAGAGTATGCTGATTAACAAGGTACTTCATTAGCAAAGCTCTGGCAATACGCCCAGAAAATAACTGATAAACTTGTACGGAGAGACCTACGTCTTTGCTTGCTTAATTTACCTTTTCGATACTAATTAAGATTCTCCACTTTGTAACGATTTCAAGAAATTGCTTTAAAATTAAGTTGGAAGGCTTAAACTTTAGAAGAAAAACCTAAAAAGCTCGGGTAGATTTGTTAAAATATTTACCACGCACGGAGTAGGTAGGTACTCCTTAGGTAAGCCACATTGAGATAAATCTTCTCACGTACCTTCTAGTGGTATTTACTTTTCCTAAATATCTGGTAGTTTTCCGACGTGTCAGTTCTCGGTACCTAAGTACTGTGTGTGGTTTGGAGTGCTACGACCAACTTCAACCACATAGAATGTGTTTAGTGTTTGCTGCGAAGTGCATATGTGGGGACGAAGAGAAAGGTGACAGGTCGTTATAGCACCGTTTGCAAGACGTGAGACACTCCTACTTTAAAACAAAAATAAAAGCTTCGTTATCGATACAATGTTATAGAATTTATTGTAGAAGCTATAATCTTTAGAAAAGACCCATATTTTCATTATTGGCTTTTGCGCGTTCGTTTAATTTCCGTTCAATATCTAATTGACATTAATAAAATTCAAACGCCCCTATTATAGTAGGATATATTGATCATAAAAATGAAATCCAATAAGAATAAAAAGGAACAGGCAAAGGATGGTGATAAAAACGAAATGAAAACAGTCTCAAAAAACGTCAATTTTGTGTCATCCCTGTGAAGGGGTGTTTTATTTTAAAATGGCTGACCAATTTGTATTTTCCAGCGGTAAAATTAATGTGTGTAGGAGAGATATGATGGGTTGCGGGATTGGACGGCTGTATATTATAATTTATATTTACTTTGGAGATGCGTTTACTTAGGGCATAAAAATATAACATGTTTTTATTTAAAATGGAAAAGGTAAAACGAATAGGTAGGCAGAAACATATCTACTCAAAATGACAGAATAAAGACCATCTCATCAATTTCGTCGTGATATTATAGACTTCTATTGACAACTAAAACTTACATTTCTCAAACAGTAACAATTTCCCATTTACCTAATACACCGCGAATTTTCAAACTAACGTTGAGTATTCTTAATTTTTTGTGTCTTGTATTGCAATATTGCGTGTCTAAGATGCCACCAAGCAAAGATGTATTCAAGCGATACGTGCTCTACGTATAGCTTGAATACATGGGAGACCATTGGATATGGACATGGCCGCATTTGTGTGCACTCATGTACGACGTAGGTCCTATTGGTCCATGTTTCCTGAAACAAACGGCTTGTTCTTTGTTCTATGCAATATCTACATTTTTACTATGTTTTATCATAATTCCGAACTTCTGTATGGAAAAACGGAACCCTTATAGGATCACTCAGTTGTTTGTCTGTCTGTCACAGCTGATTTTCTCAGAATCTACTAGACCGATTAAGTTGAAATTTGTTACACATATAACCTTCTATGACCCAAACACGGACGAGTACCTTACTAAAATAAAAAAATAAAATGGAAATGGGGTAAATTATTGGGGGGCAATAGAAAAAAAAGTTATTCCAACTGTACCGTGTGACATATCAAATCAAAGGGCTCATTTTAAGAGTCTCAAAAGCATTATTTTCATATTTTTTAAATATAGTATTCCGATGTTACACTGGGCGGTCCGCACTGGGTGACACCCGTTTAGGGGTGACATCCGACCGCTCGTTGACTGGTTTTTGTCACTATCGGATGGCATCCCTAAACGTTTGACGCAATGAAACCTGTCGGAAGTAGGGTTCAAAAATTTTTGAGCTCGCGCTTTTATTTTACGCTCTCTAACTTCCTGAGCTTTTCTGTATAAATCAAACACAAACTTCAATTTCAGTATGAATGATCAAAATACAATAAAACCCTTCCGAAATGAGGTAAAAAATTTCTTTAGTTCCTTAGGTTTTCTGCGTTTAGGGGTGACACTCGTTCGTTTACTTTTTGTCACGGTCGGGTGTCACCCCTACCAGGCGACAAAATGAAAACCATCCATGGCGGGGTGTAAAAAATTTCGAGCTCGCTTCGCTCGCTCTTACATTCTGCACTCTCTTTGCTCTCGAGTGACTCAACATTATGACTATGTTTATGTATGAAATGATCAAAAGAAAATAAAACCTTTCCGAGTTGGGGTGCATGAATTTTTGAGCTCGCTTCGCTCGCTCTTGTGTTCTGTCTTCTCACAGTTAATGAGCTTTTTTGCATCAGTCCATAAAGTTAGTTCTATTTAAGTATATGATATTAATGATCAAAAGAAAATACAACCTTTCCGGGGTCTATGAATGTTCGAGCTCGCTTCGCTCGCTCTTGTGTAATCTCTTCATCAACATATCAGCCGAAAGACGTCCACTGCTGGACATAGGTTCTTGTGTTCTGCCTTCTCTTAATTAATGAGCTTTCTTGTATCAGTCCATAAAGTAACTTCTTTTTAAGTGTGAATGATTGAAAGAAAACAAAACCTGTCGGGGGTGGATGCAAAAATATTCGAGCTCACTCTTGTTCTGTTCTCTATCAATGAATGAGCATCAGTCCATGAAGTTATTATTCGAGGTGGGATGTCAAAAATTTCGCTCGCTCTTGTGTTCTGCCCTGTCTCACTTAATGAGCTTTCTTGCATCACTCCATAAAGTAACTTTTATTTAAGTATGAATGATCAAAAGAAAATCGTAGACTTTGTCTCTGTCATCTCTGACCTAGACTAGAGTCAAGAGCAAACCCATCACAAATAAAAAAAATAACCTATCCGAGGCGGGATGCAAAAAATTTCGAGATCGCTTCGCTCGCTCTTGTGTTCTACCCTCTCTTAGTTCTTAAGCTTAGGTACTTGCTTTACTCAACAAAATTTAGTTAGATAATGATAAAAACAAAATGAAAATTATCACACTAATTTTCGAGATTTTGTTTGTAAGTATGATGATTCCTGAAAAAAAAAATCTGAAGCGCAAATGGCTTACGATTGCCGTCACAGGAACGAGAGGCCAAAGGCGAAAACTCATAATTATTTGGGTGGTTCATTTGTGGGTTGACATCACATTATCCGCCCCGGGTGTCCCCCATGCTAGCTACGCTACTGGGGTAACCAACAGAACCATATATCTTACTAAGCCTTCGCTGTCTGTCCGTCTGTCTGTCTGCGGGCTGTATCTCAAGAACCGTAATGTTAAAAATTTCAGAGAATGTGTATTTCTATTGCCGCTAAACCAACAAATCATAAAAATTACATTTTAATACAAGAAACTTGTTTTTTTTTCAGTTTATGGTACGGAACCCTCCGTGTGAGAGTCCGACTTGCAATTGGCCGTTTGTTTCTTACTTATTCTTCCTCAATTTATTACGCAAAAATCAATCAGAAGTCTTAACAATGTTTGAATTAACTTCAAAAGCCTGATCGAATTGGAACAAACTAACGAATATAATTCGAGTGACGGGAAAGGGTAGTTCTAAAGTTGGGTTCTAATTAACTCTACGTATAATGAGTAAGACCTGCTGAGATACAGTTCATACAAATAGCTCATATAAAGTTTTACTTATATACGTTCAACTCAATTTGTAGACTTCTCAAGGACTCATTTCTAGCTGACTGAAATGAGTCCTCGAGAAGTAAGCCTTCCTTGCTGACATAGGTACAGGATTTTAGACTAGGTCAGTCACAGATTTGATACCATCAATTGCATCAGACTGCTTGAAAAGCGATTTTTTTAGAACCCGACCAAAAAAACGACTAACTACAAAAAATAGTTTTTTTTTGCGGTGTAGGTATCACCTATAAGTGAATCTTCGTAATTTTGTATGAAACGTAATTTCAGCAAGTAACATTGAGCGGCGTAAATAAAGCTTGGTGAGTTGCGCTCAACTGGGCCTGTGCCTCATACAAGGTCTTACATCATACACCTCAGGGCTGGGTAGATACACATACATGTACCGAGGAGCACTGTGTATGGGCAGAACATAACGCGTTCGCGTCGTTCCTTTCATCTTAGCGCTTATTACGCTTTTTCATATTTTTTTGGACGTTTATTTACGAGATCGTGAGGACGGGTAGCAATTTTCGGGTAAAAATGTTAAATAAAATTCCTCGAGCCTTGAATTCCCTATTTCTGACACTTTTATTTGATATCAAATTCTTAGGAAATACCTTATTGCTAAATATTTATTACGGATCTAATTTTTTATTTGCTTCATTATTCGATGCTGGTAGGAGAGTGATGATCTGCAGTGCGATTCTGCAGGTCGATTCTGTAAACATGTCGAAGTGAAGGCTTAGGTGAAGGGATCACGAAGTGAGCTGTCAATCCATGTAATCAAGGCGGAAGTCGAATGTCGAAGTGAAAACTTAGGCGATGTGAACGACAAGTGAGCTGTCAAACCATAAGAATAAGATGAAATGACAGCTCACTTGTCGTTCACTCCACCTAAGTGTACCTACACGGGGAGATGTCGACAGAATAGACTGGCTGTTTTTCTTTATTTTACGTTAGGTGAATGATTAGAGTTGGGCTTCATCTGAAGGGAACGGTACTGCTGACGCCAAGGCTAGCCAAGCGAAGTGCAAGTGCTACCCACCTCTTCTCGAAGAGCTTCGTCGTTTTTTTTAAACTCATAACTTGGGTTTGGATTATACTAGATATAACTTATTTTGTAATTGTAAGTAATCTGAATTCATCATAATTATAATATTAAACTAGGTATGGAAGTATGATCTTCTACTGAATATAAAACTTCGAATTAATGTCCTCTCGTATTTGTAGGACGCTTAGGTAGGTATCTACTGTAGACCAACGTCCTGATGGCATTAAATAAACTGAAGTAATGTTATATGGAGATGTTCGAGATGTTCCTCAAAGCAGAGTTTTGGCCGAAGGATATGTATCGTCGTTTCCGCGGCCAGTTGCCCGACACTAGTCAGCGACACGACGCCGTCATTTCGTGTGCAGTAGTTTAATTAATTATGTAGGTATTGATTTGTTTGTTGTTTTATGTTTATGTATTTTATTTTATGGACCCTAATTGCCTGAAATAAAAGATTTTTATTGTTGTTTTGTATAAAAATGTTATATAAATAAAATATGAATTCCTCGGACCTTTACTAAACTAGTGTCAATTACATCATAATGTTTTCTGTATTTTGGGTAGGGTGTTGGGACATATATTTTTACGTACTCTCTAATTGCCTTCATCTTCTATCTAGCCGTATCATTTTTCACACAATCAATAGTTTTCTGTAGAATCACAGCTAAACGCATAAATATATCTATATCTATGTATCCTTAAAATTGTATCGTTGTGTACCTCCAGATTGCAATAGTTATTTCGTTACATAGAACACGTACTTACATGGCAAATAGGTTGGTACTCAAAATAGCAACGAACATGTTACAGGCAGTAACATCAGTGACATTATTCAGCTTATTTCTCAGCGCCCGACCATTCTCCGTGCATTCCGTTTGTGAATGCATTGTTTGCGTAAAATAATACACGAGTAAGACAGCCATTTTGACTTTAAAATGGGAAATATTATGTTGGTACTTCTGTCAGCTTCTTTTGTTCAATCGCTTCAAATTTTGTTGAGAGAGAGTTTTAGTTCGTCGGTCAAGGCCTTATGAATCGTGAATTTCAGCCATTTTAGAGTTATTTATTTATGTGATGCAAGTTATGCCTAGATAATTAGAATATATATTATATGAATCCCCGATTTATGAATGAATATTATTATACTTATAGATTTTTCCCAAGTAGGAACTTCCTTCCTACAGACACTATATCAGATTTGAGTGGCCCAAAACATTGTCACTTCTACGTCGCCGTTGAGTTGGTGGCAGCGCATAGGTCATTTTATCTGCATGTGGAGCCAAGACCAACAAAACCTGCAGTAGGTTCTAAAGAGCGATATTCGGACAAGTCATTTATTTATCCAGAAAAATTTTCCAGATAATGTTTTGCAACCTATAAAGAAAATGAAGCACGAGCTTGTTTCTTCGATTGATGTTGACGGAAACGTTTTGTACCAATATAAATACCAGCGAGTAAATATGTTCATTCCGTAGGTACTTAAATAAATAATGTTTTACCTGTTACTCGAGCGTTTTGCTGTTACCTCATTCGGAAATAAAAGCGGTGATTTCTTTCTTTGTAGGTTCCACATTTGTCAATATTCAAAGAGAGTTTAATTCACAAAGAAAATACAAGGTGGCGCAAAAGTTGTCACATGATGTTCTTTGGCTGTAATTTTTGTTTTATGAACGGGTAACTTTGGATCTGCTTTTGGATTATGTTTATTTAATGTCTTTATTTTTCTTCCATTAAGTCGAAAACAATATATCGGCAGAATTGACAACCCTTTGGGCCAGATTTATGGCATTATCTACCAGTCTTTCCCGAAAGTACAGCGATAATTCTTCGCATCCTTGACGACTTCCAGAGTCAGGCTTCTTGACAAAGACTCGTGACTTCAAAAACCCCTAAAAATTACTGGAAGAATTCAATCAGGCGGTCTTGCCGGCCGGTGCAGATTGCCAAAACGAGAGATTCGGCGAAATCGAAAAGATTCTTCCGCGTTCTTTAGGAGTATATAGTGGCAACATAACCCACCATCTACTGACACCTGTCTACTTCCACACTAGGAACCCGGCAGCATCCGCAAGGGTGAGGCTCCCTCGTGAGCAGGCTCAATACAGCGTGTATATAGCGATTCATGTCTTGTTAACGGGCTGTTATCCGAATTTTGGCTGTTTTCGAATCAATTTTAAATGGTCAAATATGTGAACCCAGCCTTAACGTCTGTTTTGTATCAGTTTACTTCACAAATATAAAACAGTAGAAGTGTCATTTGCCGCCAATTGCCAAAATTATAGCATCTTAATGTATTTTCACATAGCAAATCAAATAATAAAAAATCAGTCTGAATAAAATTTTAATATCTCAAAAGAGAAAGCGTTGAACTTACACTTTAAAGAAAATAAGACACCTGTAGAACTTAGATGAGAATTTCAGCACTTTAATTTTATATTATTAGATTACTTATTTGGATTGGAATTTGTCATAAAACATGACGAAGTATAGTTGTGGTAGAATCATCTATTTCTGTGAAAAATAGGATCATGACATTGACAAATGAAGAACATCCATTTCTTAAAGTGCTGGCACATTCAATAAGACATTTCCATAAATTACTATAAGACAGGTACATCTCATATAAAAACGTTCCTTTTATTGTACTCAATCAAGCGATATGATCCGGCAATTAATTAGTAAGTGGGTCGTTTTATATCGATGAAAGGTGACCTAAATAATGTACAGAGTATTATTGTTATTGGCATTAAAGTACCGCGCTGTCCACGAACAGAACGTTTTCGAGGAATTGGTGTGCGAGTGTTGTGCGTATGCAGACTGTCTACGGAATTGGCTTTCAGTGTATTTGCATCACGCTACCGTAACTGTTCTGACTACTGTGGAACTGGGCACCACAATTTCGTTATAACAATGAAAGATCAAAGTGTCTAGTTGAACAGACCAATTACAGAACAAGCCGAGCAGAACGACCATATACCTCTTCCCCATCCCCTATTATGTTTTGAATGCTCAGTAGTTTTTCAGAGGATAATGGAAAGTGCAAACCGTATTTCTTTTAGAGAACCACCTGAAATGGCGTATAGACCAAAACATATTGCTTTAAAAAGAAAAACAAAATAGAGTCATTATCATTACCCACTCCGTATTGTTCATAAAATGTAAGAGGTGAGACAAATGGAGCAATTGTGGTGCTTTTAAGCGAAGGGTTAACGACCTATCATTACATTTGGTTTTATAAAAACGTTCTGTGACTTGAAAATACTGCGTCACGGCTGCTTGCTGCATAGGTTAAGCTCAAGATTGACTTTTCTGAATTAGTTGCGTAAATTGAGCAACTAACAATAAATCCCAAAATATCCTCATAAACGAATACTTCGACAGTAACATAATAATATTAGCCAGCTAATAGTATTACTCTATTAAAAATCTCTGACGATTTTACGGAATAGTTGACCAACAAGTAAACATCAATTAAGTCTGTCTTGTCTTAATGCTAACTTTAAGCGCACTTAAGGTAATTCCGCCATAACGTCTAAAGGACAAGTGTGTCCATGCTGTCGAATAATTAATTAGGGAAAGCCGCAGACGGTCAGTAGTTATCTCGTCGGAGCAACACGTCCCTCGGATTGTCCCGAGTTTGCTTACCGACGGGTCACCCTCACCTTGAATATTTCACTCAACAAGTACCTTGTAGCAGTAACGATTCCCTACGTGTACGGGGCTAGTTGGAAATTAATCAGTACGTGGTTTAGTTCTGACTTCTTCAATATTTGAGTGGTGTTTGTTCAGAGTGAGCATGATCGATCTGTGAGCTTCTCTTTGATGTGCAACAGATGCATACAGATTTGGTTTTATGACTACGTGTGTTTACTACTGGAGTTTTGAACATCTTTATGCAGTTTAAAGATCGTTTCAGAAAGAGTAGCTTCTGTTTTAAAACGAGTGTAGCGTTTAAGGGTGCCTGTCCATAACAGGGGAGCGAGGCAGAGGAGCGGAAAAACGGAGAAATATTGAGCCTGTCCATTTGCGCATCCGTAAGAACGGAACCCTTATAGGATCACTCGGGTTCTGTCTGTCCGTCTGTCACAGCCAGTTTTCCGCTGTAATGGACAGGCACCCTTAAACGCTACACTCCTTTTAAAAACAGGCATCCTAAAAGTGCCTGTCCATTTACGCATCCGTAAGAAACGTAACCCTTATAGGATCACTCGGGTTCTGTCTGTCCGTCTGTCATAGCCAGTTTTATCGGGATTCACTGAAACAAAGAAAAAGAGTTTATTTGCGCCAAGCATGACGCACTTGACCGATTCTGTTGTTTGGGACACATAGGACTTTTATGACCCAAACACGGACGCGCTACGTAAATTATTAAATTGTGAGTATGGGGGTCACTTTTGGGGGTCAAACTAAAAAAATTAACAAAAGTTTTTCAAACTGTATCGTGTGACATATGAAATGAAAGGGTTTTCTGTGAGGGGTTTGAAACTACCTATTCAAGAAATTAGATCAAACATGACCATTCCGCCTTATCTCAAGAAATACTGAGCACAAAGTTTTGAAAAAAATTCAGATAATAGTTCTCTGATGCAGAAACTAGTTTTCCTGTAATCTGTATTACAGGAAAACTTATAAGAAGTCTATAGTGTTAAAACAACTTGTTACAAAAATGAAATTGGTTCGGAATCCTTTGCACGAGAGTCCGACTCGCACTTGGCCATTTTTTTTTATTTATTTAAGTACTAGCGCCTGCTGCAGCTTCGCCCGCGTGAATATCAAAAATTATCCTAAGAAAACATACTCCGGGATAAAAAGTCCCCTAATTATATCCAATTCCAAGACATGGTCTACCTGTGTGCCAAGTTTCATCCACATCCGTTGAGCCGTTAAGGAATGAAGAGGTAACAAAAAGTCAGATAGACAGACAGACGGAGTTAACTCTCGCATTTATTATATTAGTATGGATTTAAAACCTTTAGCGGCGGCGTATTCCCATAACCTGTGAATTCCATTAAGTGTTACCGCGATGCCATGTTGAAAAACTTCAACGTTTTAAAATATTCTGTCTGCGTTGAATTTTAAATATTCTATTTGTTTTAAATTGTCCAATCTCTACGGTATTGAATTATAAGTGGGCGATACAGCGTTTCATGAATTGATTTTTCGTTTGATTGGAAGTTAATTACTTTATAGCTGTGTAGGTACTTTGTTAAGAGGAATTATGGGCGGTGAGACTTTGTATGTAAAAAGTCATAATTCGAGGTTTGGCTCTCGACTGTTTCCTCCTCCAATATTCGACAGATTTAAGAGATATTTCACAAACTGAATAAGAAGGATATATACTCCGTCCTTATGTTTTCTTTTTGATGATTTGTTAACCGTATAAGTACTAGAACCTCACAAAATGCTCAAAATGGTCCGACAAATCGCTAGAATGGCAATATTTGGTAAATACTAATCAAAAAAGGAAAACATAGACACATATTATACATCCTCCTTATTTAATTTGTGAAATATCTATAAAATCGGTCCAATATTGGAAACAGTTGAGAGCCAAACCTCGAATTATGACTTTACATACAAAGTCTCGCCGCCCACGTTTCCTCTTAAGATCACTTGCTATCGAATGTGACTGAAGTGCTCTAAGTGCGGTTTAAGAACCACAGGTAATGATGCTCCCGAAATGAAATGATTAATTGGAAACACCTATTTCTTTAAATTCCCATTATTAAAGTCGAAAAAAGCTTGCTTTACCATTTAAACAAACAGGTTTATTGTTAGCAGCACAAAAATAAGTTGAATCAAGAACTCAAAACGCTTCTAATTAACAGTAGTACAAACTGAACTTAGTATGCAAACACATAAATACGTTGTAATATCATGCTTTATGTCTGCATTATTAACTATTCTTAAAGGAAATTCCGGACGGTACAAGAGAATTCCGTCTGCGTAATTCCCTTGTGATTCCAGTTAATTCTGGTGGTTCGCAAGAGGTGTGAGCTAGAGTTATTGTTTGTCCATCGGCCGCACGGCCAAGGCTCCGCCCGCAGCCGAGCCAAGCTCTGCACACCAAGTGGGATTACGGTTTGTCCACGCCAGGCTTTCATTGTTCTGCTACATCGTCCAGGGCTTAAGTCTCGCCTTGCAATCTGTACCTACTTACGGTGCCGGTGTACGACGGCACGTGCATTGTGCACCAATTACCTATTTGTTGTTATGTACTGTTGTGTACTGTTGTGTTTGAACTCTTTTGTTGATTTTGAACTTCGTTTTTGATGCAAAGTAAATGAACAAAATGTTTCGACTGCTGAAGATTGCTGACTTGCTCTTTCATTGGAAAGCTTTCTCTGGAACTACTGAGGTATTAATAAATAATTGATTAATCGAGTTGAGGTCCTTCTTTGGATCATTGACGAAAATTACCTATTAATAACACAACACTGAAAAACGTGAATTTTTCGACGTCACAGAAAAATGCTGCAAAAAATAACAGAGCAAATGTTACAAATCCGCCATTGGAGATATTTAAAAGAAAACACTCGCCGGGCGCGTTCCCGAGCATATTTTGGACGCGTCTCGTAACAAGATTTAATTTAATTTTTTCCACGCTGCTATTTTATTATATAACCTACAGATTTATCTTTTTTACGCTTGTATTTTAGTATTTCGTTACGTCAAAGATTTAATATGGCCGTGATAACTTCTGGCGAGCCGTTAAATTATTAAATTGTTGTTAAAATATAAATGTATGTAACAAAATGAGTAGCAAAAAGTACATGAAATATTGTTTTACGATATGTTGGGCTTTGTTTTATTTGGAACGGCTACTGTCAACTCAGCGCTTGTTTGCTCGATATTTTGCTACATTCCAGTCTGAATGGTTTGTTGAATATCTAGTAATAAATCCTGAATAGTTTGAACATTTTGTTTCTGTTAGTGTGTGGTGTGGTGGCGGTGTACAACATGTGGGGAGCGGCCGGAGGGGGGGAGATGGGGGCGAGCGGGGTGAGGGACGGCCTCTATATATTGCGAGCTTTCTGTTATGGACCATTACCGGCGCATTACTGCGCTTATATGAAAATTACCTACGATACAATTTCAACAAAAGGAAAGCGAAAATGCCTTTAAATACATGCTGTCTCCGGATGTATGTGTTTGTACTGGGGATGAGAAATTCACCTTAGAGACAACACGTTATAATGTACTTACGACACCTGCGGTATTTATGATGCTTACAAGGATAAAGTTTCGCTTATCTTCATGCAATTCTCATATCTATTCTGCTAGAAGTTAATTCAAGTGAAAAGCTACGTCCGAGTTGTTCCTAAGGTAAATAGAGCCGGATGCACTAGGCGGATTCAAGTTTTATTTGTCATCTTTCTACAAGCGAAATGGAAAACAAGGCAATCACAACTTTGACAGAACAGAGAAAACTTTTAGCCGGCTCTGAAGTAAATTGACTACATTGTGTTACTGCCGCTGTGAATTCATGTCGGCCCGGAATGAAAATATGGGCCCAACTTGGCTCGGAGGCAACAGATTTCACCACCCACCATGATAAATAATAGCCCCTAACTTTCTCATATTAGCTACTTATAAGGGAAGAAGTCTCTGGTAGTAGTCGAAGTATTATAATAGTTGGGGGACGTTAAAGATGCTTGGAGTTCCATTTATTTCTATATTTGTTATGCATAGCATAGCATAGTCGGTCTTATAATGTTCCCACTGTTGGGACTCAGGCCTCCTCTCTAGGAGAGGGAATGGGCTGTAATCCACCACGCGGGCCCAATGCGGGTTGGTGAATGTCACATGTCTTCGAAGTTTTGGTTCTAGGACATGCCGGATTCCTCACGATGTTTTCCTTCACCGTTTTGAGAGCAGTGGTGATGAAATAAATTACACAAAGTAATGTGCCTGGCTGGGTTTGAACCCGCGACCTACAACTCGTAAGTCGAAGCCATTACCACTTGGCCACCACTGCTCAATAGGCAATTTGTTATGCTATCAATAGGTAAATGAGGTTTTATTAATAAGGAAAGTAAGGGAAGTCCTTCGTCCGTATTCTTGTGTATCTATGGTGTTAGTTATTATTTTATCTACTATCTCTTGCCCGTGGTTTCACTCGCGTTAGTATAGATATTCGCAAAAATATAGCCTATTACTGTCTCCATCTTCTATCTCTGTATAAAAAATGATAAATACCTATCGGTTCAGCGATTTAGGCGTTGGAAACTAACAAACTCAGATTCACATTTATAATATTAGTTAGGAAGGATAAACAACCCAATCCCTGTTCCGATTTTCAACCTTCTATGAAATAGGCTTACGAAATATTCTGCAGTAAAACAGCAAGCTATACTTAAGTAGCACCAGTTTACACTTAGTTAACTCTAAAAAGGCGGATGTATTAAAATCTTAAAAGCTGTTTGTCCGCGAATGTACCGCACTGAGCTGCACGGGAGAACAGCTTGTACTGATTTACTTAAACACTTGAATAAAAGATATGAAATGTAGCAAGTTTGTTCTACATTTTCAAAACTAAAGGCTGTTTATAATAAGCTTTGTTAAAAGGAAATCGGCAATAAGATGAAAGAAGGTAGTTCCAGGCGTTGTATTCGTAGCAAACGCGTAGCCGTGTAGCACTGTAAAGTACACACTTCTTTTATGGGGTACTGTGTTAAAATTTATTATAAAATACCTCTTGATATTCTGGAACTGAATGAGAGATTTAAAGCATGCATTAAACGCACACTGTGTAGACAAGTATATTATAAACTGGAAGATTATATCCTCGATAAAAATGCTTGGCTAAATGCCGGTCCTGCTCCACAGCCACAGCCGCTGGGGTCCACTAGTTAGGTTTTTATGTGTGGAAGAGATGCTCACCCTCTTTTTTTATTTTTTCCTTTCATAATTATTATAATAATTCCTTTATTATTTCTCTACAGCAATTTATGTCTTGTTGTAGGATCTAAATAGTATGTTATTTTATTTATTTTTCGTTACTTGGTCATTGACAACCAAAGTTTTGTGTAATGAAAAAACATATTTTTCAAATTTTGTAAATGTGAGTACCATGAAGCCATTTACATATTATGTGATAAGTTATAGTTTTACTTGTTGGATATGAACGAGCATGGTGGTTGTGAGCATGTCATGCTCACTCAAATGTCTCGCTGATGGTGGCGCGTGTGTTGGATCATTCGGTTCTCTTCAAAATGGTTGAGCTGAATGGTGCCGATACACGCGTCATGCTCGTGAACGGGCGCCGTTAGCTGATACTGGTTATCTCTTAACTGCCAGTGGCTTATTTTAATCTTTATATTTTAAATTCTTGTAATAAGTTTTTTTTTTGTTTGCATTGTCCTCACATGCAGAAGCAACAAGGATTTATGTAACTTAGAATTTTGTAAAACATCACATGATTTAAAAGAGTGTCCGTGGAGTTTCTTGCACGTTCTTCTCGATAGAGATCTACGCTTTGGAACGTGCAAATAATTTCATGTTTTTGACTGACTGAACTTGACATTTCATAAGTGCCTGTAAATGGTTTATATGAAATAAATGCTGTGAATCTTGAATCGTGAAATGCTGTTGCTACGTCGTTATACGTATGGTAGACGTCAGCTACCCGTGTAATAACGGTCATTGATTTCTAATGTTAAGAAAGTCAATAAATGTATAAGGGACATTTATTGACTTTCTTAATATTAAAAACTGGCCAAGTGCGAGTCGGACTCGCGTGCAAAGGGTTCCGAACCAATTTTTTCATGTTATTTTAACACTACTGACTTCTTATAGGTTTTCCTGAAATCTTTAGGGGTAGAACTATTATTCAAAATTTTAGGCACAGTAGTTTCGGAGACAAGGGGGGGTTCTATTTTGGTCTAATTTCATGAATAACTTCAAAACTATTTATTTTAAAATTATGAAAAAAAAATATTAAAACCCTCACAGTAAGTGCTTTCATTTGATAAGTCACACAATACACTTTGAAAAACTTATTTTGTTAATTTTCTTGGTTGATCCCCAAAAGTGATAACCATACTAAAAAAAAAATTATTTACGTAACGCGTCCGTGTTTGGGTCACAGAAGTCCATATGCATGCCAAATTTCAACAGAATCGGTCCAGTAGATCCGGAGAAAACTGACTGTGACAGACGGACAGACAGAGAGACAGACAGACACCTGAGTGATCCTATAAGGGTTCCGTTTTTCACGGGTTATTCGGAACCCTAAAAACAGAAATAATGACATAAAGCTGTCCTGAATCGACTTCTATTGTGATCCTTAACGTTCTCTAGTAATGAATTTATTGTTCGATTATTTACGAAGGGATATTAGGGAAAGGTCAATGTACTTTTTTGCACGTTTATCTGGCGCCTACTATAGTAGTCATGAGCTGCTACACGTGTATCGCTGTTGCTACGAAACACGACGTCAGCACCATAATTAGATTTTAAAATAAATAAGTATTGACATGTAAATAACACGAACTTTAATTCAGCGCGATTCGACAATTCCACTCACATTCCGGATCACGCCAGTAAATTAGTCGTAAAGGTTAACAAACGAAAGGTTTTTTCACAACACGATTCCGCATGCAGTATATTGGCAGAATAATCTGCTAATGTAAATGAAACCCTACTCGGTTCTATAAATCGGATTTGACTGTTGGAACTTTTCCACCGAAGTGTATTTCGCCTCAGAGGTCGTTGTAAATAGGATTTATATCTTTGGTAGTGCACGCACCACATTTGCAGCAAGGTTTGATTAATGGTCTTTAGAGGATGAGCGGGATTCGTTAGGGAGCGTTAATTGTAACAGCATGCTCGTATTGCTCATTGTTAGGCCAGGACCTGCTATCATCCACCGTGATAATTAAACTATTGTGCTTGGCTTTGTTAACTATAATTCGTTGGCTTTATCCTTCATGTCTGTTGTGTTAAGATTTTCAAAAAAGGGTTACAGTTTTGTAAAACAGTCGTTATATATAAGGTTATTTATTTTACTCACAACATTTTGATGTTGTGTGATATTCTCTTCAGGCGTTTTCTTTTAACATATACAAAGGTAGGTAGTTTAGGCTGTCAATGGTATGTTTTGGTTTTTTGATGTATTTTTGTATTTGAATAAAGTATATATCTATACTCTATACTTTTTATCTATATATTTTTTTATTAATCTATATCTAATATATAAAAATCTCGTGTCACAGTGTTTGTTACCGAACTCCTCTGAAACGGCTCGACCGATTTTTATGAAATTATGTGTGTATATTTGGTAGGTATCAGAAAAGGTGGTAGGGTGTTTTTTTTGTATGGCAAAACAACGTTTGCCGAGTCAGCTAGTACTAATATATAAAGCTGAATTTTTGTTATTGTTTGTTTGCTTGAAAGCGTTAATCTCAGGAAATACTGGTCCGATTTGAAAAATTATTTCAGTGTTAGATAGCCCATTTATATATCATCACGCTAAGACCCAATAGGAGTGGAGCATTAATTAAAAATGTGACGCAGACGAAGTTGCGTGGGTCAGCTAGTTTATAAATAAATAAAGGTAAAGTGTGTTTGCAAAAAACCACACAGAAAAAGTGCGTATAGAAATATATTTGCCTAAGAGTCATTTTTAATTTCATCTTCATTGGGACTGATGGCCTCCTATGGCCAACAGTTTTTATTTTGAAAGATTAAAATTCCAAAAAAGCATATCCCAGGATGAGCCTTGTCACAAGGAGCTCACACAAGGCACAACAGTGCTTTATGATAGAAATATTAAATCTTAAGCAACTAATTAAATTACGTAAGTTCCAGCCATTTTTCGTGTTGTCAGCTTGAGGTTGGCGGTACGATGTAAATGGATCGCCGTGTAATTGCAAGTATAAAATATCAATTTGGCGGGTGCTCGTCACCTGCGAGCCCGGATTAAGGACTACACAGGTACCTACCTACTGTTAATATGCAGATGAGGCTCTCACCTTACGAGTTACGAGTAGAGATGGACCGACTAGATGATGTAGACGACTATTCGGCCACAAGTATAGTTGGCGATCAGTCGGAAAGATTCTGAATAATCTGAAATAAATGAGCTACAAGAAGAAAGTCAGTAAGAGTCAGACACTCCGTTCTGCTCCGCCCTGAGCGGGAGGAGTCATGTGATGATTTCCCATCCTTAAAAACAAGGTAGGTACCTATAAAACTATAATGTGTATTACGTTCTAGTTTTAAAAATGAAAGCCTGATGAGACATATCTGTTACTTTCTAATTAGTTGGGAAAGCTCCGGCTACTTTTACTGTCGAAGACTAGTCGGCCATTTTAGCATCAACTAGTAGGTAACTTTAGCGTCAACAAATCGATTAGTCGGCCAAGTCCATAGTCAGCCCATCTCTAGTTACGAGTCATCAGTCTGAGTGCGTTTTGTGACAAAATTTAACAGGTTCATATTTCTATGCAAAACCCAGGCAGGAAGAAGCACACGGCTTTCTGCTGAAAACTGACGCTTTTGTCTTTTTACAACATTTTTATAGCCACAGTGATACGCCCTTTAAAGGAACAACCTTGCAAAATGAAACTTATTTCAAATTTACCTTCAAACACCGGGAATGTATATATTTTTGGTAGAGCCGAGATTTTAAATACATTAATTCAATTCAGGTGTCTTCATTAAATTTCCTTAACCTTATTAAGTAGATTTAAAGATGTGTTTAAGGTAGAGGCTTTCCGATTAATAAAAGCCTCTGTATTTTCTTTAAAATATTTATTCTTCTCTTTGGCTGTTTCATCCAAAGTCTAAATTAGCTGTAAAGAATACTCTGGAATATCTAGCACGTACACACATCAAAAAAAGTTTGCGATCACTTTGAAAAATCGAAAACTTTTTTATTACGGTCTTTTTAGATTCAATATTTAAAAATATAGAATTAGAATATAAAGCAATAGAACAGTTCAATTGTTTTTCCATATAAAAAGGCTTTCAGTCCTAGCTTACGCTCATTTAGAATTCTGATTTAGTCAATTTTAACAAATTTAAAATACTTTTTCGCGGAAAGTTGTAATTGAAAAAAGCCAAGCCAAGAAGATAATCAGAAGTTTTACGAGCAAGAATAGTAACTTTGAGGGAAGAAGGATACACTACGACAGAAATAGCACGCAGAGTTGCTATATCCCAATCCTGTGTCGTGACCACGTTGCAGAGGTATCACGGGATGGGTAATTTAGCTGACCGACCCCGCAGTGGTCGCCCAACTGTTTGGACTGCTGCCCAAAAACGCTATATTAGATTGCGGCAGCCCGTGACCCAACAATCAACGCTACTAAAATAAAAGCAGAAGTTCGGGCCGCCTCTGGGCTTGAATTTAGCATTCAGACCATTCGGAATTGCTTGCACCAGCCTGGATTACGAGCACGGAGGTCTTGGCGAGCGCTTCTGAATTCCCGGCAACGTTAACGACGGAGATTGCAGTGGGCTAGGTTTCGGCAAAATGAAGAAGATGAAGAAGAAAACATTTGGCAAAACTGTCTCTTCGTTGACGAATCATGAATCATTACTCATCCAGATAACCGACATGTCCGTGTCTGGAGAAGATCAGGAGACCGTGAAAGGCAAAGAACTGCCACTGGAACAGTTCAGCAAGGCGGAAAATCGGTGTCCTTTTGGAGTGGTATTATGATTGGAGCTAGAACGCCTTTGATCCCGTATCGAGGCTTCATGACGGCAGACATGTATAAAGCAGTTGCTTTTGATGGAATTGTCAGACCATTCCGTGTAAAGTGTCCAAGGGCACCAAATTGTACTGGTCGATGATAATGCGCCCGCACATCGAGCTCGACGAGTCAATGCTGCTCTCCAAAAATACGACATCACAAGGTTAGACTGGCCTTCCGGCTCGCCTGACTTAAACCCAATAGAGCACGCGTGGGATGCTCTTAAGCTATTTAGACCGTCAGCCACGTCTCCAGACAGTGCCAGAGCTCAGGGAAGCCGCTATTCAAGAATGGGACAGGTTACCCCAAGAAATGCTGGATAACTTGATCCTCAGTATGCCCAGGAGGATCTCCGCATGTGTTCGAGCCAGAGGAGGAGTTATATTATATTGAATATAAACCTTTTATTTTTATTTTTTTTACTCGTCTTGAACTTAAATTATTGTTTAAGTTTGGTTAAACATTCTTTTTCTTTCTATCAAATTCCTGTTACAATTACATTCTGTTTAATTACTCAATTTTTTTTAAGTAAAAAATAGTTTTATTTTTTAATTTATTTATTTAAAGAATACACACAACAACAGAAAAAGTAAAAAAAAAAATATCAGCTTATGCTAGTGATCACAAACTTTTTTTGATGTGTGTATGTGATTGATTCTTGGCACTGACATTCGGATATCGGGCGCTTTATTGAGTTTTTGTTCAGTAAATCGGCTATTTGCTTTTGTGAATTAACTATCACATAGCGTAATATTTGGCAACAGATGAATGGAAATAGGCTTTCTAAAACGGTTACGAGTACAAGTTACGGGGCAGAGTATTTATTTCTGAATAGAATTTTGAACATAAAATACCTTCCACGAAAAGCCTCGATGACTGACGATATTTATAAAATTCCGGAATTCCTCGGTAAGATCTTGCTACCGACCTGCTGACGAGCTAATCTTCTCACCACGGCATTAGCTATTTCCGAGTGTCTCGTGCCAACACGAGCAGGAAGATTAAATAAACCCTCTTCGTCTCCATTTCCTTGAAGAGCTCTTTGCTAAAATAGTTTCAGTACGTCTAGCTATGGAAACGTTCCGCTATCGAAGTAGAATTAACTATAGTTCGAACGGAAGCACATAGTTTTAACCAATACAATGAAAGTGCCGAACTGGTATTACAAATGTTCATTGGAACGCATACCATGCATTTTGGAAGACCCGCTCGCCAATACAAGTCGTTCCAATCGATTTTGGCTCTCTAACGCGGAAATTCTCCGCACTGGCTTCTGAAATTCTTATGCGGTACGTAATACTTGTTGTTTCAGTTTGTACGGTGATGTGTAACAGCTTTAAGACAATGGAAGCCGATTAGCTTACATTATCAAATTATATATCATATTTGCTACAAAAAACACTAGTTTTCGAGCAAATATGATCACTATTAACACAGTCAATGCAATTTTTTAAAATTCTCTGTTACAAAACTCACCAGACAATTTTGCTACGGTTGAAAACCAGTTAGTGCTTCAAGAAGTATGCGGTTTAAAGTTAGACAAGCCTGCTGAAATTCTATTTCTCGTCGAATTATACGATCGTCGTAGGTTTTTACTAATTTTTCACTTGGTAGTTTTATGTAACCGCGCCAACCAAAGACAAAAGAAACATTTTATTTCATTACAGCCACTAGGTCGGGCCTTAGTATCAAAGAAATTAGTTTTGAGTATCTCCCATTGTTCGGCGAGGCTGGTCACCCCGTGGTTAAAGCGGGGCGAAAGGATCGAGACTTGAAATGTTAATGAGAAACCTACTTACCCCGTCTTTGTTCTACGGCGTGATTAGGCGCTGGCGTCGCTTTGTCAGTACTCCGTGGGTTATTCTAGTCAAATATTTGCGGATTGTCGGACGGTCCTCATGTAGGTACCTACATACCTGTATGCTATGCGGGCACATCTTTCAGACAGTTTATTTACACTATTTGTACCTGCAGGCCAGTATACGTTTACCTCCGTCAGTTTTGTTTGTGTTTGTCAGCAAAGAAACGTGTTTGTGTTTGTGTGATCATGTTTTCACATCGTTTACCGGTTATGTTTATTTATGTATGCGTAGAAATTTTCAGTAGAGTGACAGGCATAAAATTATTCTCTAGGCAAAGCCTAAAAAACTGATGGACTCTGCGTTATTATTATGAAGCTATCTATACTATACTCAACTATTCCACATTACTCTGGTAATAAATCCCTGAAACATTTTATACACCATATCCCCAGATCTGTCTGAACTATATATCTATTTGCATTAACAAAATAAAAATTCCACACGCATATGTCGAGTGCGTATCATAAAATAAACATTTCCATTGCTGTAACAAAAAAATTTGAGGGATTACATCCGTATAAATAACACAGCGTGAAAATAACAATATCGCTTGGAACTCTTGGTAATTTTTCACCCGAGTGTCAAATGCTCGTAAAAGATATTGGAAACAATTTGAGCGATATCTTGCCCCCGCGGACCTATTCGAAGAAGGACGCCTTTTGCGAGAAATATGAATAGCTATCACTTATTTGATCTTCATACTTAGTAATGCTTGAAGAACTCAATAACTTTGTGATTAAAGTTGACAATCTATTTCTACTACATTATGTAACAGTTCAAACAATTTCCGCTTGTAAAACTTTCGAGTGGGCAAACCTATTACAAAAGGTTTGTGCTACCTTTAACTTTTCATTCAAGACATTTATTTTTTCTTGTCCGTCCTAAAAAAACAAGTGAACGTACCATCCGCCCAGAATCATCAACTGTAGCAGAGGGTAAAGCGCCTTGTTTATTTATGTGATTGCTGCGTTCATTTCAGCTTTCTAGAAAACCACTTTATTTTTTGTTGACCTCATTTTATTTTTAATTTTGTTTAAGTTACCATTACGGTCCCTAATTTTTTAGTTCCGAGTCCAACTATATGTCGAGTTTCGAGGCTTTGTACAAATAAAATGGTAGGGGTGTTACAGTACAATAGCGTTACTTCTAATCGACAATGTTCGACACTTGTGTAGTTGTTAAGAGATAATCGAATTTTGTTGCACGACATTGTTTCAGAACATGAGCGTTATTTGTCTGTATGTTTACAGCCTGGATTTATGAGCAGCGTTTAGATTTCGGTCCATTCTTTTCGAGTTGGGAATTACTATTAGTAACGCCGATGCTTATTGGTGCTGAGCGGGGTGGCGGGCAGGCCGGGCGGCGCGTGCGACTGGCGGCCGACCCGCCCTCATTAATTCTCTCTCGGCCAACACACAATTTGGGCCGCGCTGTATGAGAATGACAGCACTCGTTAGTTATCCCCCGTTTGTTATGTTGTTATGACTCCGACACTATCTATTAACTGTTGATAGTGTAATTTACGAGTTATGGTTGTAGGTAGTTTCGTTAGGATTATAACAAGGTTAGTCCGCCACGGCTTGCTCGTAACGAATGCTGCACGGCGTAATAAAACTAAACATAAACTGAGTACAAACTGGGTGTTCACGAACACGTTAAAGCTTAACGACGCTATCAGCTGGAAGTGTTATTTGAACCGTCTACAGGGAGACGTAGAGTGCAGCCTAGAGCTGGCCTCGAGAGTTACTCTCGTACTGAAACGTTACGAGACAACATGGCATCAGCTCGTATCGCGTGTCGCACACACAAATGCGACTAACTTATAACTATGTAAAGTGTCCTGTGTAAAGTGAACTGTGGGAACTCGTTCATCTTGCAGGAAAACTTTGAATTTCATTTCGGAAGTAAAAAACAAGGTGTAATGGACTTCTGTAATTTTAATTTTGGAATGTTGCGACGCCATTTTACCGTACCCCGTAACACGAAAATAAAACCGTGATAAAGGAACACACGCGGGTAACTACGCATGTATTTTCCCTTCCATTTCCGGTTTGCTCAGTTGTGTAAATATTTGAAATGTAACATGAATAGATTTGAGCGTCGAATTCGAAACCATAATATCTAGTGAGAGTATCATCATAGTCCTTACGAAATAACTAAGCGCCTTGCTAATTGATGTTATGTTTTGTTATACTGACTGAGTGAATTCTGTTTTCGGTTAAATTTTAATAAGTTCCCAAAAAAGTAGATATCTTTGAATCGTCGATCCCACAATCCCTTAGGACGTGAATAATTACTATAGGTCTGGTCCACAAATTCAAGGTTGCTCACCGTGCAATGGAGAGAGCAACGCTCGGGGTTTCTCTGGTGGATAGAATTTGCAACGAAGTCATTCACGTGGAATCAGCATGCTGAAGTGGAAGTGGGCCGGCCATGTCTGTAAACGGATAAACGGTCGATGGAGCAGACATGTGTTAGAGTGGAGACCGCGTATGGGCGATGGATATCGATCCATCGTCATCCACCCGCTGCCAGCCAACTTTTTCAAATAATCGGAAGAGAAGAAGTTGGCTGGCAGCGGGTGGATGCGGATTGCTCAAGACCGGAATGGTTGATGCTCTTTGGAGGAGGCGTAAGCCTCCTCCAAAGAGTTCAGCAGTTGGCGGCAATTGGCTGATATGATGAAAAAAATAAACTTAACTGCCAGTTATGTAACACATATTGTAGAGCCACTTTCAAATTCGCAAGCAATCTTTGAGGTTTTGAAAATATGCAAAGGCGGCGCAAGGCGTGGGCGATTTGGGCCACCCCCTACGGCCTCGCCGTCCGAAGGGCCTCGCAGCTTTGACTTTTTTCAACTCAGAAAAAATCGTAGCTAAGGCCATAGAAATATCCAACTTATCTGAGTCTATTTTTTTTTTGAGCTCGCTTTGTTTGCTCTAGCTAGTTGAGTTCTTTTTATTGTTAAGGTTTACTTCAGTAATTATTGTCAAAATATTGGCCGCGGCAGGATAGGCACTATGATTTACTCGAAAAAGCTCACTACGCTCGCTCTTACAACATAGGTTCTATTTTGAATTTTCCCACATTTGCCCAATACTTATTTACTATTTTCGCATAAAAAGTCAACTACTCGCGGGGTGCGATTGAGTTCGCCGCATCTCACCATCAATCGTAGAATCCAACCTCTGGTAACCTTCTCAAAAAATAATTATTCCTAGGCCGGACCTAGAGGGCCTCGCAAAATGCCAATCTTGCCAAATTTTAGTCTTTCCCCGCCACTGAAAATATGAGCAACCTAGACTATAGAACAAATTCTGAAATTTTCATGTAAGGCAATGTAAAAAAGCATGCCAAAAACAACGCATAACTAATTCTCTTTACAAGTAACTTCGCAAAAAGTTCAACAGAATAATTCGATTAAACAAATGGTACGTTAGGTTTAGTCACGGTTGTACATACAATAGTGTCCTTAGGATTTCAAAGTGTACAAGTAATTACAAAGGTTTCGCCCTGGGTGACTCGAAGCCTGTCCGAGATGTATCTAAGTAAATAATTAACGAGCACCCTGAATTAGGACGCGAGCCCGCCTGTTCACATGGACCCATTTTATGTTTATAGTGACAAATATGGACCTTCGGGCTTAATATTACGTACTACCAAGCAACACTTGCCTGCTAGGGTCGGAAACAATTTCGTCATCAACTATTCATGCCGCACCTAAGTAGGTAACACTTAACTGGTAAACAACGTACCTACTCCCCACTCTGTATATTTATTTTGAGAGCAATTTCCCTAATAACTTTGAAGCGCTTACAAAGGAAATTGGCGATCCGCCTTGAGGACACTTTGAACCTTCCAAGGAATGTTATCTCTTCCCACGGGAAATGTCTCTTTAGTGCATGAATTTTAAACTTGCAATAATAAGGCTAACGCTTACCGCAGCTTGTTAGTGAAAGTGTAATGGTTGTCTTGATAAACGTTGTCCTTTTATGTATTATTTTCAGGAAATACCTAAATACTAGAGTACCTACTTTATTTTATTTATTTATTTAGTACATAAATAAATAAAACACACTTATAAACACAAACAGAATAGGTTTTAAAATAACATGTTGAAAATTGTGATTCCATCGATAAAGGTTGCACGCGAGTCCGACTCGCACTTGGGTGTTATTTTTTCTAAATTAACCTAATATTTCAGCCAAATTATGAAAATTGCCTCAAGTTTTGGCACAGCTCGTAGTTTGCCGCATGGAACCTTCCCTTTACACTGTCTTTAGGTTATTTATGCGAGACTGCCATTCGCTACAATTTCTTATTGTCAGTATGCCAAAAAAATCTAAATTTAAGGTAAATAAGATACTAAAGCACTACTTTTGTCCTACGCCTTCAACCCCGTTGCCTATTCCACATCAATCGTGATTTTTAGGGTTCCGAACATCCGTAAGAAACGGAACCCTTATAGGATCACTCGGGTGTCTGTCTGTCCGTCTGTCACAGTCAGTTTTCTCCGGATTTACTGGACTGATTCTATTAAAATTTGGTACACATATGGACTGCTGTGACCTAAACACGGACGTGTTTCGTACATTATTAAACTTTGTGTCTGGGGGTCATGTTGGGGGTTTAACTAAATTATAAAAATAAATTTTTGGAACTGTATTTTGTGACATATCAAATAAAAGGGCTTACTGTGAGGGTTTCAAATATGTTATATCTTCAAAAAAATTAAATATTTTGTTGTTATTCAAGAAATTAAACCAAAAATAACCATTATATCCGAATATACTGAGACTAAAATTTTGAAAAAAGTAACTACCTAAAGATTACAGGAAAACCTATAAGAAGTCTATAGTGTTAAAAAAACATGTTATAAAAATGAAATTGGTTCGGAACCCTTTGCACGCGAGTCCGACTCGCACTTGGCCAGTTTTTTTACGGGTAGGATGTGGCACTCAGCGGTAGTGTTACTTCTAACAGTCAATGAACTTCATGATCGTATCTGATAGTAAGTACTTCCAGAGATCACCTTATATACAAACGTATATAATTCTATCCCTTTACTTTGTTAGATTTAGTCCGAAGAAACCGTCTCGCCAAAGCGTGTTTGCCCTCCAAATTCTAAATACCATGGTTTATGTAAAGTCAAGGCCACATCTTACGTGAACTATAAATCAATCATATCGCAGTCAAGGCTCCACGTGTTCGATTGATTGAAAGATTCGGCACTTTCCCCTCAAGCATCCGCCCCAAGAACGTGCAAAATACATATAATAAAAAACAAAGAAGATGAAAATGGATAGAAACAGGTAGACTTTAATCGTCAACGTTTGTTCTAAAAGAAGAACATTCAAGTGAAATTACAGTATGCGGCCGTTAATTATAAGGCACATCAAGTTTTTGAATATGTGAAAGCATCTTTATACACACGATTTGCCATTTTAACGCTCTCGTGCCTACTACACTTAATAACGTGTGTTGAGAGAGCGAAGTACCTTATTTGTGAAAATGTGCTCAAATGAGGCCACAATAAATACTTAGCAGGATGAATAATGTTATCTAACTTCGCTGAATAATGTTAAACAAATATAGCAAACTAAATAAAAGCTAATGAAGCAAATACACATCCAAAATACGAAAATACTAAACAATTTCCATAATGAGATAACTCATTGAGTCAAACCGACTTCGAATTTGAAATAATTCGTCAATTTATGTCTTATCAGCGAGAAAGTAAGATTTTATCAACTGAGTGATGAATTCGATTCGTCTTGGGGTGAATTACAGCCAAATGTAATTCCTTTTAGAATTGAAAGGGAATACAGATCTTCGTCACAATAGAGTAGATCTTGAGTAATGTGTAATCAGCGTAGTAAAATCTAAAGCGGGTCTGTTCAAACAACGTCATCCTTTTGTTCTCGTAATAAACTGTCAGGGCACAAAAGAAATTCACCGACATCGGATGTCGCCCTGTTGAAATTTAGAGCTTTTCTCACACGCTAACGGCCGTGTCCCATCCACTCAAAGGCGGTTTATGAAAAGATCCTCCACCCTACTTGTATCTCTGTACGAATGTCGCATTCGGATCCATTGTGGCTTAGACAAAGGGGTATATAAAAGAGTTCAAACTAATAAACGTGTCTATTCTCTCCCACAATAGGGCGTTAAAGAGTTTTCCAAAGGAATATAATGTAGTACTTTTGTTCCACAAGCTACTGCACTATTTTTAGTGTCATAGTAACGATCGTAAGCGGAAAACCTCCGTAAAGGTGTTTTTGTTCTCTTTCATGTTACTCTGGTAATGGAAAAGGGTTGGGTATATTAGCTTTCTGCCGTGGCAGGCGTCAATTGCAATTGACTGGTTCATTTGTATTCGTGTGGGAAAGTATTTTTACATAACACAACCATCATGTTGGGTATCTTATGGGGGTTAAGCAGGGCGGATATTAACGAACACCGTTGGTTCATTAATAAAATCAGGAAATATTATTATAATAGACAGGCGGATTTATTTATATATACTTTATTACACCGATAATAGCATAAAAAGAAAACTACAAACTAAAACACATAAGTACAATGGGCGGCCTTATCGCATTCCGCGATCTCTTCCAGGCGGATATTATAAGGGCTCATTTTCCCATAGATAACTTTTACCGGAAGAATAAATATGTCCTTTTGACAGGTTTTGTTTTGGAAGGATATGTCTAAGCCTAGATTCTTTCGATAAATGTTACTCTTACTGCTACATTTGAAAAATCCGCCCTTAGACAAATAAAATGCCTACCATTGGTCTATAAAAGGCCGTAACTCATTCGCGTAAATAAATAATTTTACAAGGTGTAAAAAAAGCTTTTCAGGTGTATGTTCTAAAGTTGCAACCATTTTAAGAAGTAAATTACACCACGTCCATATATAAACCATTACAGTTCTACGAAACTGGAGATAAACAGGCGCTCGACACCAAAAGATAGTTTATAATAACCCTTCTGCAGCTGTGGCGTCGTAATTCCTTTCTTAATATTAATATTAAGACCGAGACAACGATAAAACAAGAGAAAAAGAAATTCATAACCGCGTTCGTATTTTAGTGGTTTAATTATTTTAGGAGTCGTAAATTTTGTGCTTATGTTGGCTGATTTTATTAACGTTGGCTATGAATGGTGGGGAATTAAAAGAATCTACAAGTCAAAACAGCAAGTTTTTTTTAGCTGACCTGAAAAGGTCTCTGTTTGACCTGGGTGTTAGATTTATCTCGTACTGAGGTAAGCTTAACTTACTACGTGGTTTGTTTTAAATAATAGGGTTAATTTTTTTTTCTGAGGTGTGATGTAGTGCGACTTGACTTCAAGTTCCCACTTAAAGTCAAGTCGCACTACATGCATTCTGCATTCTGGGATTGTTTTCAAGGTCGAACAAGGTGTTTTTGGGATTTTCCATCTTTAATTTTGCAATAACTGTCTGAATTAGGGCCGGTTGACGGCCTAGGCTTGCTTCCTAGAACGAAGGACTTAAACATAACGAGAATGGACTATTGGTACTAACACCCCTGTCTATCGCTTCTGGGAAGACTGGATCGATGTTATGTTACTAAGTAAACCAAGCCCAACTTATGTGAGTTCATCGTGAAACAGCAAGTATATTCGTCTACATGCTGAGTAGTAGAATTCCAGCTACTCCGCATTTAAAGCAGGTTGTAACACTTAAGTAAATGGAAATAGGGTTGCTGTGTTGCTCGTAAAACATGTGATCCTTAACCCTACACAACACAACCCTACGGCAGCGTTCGCTACGTACCTACTTATTTAGTCGCCAAAGCCCGGAATACCAGTGTAACTCTCCTTTAATCCCCCATAATCTTCCATAGATGTCGTAGCAGACTTAGGGAATTAATGAGGTCATGTGTCCCTGATATATCATAATGGGAACAACTTACCTTGTTCCCCAAAAGTTTGGGATGAGGTTGAAAATTCTCCGAATAGACAACGAAGGGACTGTTTATGAGATTTAATAAGCGAATTAAAAGTTTTACGGATGTTGGAGCCAATAATTTATATTAAGGCCTATAATAATTCCATGATGTTGAGTTTCGCTTCCTAATTAATATTGGTTTATGTTTTTTTCTTTGATATTTAATTAAATGGTGTTACTTAGCGACTGTATTCAAGTTATTCCGAATCTAGAACAACGGAAACACACTCGAAACTAAAAATGTTTCACAGAAATGAAATTTAAAAAATGTTAATAAAAAATCGTGGGCCCTCAGATACGGAAGTTGCAAATCACTGGAGTTTTCCGATGGGTCCCTCCGGATGTCGAGAGGGAACATAGTCGCCGTGGCGTGAAAGAAAAAGTTTCTCGATAACCCACAATTTGCTGGGGACGCTGGTCAGCGAAACGCGTTCTACTACCGCTTACGATATACGATATAACAGTGGAATGTGTTTGTTTTGTTCTTTGCAGTTTTCTTTCCGTGTGAAGGAGAATTCTCGATTGATTGATTTAGATGGTGTGATTTGAGAGATTGAATGGCAGCGCGGAACGATAACGTAGGTAAATTAATATTTGTGTAGTTAAGATTTAAGAGTTTTTATTGGAGTCCAATCTAAACTGATGTTTTGATTGTTTTTTTACTTACTTGCATAGACTCTTTTAGGAAAATTGATTCACTGATAGAAAGCTACTCTATTACTGACAGTCGAATTCTAGTTTTGTCCGAGAAAAATTCACCGTTTCTGTGGTCAGGTAAGCGAGCCTGAGGGATTTTTCCTACTAGCTCACTTCTCATAGTGATAGTTTTTTTAATAAATATAATTAACGGATATTTGTCAAAAGGTTTAATGTGTATTCGTACAAAATTAATATGAACGTACGCCAATTAACTTGTTTTAACTAGTTAACGCCAAACGTAATGTGGCATGGCATAGATGGCATACAATAAATAGTGTGAAATCAGTGGGAGAGTTTAATTTTGTACTTATTTATAAATGTCGTCCATTTATTAGTACCTATTTTATTTGTGTGCTAGCTGACCCGCGCAACTTCGTCTCCATCACAATTGTAGGGTTCGGTATCAAACTGGTAAAAAGGAACCCTTATGGTGTGATTAAGCTTGAAATTTGGAATAGTTTTAGATGACGTTTGCTCAACTATTTTGCAAATAAAAATGTTTATATTTTTTGCAACAGCGACTGAAAGGGGTTCTTAAAAAATCGAAGTGGGACTACTACGGTATATTATCATATGACAGAGCTCTATTTGCACATTCTCAAACTTTTTTTCTTTTTATTTAGGCCGCATGGTTGTCGAGTTTGCATAGGCAAAAGTCTGAAATTATTCTTTATGATAAAAGTTTATGTAAAGATTACAGGAAAAATATAACGATGTCTCTAAATAGCACACCTTTCAGAAATCATCACTATCGGTCAAGAGGTGGGCGCTGATCTATAACTGCAATATACACCGCAGTGTTAAAATTCTCTGACGAATATAGGCCTCGCCGATTAAAATTTATAAAAATTTCACGTTTCATATGATGGTACGGAACTCTCGGTGCGCGAGTCCGACTCGCACTTGGCCAGTTTTTTTCAATTCGAACCAGTAGTTCCTGAGATAAGCGCATGCAAACAAACCGACTCTTCATACTACTCAGCGCGTTTTATTTACAGAAATACGAGGTAGGAACATTGCGCCAACATTCATATTGATTCCAGATCGCTTGCTTTTAGGTTATTTTATTCCGTATTCGTGAACTTTCTACTAAATTAGTTCGACAAAAGATTTCTGTGTAAAATTATTTGAAAGTCGCAGTCGTTCCCTTTGCAGGTGAGAAGGTGACCGGGTATTTACTCTGTGAACATAATTAAGTAGGTTCAACAGTAAAAACAACACTTTAACGATAGCAAAAAAAAATATCTTATCTTATCTTATCTTAGCAATCTCCTGATTGAATTTTGCCTCATTATTCTAATTATTCCGTTAAATTCCATTCCATGTATTGTTCGATTGGGGTGACATACACGGACAGGACACAGTCATATATTTTCCGAAAAGTATGGACAAATAAGTTATATTTTCTAAATACGTCTAATCCCAATTTCTAGAAAGCGGCTGTACAGATTCTGGATACACGTCCATTAAGAGTGAAAACGGTTTCGGGTAAAACTGTTCCATCAAAGATGTCAAATGGACTTTTATATGATTTTCCGGTGGAAAATTCAAAGCTATTGAGTAAAATAAAATTGGAGAGAGCAGGTGTTCCCAGCGGGGGTCGGCAGTGACTAATGAGCGGTCGTGGCGTGGATGGGGTCGATGGGGGCCCCCCGGGACCCGCTTAAATACTTTACGCCGAACATATTAGCAAATATCGCATTACGGAAAACATTCATAATGCGTACCTGCCTTTAATAAAGCCACTTAGAGAGTTCGCAGGTGATGTGTAGTGAATATTAAACCAACAACGTCCCATGGGGAAACCTTCAGATTCCGGGTTAATCAGTACCTCCCTATTTCTTTATTATTTATGATATTATTTGCAAGCTTTTTAATTCCGTCACTCTGGTGCGAAAACTGTTTCTTTGGATGGAACTAGTCGTAATAGGATTATTTGACTTAGGTAATACGATATATTTCATTACCAAGTATGAATAGTTACAGGTAGTCAGGTAATAAACATTTATAATTTAATTTTCCCAGTAACGTGTCGACGTTATAGGGTTTAGCTTGATAGACTTGCGAAGGACACGTATGTTTCTGACTAAAATATGTATTCTATAGTCCAGTAGGTAGACATCTAGCTATCGTATCTGGGGGGCTACTCTCTAACGAAATCCGTAGTTTCGGGCTTAGTAGCTTAGTTGCGGGCGGGCGTATTCTACTTCGTATCACCTACAGACTTACGATTAGTCCCGAACCCGAACTGAGAATGAATGACAACACGATTTCACAGTAACTGTCAAATCGTGTTATCATTAGTTCTCAGTAGTTAGGTGATACGGAGTAGAAAATGCTCGCCCGCAACCTAGCCCGAAACTACGGATTTCGTTAGAAAGTAGCCCCCCTGTATTGATTCTAAAGGTAGACAATATACGATGAAGTTACTCCGGCATTATATACTGGAACAATAACGTATACTCTTCCCACTTAAAGGTCGGAAACATATGTCCCGAACGTGTAACTCCACGTAGATATTTATGTCGTCAATTTGTGAACATTTGTAACTTTGTCAGATTTTTCGTGATGTGAAAAACGTCAAAGCGAATGATAGATGACTATCGTTCCGCAATTTGGTATGGAAATACGTGCGAAATACCTGCAACAATATTTATGGGGGCGTTTTGCTAGTACTCGATTGACAGTCGCCTAGAGAGCGCCTTGTTTATGGTGGGCGCAACGATTTATAACCACTTGCTCTGCGCTTGTAATAAACCAGATAACTCAATTTATGGCACTAAAACGGCTGTGTGTCGTCTTGTATGATGCTGTAGTTATATCAAGTAGAGTTACGATGATCACCTCGGGTGCGGTTAATAGCGGCTGTCCTTGTGAACTCGTACAATGGCCGGCTACGCGCTGTGAGTTATTGTTGTCGATAATTATTGCGTGAATAGCAGGTATGTGTAATTGTCATATCAGCGGGCCAGTCTCCAGCCTACCAGGTCAATCATAGTACTGTCGTGATTAATTTAGTACCAAATCAAATACATCCGATAGAGCCGAAGTGGAAATCCAAACAAAATGCTGGCTATTTTTTTCGAAACTTTATTCATATTTTATTCAGTCGTTCATTTGGTGAATACATTTTTTTTTAATATACAGTAGTGCGCTGACGGACTAACTTAGTCTTTAATAACACGACAAGTTAACGGCCTATTGAGGATGAGGACGCATTTGTCTAGCTCACTTCAACCAGGCTCGCATTAAGAGGGAGAAAAGATCCAGAAAAATATGAAAAGTGTTGCCAACGCTTTAATTCTACACAACAGCATTTCCCTCTCAAAGCAGCTTCGCAGTACTGAATAATGAAAATACGTTCATTTAAATATAAATATCAAAGATACAAATTCAGATTTACCAAATTGGATGTATCGGTCGATTGGGATGGGATTGTGGCGGCAAGATAAATACAGATAGCTTGCTTGTGCGATATTATTAATACGTGTTTATTCTGTGTTTAATTTAAATTAATAGCACTTTGGTAGCATAATTCCTCTAACAGTTACCGCTTACTTTGTGTTTATTGATGGAGGTACAACTGTTTATCTTGAGGAACTGTTTGTTTATCCAATAACAATAAAATACGTTCATTTGTATCGTTATTTAGGCACTAAAACTTGTTTCATTTTCTTCCGCAATAAATCAGATTACATTTTACCCGTGACGTTGAGGCATCCATCAAACGAAGCAGTGCTATACAGAATTATAAGTAAATTATCCAGTTGGAACATAACAATAGAGCGTGACGTAGAAATATCACCGGGCAGCGGGCGGCAGGGCCGGTCCGCGTCTCCGCCGAGCTCGATAACAAATTGGAAGCTGGATAAACGAGGTAATAGTAAATAAAATATATCTCAGCCAATTTCATTATTGACAGTTCATATCGTTGCAGCCACACGTGCCTTTTAAAGCTTAGAGTGGGTTTATCGGAGCAGATGGTACTTTTAGATATTGGGTTGGAACGGGACACGGTGTAGGGATGTCACTGTTCAATAACATACCTACTTTATTACAGGTTGATATTTGAGTTCAAATATTGCAATGTGTTTCTGAGAAATTTCTATCAAAGGTATTACATTTTTGCTCGCAAAAAAAATAAGTTACACCTTATACCGTTTTTAGCGACACAAAACATGTAAAAGAATAAACACGGCTGCATCTCCCATTGTCTACATTAGACAACATGTATCGTAACGTTAGACAGTGCGTCCTGAGAACAGTGGCAGGATTGTAGGAAGTAAGTGGCCGGCTACGAAGCAACGTTTACCACAATTAGTGCCTATGTCTGCGTCCGCCAGTGTATAGACAGGGTGTAACGAAAAGTATAGCTTTATTTTAAGAACCGCTAGTGCCTAAGTAAACTATTTTTTTTTCAGGGAAGCCATAATGATAGTCAATACGAAAAAACCGGGTAAGTGCGAGTCAGACTCTCATACGAAGGGTTCCGTACCATAAACTGAATAAAAAAACAGGTATCTTGTAAGGGAGACCACTTTAATTTAATTTAATTTTTATTATTGGTTGTTTTTTTACACATTATCTATTACTAGACACTAAATGAATTAACCCGTATATTTGATACCTTACAAAACTGGTTTACATCCGTACACTTCGACGTCAGGTTCAGTTGAAAACCAGCGTCAGGCAGCTCCTAGTTGTCTGGCATTTTGCTGAACTGGACCTATTTGGCGCAGCCGCGGGGCACACGATGTTATTGTTTTGTTTTTAAAATTAAGTTTTTTATTGTACCTACCTACATTGTGTGTATTCGTGTGTGCCAAATAAATTAGTTTCTTTCTTTCTTTCATTCTTTCTTTCTTTATAGTGGCAATAAAAATTCACTCGCTGTGCAAATTTCAAATGTCTACCAATAGGTTAACAGACCGACCGACCGATCTCAAGAATGGTAATAACCGTAGGTTTGATAACATGACTACACATTTTCATTACAGCCTGTATAAAAGTGATTACACTAACAGTAAGTCGGAAGCGGTTGCCTTCAAACTGCAGACTTCTAAAACCATTCAAAGAGCTGCTCAGTTTGGCTGACTCCCTGGAGATTGGATGGGGAAATATGGTATGGACTGTGTGACCTAGATATATCTAGGATATATTTAAATATATCTATAAGTTAAAGTGTGATGTAATGTCAATAAAATAATAACTTTTAATAGCGAGTATGAACCTAGCTCATAGATACATAAATATACCCAATTTACTATCGCGGAAATACATTAACACTTTAGTACTTTTATTGATTACCCCTTTTCAATTCGGTTTGCACACTGATGTCAAAATGTTTCATAATTAGAACAGCTAAACCCAATTGATTAGCGTCAACTGCTAAATTGGGGCGCCAGAAGCCAAATCAATATCTATAGACTTCAAATTTTGAAGATAATCTGCAGGGATTAACGTCAAACCCTTTGAGCTTATAATTAATTCAATAAAATGTTATTATATTATTGTATTGTTATCTAGTAGATGGTGCCTTTATCTTCGGAATGTTATGTATAGTTCAGTTGTAATGGGTCCAATCATTTGTCCAATTAGGTAGGGTGGTAAGATTTAGTGTGAAATTAGGAGGTTTGATGACCTTAGGGAGATAGCAATTCAACATCATCGGAGCATAATGTAATCATACGCGTATTATCCTCTAAAGCAGACTCATTAGTACCTACGTAGAATTGGTGCTTTTACAGTTATAATAGAATATATTGTAGGTAGAATACAGTACATTGTAGGTAGAATTTTGTACAAACCTGCAGTCTTGTTATTGACGTTAGAAATGTTCCGTTCTTTTTCCCCAAAAAATCTAGACATTTCAAACTTCTCAAGACCACACTGTTGAAAGTTGCAAATTGACTGATATTACTTTAGAACTTTAGGACATTTACATCTAGAAAAATAGAACGAAGTCATTGAAAGTCTTTTTTTTGCCGAATAACTTGGAACGACAATCTCGTAGCGCTACGAGCTACGCCGTAGCCCTCGTAGAGGGTGGGAAAATAAACTATTTCTATTACTGAGTACACAAGATTATATTTGTTCAGGGTTAGATATTGACGAAAACTTACGCCAACTCTATTTGTCTTTGGGTTAGACTAACAGCATTTTTGCAACTAGACGAAAATAAAGAATGGCGTGGAATAATATAGATTTTATTTTGAGCTAGTTTTTATGTAAGGATTTCTAATATTATGATAGGTTTCATTCTGAGTAAAAACGTTTCCAGAACAAAAAAATAAATAATCTAAACCTATCTAAATACTGGAAGAGATTAAACCAATCTTTATTTAATAAAAGTGATTAGTAGGTATTTGCTCCTGTAAATTCTTTTGTGAAAAAATAATATCGTCGAGTTAAGGTAACGCAACCCAGCTTATGAATAATGTATCAGAAGCACCTTCAGTCTAAGCACTTAAAGGGTCCAAATGAAAAAGACGCGAACTTTGCAATGCTGTAGAACATTTTTTCTTTTAAATTAATAAAAAAAATCTGTAAGTTTGATTGGAAAATACTTTGAATATCATTTATCGAGCATTCCATCATGTAACATTGTGAATTTATATTGAGTTTTTATTCGAGTTATTTTGTCTATATGAATTATTGTCATTTTTCATACTGTTACTATTTGTTTAATATTTAATAAAATCTACTCGATTGTGGGTAAATATTTAAATAAAGAAATACCTCTCAACATGTGCATTCATTTATGTTAATTTATTATGTAAAAGCGAATAAGTAAGTACGAGTATCTCCAAAACCCTCAAATTAAGGAGCATATCACCACCGTTCACGTTTTACATGTAACCCGAGTCGTACGGTGAAGCACGAAACACGAAAGCGAGAGATACATAAAAGGAATCGCAGGTAACGAGAGGACAGCACTGTAGTCTGGAAGATGAGGCGGTTACGCCACGTTACGCCCCATTATTCCATCGTGCAGCCTCAGGAAGTTATTACGAATAATGTAGTGCCTTCAGTACGCGTCGCTTTTTGTCATCCGGACAAAAGAACCCAGATAGTTTCGTACTAACAAACAACCAAAGCGCCCCACGCGAAACGAAATAATAATGAAGTATCTCTTGCTCTGTTCGTGACTAGAGACCTTGTCTAATTAGGGTTGCGTCGTAACCAACGGACCCTGAAATATTACATCTTTGCGGTTGAACAACATGTTGTCGGCGTAATCATAAACGGCCCTTTTAAGTCACTCACTATTGTGCTTAGTTTGTTATGCTATAGTTTTGCTTTATGCTTCATGTTCGTTTTGAACGGGTTAAATTATAATTTGAATATAGTTCGCAAATAAAGTTACGAACCCACAGCTCGTACCAGAAAATAATGAGCGCTTTTAGCTATCCTTTACCTTTTTTTAGTTCCGACTAAAACAATCTTTCTTGTTTTCAATCCACGTTTCGGGAGAGCATAGAATACATTAACTCTTATTTTTTCCGATTGCTCTAAAGGTTATCTGGGGAAAATAGGTCACAGTTGTGCTTAGTAAGCGATGGTCTAGGATCCCGCATATATCAGCGTGCGTGGTTCAACAGCGGTAACTCCTAACGCTGTGACAGCACACCAGGTGTGTTGGCAGAGCATGAACTATTGCTTACTCCGCACTAAAAAGAAACACAAGAATATCCTAGAAAGTCTTTAAAATAACACCAGATAAAAAGCTATAGTTGAAATCAGTTACGTGAGAGTATGTGCATAATTTTCAAGAAAAGTCCTAAGCGCAGTATATAAATATAACCCTCACATTTTGTATTGCCTTTTAAAGGTCGTAGCTCCCTTGTCAAGCGTGACAAAATATTACCTATGTATGAAATACATTTGCAGAGGAGGAGATTGGCTGCCTGTGAAATGATCGTAAATTTCGATGTATAATGAGCTCATAAATCCGGAGCGCCGCTCGATATCTCCTGTGCTATCTACCTGGGATGTGTGCCTATAAACATTTTTTCGTTCGTGTTCCTGTTTACATGTGCTTCTGGCTAAAAGCTCTGCATATCAATTTCGCGAGGCAGTCGTGCTCCGTGTTCGATTGCGCCATACTTCTGTGTTTGCTCTAACTATTTTTGGAGCCCATTTGATGAAGTTCGGTAGTCACCCGTGACTGTATGCTTTGAGTGTCTGACAGAAGCTCTCAAATAGCCGCCACATCCACGGTCACTTCTACAATTGAGCACTATGAAATCATGACGTTTTTAACTGAGTTGACCGTTAACTTCAACACTGAAACACCTTTATGAATCAAAAACATAAATTAAATGAATCAAAATGTCTGTGAAGTTAATCCCAAAATCTCTTGATACCTACTAAATGAACCGGAATTAAATCTGCTAAACCATGCTACTCCAAAAAAAAGCTTGATTAATTTGAGGAATTACGTGTTTCTTTTAGGTAAAGTAACCTTTAGTTATTCCAATAACACCGGACCACTTTTATACATTTTCTTACGCAACAGCATAAGTTATTCAGTTTCTTGTTGTAATGTAAGCAAAACATGTACCTCAGAAGATTTTGAACAAGGTAATTTAGCAGTTAGCCAGAGGCAAGGACCTGTCTTTAGAGCAAGAAAGACTTTCTTGTCTTGTTTGTGAATTGAAATAAATGTTACAAAATATTATGACAAAGAGATTGAATAATTAAAAGGGTCCACAAATCTTTATGAAAAAAAAATGGATTGTGCTTTTTATTTTTAAAGACGAAGCAGAGCGGAATATATTTTACTGAGGAAATTATAATAGTTCTATCTCAACTCGGAATCTCTCTGTGGTTTGAATAGTTCGTAAATGTGCGAACTTTTGTCTGGGTTTGGAGGTTAGTAAAGAACTCATAGAATATTACATTACTACTGTGAAATTTAATGAAGTAGAAACACCGAAAATACAGAAGAAGTTCACTAATTGCATTAGAGGGAACATAAAAAGAGGGCGTCAAGAAAAAACGGAAGCTACATAAGCATTGCATGAAGTGTGACGGTAGTATGTCGGGCCCATTTGCGGGATTGTAGCGTCGCACTTCCTCCTACGAAAATCTTCGGCAGGGCTATCAAGAGCGAAAGTGGCTTGGGTTAAATCCGAAGTAGATGTGTTCCGGCCGAGCTTAGACTTTGAATAAATCAGGAGGGAGAGGTCGCAAGGTGAGTCCCTGCCGCCTCGGTACCTCCGTCGGCCGCGGACAATATTGCATTTATATGAGTTCGTTATGCGTCCTGTCATTTGCTATCCTTTTATCGAACTTGCCCTTATAAAAGGTTTTAAAATTATTTTGCCTTCTAAGAGTCATGCCGTTTATATTTTCAGGCCAAGTATGTAAACGTAGTAGGGATTTCATTGGCTGTACGAATTTCCGTTGTTTAAGTACGCCTAGAAAGAAAGAAAGATCCGATTTCGCGTATTAACGTCCAATTTAATGTTTTTTTTTTACTTACAAAGTAGCGCAGGTTAATGAAGCCATGAATTACTTTCCGTTGCCATTTACCGTGATCTTTTTCGAAATGCTATTTATGCGGAAAAACGAAGGCTTACAGCCGAGTCCCCTAATTATGGAACTCATCAGACCTCATATGAGATGGCCTCTCATTAGGCTCGTTTAGCTTAATGGTTTCTGCCTCGTTTTGAGCATGATAGATGTAAATTAATTTGTAATTTCCGGGTACTTTTTGTCAATAAACAATTTACCCTACGAAAGAAAAAATGCTGCATAGTCACAGCAAGCCACATAGTCCTGGACAAAAAAGTGGTTTGTAACTCTTTGCATCAAGATCTTGCTGTAATTGAATGTGCGTCTCATAGCTAGTAATCCAAGATCATTGAGCCACCAAACTTGGACAATAACGCATTGTCTTCGTGGTTAGCGGTTTCATCCCCATCTCAACCCCTTTCAAGCCGGCTATCGAAATTCCATCCATGGTATTTCCCACCAAAAGATATTTAATTAATTTCTACGCAGATTTTTGCCATATTATGAGCACAGATGTGTCAGTCAATCAATCAATTGCCACAACTTTTGATTTAAAATTAGATTATAAAGGACACACGGCCTCTGTCCTACATAAAATCAATCTTTTGATTAAATCTTTAGTTTATCGCATCGCCAGACGCCCCTAGTTTCAAAGTCTAATGTTTAATAAAACGTAACCCTTGCCTCTTTACTCGTACAGTCTCAGAAATGTGAGTTTTTTTGTTAAAACAGAAAAATAACAATCAAATAGCATGAGTTGGTATTTAACCATAAAGGTTTAAATAGGTACGAGTAGGTAGCGATTGATATGTTTCAATAATAAGCAGTTACGCCGAACAATGAAAACGCAAACTTTTATAAAGAACTAAATTATACAGAACGCCTTTCTTGCTTCGTAACACAATAGCTGGGTGAAAATATTTCCTTTCATAAAGTGTGGGCTGTTTGCGGCGTTGAACCGACATCTGCCTTTCGGCACCGATGTGCTGTAAGCCTCTTTTTGTATTGCAAGTGGTTTCACTATACTTTTTCTGAACTCGATTCTACGAAAAATGCTTGTTCTATTACAGACAAAACTACCTGTAGACAAAAATAGTAAAAGACTTTTCCTGTACCCTTTCTATGCAGGAGAATTTACCTCACAATGTTATCACGACCCTTTTTCACATTATTGTGCTCAAAATATGTTGGTTGGTAGTGATTTGTGTTATAAAATATTATCAGGCAGCGAGAGCGCGGTGTGTTCTACCGTTTGATACGACTCGGTGACATTACAAGATCGTAAAGTAAAAACGACTGCGTCTATATTACAGCGTGCGATGAGATTTCGAATGGCGGCCATGAAATAAAGGCGATATACGTACCAACCAGACAGTCACCTGCGACTCGAGCTAATATATAATATTGTGTGTACAGACACAAGATCTCATTAAAAGTTTACAATTTATTCTATTACCATCTCACACGGAGTTATCAAGGAATTCGCCATCTTTCTTTCTGCGCACTGAAATTTTCAATTTACATACTTATGAAAGGTTTCATAACAAAAATCCGAGTACAAAACCGGTCGCCTCGGAAAATCCCTTTTGTTGCTGTTGCGGAACGGCCACGATTTTCCTTGAGTAAAAAATTAAGTTTTTAGCACGATATAGTCTACACGGTACAAAATATCTACTAGATTTCCCATGCAATGTTACATCAGTACCTACTTAACTGCTTTAAAAGCGTTCCTGTGAAAGTAGCAACTCATGTACACGTGGAACTACACAACAAAAGCTGTAAAAAGTATTTGCCAAATAAATGCGCAAACACTAAGCTTGACACGGCGTGTCCACTATCCGGACGACTATTGTCGCATTGAGGCAGGCCTATATTTCCACGAAATTTGAGTTTTTGTTGGCAATAACTCTCTGCTATGCACGATGGATTCATATGCATCGCACGACTGCATACAGTCGTAAAAAAATACAACTGTGATGGATTCTGCATGACTAAAATTCTATTATATTCCGTAATATATGTATTATAAGCTATCATTGAATGTAATCAGGGTCTCTCATAACTTCTTTTTGGATATGTAACTTTTGGATATTTGATTCTTTTGGAGTCGAGGGTCTAGTAGGGTTGGTTGATTCACAACGGATTAGCTAGACTGTATGGTATTATGTTTCTCAGAGGTCCCAAGGTCAATACCCTTTTTGTTATGTACGCACATAATAATTTTCAGCCCTGATGGATATTTGAAAATCACATTATTGCTACATTCAGCGATTTTTACTTAATTTTAAGGTCGTAAGCAGTTTGATGGATCGTAAAGTTGCACTACAATCGCAAATTCTAAGTTAAGTGGATTTTGTGACACTCTCGTGGTTTAAGATCGTCGTTACGCTCATTTATGCCTGTCTGGCATCGATTAGCGGTCATGACTCATAGAATGTACCTTTTACGAGTACTATACCTACAGGTACCAAGCTATTTGGCGCTGATATCTATTGATTTAATTTACAGTCGAGTATCTTTCGACTTAAAACCATCTCAAGCAAGCAACTTAGTAACTTTACTCATTAAATTACTGGTTGGTTAGAAACACTACGTTTACGCAGTAGGTTAAATACAACAAAAATTAAAATGTTTGATTTTATACTAAAATGGAGCACATAACATAAGATAAAACCACGCCTGTATTTCCAGAAGGGTTAGGCAGAGTCGTACTTATAGTTCCTACACCCATGTTTCACGCGGCTAAATAGAGCATTGGCAGCAGAGCATTGGCTATCTATTATTTTTGAGTTATATTTACCAAAATCCCCCAGTCGTAATAATTAAGCTGCGACATAGCTAACTCCCCATGGTTTCGATCCGGGCAAATTCAGAAAGTTGGTGTGTTCACTCATTATTCTCGGTTCAGTCCTCCCAGAGGATTCAGGAATACGGTAACTTTTCCCTAACTCGTTGTCTCGTTATGTTAACCTCTAGTGGGAGGGTGTTTATTATAATTGCGCATTGACCGCTATGTTCCACTGACCTCTAAAATGCCCTGCTCCACTTCAAAGTAACTACGTCATAATCATGAATAATCTAATTCTCGTACACAAGATTTGACGTCCATTTAAAGCTTCATTGTGTCCCGTAAAACGATGAAAAACTGTAATTGAATTTACAAACTTCTTTCAAGATTGAAAAACTTAGTGAATACTCAGTTCATGCATGCAAGATTGTGATTCAATATTTTTCTTTTCTAAATTTAGTTTGGACAGCACGAAGTCAGCAAAGTTATTCACAATTGATTAAGTCTTGTTCAGCATCTTTAAACTTTTTTATAATTTCATGTAAACACATCAATCATGATAGAAAAAAAAAACAACTTTTTTTTGATTGAATATAGCGACAGTCAGTCTGTGCAACACTATATTTTTTTTTTAAATACGAGCCTAAATCCAAATACATCCTATCCCATCGTTAGTGTGATCGAAAAATCTGTCACTCTAAATTGCATACAAATATTGTTAGCGGCGGTTTCACTTTTTTGCCGTAGACATATATATGGGTACACATGTAGTGCCTATTTCACACGCGTAGAATTAAATTTTGACCAACTTCAAGAATTTTCTATTCGACCCATATGTCTACAGCAAAAACGTGAAAACTAAAAACTTTTTACAAAAAAAAAAACAACCGACCTCCGAAAGATGTCCAATTTCGTCGCTATCGTTGTTTCGAAAGTCGATGACCAAAAATTAAAAAAAAAATAGAGCAAAGACACGGTTTGTAAATGAAATCAGTTGGAGGAATTACTTACAGTCACTCAGCTAAATCACTCCCTACCTTGCAAGGTAAGCAGTGAGCACGATATGTTTTTATTCAGTTCGTGAACAACATATCTGATAAAGTCTTTACTGATTTAAGTATTCGCATGGGTGAGCCTGTTTGTGGCTCGACCAAATATTAATACAAAGAAAACTGATGAAAGGAAAGAGGACTGCCGCGGCATACACGGTCAGTTAGCTTTCGGAAGCCATTGATTTTTATTATTACAAGCCAAGTCAAAAAGGATGTTTACCTAAAAGCCATTTCTGCTCCGTTATTTACGGATGGCACAAAGAAGATGAAACGGAAATATCTCATCATAAATCGGATAAATGTGCGAATAATTAAAACGTTAAACAATCATAACGTTTCCTGATAAATGTCTTCATAGGCATTTGTGTTGAATGAAACTGAACTTTATACACAAAGACACAGATTTCATGGAAAATAAAAGTTTATCTTTTCTCTCAGATAGTTATTTCGGTCGCTCCTTTTGGAGCACAGTCTCCTCAAAGAGATGGATTATTTTAACTTAGTTTGAGACAGATCTTGAAATTGTAAAGAATATTTATGATAAATAGTAGGACATATTTGCGCAGAAGCCAATGTGGTTTATAATCAAATGTTAGTTATTATCTTGTTTAAAAAAACACGGGGTCGTTCGCTAAACACATTATTATGTTTATTTATTCACGGGTGGCGAGGTGCGGAAAGGTCTCGACTATGTTTGACTGTGGCGATTTATTTAACGAGTGGCTTTATTTGTTTGCGACGCTGTCGGTCGACGTCGGCGTGCCCTTCTAATGCTACCCATTAACTTCATGCCCACTGTAAATTACAGCACTTTCAACTTTATCACTTAGCTGTTAAGGACTACGTAGAGTGTCTCTGGGCTGTCTTTGTCTACGTCGTCTTTGCTTAATTAATGACTTAATAGTGGCTTCGTCATGTGTGTGCACGCCGAGTGATGTATAGTGTTAACTCAAGTTTCTGCCACATCAGCTCAGTCTAAAATACAATGATGGGTAATTAGCCGCGCCTAATTTGCTGAATTAACCAAAGCCGAATCAAATTTCATATTCCGCAGTACTTTTGTGTTTACCGAAATATAACAGTTACGTAAGAGGAATACAAAGACAAAGCCTTCCGCTCCGTCTGTTGTTAATGTTTAACTTTAGGAATTTTAATAGCTACAACAGCATGAAAACAACTAAGAAAGTAATTAGGGAGAAAGTTAACGAAATATTATCACAATCATAATAAGTACGTGTTTTCTGTAATTATGTTGATTCAAAACATGGGTTCGGTGTGTGTACGTGGCAAAGTAATAATATGATGTCAAGTCACGAGGGCCGGACATAAGCCTTTCATGTTTCGTTTTCGTCATAAAGGATAAATCGTGTGAGAGTGCGACCGCTTACAGCGGACGGTAGAAAATAACCTAACGTATTTGTTCGCCGTTCAAAATATTAACAAAAATAATTCTTCTGTCAGTTCCTTTTATTCTTGGCATGTGTCATCCTCAGATCATAGGAACAGGGTCGTGTCAACAATATTCTCGGACTAAATGTGTTAGAATAGACTTCGAAGCTTATGACAGCTTCTTAAATTTCTCTCTTGAAAGATCTTTAGGGTGCCTGTCCATTACAGTGGAGCGGAGAAAGGGAGATACTTTTACCAATAGAATTGCATAAAATCTCCGTACCACGTGAGTCATTAACATTTTGAGTGACATTATTGGTTAATATTTCTCCGTTTCTCCGCTCCGATGTAATGGACAGGCACCCTTATAGTGGCACGTTGTTTAACTAATTAACCTTTTGTGTATTACGAATAAATAGTCTTTGAGTTAAAAGACTAGTCATTTAAGTGTGCAGACAGGCGGGCAAATAGACACTAGACAGTCGTTCCAATATTTAACTAATTGACACAGTTTTTCCCAAAGGCATACCTGTCTATACGCTAGACTAGGCTAATGAAAATAAAAGTTATTGCTGTGTAGAGAAATAACTTACATTTTCGACAGACTGACAAAAAATAGAGCTTCATTAAAACGACGTAACTTTGTCAGGATTTTATGGGATGCTGTAATATGTTCACTATAAAATTGAATAATAATTCCTATCGTATTCAGAGGGGAAAAGGAGCTCGTGGCTAAATAATAACACCCGCACAGGCCGCACAGGTCAATCTTTAAGGTTAAGCAACGCTTGTCAAGGTTGGTCTGTGGATGGGTGATCATCTTAACATACCGAGTTTCCTCCGTGTCTCGGAAAGCATGTTAAGCTGTTGGTCCCGGTTGTCATTTTTAGATCTTTGGCAGTCGTTACGGATTGTCAGAAGCCAGTAAATCTGACTCCAGTCATGCAAGAAGTGTTCCCCAGTTAATGGGTTGTGGAGGTCTGGTAGGCAGCCGCGCCACGTAAAACACTGTTATTTAGCTGAATCCGGTTTGACTAGAAGCCGACCCCAATATATGTAATTGGGAAAAGGCTAGGCTGATGATGATCGTATTCATAGGGGAATTTCTCGAACGTCCGCATTCGCTTCGCAATCGCAAACTGCCAAAACACCTGTAATTTTCTTGTTTGGGGGGCTTGACCCCGCTGAGGGTGGATTTTAGTAAGGAAACACTAAAAAGCACCGAATATTTTATTTTGCTAAATGCATAACAAGCCTTCTTGGATAAATTTTTGTAAATTCCTCTTCCTCTAAGACTTCGTTAGGTTGTAGACTACCAAAGAAATCTGAGTCTTTTTGTTTGAACTCCTTAGCCCCCCACCTGGATACGCCAATGTCTTCTATCACCATTTTCTAAAAAAACATGCATGGCTTCTTCATCTAAGATGACATTTAATACAAAAAACAGCCTTAAAATATTCTTGGAAATCGTTTAACGAAGCACAAATTGAAGCGGCGAGAGCGTCTCCGCCAAAACTCTTGAAATCTAATAACTTACAGCCGCTCCCGGTACTGAAACCGCGACGGATTATACGGGATAAGTACTACTTGTCGGTTGCATTATAAAACGGATTGAACACAACCCCACTACCTATAAACAAAGCTTTACACAAACTTTGACTAGATTCGACTTTGAAATAGCTAAGGGAACAATATCAAGAAATGATTAAAACTATTCGAAACTAAGTTCCTTGGTTTGTATCCTCATTTCCGAACTTGAGTTCACTGTTTAATACAGTTTTACTTCAGGTATTTTCTTTGTAGAAAATACAGTCACATTGTGATTTTCTACAACCCAAAAAGATTTCCTAGCTAATAAAAATGCACGGTAGATTATGATGAGGGTTTTCGAAGCACAAAGCGAATAAATATTCTATTTTGATCTGAAGGGTTCAGTTCTCTATGAAGCGAATTTTAATGCTAGAAAGCTAAGTGAAGGGAATTTCAGATTCACGTAGGTATTATAAACTTTTCTAGTCATTTAAGCTTCGACGGTTAAAGCAACTATTTTTAGACCGTTTTCTTCAAAAATGGTGTTAGTATTCGAGTCACGTCGTTGTTTGGCTCTGTGTCGACCGCTTTATTGTAACTTATTTATTCCTTATATGAAGTTCGGGATTCCGAGAAATTTCTCGCTCACCTGCGCTTGAGTGATGACACGGGAAGCTCTGAGGATAATTGAATTATCCTCGCCAGCGAAATTCCGGCCCCTACGAGGGATCTAAACATGAATATATCTTCAATACCGCAGACCATGACAGACATTTCAGCAGTACGAGCGGATCTCATAAAATACGTATCTTACGCTCTCGTATCTGAGAGAAAATAAAAATACAAGATACGTTTATTCTATTATCATTTACGGAGGAGTATCAGTTTTAGATATTTTTGCGTAAAGATAGTGTGTATTGCGTTCAGAAAAGATTCGCGTATTCGCGATTTACATGAACCATTAGCATAATCTGTAGACAACAATAAGTCTTCGGAAATGGTGTTATTAGAGAATGGTTACGTCACAGCACTTACGACAGTAGTTTTCCTACTTCTTGGCTGGTTGATTTCGCTTTTCACGAACCATTTATCTTTGGCTGTGCGGTCCATTATGTTAACGACCGCGCAAATAGTTCCGGAAGGAATAACCTAACATAAAGGGAAATTAACTGACACTTTTCTGCATTTTGTTTTGGTTAACGTGTTATTAACACACATAAACAAAGGTATAAGTAAGTAGTTTGGTATATTAACGTCTCCAACTTTTATGATACGCTTTTTCACTATTTTTCCGGTTGTTTAAAATCACGAGAAACAGCCAGGGACAGCCCAGTGCTGTAACGTGGCCCTGTCTTCATGATTTCATTGTGAGAGACAGACAGAGCTATACCTCTATATAGGAGTATAGCGCTACCCCTTTTTCACAGCGGATGGCAATGGCACATCATAGTAGAGTGCCTAATCTTCTTTCCGACTCAATATCCGTAGCTTGTTAACAAACGATGCTTGTGTAATATAATAAACAAACCAATTTAAAAACTATCAGTGCCCACACTGCCCACCACATCCGGGGCGATTCTGGAAACCCAGTCCCTTCTCAACGATAAAAGGATCGCTTTCTATGAAGTGCCACGAATAAGCACTATTAACTGTCTTCCTCTATACTTCAAAAGGTAAGAGCATGACTTTGTGAAAACATTTTCCTTTTTTTCTCTCTCTATAATTTCTTTGAGCTGTCCGTATGTCACTGCTTTAGTGTTTCATCGCTTAGAGTAAAGCGCTTATTTTTAGATGATTTTCTGAAAAATATTTAAGTTAAGCTCGTTTAATTTCGTTTCATTCCATGTTAACGTTCTAAGCAAGGGGTGTATGTTGTTTGTACGTGGGTAGGTGTGCATACGTTCATTAAAATGTTTAACATGAAATTAATATAACTAGTTAAGCACACAGCAAATGTAATGAATGTTGTCAATGCTATTATTATGTAAAATAAGCACATTTGCAAATTATAATAATTAAAATTACGTTTAAGAACATAAACAATAACTCAATTTAATTCTGATTGTAAACACGATTCCGCTAATAATATCGGAACGTTCATAAATTGGCAATTTGTGTACATAACTCCCAATTATTATATTAAATAAAAAGCTTTTCGATGGGCAGGCATAAAGCAATGTTTGATTTTAGCCGAAATCTTTATTCAAATGGAATTTATTAAATGAGTAATGTAAAAATAACAAACAGTCAGCATCCGGACGCACAAATTTGTGTCGTGTGTATTATTTTAACAATTATCACGAATATTAACGGGCGATCAAAACGTGCCGGGAACAAATTGTGTTGATTTATGACGGGCCCGCCACCCATGTCGCTCCGGTATGGAAATAGAATGCATGTGCTGCCACCGCGGACCGCCAACTTGTTGTAAAACCAAAATTACTATGGCTACTTTAGTAGACGTCTCGTTTTTTATATCTTTAATTGACGCTTTTGAGTTCTAAAGCAGCAGTAAATAATATAAAAAAAATGTGATTAGAAATGTTTGTAAATTAGAAGCGGTTTTTTAAATCAAGTTGCTTCTGTATTTTTTTAAATATCTTGTCCGTAACGTTTCAACTTGCGCCCGTATGCGGTAACGGGATTTCAAGATGTGTATTCGCCTAATCTTCTTGCGATGTTAAGATTTTTTTAGCATCACCGCTTACTTGTTAGATGGTGTATAATATAAAGCTTTGTCTTTTCGCAAACAGGAAAGACGTCACATTGTATAATAAAATGCACCCGCATCGTATGAAAGACTGATATCAGCGGATAGTTTGAGCCATAGGTACTATCTACTGTTTTAGTGATATACAACCTGTTACAGAATAAACACAATACCTCTTAAGAGACTTTTAGGGACATTTGCGCGGAGCGAGGTAGCGGAGCGGAGAAACGGAACGGAACGGATATTAACCAATGTCAGTCCAAATGTCAGTAACTCACGTGGTGCGGAGGTTTTATGCAATTCCATTGGTTAAAATTTCTCCGTTTCTCCGCTCCGCTGCCTTGCTTCGCTTGCTTCGTACTATGGGACCAACAATTAAAACGCGAAAAAACAGATCGACTCTCGCATACATTTTTGTACGCAAAACACGATAAACCGATAGTAAAAGTTGGCCATAATGATGAGTTCAATGACACCTTAAGAGGTATTGCGTTTATTCTTTTACACGTTGTATTATTTATCAATTTTATAACAATCAATAAAATAACTAAATTAATTAACGCAATTACATAACTTAACACTCGCCAAGTTAATAACAAATTGCAATAGCCTATTTTTATTCGTTTGATTTCAAAAACAAGATGGCGGCTGTAGATAGTCTAGATTTATTGTTTCTTCGGCGATACCAACTGGCCAAATAATAAACTATGTCAGTGAAAATAACAATATACCTACCTATATCTGACATATATTAGATACTAGCTTTTGCCCGCGACTTCGAACGCGCAAATCCCGTTTTTTCCCGTTCCCGTAAGAATTTCGGGAAATCCTCTCATAGTGCTCCCCTACACTTCTCAAGGAACCTACATGCTAAGTTTCAGCTTTCTACGGCCAGTGGTTTTGGCTGTGCGATGTCTATCAGTCTATATTAGGATTTCATTTAGTTACAAGCTCTGTAATTTCTCTCTGAAACAAATATTTGACGCAACTATTTAGTGGACTCACAATTTGACAAATTCAAATTGCAGTTTGGTGGATGTTCGGTCATTCCTTCATAATTGTGTAGATTTTAATGTTATTTTCTAAACAATAAACTCATTTACGCATACACACTTGTATGCAAACATACTTTTCTAGATTATAACAGTTGGGCTGAAAAGTTCGTAGGCTGGCATAGAAAAAAACTTTTTTTTGTTAGAATTTGATTTTATTATCCTTACTTTTATATTTATATATATATATATATATATATTAATATTACAAATGCGAAAATAACTCTGTCTGTCTGTCTGTCGCGCTTTCACGCCAAAACGACTGAACCGATTTAAATGAAATTTGGTACACAAACAGTCTAGAGCCTGAGAAAGGACATAGGCTACTTTTTATCCCGAAAATGTTTGTTTTTTTATGTTTTTGTTAGGGATTAACATGATTTTTTGTATACCTTGTTGTTGTTTAGGGGTCAAAAAATGACATAGGGTTATTTTTACATCCCGGAAAAAAAAACGACTCCCGTGGGATAAATCTGTTTTACTTTTTACAGAGCAAGGGTTTGAATTGATTCTTAGTACAGTGGTAATTTTGAGGAGGGAACGACGTGAGCTACTTTTTATCCCGGAAGAATGCACGGTTCCCGTTGGATAATTTGTTTTTGTTTTTAAGGGGCAAGGTATTGGCGTGGTTTTTGCATAGTGGTAGTTTTGGGGTCTGAGGATGACATAGTAGTTAAACTACTATACCGCGGTTTTAGAAGTGCATGTCAATGAAATGGCATCACGATTACTTCTCGAGCAGCTTCAAGTCTACGAGACGAGTTTTCTGCGCCGAGTAAATAGTGGAAAGAGGGGATTATTGACGTACCAGGAGGTACGGGTAAGTTTGTGCTGAATCTTCTGCTGATCCAACTCCGCAAGGGCTGCAATATAGTTCTGGCTGTGGCTTCCTCGGGGTTTGCTGCAACTTTGCTTAGCGGTGGTCGGACTGCACATTCCGTTTTTACTTTGCCGCTTAATCTTGCAAGCAAAGACCCCGACATGCAATATTATCAAAAAGCGGCAGGGGAGTCCTTTTGTAGCAGTGCAAAACGATGACGACGACGTGTCGCCAAAGAACGAGTGGGTGGCATTAACGCCGTTTAATTTTGTTTAGGAATTCAACCGCCCAATTTACAGCGCCCAAAAGAACACCTTTTATACTCATCACCACATTGATCACATTTTGATCAGGCGGTCCGTTCTTACACATTACACACTAAAAATTATAGGGCGATACAACGATTATAGCGGTCATACAATTTTTCGATACCATTTTTATACCTTAAAATAGGCTTCAATTTCGGCGATTACCTCTTCATCGGCGCAATTTTTTTTCTTTCGATTGGACTCCGGTGTGAAATGATGAAGCCATGTTCATGTTCATTGTCACATATGGACGCAAAAATTCGGGTTTATTACGATTCTCCAAACACTGCTCCGAATGATCAATTCGTTGTTTTTTTTTGGTCGATTGTGAAGCTCGCGCGGCACTCACTTTGAACAGAGCTTTCGCATACCCAAATATTCATACATGATATGTCCAACACGTTCCTTTGATATCTTAAGGGTCTCAGGTATCTCAATCAACTTCACTTTACGGTTATCCAAAATTATTTTGTGGACTTTTTTATGTTTTCGGCAGTAACAGCCTCTTTGGGGCGTCCACTGCGTGCATCGTCCTCGTTCTCATTTCGCCTCGTTTAAACTTGGCTAACCACTTCTCAACGGTTGATTTTCCTGGTGCAAAGTCCGAATAATGTTTATCAAGCCAAGCCTTGGCTTCAATAGTATTTTTTTTTCGCCAAAAAGCAATGCTTTGTTAACACAATTCTTTTTTATCCATTTTTTCAAACGAATAAAATTAGTTGCTTCGCTCAAAATGCTATAACTCGCAAACTAATAGTACGACAGCTGTCAAATTTATACACGTATCTTTTGAAGGTTAGGGCTAACTAAAAATCATATGGATTTAATACTAGTAGCGCCTATCTATGTGTCAGCCTACGAACTTTTCAGCCCACCCTATAATATCAAAGTTCTAAAAAACGAAGTACTTACCATAAAGTTCCCAAAGAAAATTCAGTCGAGTGGAAAAAATAGACACTTAGCGAATTCAAATCCGATTTTCGCCCAAAGTAGCGATTGAAGTTGTGAAATATTTTTCAAGGCATAATCGTTTCATCTGCTTGCATATATTTTGAACAATAATAAATTTTCAATTGAAGGATGAAAATCCGTTCTGATATTTTTACACGGGACTGTCCATTAATAAAAAAAACATAAGCTACATTATTATTATTTTTTAAACAACGGTGGAAGGCGTACTGTTTTAAAAATAAAATAAATAAATAATTGATTCAAATGCTTACCTTATGACGTTAGTGAAGTAGATACTTTACTAACGTCGTCGTTAGGTTCTGTATGTATGTATATCAATCTATACTAATATATAAAGCTGAAGAGTTTGTTTGTTTGTTTGCATGAACGCGCTAATCTCAGGAACTACTGGTCCGGTTTGAAAAATTCTTTTAGTGTTGGATAGCCCATTTATCGCGGAAGGCTATAGGCTATATAACATCACGCTACGACCAACAGGGGCGGAGCATTCATGAAAAATGTGACGCAAACGAAGTTGCGTAGGTCAGCAAGTTAATATTATTAATATATAAAGCTGAAGAGTTTGTTTGCTTGAACGCGCTAATCTCAGGAACTACTGGTCCGATTTGAAAAAATCTTTCAGTTTTAGATAGCCCATTTATTGAGGAAGGCTATATATCATCACGTTAAGACCAATAGGAGCGGAGCAGACGAAGTTGCGCGGGTCAACTAGTGTATAATATATTATTAATATTATTGTGTGTGTATGTTTCAGATAAAGCGACGAACAAACTTCTCATAAAGAAACCATCGCTATTAATTGATTTTCCCCACAAGCGCCATCTTTTATTGTCAGTATTTATACGCATTGTTCAGACGTAATAGGTTTTATTCACAACAAAGCTTCTGACTTTGTGTTGTAACAAAATTATGTAAAATGGAAAAAGATTTCCCGTATTTTTTCATCAAAATATTTCTGGGGTCTCTCACTCTTTTTTGAATTTATGTAAAAGTACCGTGGACTGTTATTATTATATTATATTGTTTATTTTTTAACGCAGTCGCATTAAAGAAAATGTAAATAAGCATTCCATATACCTATTATGTTAGTGGTCATATTATATAATTTCAAGTGGTGTTAAGGCGATTGTAACTTAACATATAAATAAAAGATGTGAGTGGGCGAGACTGTAGGGTTATACAGTCTACTTAGGTACTTGTACAATACCGTAAATTATAATAGCAAAGAGCTGTTAAGGGTATACATCAAATATTAACAAGAGAGTACGCCGCGTCCACCTGTGTCCTCAGATTCAGATAAGGGACCGTATATAAACCACCTTATACTTTTAAGAGTGGTTAATAATAAATACCCCTATGTGGAAGCATATTTTTTTGGAAAATTGATCTCTTTATCTGGCTACATTAAAGGGTTGCGTCACTAATAAAATACGAAACTAATGAAACATAATTCCTTAAGTTTAAATCTACTGGTACAACATACGACACTCCATTTTCTTTTTGCCAACGTTTCAATTGTATAATTTTATGTATTTTTACAGACGTTAGAATTCTATTTTATTGGTGTTTTACATATAAACCTTTGGGATTAGAAGAAAGCTGAGGGCAATTTTGGGATCATTGGCTTTACGAGCCATAAAACCTTTTTCGTATAGAATTATGTGTGAAATATTTTCCTTATATCTGTGTCATGTTGTTATCATATTATCCCTGAGAGGAAGAATATTTTCCGAATAGTTAACTTCATTAGCGAGGCCTTTTATGTTTACCTATATGAGTTCTTTTGACGTAAATTAGTTAAGTTTGGGTTTCTGTGATGAATCGTGTTGTGTGCGGATGAGATTGTCTGCAGAGAGTTCGTTTGGGGTACGCTAACAAATTACCATGTAATTTACACACGTCATAATTAACGCAATTCATATTATGCTGAATAAATGAGGCTTTATGTTTGTTTACGTTGTCTGTAATCTTAAAGGAAAATTGTGGGGAAACGAGAAAAGTAGTGGTGTTGTTCTATTGCCAATGCAGAGGCAATCTAGTTAACTGTCGCCTATAAAACTTTTACAAACGTAAGCCCTGGCGTTGACCTCTATCCAAGCGAACGATAGCCCTAGATACCTACAACGAACCCCCACGGCGTACCAATAGTTACATTAACCAACCAATGTTTGCACAAATAGATTAAATTGATTTTAATGCAGAGAACCACCCCTTAACGCATATTAACATTTCAATTTATTTTCTGTTATAGTGAAATGAAATTTTGTGCACAATCTCATTTGAATAACTTGTTTAGCGTGGAATGAATAAGTGTCTGCTGGCTTATTATCACGTTTACACACACTAAGGAAGCCTCACAAACGTTTTCACAACTTTATTAATGTTTACTTTAATAACATAGCATAGCGATTTTAATAAAACATGCGAAAACAAATATTTTGCTGCAAACTGACAGAGTATTTAAATGTTTCCAACGAAATTTGAATATAAAAACGAAATACAGCTGAACAGCCCTCATGTCAATTTGGTGACAAAAAACGACGAGAATGCGTGGAGTGTGGACGGTCCCTAACGTGTGCTACGTGGAAAGTATTTTATTACCGATAGACCGAAATAAGTGCTTAGGTATTTATTGTCATTTTATTTGTTCGAGCGTAGTGCAAACATGGAATATATCCGCGTAACCCTTTTTAGGGTGTCTGCCACTTTCTATTTATGTCAGTACGAGTTGGGTGGCGCGCCCTCTATAAATCAGAGGCGTTTTGTTCAGGCCCATTACGCCGTTTTACCGCCTTCCTACTGAGACAAAATTAGATCATACCGAAGGGAAAACCCCGTTCCACCCATACATAACTTTTGTTGTAAAACCTTTAATACTTACAAGGCAATACGTGTCGGCTTGTTTATGCGGGCTGTAACCGCACGCGCCGGTCCGCTTCATATCCGCTTGTGTTGCGGATCTATTTCCTAGCTTTAAGTGCTTCCGATGTTATGAATGAACAGCTGGAGTATAAAGTTACAGTAACTACCTACATATTTATTTATTTATTTATTTATAGACTTGCCTATTGTCTGTTAGCACTTTATTTCACCGCTGTCTGAATAATTACAAATGCTGATTAGCACTGAGTAATTGGTTTTGCCGATTTTAAGAATACTGTACGACTTCTTGATCTATCAAATTAGCAAGAAACAGCACTGTTCTTACGAGGCCTTCAAACGTTCCTTTTATAGAACATAGTCTTTCAGCAACATAACCAGTTGAAGGCTCAATTAGATAGCATATCACCATAGAGCCCCTTACCGTAAAGCAGAGTAGCTATTTAAAGTATTTATCCGCTTAATCTGCAAGTGGAAGCCAATCCTGGCAGCGAATATTGTTTGGTCCATATATTCACGTGGCTGGGTGAATGTAAGCGTAGTTCATGCAACATGACACTGTCTATCCATATACGTGCTTCTGTGCAGTATGTACCGGGCTTTATATGTTCGGTTGTTGGTAGTGTTGCATCAAATCGTAAACGTCAATAGAAAGCTTTTTAAACCAAAGTCAAATCAAAGTCAAAGTCAAATGATTTATTTCAACTAGACCAATACAGGCACTTTTGAACGTCAAATTAAAATAAAATAAAATATTATAGTGACTCTAGTCGTCCGTTCGCAAAAGGTAGATTCTTATGGAGAAGAACGGACAAGAAACTCCATAGTTACTCTTTTCAAAAATAAGCTTTACAATATTTGCATACATTAATCAGTTGATTATATGTGAGGACGATGCTCCCAAAAAAACACTTATGTACTACTAATAGGTACAATAAAGAAATGCCAGCAGAGGTAAAATTAATAAGTTTGCTAGTAAGGGAACATAATACTCACATACGTACAAATTTTTGAACCCTTGAAATCCTCCATGTTACTTTCTAGCACGACATATTTGGTAAATGAGAGGCTATTAACATCGTTTTCAGGCACGACAATACTTTTACTAGATGAATGAGTCCTTATTTCCACAAACACAAACAAAGCTGTTTACATAAAATTGAATAAATAGCTAAATTCCATACATATCTTTTCTCATCTCATTTCATTCTAAGGACATACAAATTGCAAATATGTAAGAGTATGTTCGGTATTTGCTCATATATTTCAGCTTAGTCGTAAAAAATAATGGTGACAAAATGTCAAATATCGTGCCTACACTTTGATTTATAGCGGCAGTTAGTATCTGCTGGGTACCTTCTGGTAGGATTAAGGATATGCCTCACATTATAATTCGCTGTCATAATTCATTTTGCTGTTTTCCTACTTATAAATACAGTTTTTTCATATAAACCCTGGACCGAACAAAGTTCTAGGACCTAATAAATGTGTAGCGAGGAGTTTTTCCGAGAATCTGATTAGGTATTTTCATTAGGCATGTCTATCTATTTTCGTTAGATTTGATCCTTGTATGCCCCAGATTATAGGTTCAAAACGGAAAATGTTGAACCGTAATTATTGAAATTAATTTTAGTTCAGACATTATTTTAACACAATATTTATTTTTGTAACCCTAGAAGAGTATTTAAAAGCGATGATTCATTTAAAAGGCAGATAATTTATTTAGGTTAGTGAAACAGAAGGCACGGGGTGGATGATTAGGGGGGGTGCGGGCGCGGTACAGCCACAGAGTAGATGGGGTGCAGAAGGTTGACTCAATGCTACGAGCAATATCGCGCATGTAGACACGCGTGTATCTACAGAGCGACTGCAAACAAACTCGCACCTGTCATTCGTTTGAAATAATTTGAGATATGTCTATGAGTGAGTGAGCCGGTTTTTAATAGTTGTGGGTAGTTAGCCTTCTGTAGTATCTTTTCTGTGTGTTGGTACGGGAACGGGCGCGGCGCGGGCGCGTTTAATTGGGTTTGTTTCGAGATCGGTTCCCTAGGAGCGATGTCCCTGTCTCCCGCCTCGCCCCACTAATATTAATACGATGAGAGTGGCCCGAGAAGAGCAATCATAAATCCCGTCCGTTGAGACTAAATTACAACGTCAGAATGTATAATTTTGTAACTGAAGCGTCTGATTTACTATATGATTTTTTGGGGCATTTTTGTAGGTATTGATTAGGCTTTTACTTGGTCTCGTAGCAGACCATTAATAAAACTGACGGTTTTTCATGATATATATAAAGATAAAACATTCTTATAATGTACCTAACTTTAAGCCAAGTATTTCCGTCTACTACATAAAAGACTACACATTTTCCAGGTTTGACGGAGCGATGGTGAGATAACGGGCGTCTAAAAGCTGCGAGAACAATGCCTGAGATTTACATATACGATGCAACAATGGCTACTGAAATGTCGATTTTGTTGGCCGATTGAATATTCTTGGGCAGCCGTCTGCACAAAGTTTTAAAACAAAACACTGTGACGGCACTATCCTTCGTTATATCAGACTGCAGTGTCAAAGGTTTTCCTTGGGATCCGTCTAGATGACGAGCGGTTCGTTAAAGAATAATGGACTAATTGGGACCGAGATACCTTGGGCACTAATGTGTATGATCAGTTTTTGAGTGGCGTGTGAGTGGCAATTTTGGGATATTTTTTTTAGCTTTCGGTAAGTATCTTTAAAAACAGTTGATTGTGGGTACGAATCCTAATTCATATTAATATTATAAAGGGGAAAGTAACTCTGTCTGTCATGAGGGCGAAGCCGTTGGGAGAAGCTAGTGTTTTAAATGCGAAAGTGAGTTTTTTTTACACTTTTATGGCTAAATCGCTGAAACTATTTTGGTACAATTTTAGTACGGGGTAGATGGGATCCTGAAGAGAGTTACAAGCGATTTTTTTTTGCAAAAGTAACTTAAGTACCTTTATTATAAGTAAGTATATGATCACCACTCTTGGCATAGCAATTAGTGATTTTTGTAGGTATATGTGTGGCCTTGACCCATATTCTTGACATTACCGCCTTTTCCTGCGACACCTAAGAACAAAAAGAATGACAGTGTGACTGATTCTTTGTGTAATTAATTAATTTGCGAGAGAGATTATTTCTTCTGAAAAACACAGTCACATTTTCTTAAGTAAGTAAATTGATTACTTAACACCATTACGTAATCCGAGCCCGATTTAGCGGCAAGATGAATCGACCTGATCCCGTATTAGAGATAATTTAGCTTATGTCAACAGTCAACCCAAGGCGAGGCTATTAATACTGAGGACACAAGTAGTTAAACCGATTACCGGCCTAATGTTCACGTACCATTGATGTGATGATACGTACACTACTAAATAACGAAAAAGTAGCGTAATAATTAGATTGTTTTCACAGAGTAGTAAGCAAATGAAATACTGGTCTACGGGCTTTTTGTACGATGTACAGATTCGTGCAAAAAAGTTTGCGTTTTATTTAGTGTGAGTTAAATTGGAAATAAATAACATTAAATACAGTTTGCTATTTAGATGTTGAATCATCAATCATCATCATCTGTTTTTTTCGATTTGTTTCGTAACTGTTGTTGTTGTTTGTTGTAGCGATTGTTAAACGTCAAAAATTACGAAAATTCACGTAGTAAATTCTCAGATGTTGAATAAATTAACTCAAATCAAATTCTTTTCCCAAATCCTTGACCCCCAAATCCTCACATGCTAATTCCACTATTTGTATTCAAAACTAGCATTCCATTTCCTAAATAATCTGTGACAAAAGGTAAGTAGTGCAATTACAGCATGTCAATGTGCCTCTAGAGTAGTACAGCGTCGAAGCGACATTTTAATATACCTATTCAATGTAGATCCTCGTTTCTATGGGGCAAGCAACATGTGTCTAAGTGATTTGAGATTGCGTGGCTTAGTTTTAAACACGGGGCTCTTCGGTAAGCGCGGCCTTAACGACAGATAATCCTGCTTTTAGTTGCGTGACCTGTTACATATATTAAAGTTGACGCTGGCCCGGTCGCCGGCGTAGTTACTGCCTGAGTTTTGATCTCCGGTTAATGTTTAAACTTTGATACATGGAAAACGGAGTTTGGAAAGTTTCGTCGGTTAGCGAAAATTGGATATGAGTTTTGGTAAATATTGTATAGTGTAATTTTTATGAAAGGATAGGCGATATCTGGAAACGTTTGTGCAAGGCTTTTGTTTGAAGAAAAAAACTAAACTATTAAATCATTTTCAAAAGATTATGTACCTACTTAAATACAATTTAGGAGCTATTTTAATAGGTTGTTGGCTAAAATAAAAGTGGCTTTCACCAAAAACCGAATAAAACAACGGTAATACACAGGAAAGAAAGTACCAGGGAATCAGCGACTGCGAGAAGTATATACCCACCTACATCCAATTTATCACCGGAAGGCAAGTTATATTTGGTTCGGAAATTGCGGTGTCGTAGTGTCATGCATGTGTGAGTCACGTGTCACACTGTGACGTCACTCCTCTTTCCCGTCATTGATCACTTAACACGCACTAGATACGATACTTCGTCACGCCCGGCTTCTATGTTAATTTCACTCTTCCTTAAAAGATTAGATTCGTCTTTTTATGCAGCTGTTAATTAATTTAAAGTGGGAGCCGTCAGGATTTTTGGTTAGAGTGCTTTAAATTAATAACTGTAGGTACTCAGGCCTATTAATAAATCTGACACCGACGCATATACAGCAATAGTCCTAGTCAACATTTCCGGATTTTGAGTCATGTTATAATGAGTTTATGTTTTAAAGATGTACCCGTGCAAATCGTTAGTGTAAGAGGAAAGCAAACAACGTTCCATCAGCTTCAAAAACTGGGATTACTGACTTAACTGCATGTTTTAAATAGGCTGTCTATTCTATGACTTTATGAGTTTGATAAAAAAGTAGATAAGACGATGACAAACTTTCAAGAGTTGCTATCAGCAACCATATTAGAAAACCGGCCATGTGCGAGTCGGACTCGCGCATGAAGGGTTCCGTACCATAACCATTATTATAATCCACTATGATGACGTTAAAATCTTTTATTTTTAATATGTGTTTTTTTTTTGCGAATATAGCAATACAAACTCTGTGAGCATTTCAAGTGTTTACCTGTTGCCATTAAGATCGAGCAAAAAAAAAAACGCCAAAAAACACGTTTTTAGTAGGGGAGCCCCTTGTATTTTTTTTAACCGAATAAAAAATGGAGGAGGTTCTCAAGTAGACGCGTAAATTTTTGTTTTATGTATGAACACGCATAACTTTTTACAGAGTAGTCCGATTTTGATAATTCTTTTTTTATTTCATACCTCGAAGTTGGTCCCATATAAATTTGGAAAAAAATCTAAATTTCCTACCCTAAGGGTAGGAAAATAGGGGTGATTTATTGTTCACTCACAGATTTTAATGCTGAGTTGTGTAGGATTTTTTGTAGGCCTACCCATGTTGGTATATAAGGCCTGTTTTTCTTTAAAGTAACTTTAACTATTATTTGTTGTATTTATATTATACAACAAATAATAGTTAAACTAGGATTATATAACAGTTAATAGGTAAATGTAGCTATTTTAAAAGTAATAAAAAATTAAGCATGTATTAATTAGTAGATTATAGCCACAAAAAATATAATTTAAAAACTTAAAAAAAAATGACCTCCAAAATAACTGAAAACCAAAACAAATAAACCTTTTTTATAAAAAATAACTAATTTCGGAAGTCGGTGTTAAAATACGAAAAACACCGACTTCTGAAATTAAGATACAGTCTGATGACAGACAGAGGGACGGACGGACAGCGAAGCCTTAGTAATAAGGTGTCGTTGGTTATCCTTCGGGTACGGCACTCTAAACAAAAGTGACTGTGACTAGAAAAATATCTCTTTCTTCGAAAAACTAGCCAAAGTCTTATATTATACAGGGTTATTTGTATAACACCTACAACCTCATAGGCGAGTTTTCAGGGTTGGTGCCAAAGTAAAAGTTGTTTATAATCATGTGTACTTTCACTGCCTAAGAGGTTGTTGGTGTTTTACAAATAACCCTGTATTTCTCTTCCATACTGTGATCTTCAGCATATTATAGGTCTGTATTATGTGGTCTGCTGGAAGAAATATCTTTTGAAAGAACCCGTACCTTTGTGCTCTTCTCTCTGTATTTAATTTTCTGTTTAATGAATACTTTTCTGAAAAACCGAATATTTCCTACTGAAAAATAAATATCTAGAACAAATACTTACCAACCACTGTCATTTAAACCTAGCACATGTCAATGGTCTCGAGCGGTATCAACGCTTCGTGTGTTTCATAAAAATGGAAGCGGTTACGAAATATTCATGCAAACAATATTGAACTGTCAATCAAATATTTTGTATAGGTGCTGCATTGTTCGCAGCATCTGTATTTTCCTTTACAATTATATAGTTTAGAAAATTTGTTTGATGCTATTAACCATAAATCGTCGTGTTGTCATCTTGACACTGAAACGTCACAACGGACCTCATTAAAATACTGGAAGTCACTCATTAAAAAAAAAAAAAAAAAAAAAAAAAAAATTAGATAGAATGTAAGTACTAACAATAATTTGTAAGTTTTTGAATACTAACCAAAAAATGGACTCTGTCTGAAATATAAGTTTTTTTTTTTTTTTATTTTTTTTTTTTTTATAATAGCGTAATGTCACCGGAAAATAAGAGACACCGTGAGCTTCTTGGTGTTACGTTAACATCTACCCTCAATTTTGGCCGTTTCATAGAGGCTAAGGCTCAAGTGGCTGCTAGAAAGTTGGGGGTCCTAGCTAAGGTGAGACGGTACTTCACGCCGGAGCAGCTGCTCAAGCTCTATCAAGCGCAAGTTCGATCGTGTATGGAGTACTGCTCTCATCTTTGGGACGGATCTGCCAAATACCAGCTTGATGCCCTTGAGTCAATTGAGGAACGAGCCAAGAGGATCATCGGTAATTACTGGCTCGTCGAGTCGAAGCTCCAAAGTCTTGAGCATCGACGCCGAGTTGCTGGCCTGTCGGTTTTCTATCGGTTGCATTTTGGGGAGTGTGCGACAGAATTGCATGATTTAATTCCGCCAAGCCCGTTCCTTCATCGGACCACAAGACGAACGGCGATGCGCCACCGGTACATGGTGGACATCCCACCCACACGCGCAAACGTTTTGGGAACACATTCATAGTGCGTACAGCTAAGGAGTGGAATTCCCTGCCAGAGTCTGTGTTTCCAGATAGCCTGGGAGTCTTTAAGACAAGAGTGAATAGGTTGCTTCTAGGTAAACGTGCTCCATCTTCGACCGCATCATCGCTTACCATCAGGTGAGATAGTGGTCAAACGTATGCCTATCTATAGTAAAAAAAAGATTGTAAAATATCACGTGATCATTTTCCTCAATAAGGCACTATACATTGGAAACTATTGAATTTGGATGGGATTTATTGTATTCAAAATGATATGATCACAATATATCGAGAAAATATAATTTAAAAATATTTATTACAATCTAACGGAGTTTGAAATTATCCCGTGACATCTAATACAATGTGTAATATAGTGTCCGTGGAGTTCCTTGCGCGTTCTTCTCCATAGAGATCTACGCTTTGGAACATGCAAATAGCTTCATGTTTTTGACTGACCGACTTTGACAATTCAAAAGTGCCTGTAAATGGTTTATTAGAAATATACGATTTGAGTTTGAGTGTGTACCTAATACAATGAAGGCTATCCTCAAAGTTTTCGTGCGAGATCACGAGTGCCTCCCACAAGGTAGACTGATGTCCTGGTGTAGGTCGCGAACGTTCGCTGGATGCAAGCAGAACAAGTTCAGTCGATATGTTGTTGTAGTGGATGTTATCTGGCTGAAATAATGATGCATGATTTTATCACCCACAAACATTTATGTACGTCCTGACGACTATCTAAAAGGATCTTACTCAATGTTTTTACTGATTCGTACATTTTTTATTGATTCGATTAAACAAAAAATACGTGTCTAATATTTTTCGATAATCTAACTGACGAACTAAATAGAATCATATCTTTTTCTAAGGGATCATCCTTTTTGACTGTTAAGGGAGCATATTTTGCAAATGAACATTAGCAAAGAATGATTGGCGGCTTTGACCGGTATGTCCAATAAGAACCTCATATACATGAAATTACACTTTATTTTTATTTCGAATTCATTTATTCTTTATTTTTTTATTTTTCTCGAATGAAAGCTTATGTCATACGCATCAACTTTTATTATAGGTAAGGTAGGTAGAACACTGTTAAATACCGGGTTAAAGAGATATCAGACCTGCAATTTCATGACCTGCGGAGTCAAGAGTGAATTTGGCTGGTATGTCCAATAAGAACCACACATACATTAAATGAAAACTTATATCATAAGCATCAACTTTAATTCTGGGCAGAAGGCTGTTTAATGCCGGGTTAAAGAGATATCAGACCAGCAACTATCATGAACTGGGGTCAAGAGTGAATTAAGCCGATACAGATGTCCAAAAAGAACCATATATAAAATAATGTTGACATTCAAAAGTGCTTTCTAATGGCTTAATTGAAATAAACGTGTTGACTTTGACTTTATTAAACTCCACACACCACTGAGAACAAAACAAATACTTTCATGTTTTAGAACGAGTCTAACAAACAAGACTAATTAAACTTTTACTAAAAAGTCTAACAAAATTTATAAAACGTTGAATATATATAAGTTATAGTTTATTATATGTAGGATATATGGTGTCAATTGAGGTTGATCTTAGGTCACTCAGGAACAACGTCTTCGAAAACATGTCACCGTTGTCGGTTAATAGGTCGTGGACACGTTACCTACGCATCGCGCGGTCTTCTTCTACGTTCTATAGCATTAAGCAAAAGTAGCACGAACGACTACAAAATGAAATACTGAATGAAAGATTTCATATGAAATGTATTTAGACTCTGTTGTTTGAACGTTCGCTTTGGCTAACATCTATCCTTTACTTATAAACAAAAGTCAAATACTAATCCAACTTGTGCTCATAACATCCATCATGTAATTAAACAGTGAAGTATTTATTTAGATTACATTTTAACTACTATCGAACTCTGTCTGAATGCAAGCCACTATTATTTGCGTTAGAAGGTGATTCTTAGATTTATTGTTACCTGTATCATTTTGTAATATTATGATGTCTGTGATAACCATAATAAATGTTTACTTTTTAAAAACTTCTTTTTTGGTACAGTCCGTGTCAAAATATTGTTAATCACCTAAGGGTATTTAACAACTCCCTTCTGCTCCACCCAGATCGGGGGGAGTCATTTGATGATTTTCCATCCCTAAAAAGAAGGGTACCTACTTACCAAAGTCATGATTTTTGGCAATGACCGGCTGAACATGGGCCCATCATAAACCTTTTAGCTATTGATTTATTTTTTACAAAAAAAATTATAACAACTTTTGTCCTCGACTGTACAAACTCGGTGGTTTTTAGAAATAAAAGGTTTTGTTATAGTAATAGCCGACTATAAACAATAAGTTGACATGCGTTAGAACTCTATTGGTCATCAGGCCAGGCAAACTAAATCCATACAAAAATGCCCATCATTTTATAATAGAGATTTTCCAAAGAGGATTTTGCACTGAAAGCTACAAATCACTTCATCGCATCTGTTTATAGTCTAACGACTGATTAAACTATTATGAATACAAAAAAAACATTGCTCAAGCTGAGGGCCAAATCTACTATTTTTAAAAACTTCAAGTCATCTTCGGAAACTGTCATACAGACGACTTGTGGAAAACAGGAAATGAAGTTGCGCAATAAAACTTGCTGAGGCGAATAGTGTGCATTAAAGTAAACCTGAGGGCCACCTCGGCGACGAAAAGATGATGCCAGTTAAGACATAATAAGTTAAGAAAGAATTGTTTTCGTTGCGCTTTTCACCGAGAGCTGCAGCTGAATTTAAAATATGCTTTCGCATTCTGAGTGAAATTATAAGACACACCAAAAAGGCACCTATGTATAACAACATAGGTATTTTCGTGTTCAATCTAACATCGTCACACTATGCAGGTAATGAAATTCATTATTTTCGATGTCAAAAACATGACCACCGAATTAACAACACGGGTTAAAATGTTAGCCGCTTGTAAATTATTTCTTTTGTTGACTGTACACGGTACATACCTATTACTAGCGTGTACTTGTTTGTACCATTATGACAGGTGAGCTCGAAACATACCAAAATAATAATTATATACGTTTTTACCCACACATTGTACACATAATTACGTTTCAGGCATACCTACTTATTTAATAACATGCCTGGTAAAACAGAACAAAGGGTGTGTACTATGTAGGCGTTGATAACTATAATGACAAAGACAGCTACTGACACTTGATATGCGAAGAATATTCTAATAATTAAATCTGGCTTACAAAATAACGAAGAGTTTAGGCAGCTGAACAAGAGAAAGGGGTTCCGCGTCTTCCATTCTTCCTCATTTCAAAAAAGCGTTTTTTTATTATTAATTGATTCGTGTTCGACTACAATCTCTTGTGATGGAAGCGATGATGTGGCTGACGATGGAGTAAACTTGCCTAGAAGTAACCTGCCGGTCGATTCTATAAAAACAATCCCTTTGAAACCTTAGGTGAAGTGGGCATGATGCTAACCTAGAGTAGAGTAGGGACTCACTTTTCTGCACTTAGTGCTAACCTTACTTTTTATGGTGCTTTTTTTCCAAATCTATCGACTTATACATCCTTAAAGACCCCAAGGTAGCGATGCTTCAAATTAGAATTTAAATCCTGTGATTTGACAACTACAATGACGAGTGGCACCATAGGATACATGGACCACCCATCAATCAACAGTAACGATTTGTTATAGAGTACGGGAAACCAAAGAAACAATAGATATAATGTGCGGAGGGTTATATTATAATTATGGTGAAATAACGACGAATAGATTGCGATTTCGATTGTTGCATCAGATTCTAGAAGTATGAAAGAAGAAGACATATTGGACCAACCCCAAATCAATAGGAATAAGGACAAGAGAATGATAACACTGTTATTTTCCGACTGTCATACAAAGAGGGAAGGTGCGTTGCGTTCACAGATAAACATGGTTGCGCTAAAATAATATTCCACAGACCCTTTGAAAAAGTTATTTCATATTTCACAATAAACAACGCAGGTAATGTTTGCTAACTGTGTGATAAAAATACAGTCTATTGTGAAGTAGAGAACCCGAGTTTTTAACAAGATAGTAAATTCATTGTGTTACATTTTGTGCCTCACAAACAGTCAGAATACACCGGGACTCCTAGTTTTTGTTAGGCTTCATTTATTATTTTACTCATAGTTGTGTAACCGTATACTCTTATAATACGTTTGTTTACTTCATTTTAGCTACATTTTATTGGTATTAAAATTCTTGATGTTATAATTTAGCAAAATTTTTGTATTCGTGTGTTAAATCTACCTATTTAAAGTAATATTAGTATTGTGAGCTAAAATTGTTTGTTTGTTATGGGTAGCTTATTGATATGCAAGCTAAGCTATCGCCGAGTGTCACAGATTATTTTTTCCCCTGAAATACGCGTGTTTAATGGAAGAAAAGCCACGGATAAAAGTAGAATAAAATATAAACACAATTTTATAGTGACATCCCTTATATTTGACAGCAGTAATTAAAATAAATAATACATTATTTATAGACTTTCAGTAACAATAGCGGGTTCAAATTAAAAGCTCCTTTCGCTTAAATTCTAGGAAACGAACGACAAAAGCCTGTGTATACTTAAACCGTTGAAAGTTAATTGAAAATGATTGTGTTAATTCGATATTATTGAATTGTCACATATTTAAGCTTGTTCCAACAAAAGCTTCGGGCGTTTCAATACGCCAGTATGAATTAATTTATGTCGTGTTTAAATTATTTGAAGGGTGGGTAGCTGTTAAAGTCTGAGAGGATATAAAAAGTAGGTGTTGTGATCGTAAAATTCAATGGAAAAGTCTGTAAAACAATGTGTCTTTGTGACCGTTCTAAGACTAGATCTTTATTTACTTTTGCTTTCATACATTTTTGATGCATGTACTTACAACCCTAAAGGAACAGAAATATTTGTAAGATCATTTTTTTTTCCGTCTGTTTGGAGCTTTAGCTTGAGAACTGTGAGACTTGAATTTTGGCATAAGGAATACTGGTATACATAGGGGGTTAGGTAAGACGATAAAGACCTCTCTTTGCTTTTACGCCTTTAGCTAACTCCATGGAGTGTCACGGGGGGGTCCACTTGAGACTGGGCTCTAGACAGGTGCGTTAGAAGTAATTGAAGCTCGTCTGGGTACTCCTACTTACCAAGTATACTAGGTACATGTATTTGTTATGTCAGTATCAGTAGTAAAACCTAGGGGAATAGTGTTGTATGACAAAGTTGTCTCAGAACAAAAATATATCTACAAAGTACAAAGTCATGAAAGTTTTTAAGATAGATGTGGGATTTCTTTGTAATATTTTTCTTTAACTGTTCTTTATTTGTTTTTTCAGCCTCTGTCTACAAGTGCGCCAGTTAAAGAACTCTCAATCCTTGAACGACTGAGTAGGTACTTGAGGTATTTTTTATGGAGGTGGTAGATTCAATTATTTTTTAGACTTCATACAATTACCTAGGTACAAAGGTGGACTTACCTAGGTACTGTTAAATCATGATAAATGACAGGTGCATTGTTAAATCAGTTGGAAGAGAATAACATTTAATTATCCTTTATTTGAGGATGTGTCTAACTTTATAACATACGAGACCTACGGAACTGATCCTCTTGAAGGACATCCGAAGGGACACGCATAACCAAAAGGGTACATGTATGCCCTTCTAAAGCACCCCATAATTCGCCCTAACATCCGAGCGATTAATTATTTAGTATTTATTAATGAGACAGGAACATAATCCTTTGCGTTTGTATAAATAAAAAAATATTTTACTAAGTTAGTCTTCAAAGCATTGCTCGACGGGTCTCGTAGAGACGTAGCAATGCGAAGAATTCGGACCGAACTTTATGAAAAAGAAAGGTAAGTAAAGACAAGAAAGGATTTATGTTATGTAACTCCACTAGAAGAAACTGCAAAAAGAAGTGAACTCTAGAAAATGGGACCTAGCTGCAAAATCCTCCCTGCCAGATGCGACTCGTAAATTATTCGAAGTGCGAGCATAGTTGTGCTATCGCGAAGAGATCATTGTATCACAAATATATTTATATTTAGAGTGACCACGGCCAATATACACGGGATATCAAAGAAGCCAACTATGATATATGACGGTACAATATTGTCCTACTATTTTTCTGAAATTCTTAAACAATATGAAAAACAAGAAAAAACTTTTGATCTTTGCCTTTGTTATTATTACCTAAGGGGTTATTATTTTACTCAGAAATTTCATAAACCATTGACTCTAGACTGAGTAATATTTTCAGCACCGAGTTTATAATGACCTATTAAATTTTGTGTTATTTTACGTTTTATACGAAACACTAAAAGACTATTGTAGGGAGAATCAACGGATATAGGTACGATCTATAAAAAAACCGGTCAAGTGCAAGTCGGACTCACACACAAAAGGTTCCGCATCCTTTAATTTAAAACTTTGTATTATTTGTTGTAATCGCGGCAATAGAAATATACAATCTGTGAAAATTTCAACTGTACTGTGTGTGTGTGTGTGTGTAATTACGGTTCTTGAGATACAGCCCGCTGACAGTAAGACGGACGGACGGACAGCGGAGGCTTAGTAATAGGGTTCCGTTGTTTACACTTTGGGTACGGAACCCTGAAAACGTAACAAAAATTCGTCACATCGTGGTCGCATATACCTGAAAATTAAATACGTTAACTACCTCTATATCTACGTACCTATCAACCAATATTACTAGAAGGTTTTATTTATAGCAGATAGCGTACTTAGATTGTGACATTAATTAATCAACATTTGATATACCTATGATGCTTAGCAGAAAGTACATTGGATTAATATGTTGGTGATGGAAAATTTAGACAAGGTTTCTTGTAGGTTGAGTGGGGGGAAGACGAAAAACGGGGTAACACAAAAAATCGTCCATGACGCCAGATTCAGTGCAGTTTTTGCAGTGGTGGCAACATTTTTAAGACCGTAATTTTGTTGCGTTGCATACTTTAATCAGCGTTTGCTGGACTAAGTGAATGGTTGTGTGAAAAATATTTTTTTTATGCTTTTGAACTGATTTAGCACGATGTCATCAATATTCTAGAAAAATATTCTCTTTGCTCTTTACTTACAACAAAATAATTTGAATAACTTATGTGCATCATACGAAAACCTTGAATTTACTAGTTTTTAAAGGTTAATTCCAATTCACCAAAATATTTATATATATTCATAAAAAGATTTCAATAAAATATAAAGTCTCCACACTTTTTGTCAATATTACAGATTTTGAAAGGTATGTTGCACCGTCTCCAAATAAAAATATACGGGATAGGTACGGGCAAGAAAATGATGATGAAATCAGATTTTCACAACGAATTTATAATCCAGTTCGGAATTCGTATTACTGCCTTGGCCCATATTTATTATTCTATAAATATGTATGATGAAACATGCCAAAACATTTCTTTGAAAGTTTTTAAGCTCGACATAAGTATGACAGCGAGTCAAAACACACCGTAGGAAGTTTCCCAGCTCAAATATTTGTTTCTATGACGCAACGTCTCGACAAGCGAATATCTATGATATCGAATGGTTTCAGCGTTTGGATAAATAACTCGATTTCAAGTTTTACAAAGGCCTTCATGGAGATAGCTATGTTAGCGAAAAGGCGAAAAAAGATTAAAATTGGATAGGTACACGATTTCTGAACCCTAATTCGTAATTAATGAATATTCTCTTCTATTTCAATGAAAATTAAACATTTACCGTCTTATTACAAAGCAATGGTTTAGTACTGGTTAAAACCAAAACTAACAAGTCTAGGATTATTGCGGTTTTAACGCTAGTACCAGATTTAAAATGTGTTCCAATTACAAAACTAATAAAGTTGAAGATTACGCACCCACTAGTTCTAACAAAGATGAATGGTGTAAAGGAATAGCCTCAAAGTTCTAGACGGCCATTCTGATTGAACTTGTGAGTAAATTCTAATTTATTTTTTCAATTATTTATTCCCTGTGTCAATCTTCCTGTTTTGATAGATAGACAGGAAAAACTTATCGTATATTCCGTACAATGTTTTCTGTAAAATGTTTGTTAACGGTTAGCCATGTCGCTGTCATCGTATGATGTATGGTATGTGCAAGGCGGTCCTATCAGATATTTTCTATTTCTGTCACGCCGCCGGTGGCCGCCTCGTAAATCCTGCAATATTTTCGTTAAGGTACCTACATAATCCATATATTTTTTCGTTAGTGGAATGTGACCACAGCCTGATAAATGTTCCTGCTAAACTGAGATAATGTACATCGCGTCCTTCGTATCATCTCGCTACGTTCGCTCAAAGTGAATCTCTCGACTATACAAATGTCAACATTAAGTAATACAAATTGTTTATGAATGTAAAACTGAGCGTTTAGGCCGGAGTTTGAATGGCTCATTTATTATGAGTTGGTTTATGAGCCGAGACTTTGGTGTGATGTATCGATTCTAGCGTATAATTGAGAAGTTATTGTTGGTTTAGGCTGAGCGTACATTGTGGTTAGTCTGGACCCTCGAGATGTAATTAATAAGTCCATGCCTCGCTCGCTCGCAGATTGCAGTCGCAGCTCTGAACTGCAGCTAATGAATGTGGGGCCGTTTCAATTAACATTTCCTGTTGTTATTGCTTATTACGTCACTCGCTCATGAAAGGTATGGATGGTCCAGTATAAATTAGCATCGTACATATTTTTTTTTTATTTCAACATAGAAACAAAGAGTTTCCTTCTAAATTAATTAGGTTTTCGTTTTGAGATCAACCTTTCTAATTAAATATTCATTTCTCATTTTGCTTAAATTTTTGGGCCCCATTAGTTTGTCTAAATATTTTATTTAACCTTTTCTTACATAAAAGTAGGCCGGAAGGTGTCTGACCTTTCCCGGGTCCATCACGAGGCCTCCCTCTCCTTGTAGAACACGTTAGCGCTTTACATTATCCTTTCTTTGTTTCAATTTAAGTTGGACATTTATGATCGTCTTATTGCGGAATTACAGGACGAAGGAATCTAGTAGAATCGGCGAGACGTGCTCTACTCATGAGCTCTGGGGGATTTCTATAAATCCTACCTCAGTTCCTTTGTTCAATCTGTAATGATAAAACTTTAATGTGCAGTTATTTTAGCGGAATGGAAGAGCTAGTCATCTCAAACGTCTCTGTGTACTTCTACAGTGTTACTTATCTTTGTTATTTCAAACTAAGATTTCTCAAGTAATTTGCATCAAACGTTAGTGAGTAACTGTGATATTATAATATATTTTATGCCTAAAATAGGCTTTGTTCTACAAATAAACCGAATATCTATTTCAAAGTCTTGTATCTTCATGACAACAAAGGTTGCAGTTTTCTTCTTACGTACACTTATTTTAGAGAACAGACAGGAGATTTGGCGTTGAGAGGCTTTTCTTGGGGTTTCGCCGGATACAGGGGCGTAACTAACTCCACGACTGAAATGTGTTTCTCTACAAAAATATCTCAGATTTGTGTGGATCTACTCCACGTAATGTAATATTCATCAATGACGTACGGAAAGCTGTTCTTGAGATTTACATTCGTGAATTAAAACGTGTCAATAGTTGTTGTTCTAGTTTGCGAGAACTTGGCTGGTGTTCTTTGTATACTTATTTTATTTTGCTCAAGTAAGTCTGCACTGTATTTTTTTGTCATTTTTCAGCAAATAACGTGTTCTCTTTTCGTGTTCTGCGCTACTGTAAGAGGAAATTAAACTAGAATAAAGTCTGCATTGCACAATTAATTAAGCAGCCTATATCGAAACAATGGCACCGGTCCAATTAGATTTTGAAAAATAACTCGCACGTTCGTATCCCTCATGTGAGATTTTTCAACAAGTTTCTCAATTTGGCCGAAGGCTTAGCAGTTATACGACACCCGAGGGACTCTCGATCGTTTTGCCTACAAAGTATTATTTTATATGAATTTGCCTTCGCCGATAGGTATATTACATTAAGTCGAGCTATCTTCTCTCTTCACGTCGTATTGGACGTCGGAGAAAAGGCTCATATTCTTATTTCAACGATCGGGCTGGACGTTGAACGGTGGTGCGGTAACAATTGTTACAAATTGGATGTGAACATTTTTGATATAAACTTTCACGAGCTTTTGTATTTTATTCGTAGAAACTTCGATTTCAGATATTACGTAACGTAGGTATGTAGTATAAGCTGTAACATTGTAATGTGGAGGGTACATAGAGACTTGTCTTTCGTGGTGCTTTGCCAATCGCGATGAAGAACATTGGGAACGGAACAAGATGTCTATCTAAATGCAGATATCTGGCGTGTTGTGTACACTTAACCAGGCACGCGAAGACTTTACATACAAACGATACTAATTAGCAAATTACACGAAGGTTTAATTAATTTTATTAAAACGAGCATCGAATTGCAAAAGAGAATTTTAGAATGAATTATTTTAGCATCTACTTTGATATATTTATGAGACAAGTTGAGGGCAAAGATATCTTCGCATTCTCAGAAGAAAAAATAGTAGTTAAAATAAAAAATACAACCAAAAACATTTTCTGAACTAACAAACTAACCTAACACAAATTAAGTTCCAAGGGTTCTCAATTCGCTTTATTTATGTCATCGGAAAATGTCAAACTCCGTAAGATTATAAAATAACTTGAGAGATTGTAAATTTTCGATAAATTGCTTTTGACGCATCAAAATTTGATAGTTTATAATTTCTCGAATTCATTCCGATTACTAGTGAACTGAAATAAAATGGCGACCAATCAGAGCACAAGTCTACAAGAAACAGGTCTGTTCAGATGTGACGTCACATGTACGCCATAGAGAATCATCAAGTTATTTTATAATTTTACGAAGTTTGCTATTTTCTGATGACATTTACATTTCAACTCAATGTTGCCAGCAAAACAGAATTAGAAAAACGTTGTATTCGGTTGTTAGTCTATGTAAATACAGGTAAAACTAAACATTAATCTTAATTAATGCTGAGGACTGCACGATTAATTAAATGAGTGCAGACTCAGCAAAAGAGATGTGGGTACAAGGATCGCTTGATTCTGTTCGTTCGTTGAATTTGCTGGGACGCACTGGGTGGTAGTCAGGTAGTCAGTCTGCTATGAAATTAGTCTTGAATAAATTATTGCATTTAATTCTCTCTTTTACCAGTATTTATATATTCAGGAACCTTTTGGGTATATTTAGTTAGTATCCATTTTGTAATGTCATACATAGGTGTCTGGTGTATGTTTTTGCAAACTGAGTAATAAAATGCTGCTTTTGTCAACTTGATCTATGTTTTCAACACTCGCTAGCCTTTTGCATTTCCAAGTATCAGTAAGAAATACATATTATGAATATAACTATCGTAAAATCAAATATAAATGTTTATTAAATAAGATAAACACAGAATAATTGGTAAGGTTTCCTTCTATTAAATATATGTCGAGAAAACCGCTTGAAACGAACATCTCACCGAACCCATTTTCCTTTAGGTAGGTACCCGGGATTGGAACTATGCCCAATAAGGATAGGCTCCTAAGACCGCCATAAACGTGCTGTATAATAGCACAGCCAAACTACAGCTTTAGGGATCCAAGGACTATAGACAAGATAGTTTTCCGGAATACTGTACCCCGTAATATTTAAGCTATTGTTTGGAAACCTGCACGTGAATCTCAGAAGCTTTGCAGTCTTTTGGGGATCGCGTCTAAGTATCTTAGCATGCAACATCGGTACACAAAGAACACCGAGTTTACGTCTCAAATGGAAACACCGAAAATCTTATTTAGTGTATCCGCAGTGTTGACAGACGTAAGTAACTAAATGTGTAGCCAATCATCTACATTGTAGGCGGGATTTAGGCGAGCTTAGTATAAAAATAAATATAGAATCAATATTCCATTAGAACTAAAGCCAAAACTATGAATAGCAGAGAAAATTGGTAAATAAAAGAGACTACCATGATTTCGGAGAAAACTGAAGCCATTTTTTTAGCTATTGGAAAAAGCTTCTGTGTCAGTCAGAAGTCGAACCTAAGTTAATTGTCAAAAAAATACCCGCGTTTGTTCCAGCCCTTCGGAATGGGAACTTATTATAACTGTATTGAAGCTTTGAACATCATTCTCTCCGCTAGGTAGGTATGCTATACGGAAATCACCAATCCTTATGTCTCAGTGTGGTGATTATACCAATGAGCATCGTAGCAATCTGTGACGTAGCCAGCATGCTCATCAACGGACCTTTTACGACCTTATAATTATGATGAACGTATATAATTAAATTCGGCCGAGCACTGGTCGCGTTACATTTTAATAATATCATAAAATGCTAATTTGCTTCATTCAGCGGAGATTGCTCCGTAGTTAAATATAGCCATTGGGTGAACCGAGGACCACCGGATATTGCTCAGAGCATAGAAATGAACATCATCTGACTGTTTTAGTACCCTTTTCATATACGTACACATCCTGGCTTATAAATCCTTTCAATAATGTACACAATGATCACGGTCAGTCCTATGTTAATAAACTGAAAATCCTGTTTTTAGAACCCGTGTTTCATTGTATATGTTTTATCTTTTTTGTTAATAACATTTAAAATACAATTTATTTGAGTTGTTCATCCGATACGGTCATGAAATTTTAATTAGCTCCTCGTTTTCAAAGCCAACCAAAAATATATTTCATCGGTGCTATAAAACGCCCAAAATAATGTCTAAGCATAAAAATATCAAAAGTCATTTTCTCGATATTGACATTTAATTTATATTTTGGAAGATTGGATAGAAGTGACAGTGTCGCTGTCGTCATATTAACGTTGTGGACAGCTGGGAGCCGCCGGATGCTCTCGAAATAAACTAGCCGCCCCCCCGGCCCCGCCCGCTCCTCGCAGGTGCCTCTCCGAACATGCATCATACTTCACAAGTAATTAAGCCGTGAAAGATCGTTGCAAACATGCACTGTGAGCGACGCAGCTCCTACAAACATGGACCTAATAATAGACTAGCTAATTAATAAAAGTTATAGTAGTGTCTTACACGTTTAATGTTCTTGTTACGGTCATATTACGACACCGATTGAAGTAATGACCTCGTTACATTACAAGTACAAAGTTGAAGAAAAAACTTTTATTACGAAAAGGCTCTAGATTGCAGCCACGAAATATTGTTCGTTTAGCGGTCACGATTCTTTAGATTAAATCACTTTTTCTGTGATATAATAAGGCTTTTAGCGAGCTATACCATGTAAAGGCTATAAAGTATGGAATAGAAAGCTAGGCGCTCGCATTGCGTTGCTTTATGAATTCACTTTGTAGGAGCGCGGTTTTGCCTTACACGCCGCTATAAAAGTGGCTCGTATATCTGAAAGGTTTCGACGTAATATAATTTGATGGAAAAGATTAAGTAAATATTATAATGCAGTTGTAGTGAGCCACAGACATAATCTTCGCGGTCGTGTTTTCGATACACGTCGGGATTGCATGATTAAGGAGGAAGTGTGCTCTTTTGCCCGCTTTGTACCAAAATGTTTTCACAGTTGGCTTGGATGTCATGTTGAAATAAAACTTTCGCGAATAACTGTGTTTATCCAATGTTAAAGATAGCTGGGTTATAAATAAGGTCAGTGTTATAATCTCGTTGTTTTATAAAACAGGTTTTTTTATAAATACTTCTGTTGGTATGTTTGCTTTAATAATTCTATAAATGGAGCATGAGTAGCTGAGTTACTTGACATTATGTGATCATTAATCTTTTGTGTTGTGGGATAATAACTAATGCTCTGTAATGATTGGGTCGTCAATACAGTAATAACTACAATATTATGTGAGTAGACCTATTAGTATTCACCCGCCCACAGTGGCTTGCCGAGTGATCCCAAAGGCAATCCCAAGGTTTATTATATTAATGTTTGCTATGTATACAGGTGTATTTACTGATTTTTATATTTAATTTAACTCACACACTGATCATATAAATCAAAAGTTGCAAAATTTGTACGGATGTGAGGGGACTATGTCCGCTTGCTAGCAAAATGATTAATTTTACCTCTGCTGGCACTTCTTTATTGTACCTATTAGTAGTATATAAGTGTTTTTTTGGGAGCATCGTCCTCACATATAATCAATTGATTAATGTATGCAAATATTGTAAAGCTTATTTTTGAAAAGAGTAACTATGGAGTTTCTTGTCCGTTCTTCTCCATAAGAATCTACCTTTTGCGAACGGACGACTAGAGTCACTATATTTTATTTTCATTTGACGTTCAAAAGTGCCTTTATCGGTCTAGTTGAAATAAATCATTTGACTTTGACTTTGCAAATAAGGTACTGTCGTAAATCAGTCGGGGTCCAAGTTATTATTATTTTACAGTCGATTCGAGATAAAAATTGTTCACTGATGACGAATTCCATTCGATTTTATTGTGATATTTTATTTATATAGAACTTGATTCAACCAGCGGCTTCGCCCGCTTGAAAGTCGAATATGATCCCAAGTTATAATCCTACAGGATAAAAATAACCCTGTGTCCTATTCTAGGATATAGTCTACAGAGGTGTGCCATGTTTCGTCCAAATCTGAACAGCCGTTAAGAGGTGAAGAACAAGCAGACAGACAGACAGAGTTCCTTTCGCCTTTAAAATATTCGTACGGAGTATGATTGCTACATAGGCCGGGTATTTCTCCTTTTAAAAATAAGTGGTTCATTATGTATAAGAGTCGACTGAAAATATTTATTGACATTTCAGTCCTCATTGACAGTTGACCCATTTAATATATCCTTAATATAATCGAAATACGAGTTGAAATATTTTAAAAACCATGTGTGCAATGCCGCCGAGCTTATAAAATGTACCTGCGCTTTATGGAATTGCCCGCTTGGGAAAATTGTGTGGCGGAATCGTGTATGAAAATATTTACGCTTCGAACTACGATTCAAGAGTCTAATATTGAAAAATACCTTTGCGTACTCATGTATGCACGGTTTGCTTTTATTGGAATATAAGTTTAAACTGAGATGTCAGAATAAATGTAACGTGTTGATTTTTGGGCAATATTTTAATCAGACCGTCTCTTTTTAGGTCATTTTTTTATCTTTTTATTATAATTCTGCTAAAAGAGCATGAAAGATCCAATAAGTTTTCTGCTGAACTACATAATAATATACATAGCAGTACGTTCCCTAACAAAACATGTCAAAACTTATGTAAATATACCGCGGGGCAGTGCATGACACGGGTTAAAAAAGGGATCAGGTTAGCTGATACCACCTTTTGTTTCCATAATAACTCGACTAACTTTGTGGTTGCGTGATGGGGTAACAAAGAATCCCCTATTTGTCTAGTAAGCATTAGTAACAAAGTTTGTATGTTTCGCGCCCCTGAGCTGCGCCGCGCGGCTGCCGCGGATGTCGCTGCCATAACTTGGCCCTAACTTTTCCTCTACGCAACTTTATGTGATATTTTCAAGGGCTGCAACCGATTGGCCGTGCACAACTTTTATTTGATACTAGTTTCTGCCAGCGGTTTCACCCGCGTGACAGTTGAAAATTAACATTATATAAGCAAAAACTTATTACCCCTTTTTACGAATAATACGTAGATGGAGAAGAACGAAAGAACAATGGCCACTCGGCTAACATGCTTGGACTAGTAAAATCGAACAAAAAGTAACTTGATTTAACATAAGTCGTTTCATTCGCCTACAGAAATATAACTAAGAAAGAAACAGAAAGAACTTCAATATATTTTTAAAAGGCCGGAGAATCTTGAAAAAACTATAAAATATGTTTTTGAGGTTATGTTTATATAATTAATCTGTAGCATTTATGTTTTCTACTCTATGGTCTGTAAGCAAAGCAAGAAACAGAAATCAAGGAAAGGAACAGAAAATCGCACAGAACACAGTCGTCGCAGAAGCTGCAACAAGGTGGTCGGTCAGTGCAGAACTGCAGAAACCGTCATTGTTTGTTTACATGTCAAAATAGGGAGAGACGGTTAATAATCGTAATCGATCGATTTAAGTCAGAATCGATTTTTAATGTAAATTACTAGTTTTTTATTTTATTCATGGCTTTATTTACCACGATGTATCATCAAATTATATAATTGGTTAAGTATTTAACGTGAGTTTATACGGTTGATATTACCTGGGATTTAATTTAAAAAATAAAATCATCATAGACTATAAAAAGTATGGACACCTCTAGTAATGTGAGTCGATACGGATGCGTTCGAATATGGAGATTTTATTTTCTGATAAATAAAAAGTAGTTTTTTTTTTTTAAAGATTATCTAATAATATCCAAGATATCCAATAATAACATTAACATGCACTACATATTGGTGATAGTTTCATCTCGTTACCAATTTCTGTTTTTTCCTAGTCCAAAGTGACAATTATTGTTCTTTAGCACGGTTAAAATTTATATGGAGAAGGAGTGCAGAAAGCTAATAATTTTTTTATAATACCTAATGCTTAAAAAATACATTAAATTAATAAAAAACATGGCCAAAAATGGTATAAAAACGTATCCTATGATCCTCAAAGCATCCAATGTATACCAAAATTAATCTAAACTATTTCAGCAGACAGTCTCTCGCATTTAGAATTTGGTACGGATATCATTCATCCATCCTTCGGCTGCTACCGATCGGTCAGTCATGCGCGCGACGGGCGTGCATTGTTTGTAACGCTTTTTATTTAACCCTTTGCTACCTATAAGATTTACTCACTCGTGCAACCTGACCACAAAATAATATACCCAGTAAATAATGTACCTACAAATATGCTCGCCCTGTTAGATCGGAAAGAGAAGCAATAAAACGCGTGAGGCGTATGCGGTCGGCTTCCGAATAAAAGGACGAGTGTGTATATAAAAAATGTAACGAGGATGTAGGACAGGCGCAACCGGGTGCGTCAGCCGGGCTCGCGCCATTAATCTCAGCTTTATTATAAACACAGCGGCCGACTAAATCATAAACATGTTTCATGTGAACCTACTTGGAGCCCTTTCATTCGAATGCTTTAAATAAAGTGTTCATTGAACTGTTTGGTTTACTTCGCTATCGATAACTGTAGTTAAAGTAAGTACCTACTTAATTTTCACCAGTTCTTTGAAATTTTCATAAATGAAAATCTTATTTTGCAATTTATTTTTTTCAGGAAGGAAACCTGTAAAAATTGTTATTACTTTTGAAACAACGCCTTTTGATCTACGGTTAATAAAAATATACCTGTCAACTACTTATTGTCTACGCCTCCGTATATAACTCAAGTGTTTCCGCATACGAAGGAGCATTTCATGTTTACATTGGAAAGTGAAAAAATTGTATTGGGATTGGGACAACGATAAATAATGCGTGTCGGAAAATAATAACTCATTCTGCAACATGTGCTAACAATGGTCCGCAGGGATAACCTATATTGTGCTTTGTAATTTCGAATGTTATTCATATTTTAAATTTTAATTCCAACGTATTGTAGATATCTACTTCCCTATACCTTCATAAAATAATAAAATTAAAATGAAATCTTGCGAACAACATACTACTACACAATAAATATAGTTTTACGTGTTTTGTTCAAAGAATATGGCTACAGTCACATCTTCTGCCAAAACTTATTATTACGGCTGTCTATGAGGAAATATTATTTTATTTACTTCATATTAATATCCGAATAAATGTTTCACGTTTCCTTTCATAATATTCCGTTGATAATATAATTGTATTTGCTCTATTCTATGTTCACTCAAAATTGGTAAATACGTTTAATAACTATTAATATTGCCCTTAAATTACAGTTAAGGGGAGGCCCTAATAAATTAATTACTATCCGAGCGCAAATATTATGGTCTCGTTTATTTAATTTATTATACCTAACGAACGAAATTGAGCAATACTGAAATGGAACGTATTTATCGACACGAAATAATTCTTAGTGTAATTTTGAAAGTGTTAATTGGTCAAGTTCGCGATCCGTCAGGTAGTGTACAGCTGCTCTTAATAACCGTGCCGAAAGCTTTGAGAAGTGCGTCACAGTCACAAGTCTCACAACTCACAACTCACAAGTCGGCACAACTCGCGCCATGTGCCACGCGAATCAAAACGTGGAACACTCAGCTGCTTAGAGATTGATGACAATTACTGCTTCAGAATTTATTATTAGCTACTTTAGCCTCTTCTATTCGGTTCACAAATACTTTTACAATGTTCACAGTTAGTACCCTATTTGGCCCTCATAATTATTCCGTTGGGCATTGTTAATTTAATAGTTGCCACGCTGACGCCGCCGTGCTCCTAGCGTTTAGAAATTTTGTTTTGATCAACATTCTTAGAGGATATTCGCCAGTAAAGTTGTTTTGTAATTAATCTTCACGACTCACCCGCTCGATCTTGCTGAACTAATGAAATTGTAATTAACGTTATTACCTTTTCAATACGCCTTTTCTGTTTTATTGCGGGACTAAATGTGTACTTATTTTAAAATGTAATTCAGTTAAAAGTTTCATTGAACAAACCCATTAGCTTCTATTGAACGACGTATGATATCGATCTATCTTCAACACAAGTCAATACCATATAGAAAGCAATCTAATGCCAAAAGCTAATTAATTAAGACAACATCGTTAATAGAGCAAAACTAAATTCTCTCGCTAAATTAAGTTTAAATTATATTGGCAAAGTTTTGGTCTTGGAAGAAAATGAGTGTGGGAGCGTATAAATCCATGAATTATAACAATATTGCCTATAAGGATTACGAAAGTTTCTGCGCCCCCCGCGACCTAACATTGTTGAACAAAACGACATAAATCTAAGTTAAAAGTTAATTTTGTCAATCCGGATAATTCCTCAAGGTTTAATCAGACTAAGTTGGGTGTAATTAATGTTCACTAAGGCCACACAATCTAGGAAAGCTTCGGCTTAGCCCGCTACGGAAATCGGAGTTTGCAGCGGCGGCGGCGGTGGCGGGCTGGGCGGGCGCCGCCGGGAGCCAGCGCGCGCCGCGCGAGCCGAGCGGCGCGCGGGGACCCGAGCGGGCCCGAGCGCGGCCGATCGCACCCGAGCGCCGCGCGCCAGTGCCATGGCGGCGAGCGCCCGCACGGAACGCGCCGCGAGTTCCCGCCGATCCACTACCCCCTTATTAAAATTTACGTCACTCGTCTGTCAAAACTCAGGCCAACAAATAAGCCGACGGACCTAGTTATTTAGACGCGTCCCCAGATGGAAGTTTTGATAAAATTAATTCATAAACACTAAGGACTATGAAGTGATAAAGTTTACCACTTTTTTGTGCGAGTTTCAACAACTGGAAAACTTTTTGAAGGACTTGACGGTACAGTTTCAATGGATATTTGTAGGTATCGACGTGTTGTCATTAATTTTCTTGTAAATCAAACAGGTGCATTTACATGGCTATTGACAGTTTTATTAAGGAAATAAATCCTTAGCGTTTGTAATAACGGTGGCGACATTAATCATGTTTAACGTGTTCTAAATAATTGTTTTGATTGCTCGAGCGAAGCAGTTCGTAACTTGAACGTGCTTAAAATATAGAATCCATTTAAAATAAATTAGTTTTTAATAACCTGATAAAAGTAAACAATCAATATGTAAAAAAAAAACTAAATAAAAAACCGAAAGGGACCAAAACATTTAATTAGAAGAACACGAGTTGAGGGTCAATTTATTACGTCACCAAAGATAGGGACAGATGTAAGTTGAACGAAACGTTCCCTGAAACAATTGTGGCGTGATTAAAATGCAGAACAAAAGGTTCACCATTACGTGGTCGATTTCATTACGGAATTCGGCGGTGACGGGCCCTTCTGCCAAATTGCCGATACATCGACCTTTGGCCGGCGGCTCTTTCCCCTTTTCTTTAGTAAATCACTGCCTATCTACATAAAGTAACGCATAAAATACCGTAGACATTCATCCAATCCGAACCATTGTGCCAATGTTTAATGAATCGGTTAAACACATTTTATTTAATTGCTTTTACACCCAAATAAATTTTATCGTCGCTTCCCCCTTCACAACTAAATTCGTTGAGCATTCAATATAATCGGAATGTCCTATAGCATTTGGAAAGGCCCGGCTGGTCTGAAATATCTGGACTAATTAAAAAGTAATTATATTTTTCATAATTTTCTTGCCCAAATAGCTGAAATTATTTACATAGTTGTTTTAAAATTTTGCTAATGAAATTGCTTAGCTCATTTTAGCCTACTTAGTCGTTTGTAAGTTTAGAAAGACGAAACCACTTTCACCGTCGCACCCCGTCGCTATGCCATCGCAACAGCACCCGTCTTACACTTTCCTTTCATACTTTTATGATGCTAAGGGGATGTTTAAGCACATATATACAGCTTCAGCATGTGCTATCTACCAGAAGGTAATGAAGACCTTTTAAGTTCTTTCAGTCCATACGAAGGTTGTCTCGTCGATATCGCTGTCAGCGATAAGACCGGGATTGCACCCATTTTTAAGGATTAAGGAAGTCGTCAAATGACTCACACTCTGCTGAAGGGAGTTTCACACTCTTACCGACTAAAACCCGGATGGGTTTTAGCCAGTAAGAGTCTAGTCGAGTTATTGCGTTCCAGGGCCGCGGTGACTCTTTCGAACAAATTCCGCAACACTGGCAGGCACTGGCCCTAGCGGGTCCCAAGTTTGTGTACCTATTTTTGGGTAACAGTAAAGTATATTCGATTTAAATCTTTGTTCGAAGATGTTTTGATGGGAATCTGTGTGGAATATTCACTTTCATTCTTGCTAAAACTTATTGGCCTCCTTCTTTGTAGTCGTATTTTAGTCTGCCTTTGTTTGGCATCATGTCACATAGAATTTTAGTTTCATATACTGAGGTATCTTAGTAACCCAAATGTGGGTTTAACACAGCTCTGCATACCTCTTCAACGGGGAATGTGTACATGAATTTCCAAGTTCACATTTTCGCTCATGTTTCGATAGCCTGATCTCCAAACCCTAATTTAAATGAATTTTCTATGAGATGTGTTGCTAAGGATGGAAGTTCGTAAATTTCTCTAGCGAAAAGGGTCTGCTAAAGCTAAATGCCCTTTGCTGGAAGTAGGGTAACGGGTCTAAGTCTTTATCTACAGAAGAGTCTGCCTTTTCTATAAGCTGGGTAAAATAGGAACAACTTGAAGAATTATACGTGCAAGTGATTGATTCTGCTGAGTGTATAATTAGATTACCAAATGCTTGTGGTTCCCTAATCACTGGCAGTCAGCAATGTTATTCGCTATATCTGTGGTTTCTTTTGTCATAAGGTATTTCATATTATAAAGATTGTCATAGTCGTAGAATTTACGATTGTTTGTTTGGTGCGATTCTTCAGACGCTTCACTTGCTGCATCGACAAAGCGATGTATGTATGTATGTATGTGTATGTATGTAAATCGGGCTGGTTTCCGCAACTCCACGACTAAGCGCGTATGACAAATGTGTCATTCGATCCACCCCAGCTCCCCAAGGAAGGCCAGCAACGCCTTGGTGTTACCAACTATCTCACAGAGGGTACCTGGGTTACCGAAGTACTTGGCCCTGTAATCCGCGACTACCGGGCAGCTTAGAAGCAGGTGTGCTGCTGTCTCATTCTCCTCCATGCAGGCTCTGCATAGCGGGCTGTCAGTGACTCCTATAGCATAGAGGTGTTTATTAAAAGACCCGTGGCCTGTTGTTACGGCTGTGACTGTACGCAACTGTTGTTTAGTCAGTCTTAGGGCTTGTTTTGTAAATTGCCTACACTCACCATGGTCAACCCATAGCTTGTGATGCCTATCTCCGGTGCGTTTCCTTACCAGATTGCGTAGGTAACCGAAAGGCAGAGGTACGATGGGTTCGGGTCCCATCACTGCCATACTCGAACCCCTTCTGGCGAGTTCATCCGCTGCATCGTTGCCTCGGGATTCGCTGTGTCCTTTGATCCATTGAATGGTTACTTTATTGTGTCTACCAACCTGATTAAGACGTTGATGACACTCGAGAATCAGCCCAGAGTTGACCGTGTGGCTGTTCAGAGCTTGCAGGACAGCCATGCTGTCCGAGAGTATGCGTATTGAGTGGTCCTTAACTTCCCTGGTTAGGATGGCTGATGCCGCCAGAGAAACGCCCATGCATTCAGCTTGGAACACTGTGTTGTGGACCCCCAATGGTGTGGCTATGTGGATATTGAGATCCTCTGAGAAGATGCCCGCACCAGTACCTGTACCTGTTTTTGATCCATCGGTGAAGATCCGCAGCTCTGCGGGGCACAGCCCCTCGCAGCGATGATCCTCATGCAATTGGATTCTGTATTTTTTATCAAAGATTAATTGCTTGGGTACCCGGTCATTGATTGCTTTTGTTATAGGGAGTTCATGATTGAGCTCCTCGAGCAGAGCGGTGTGCCGTGTTTCTCTCTTACTCCAGAGATCCAGTGTTTTAAGGCGTACTGCTGCGTACTTCCTGTTGTATAAACAAGTGTAGCGGAGGGAGTCCCAGCATGGCTTCTAGCGCCGCAGTTGGAGTGGTCCTCATGCAGCCCGTCGTCGCCATGCAGGCCAGCCTTTGCATGTGTTGTAGCTTGTTTACGGCTGTAGCTAGCTTTGTGCGTGGCCACCACACCACGGCCCCGTAGGTTAACATGGGCCGAATTACTGCGCTGTACAGCCATAGTATGATTTTGGGAGATAGGCCCCACTTCTTACCTATCATTTTCCTGCACTGCCAGAAGGTAATGCAGGCCCTGTTTAGTTTGTAGTCTAAGTGATTACTCCAGTTTAACTTAGTGTCTAGGATGACGCCTAGATACTTTACCTCGTTAGACAGTTGGAGCTCTGTGTCAAAGCGATGTATCATGAAGGTGTATCGATGAATTTATTTTCATTCACTCAAATCACCGTAACTGCAGAATTCTGTACAATAAATAGAAAACCGCTCAAACCAGAATGACTAATAAAACGTTGAATGAATACGATTCAAAATTGCTATGAATCAAATAAAGTTTGATTATAAAATCAAGAACAATTCTAATTATGTCAGAAATTAATATTGTTTCTGTGACAAGCGTCTCCGCCCCGAGTGATCAATTACGTAGAGCGGACTTGTAAGACCATAGAGTAGATAGGACATCAAACGATTCTGTTTCGAGTCTTTCTAGTCTATGCTAGATTGTTCTCAAAGTTATCTGGCTGTATCACGCCGCCAACGCCCGTCGGCTTTATCTCAGAGGATTTTGAACGTCAAAGAATAGACGGAGTAGACGGAGAAACGTTAAATATCTATTCTGTTACTTAATAAGAAATAAACGTAGAGTTGGTTACTAGCTAAGATTTTTTCTTTGTAAGGTTGATATTTGTTCACCTATAAAACTTAATAAGGGGCGTATTCGTTTCAAATATCTCATATTTGAAATGTAAATTGGTTCATATTGCAAAACGAAAGATTTTAGGCATCATTTTGAAAAATTGAGGGAACGTTGATATGGTGCTTGTCTTATTTGTTGCTAACAAGATTTTTAATGTCATCAGTTTATTCAGGCCTAAAACAATGTTAGATGCTAGCAAACCCAACCTAATTATTGAAGTTCTGATGTTAAACTAGGCTGTCCTTAATTCGTCAAACTAACCAAATGTAGCTGGGGACCCCAGTAAGTACTCCAGCCTGGGGTACTTACTTAGTCTACAAAGCAGTGGCGTAGCTATACCTTAAGGGGCCCTGAATCAAAAATTTTTTGGGGCCCCTTTTTACCAGAGTGCGAAAATGCTCAAAAGGGCAGTTTGCAGGGTTGTTTCTTTTTTTTCAAATTGGCACTACTCGCCACAAAACTTTCGCTCATATCATCATTACTCATCCATTATGGGCGTCTTATTAATTGATGATACTAAGAATGATTTGAGGTTGCAGACAGTATTTTATTCTTGCTGCCATACATCGGGGCTCCTGTTGTCCGGGGGCCCTGTATAATTGATACGGCAAATACGGCGGTAGCTACGCCCCTGCTACAAAGACACACTGCTGTCGGGAAGATCACACCCCAAACAAGGGGTACACATCATTAATATCTGGTCAGGGCTACACAATGACTGGACACACGGCAAATGTACTGGTAGATCGTCAACACGTTTAACGTCTCGTGGACTAATAAAGTTCAGATCCATAGATAAACGTGCCGTTTGCATGAGCTAGCACTAACTGGCCTATTCTTATGAAAAATCAATGTGTGAGAAATGCCCAATTAATGAAAGCTTCGGTATCTACTTTAGAATAGAATAAATAGCTTTTAACTCAAGGTATAAAACTTTACGATGAAGCACAGTTTAGATAAGTGAACTGGAGAAACATGTAGACTTAAATATGTATAATAATATGTAAGAAAACCCAACTCTAGAGAAATAAACGCGGCGGCCTTATCTAAAAGTTTCATCGCTCCTTTGAACAAAATGTATAAAACTTTCAAGACAATATTTAACACGGAACTGATATAACCTCTTGTTTAAATGGCTTATAAGGTACTTAACGCTGTAAAGTAGCTACTTACTAATTGCGTTTTGGGTTTGCGTTTGCGTTCAGTTCGTGGTTATCGTCTTCGGCGCGAATGTTCAGATCGTTTGCTACACGTGTCTCTCTTCGATCGGGTCGGTCTTCACGAAATGGATCTATTCCGTGACTTTCTTACATATAAGGTGGTAGGAGGTTAGTAGGCAAAGTTTTCGGTATTCTTTTGTTTTTCCGTATAGCCGTAGTCATAACTTTAACTCATTAATGGTTTTATTCTTTAACGATGTCACGACCCTTTAGCAACAATGTATTAACTGCAAGATCATGCAATTTTCTCCTCGATCTAAATTTTATCAAATTTGTGATAGTTTTCTCGGAAATTAAGCTGCATTGTCGTGATTTTCGAGTTACTATGTTAGCAATAGTATTGATTTGCTGTTTCTTTTTTTACCAACCGACAGTACAACGTAAGAGTGTTATAAATTTTAGTACGGACCGTATATCCATGTAAAAATCCACGCATTTAAGGAAAATAAATTACTTTGACTTTGTCCATTAATCATTGACCTTATAATTTTATGCTTAATTAGTAATCGTTCATTAAGAACAGCTAAACATAGAGTTCAGTTACCACATAAGAAAAAGTACCTATTCGGTGCCTCACAAAAGTAGTCCGAGTGGATAGTTTAAAACAGGAGCCGTAGAGAACAGTGTTTAACTTTATAGTGTGGTTTTACTTCTTTCACGAACTTTCAGGTGGTAACCACTACCGCACAAGGTAATACAAAGGGCCTTTTAATGTCGATTGAATCGCCAGATAACTTTTACAAAAGAGATTTTATAAGAAACTAGCTATTGCCCGCAACTTCGTACGCGCATATCCCGTTCCCGTAGGAACTTCGGGAAATTATCTCTTAGTGCGCCCTTAAACTCCCCAAGGAACTTACATAGCAAATTTCAGCTTCCTACGACCAGTTGTTTCGGCTATGCGGTGTCTGTCAGTAAGAATTTTATATATTAGGATTTCGATATATTGATTTGTTATTTCGTTTTTTTTTTTTTGTAGAAAAAGACATATCGGTACATGGTGCCATTTTAGTAGTCGTCTAACAAAGGTGACCCCCTTAATGTACCCGACATAAACTACCTCTAGGTGCGATTATTTTTTTAAATAAATTCATTAAGATAATAGGTACAATAATAATAAATAATGCATTAGAATTATGAAACACCCCGTTAATAATGTTTACGTATCAAAATAATGTCACCGTTCCATTCCGCGCCGTCCTTGGAACACAAGGCTCGGACTGCCTTCGCTCCTGGATGTTTCAAACAACGTCATGCGTCATGATAGTCTGTATATATAAAAATGAATTGCTGTTCGTTAATCTCGCTAAAACTCGAGAACGGCTGGACCGATTTTAATCATTTTTTTTTGTTTGGTTCGCCAGAATACAGGGACGGTTTAAAAAGCAAAACAAAATGGGTACGTAGGTAGGTAGGTAGGTAGGGTAGGTAGGTAGGTAGGTGGGTAGGTAGGTAGGTAGGTAGGTAGGGTAGGGTAGGTAGGTAGGTAGAGTAGCCAGTTGATGGGAGCGAAGCCGCGCGGGTCAGCTAGTGAATAATATTTCCATATTTTAAATAATTCAAATGTTCATAAATATCATTTTTTTTTGAAGAATGTGTAGTAGTCATTGGATAGATGAAGTGGGCTGCCGCTGAAATACAACTAAAACGACACCGTGTATAAATGGTTGACCTGATTCAAAAATTACCTTTACCCCTAAAGGCATTTTTTTTTTGTTTTATTATATGGAAAACTAGGTTCTACCAGTGGCTTCGCCCGCCTGAAAGTCGGAAAACGTCCCAAGGCATTTTTCTCCCGGGATAAAAGTGAATACTTTTGGAGGGCATGGTCTACTCTCGTGTGCAAAGATTTATCCAAATCTGTTCAGTCATTAATACGTGAAGAGGTAACAGATAGATACACAGAGTTACTTTGTCATTAACAATATCAGTATGATAGTGTTCATAGAGTGCAGTTGATAAAAAATACCGATAGTAGATACTTTTTTGCACTGATCGGTTTTTAATACTATAATTTAAATTTAAATTGCGCGGGTAACTGAATAAAACCGCCGCTTCAGGTAAAAAGGGGAACGATTGCTTTAAATATAATCATTTTTGAACCTTTATTAATGAGACTATTATGTTCCAATATTTAAATCACAGACCGTTGCTGGCCAAGCTTTTTAATTGGTGTTTATAAAATAAGCAGCCAATGAGGAAACGAGCTATATTATAAACAAAAGCTTGTATGATGGATTTTTATAAAATTTTATCGGAATTTGGTGTGGTAAGAATAATCAAATTAATGCTGATTATTTAGGCTTCCTCGTGCGTTATCTGCTCGTCCGTCACACAACCAATTTGTTCCGAATCTACTGGACTGATTCAGTTGAAATTTGGAAATAACAGAAAATCTCAAACACGGGCGCGTAACGTAAATAAGCAAATTTTGAATGTGATGTCACCTTTGCAGGACAAAATAGAAGATAAATAAAACAAAAAAAAACATACTATGTGAAAGGGCTTACAGAGAGTTTAAAATATATCTACATCTACACTAATATTATAAAGAGGAGATTTGTTTGTTTGTTTGAATTGAATAGGCTCCGAAACTACTGGACCGATTTGAAAAATTCTTTTAGCATTGGATAGCTACCTTATCAGGGAGTAACATAGGCTATATATTATCCCCGTACTCCCACGGGAACGGGAACTATGCGGGTGAAACCGTGTGACCTCCACTAGTTGGTTTATAAAGTAGGTAATGAATACATTTATTTATGATCCTTCTTTAACTCCGAAACTACTGAGCTTAAAATTAACATATGTAATAGATAGGTAGTTCTTTACTGTTAAATTATAGGAAAACCTATAAAAAGTCTGTGGTTTCAAAGTAACATGTTTAAAAAAATTATTCGCTCGGACGGAATCCTTTTTTCAATTTTTACCTAATGTTTGAAAGAAAGAAAAAAAAATACACACAATGTAAGCCCAAATAAAAGGAAACTTAATTTTTTAAATACACACTGTGAAAATTTAAACTATTTACTTATTGCGATTTTTGAAATACCGGGTGGTATTTCAAATATCGCAATAAGTAAATAGTTTAAATTTGCTGACAGACAGACGGAGGGACGGACGGGGCTTAGTAATAGGGTTCCGTTGGTTACGCTATGGGTACGGAACCCTTAAAAAGAACGTATCTACACAAAACGAAGTAACCGATTCCTGATATTAATAAAATATTTAAGTTCGGGAATGGGTTACGTCGTTTCGTGCCGATACGTCCTTTTTTCTTATAACGGCAGAATCGTTGGGGATAGTCCGACACAAAAAAGTCGGAGCGCTGCATGCTGGTCTACTAAGCTTGTGAAAGAATCAGGAGGGCTACTCTCTAACGAAATTCGTAGTTTCGGGCTTAGTTGCGGGCGGGCATTTTCTACTCCGTGTGTAGTATTGTTTAGAATCAGAGGCCTAATTCTCATATTTTTAAAGAGCTTTCCCATTCGCATTGTAGTCAAAAACTGTGAAAAACACCTCAAATGTCAATGTTAAAAAGTTCCAAAATGTAGGGTACTTTTGACAATTTTTAAAATTGACTGTCGCTGAGATGACGAAGATTGTGACTAGAATTTGAACGCTTTTTAAGTACCTACGAGAATTAGCCTTCAGACTGTATTATAAATTTTTAATCTCTCCTTTCAACTCTTTTTAAATGTCAGATGATATTGATAATAGCTTGAGCGGTAAATAAAAGCCTTTAAAAAGGCATTGTTATATTACCGAAGGAAATCTTGTTGATTTTTGACAAAAACCTCTTGAAGCAGGTAAAATAAAGCAAGTGAAGTGAAGCTCGACAACCGAGGGTTTCATTATACAACGATTTACTGAAATTTTTATTTAAAGTATTCCATTTATTTTACAAACTGGCTAGCAGAAATACTTTTAAAAATTCTTTAATTTTTCTCTTTTGTATTTGGTCTAGTAGAGCCGGGTTGGCCATTACGAAGATTTATTTGGTTATAACCGTTCCACAGTTTCAGCTATTTTAACGTATACCTACGTATGTTTGTACGACGTACACTTCAAAGATAAAGGCTGCCTTCAAACAGAAAAAGTTAGGGCTTTCCGAAAAGTCCGAAAGTGGAACGAAGATAGTACGAAGAAATAAAAACCTAAAGTACCTATAGGCCGCACATACATCTCAGCCCTAAAGCCTGGACTACAAATACATACTATCTATGTAGACCAGCTTATATAGTAGGTACGTGAGGGAAAAGTAGCGCCTTTATTTGCTCTTTTCTCAGCGAACCTTATATGAATCTGTAGCGCTCCAAAAATACTACCTGATTACATAATTAATTTACCCATCTTAATTACATCCTACAAGTTTACAAGCTACCTTTTCCTTTCCATCGTTAAGTAAACAAGGTTAATTATGATAACCATTTATTATATAAGGACGGGAAAAGTAAAATATTTAATTTAAAGAATATTCGTACAAGGTTTCACCCCTTCAATCATTTCGAGTTGCTTCATTAAAAACGGACCGTTTCAGCCGACGACGACAGGAAAATTAAAAAGCATAAAATAACCGAGTAAGAGAGAAAGTATCATGTATTTACACGGACAAAATGCATTGGTGGCGCAATTCATGTGAAGCATGAAGAATAAACGTTGGCATATCATCTCGTTAGGAAATATGGGACACGGTGCGACGCGCTCTGCAAAATGTGTTCCATTGCTCTTTGTGTCGCCCTCTTTTGTTCACTGATCTACCAGCTACCCACATGCCCAGCAACGTGTTGTGTTGTTTTTCAATAACTCGCTGTATACCGCTGCTAATTAAAGGGTCGTTAGAACAGCCCACTGGCACTATGAGGAGGCTACTTTCAGAATAGTTGTAGCTTTCTCTATGGCGCTCTGTGTTTTAAAACGGGATGTGACCTGTTTTTTAGGGAAGCGTGACATACATAGTGCGGTCGTGACTACACGTCCATTATTTATAATTGTTTGTGACATACCTACATGGCTAATTTAATGCGACAGCGCTAATTTCTCACTGACACTTAAAAAGTGTTAACAAAATAGTTGTCGTTTATTAATCGTTAAATATTTGTAACTATAAGTTAGTTTTAATATTTAGAAGGTCATTCTTATTCCAGAGAGTAGGAACACTTTATATCAGGTGCAATGTTATAAAGTTTTCAGTCATCAGTTGTTTGTTATAATTTGTTACCAATAACCGATATGTGACTTCTATGTGTTGAGAAATTCGTGTATCATATAAATAGACTAGTTGACTCGCGCAACTTCGTCTGCTCCGCTTCTGCGTAATATTTTGTAGCCTATATCCTTCCTCGATAAATGGGCTACTAATAGTGAAAGAATTTATTAAATCGGACCAGAAGTTCCTGAGATTAGCGCGTTCAAGCAAACAAACAAACAAATTCTTCAGCTTTAGATTTCTGATTGTTTTAATTTTTAACGGGTTCCATAAAAAACACAATATAGGTTAACAAAGAACACATTTGCAAATCATCTCTGATATTCATTATATCATGCAAAAATATCCCTTAAACCCCTTATATTATAAGTATCTACATAAAATAATCAACAGACAACAATAGTGCAATATAATTGGTCATATATAATTAATCCCGATAAATCTTCTAATGTTATTATAACATTAGTTCGCAAACCGCAACTGTTGTTGAGTCAATTAAGGATGTAAAGCATAATTAAGTTATTCAATTACAACGAATAATAAACGTATTACGTGCGTGCACACCCTGTAGCTGTAGGAAACTAACGGTTATTCTACAGGGTGTGCGGAGTTACAAAGCCTTCAATTAGTGAGGGATTCTCTTTTCTCGCTATTTGTGCCGATTAATGAGCTCTCCTACACACCCACTGATGTGTTGGAGCACACTTGCTTTGAAGGTGTGGTTATTACTGTGATTTGTGTTTGGTAGAATACAGAGTCTACCTGCCTGATTTTTAACCAACATAAAAAAGGAGGAGAAATCGTTGAAAATTAATAGCATACCACCCTTTTAGTAAATATTGGTTATTAAAAATCTATTTGCAAAATCACAGCATGGAAATTTTCGTTTTGAGATTTTCAGGCAAATGTGACTTGTGAATGTGAGCGTTTTATAATTAGTAGAATTGGCCTTCAGATGTAGACATCTCGACACAAAATAAAGTTAAAATTCAAGAAAAAGTTGCATTTGCATGAACTTAGTCCTTTGTTACGAAAAGTTAATATGTGAGAGATGCCCAATTAATTAAAGCTTCTGTATCTTCTTAAGAATAAAATAAATATCTTTTATTTGAGTAAGGTTGAAAACTTTATATTGAAGTACAGTTTACATAAGTGAATCGGAGAAATGTTCATTTGAAAGTTTTAAACGATTAACGGACTTGGTTATATTTAGCACAGTAAAGATAAAAGATAAGGGAAGTAAAGAGAAGAATAAAGTTTCACAAGAACAAAGTCGCGGGCGAGCTATACTATAAGTACCTACTTATGTATGCGAGTTTGAATAAACACTAGCTCTGGAAGTCCTGAAGTCGGTATGAAACCTGCTTGGTTAGAGCCAGCATTAGATCCGTATTTAAAACTTACTGCCTGATTTTTATAAACACCATCAAAATTTCATTGTGAAAAAAAAAGTTGTACCTATAACCTACTACAGTTGTAATGTTGTAGCAGTACATTTTTGTCAAAAGAGAACAAGAAGATTAGAAGAAAGTCACGTTTATATTATTAATTTCCAGAATATCGGTTGTTAATAAAAATATGTGTTCCGGGAATGTATCAATTGTATGTTGATTCAATATTTTATTTATTTTGTAACAATTTCTTTTTCCATTAAGTTTTGCGAATTCCAATATAAAAAATCAAATCAAATCAAATCAAATCGTATATTTCAAATAAACCATTTACAGGCACTTTTGAATTGTCAAGGTCGGTCAGTCCAACAAGATGAAGCTATTTGCACGTTCCAAAGCGTAGATCACTATGGAGAAGAACGTGCAAGAAACTCCACGGACACTCTTTTAAAATTTAATAAATTGTTACAAATTTTTGTTTACATCAAGTTGAAATTATACAAACATGTGAGAACTATGTAAAAGACGAGCAGGATAAAAGCGTCCGGGAAAAAAAGGAACAATTCAAAGAAATATTTAAAATAAACCATGGCAACTGAGAAATGACCAGTCCCAACTGACAGCGCCCGTTCACGAACATGACGCATGCGCTAGCACCATTCGGCTCAACCATTTTGAAGGGAGCCAAATGATCCAACGCATACGCCACCATCAGCCAGACTTTTGTGTGAGCATGACACTCCCAACCGCCAGGGTACATTCAAGTCAAAAACAAACCTAAAACTGATAGCTATAGCTTAAGTTTAAGGTACACAGTACTCACACATGTGCCGTTAAAATGGATGAACAACATTGCTAAATAAAATTGAGTCTATACAATGCAAATATTGTTTTTTTTTTACAATCTTCAGCCGGTCCAACAATGTTTCCAAATGCTAACAGATTATTTTGTGCGCCCTAGTGGCTGTGGAGCAGGACCAGCATTCAGCCAAGCATTTTTATCTTCAATATAACCGAAGTCATTTCGTATAGAGAGAGCTGCATAAAAAAGACTGAAAGCTTTTAGTCAAAAATGACCTATTTCTTCTTGTCGGAAGGTATTACATTACAAAACGCGGTTACTCACTTTCGAAATTCGTCTTTAGAGCCTGATATTGAAAAGGGCAGCCCAAATTGAAGGATTAAATGTTCCGTCTGCGTCAATATGATAAGAGCTGTGAAAGGATCGCCTCCCAACCCCGAATAAATGTAAAGTTGAGACAGAGGACAAAGAACCAGCAACGAGATTGGCCAGAGCGATCGGTGACAGCTGCGTTTCATGTCGCCTCACTCATCCTTTACGTGCCAGCTGGCGTCACACCCTTCAGACTATCACTACCACAAACTTGGGACCTACGAAATGTATCTCATTAACATTTCATCAAATAAATGCCAAGCAATGTGTTATTACTTAACAATTTGATTTTCACAAAAACAACACGAATTTAATGAACACTATGAACTAATTTGTGTGTTAAAACAACAATATTTGCTTGACTAAATTGCTTTTGTTATTTCCAGAACAATATATTTTTTTACGTAACAAAAAAATAATCAAAACACTTCCAGAAGTTGTAACAAGTTTCAGGAGAAAAACTTGAATTGCGGACACAAGTTGTTTCTGTCGCAATATTTGAGTCGTACATAAAACACGCTGTCGCTCTGATGGGAATGTATTTGGATAAAATCTAATAAGCTTTTTGGAATGGTGCGTAAATTAAGGCTTTGAGTTTGCAGATTTAATCAAATTACAGTCGTAATTTACCAGAATAATATGAATAAGGGTATTTTATTCGGTGTATAGGTTATAAAAGAATAGAAAGAGCTGTCTACATAATTCATTTAGTATTCTATAAAATATTCGTTTTCAAATACATTTCAATATTTTGAATTAAAACCAATCATCGCGAAAGAATTCGTAAAAGTTCAGCCAAACGTTAATCTGTCTGGGGATCTCTGTTTTATTTGTAAGCAAATCAGGCTTCCAATATTACATTTGAAATCCTCACGATACGCTTACTGCGAGCGCATTTTGAGGGTGTAACGAAAATAAGCTCCTTTTTTCAGGTTCAATGGAAAGTGGGATTGAAATAAAATGTGTGTGATTGTGTGGCGAACTAACACCCGTATTATTGTGAGCTATTGAGTGACTTTATCGTACTGTGTTGAGCTGTGAGCTATTGAGTGACTAAATCGTACCGAGTTGAGCTGTGAACTAAGGACGTGTAGTGTTATGGTGTGGTTGGTGAACAGGATATCAGGTGGTATGGAGGTCGTACCATCGAGTGGAAGCCGCATCCTTGTGGCGTTCTTTGCTACTGTCTTCTGGGGAATGGGTGAGTATCTCAACATAATTATATTCTGAAAATGGGGACTTTAATTATGTTTTTTTCATAATTTAAAAATAAATAGTTTAGAAGTTATTCAAATAATTATATTCACTTAAAATAGGTAGAAAATAAAACTCCTAAGTATAATATCGTGTCAAAAAATTCGTCCGCATCGCTGTCGACTGGATGTGAGCTCAAAAGAAATTGCCACGTTGTATGGCAATGCTTATCCTTTGTCCGAGATAAAAGCCAGCCCTTAGGTCACGCGAAGTGTCAACTAAGCGTTGAGCTAGTTCTTTAAATAACACGTGAGCACTTAAACCCTACGGTGCTGAAAATTAGATTTGGTTTAAGTTATTCGGCCAACAGTTCACTGAAAACTACTGCGATTATCTAAGATCAAAGTAAGTACTTTGATCTTAGATAATAGCAAAAGCACAATACTAACATAATATATTATGTTTATGACAATGATCAACCGTCAAGGCACAAAAACATTTTTTTTTGTTTGAGTGCAGCTATCTGCAGATTTTTTATTTTAACCATACTTACCTATGTAGGTATGGTTAAATATATATTACTTTAAATAAAGACTATATTTTGTGATTTAATTACAAATGTGTAGTTTTCAGATTTTACCCTATACTTGTAGTGTAAGACGGTATTACTTGCCAAATTTCATAGTTTTAAGTCAACGGAAAATACCCTATAAATTTTGATTCCCTTGAGAGCATTGATATATAAAAAACCCAAGATACACACTCAGCATCTCATAAACGTCCGCAAAAAACAAGCGCAATATGTATAATTGTGCGCAAGTTTCAAACAGTCTCGCATCGCTCGCCATACTGCACTCAACTTTAAGCGATCCGTGTAAGGTAGAATTTGCAAAAAAATGTTAATAGTATAACTACACACAACTCACACATGACACTTGATACATTTTAGTTTTTGACGACAGTTTCGAGTGTTGCATTTGTTCGAGACTGTGCATCTTGGGTTTTTTTATACATATATCAATGCTTGAGAGTGTCAAAATATACTTTTTTGCGGCACAAACGGCAGTACCTTTTTGACGTTAACTTAGAAGTTTGATTTTTTCACAGCTTCAAAGAACTGTAAACTTGAGTATATGGTTTTAATTTCAACTCGATACCTCTACGCGTTCCCGGTCTTGACACACAGACGGCGGACGAACAATAAAGTTATCCTATAAGGGTTCCATTTTTACTTTTGAGGTATGGAACCCTAAAAAGGAGTTTGAAGCCATGCAAATTGTTAATCCGTACAAATAATAAACGCAAATAGCCGCGCGGCACTTTGCGACAAATTTGAAGGCACCCTAAGAATTTAAAATAAATCTTGATGGTAACCGACGATATCTATCTAAATATCTAGCTTTAAGGCATAATCCTTGTTAATGCAGTAAGAATTTTAAGTTATCTTGATCAAATTCAGTATTCTTCGACAATTGTTACCAATTCTTAATTCTTTATTGTACACCACAACTTATAATAATTTACAGTGATTAAAAACGTTCATGTACAAAGGCGAGCTTAACTCTAAATTGAGTTTTCTACCAGCAAACCTTTGAGTGATAGAGAAAGTATTACCTAAAGTTCATGCAGGTAAATATTCACGTCTAACGGAGCAGAGCAAAGACTCCTTATCCACAGCCTCCCAACATCGATATTATTTGAAGTATTTTCTATTTTCTTTTGCGCACACATAGGGTTAAATGTCAAGTAGGTAAGTAAGGCTGTGGAGTGGGTGTAGCGAAACAGTATCCTTTGGATACTGAACTAAATATATAGGTACGATACCTGTATCGTACCTGTATATTTAGTTCTCTGTGCTAGCTAAAAGGTCAATAGAATCAAAACAATGTTCTTGTACAAATAATTTTCATGTAGGTAGATAAGTTTATAATTTAGTATTACACACTAAAAACTTTTATGGACTGGCCATTTCATGAAATACTAGCTTTAGCCCGCGACTTCGTAAGCACATATCCAGTTTTTTTCCCGTTTCCGTAGGGATAACGAGAAATCCTCTCTTAGTACTCCCTTATACTCCCCAAGGAACCTACACTCCAAATTTCAGTTTTCTACGACCAGTAGTTTCGTCTGTGCGTTGTCAGTCAGTCACTCACTCACTCATTCAGTACTGAAAGAATTTTATATATTAGGAATAATCAAATCTGTTTAATTTAATTATTATCAGTGCCAAGTGTCTTTCCTCGACATTGACACAATAGGTGACGCATCTAATACTGATTCTGAAAAGCCGTAAAGCCCACTCTTTATTCACGCACACATCACTCTCCATACCTAATCGAAAATCATAAGGGCTTCGTATCATCACACGAACTAGTATGTATAAATTACAAGTAATTATATTGTGCGATGTATGTCTAATCATGCGATATTGTTGATTAGGTGTTAATCTAGCTACGGTTTCAGTTAAATTCGATTATCTTAAAGTGCCTTTGAATAAGATATCAAGTACGACGCTTCGTCGACTCAGAACTAAATTATGTTGAGCAAATCCCACCTAAACATGCGTAGGAGGTGCTTTTACGGAAAGTAAAAAAAACAACTGACTTCGAAGTCTCTTTTTTTACTATTGATAAGCACGCGTTTGACCACTGTCTCACCTGATGGTAAGCGATGATCTGGAAGTGGGTTATTTTTTTCCGTAAAAAACGTTTATTTTTATTTTTCACTTTTTAATGATGATAAAAATTAATAGTAAGCAAGTACTATTGTAAGGTATCTTAAATAATATCATCCAAGTAAGAAAATCCTACTCATATTGTAAATACAAAAGTTTGTGAGGATGGAAGGATGTTAGTTACTCTTTCACGTCAGAACGTCTGGATCTTCATGTAATTTCACAGAGGTAGATTATAGTCTGGAATAACACTCATAGGCTACATATATCCCGGGAGTATGTTCCCCAGGGATCATGCGGGCGAAGCCGCTGGCAGAAGCTAGTATGCTCATAAAATAAAAACTACTCAGCCAAACTGAATTAAATGTTTACGGGACTAAATGCAAAAGTATATCGCGTCGAACTAGAAATGAATTATAGAAATCAGAAACCTCAGAGCAATCGTTGAAATACCACCAAATTCAGAACCTCTTCCTATTTTTAAGTCGTTTAAAAACCAGAGTATCCATGTAAAATCTAAAACAAATTTTCGTTATGTATAAGGGCTACGGTTGCGCGTAAAAGTTAGCCAGCGCCTGAAAGACCATAAAAGTGATTGCAATATTTAAGCACGTGAAAAATAAAGAAGCAGGATCAAAGGTAGATTGATATTGCTTCATAATAAAAAGACTTTATTATGATAGCAGCTTTAAATTTACGAGGATCTGAAATGAAACGAGGGCACCTCTAAATATCAATTACTCTATTTCGCTTTTACTTGATTCTATTTTTAAATAATGTCATGCAGGGAAAGGCGCCTTGAATAAATATTTCCTCTGGCTTACGCAGAAAAACATTATTTTCTTTTTGGTTTATCATATCGTGGCGCGCACTTACGTTTGATTGCTATTTTGTGACAATGATATTAGGGTATGTACTTTCAACCGAAGCTCTGTTTATAAATTGAAAATGAGCTAAGTATCTGCGTAGGCAGGTTTTTTCAGTGTGTACGAGAAGACATTTGGCTACGGAACCCTAAAAACGTAGGTTTTTAGGGTTCCGTAGCCAAATGGCAAAAAACGGAACCCTTATGGATTCGTCATGTCTGTCTGTTTGCTGTCCGTCCGTGTCATAGCCACTTTTTTCCGAAACTATAAGAACTATACTGTTGAAACTTGGTAAGTAGATGTATTCTGTGAACCGCATTAAGAATTTCACACAAAAATAGAAGAAAAATAATAAATTTTGGGGGTTCCCCATACTTAGAACTGAAACTCATTTTTTTTTTCATCAAACCCATACTTGCGGGGTATCTATGGATAGGTCTTCAAAAATGATATTGAGGTTTCTAATATAATTTTTTTCTAAACTGAACAGTTTGCGCGAGAGACACTTCCAAAGTGGTAAAATGTGTGTCCCTGTCCCTGAAACTTCTAAAATAAGAGAATTATAAAACCAAAAAAAAAAAATATATGATGTACATTACCATGCAAACTTCCACCGAAAATTGGTTTGAACGAGATTTAGTAAGTAGTTTTTTTTTAATACGTCATAAAGAACCCGAGTCCGACTCGCACTTGGCCGTTTTTTTTCGTATTAGGTACTATGTATTTTGGTAGAAGCAGAACGAAATATCACACGATTATTCTAGAAGTGCGTAGGAGGGTTTTTATAATATATTGTAAAGATTTCGAATAAAAATAAAAACAATTTAGTAGTCGTGGGTGTCTACGCAAATTGAAAGGTCTACCTATCCAATTAGTTCACAAATTGTTCTAGGCCCAAAATGGTTTTACAAAAATTACTGTTGCTAAGCTTTATGAACCATTATTTTCACTAAATTTAGTGATTTCTGACCTTTTTATGATTAGCCTACATAATAATTATTCAGATGAATAAACCGCTTTCTCTTAAGAAAATTGCCTCAGACCTTATAAACTCATTCGCTCTTGAAATAATTCGGAAAACAAACCGATAACGAGCAATTAAATGATAGATAAGAACTCTGTTTAAAGAACTTTTGATTCAAAGCTTTTAGAAGTTCGTAAGATCCTTGTTACCATAATACCTAAGTAAAATTACCTTTCATTTATTAATTGCTACTATATGATAATAATTGTAACTTCTTTTTGTTAAATTATTTTTAATATTAGATTTATTTCATCTGTATATATATTATTATTTTTTTTCTGAAATATAAGGTTAAATAGTATCTGTATCGTGGATCCAGGTAACCCGTATCGGAAACGGTCCATACTACCTGGTAAGCTCCTGAGAGAGGAACCTCATAAGTATACGCACCGTGTCCCGGAGTACTACTTTCTGCATCAAGCCCTTGATGTAGCTGCCTAACGAGAGACTCCTCAGTACATCTACCATGATTTTTATGTATAAAATGTATGAAAACTATTAAAAAACAAGTTTCTAATTTATTTATTTAAGTTTTAAACAACAAGCAAGCAAGTTGCAAGTAAAACTTTAGTTAACAGCTAAAAAAATAAATAAAAAAGTTGTTTTTTTTAAGTTTTCATACATTTTTTTAACTACAGTCGCTAGCGAGTATAGATTGATAAAACTTATGGTAGACGTACAGACGTTTGTCGAGGCTCTTGGCAATTATGCAAATAGCCGTCACGACTGTATGCACTATTTGTTGTTAGGGTTCCGAACAAAAAATGGAACCCTTATAGGATCACTCGAGTGTCTGTCCGTCTGTCGGTCACAGCCAGTTTTTAACCGACTTCCAAAAAAGGAGGAGGTGCTCAATTCGGTGGGTTTTTGTTATTCATTTTAAAGTATGTACACCGATTACTCCGAGGTTTCTGATCCGATTTCTGTGATTGTTTTTTAGTTCGATGCGGTATACTTGCCATTTGGTCCCGTAAAAATTGATTCAGTTTGGTTCAGTAGTTTTTATTTTATGAGCATTTTTGCGTATTTCAATTTCTGCGTAGACGAACACGTCGTCCAAGTATCACCACTTAAAAGTGAAAAATATTAAACTTTTTACAAAAAAATAACCGACTTCCAAACAAAACACTAAAAAGTATAAAATAACCTAAATTTCGGAAGTCGGTGTTAAAAACAAAGAAACAAAAGCAAAAACACCGACTTCCGAAATTTAGGTTATTTTATACGTTGTGCATACATCACTGCACATTACAGGAAAACCTATAAGAAGATAGACTTCTTATAGGGTTTCCTAGTCTTAAAAAACATGTTGAAAAAAATAAATAAAATTCGTTCGGAACTCTTTGCACGCGAGTCCGACTCGTACTTGGCCAGTTTTTATTTATTTATTTGTACAATTCATTTATTTAAATTCATTTTCATGTTATAAACTTTATTTACTCACTCATTTGGTAGCAAACAGAATAATCTTAATGATCGTGTTGTCGTTGTTTTTAACGATGTTTATATTGGAACAAAAGGTGTAGTCAAATTATGTCAGTGATGTGATGTCTGGGGACTAATCTATATGTTAATATTCATGATTATCGCTAACAGCATCAATGTTTGTTCATTGTTGTATGTTCCTACAAACAATTATCGCTACAGGTTGTGTTGTTGGAAATCATAGCGAACAAATAATTTGTCACTTAAGTTCCGTGGAAATAAAATTTTGAACAAAGTACGTTTAGTATGTCATTCGATATTAGCGAGTTTGAACCAATGGTGAGGCGTTATTCAAAACAGAAAAACATCTATCAGTGCTGTACAGAAAGCCACAGCAACAGCGCCTAGGTTAATTTTATTGTCATAGCAATAGCGCCGAACTCAGTTTTATTGCCACAACAACAGCGCATTACTGATTTTTGAAAACTGCGTAACGTGCTGCTAAATAGTTTATTTGCTCTCCTGATAAGTTGTTGATTTTGACATTTGCAGTGCTATAACTTAAACGACGATTTTTAGTACATGTTGTATGTGAGCAGTGCAGTAAAATCCTACATACTAAATATTTTATAATATGTGAACATTGATACCTATATTGTGAAAGACATATTTGATATACTCGCTGTTTCTGTAACTTTGACCGCGTTTAAGTCGAACTTTATCTCACGGTAACGTACTACTGAGATGAAAGTATCTGATGTCCAATTCCAGCCCAACCCTAACCAAATTTAGTCCAAACCCGTCCAGCCGTTGAAGCGTGATTTATTAAAAAAAATATACAGGCGTACAAAGGTATCTATTCTATAATCTTCACTAAGATGAGTGGTAGAATTTGCAATGTGGTTTTTAATTTATTCTGCGTAACTTTAAACCTGCTTTTAGTATAACGATCGTACCCGATTGTCCTCTTTTTATTTTTACCCAGTATTTAATAATGAAAACTAATTAATATTTCTATCTTTGAATGTTTTAGATTTTCACCTACTTTTAAGACTTTACCATTATCCACTTGAATAAAATAGAAACCTAAATTCTTGTCCTGGAATACATTTTCACTTAGCTAATTTAAAATCGATTAATGTCTTAGGTTTGGGCACTATTTTAAAAGCTTTGAGCACTAGCTAAGTTATCATGAAGATTAGTTTATCGTCGACAAAGCCTTTGTGTACCTCTATTTACGAATATTTGAAGTACCTAATCCTTTTCTTTAATTTGGCAGCTGAACGTTTTAGACAAATAATCAGGATAATTTGTAGATGAAAGTAGCGGAGAATAATAAGACGATGTTTATCTTGTAACAGAAGAGGATTGATTGAAAGAAGTTGTTATTTTGATATCCATTCAAAAACCGTAATACTTACTCAATTTGTTAGCCGATTCAGGCTTGGTATTGCTCAATAATATTACATCCACGTACATGTTTATAATATTCTTGGTCATTTAGCCTTTTCCCAACTATGATATATGTATATGTCACCGGAATATAGCAGACACCGTAAGATTGTGAAATATCGCGTTAAATTGTAAACTTCTTTTGTCAATAAGGCAAATAAAAAAAAATACATTGAAAACTAATGAATTTGGATGGAACATATTGTATTAAAAATGATTTAATCACAATATATCGAGAAAATATAATCTAAAAAAGATTTATTACAATCTTACGGAGTTTGCATTTATCCGGTGGCATACAAGGAGCGAAGAATAATGAAACGATGATTATCTTGGATACAACCTGTAGCAGAATAAACGCAATACCTCTTAAGGGGTCATTGAACTCATCATTATGAACAACTTTTAGTATCCTATACTAAAAGCAACACTGAAATCGCGAAAAAAAATTAACATATAAAAACATAAATTTTTGTGCGCATAACTCGACAAAATGTACTGAACAGCTATTTTTTTTTTCGCAATTTCCGGGTTGGTCCCATAATAAACGTTGTTCATAATGATGAGTACAATGGACCCTTAACAGGTATTGCGTTTATTCTGTTACACGTTGTATACAACGTAAGAATCGGCTTTAAGTCTAACCGTTTGCATTTGAGTTCTGAGTATTTTACATGAAGCGACTGCCTGTCTGACCTCAACAAACCAGTAACACGGTAACACGATACCCCTTGGCAAGAGTGCTGCTACATTTTACATGAAGCGACTGCCTGTCTGACCTCAACAAACCAGTAACACGGTAACACGATACCCCTTGGCAAGAGTGCTGCTACATTTTACATGAAGCGACTGCCTGTCTGACCTCAACAAACCAGTAACACGGTAACACGATACCCCTTGGCAAGAGTGCTGCTACATTTTACATGAAGCGACTGCCTGTCTGACCTCAACAAACCAGTAACACGGTAACACGATACCCCTTGGCAAGAGTGCTGCTACATTTTACATGAAGCGACTGCCTGTCTGACCTCAACAAACCAGTAACACGGTAACACGATACCCCTTGGCAAGAGTGCTGCTACATTTTACATGAAGCGACTGCCTGTCTGACCTCAACAAACCAGTAACACGGTAACACGATACCCCTTGGCAAGAGTGCTGCTACGTTTTACATGAAGCGACTGCCTGTCTGACCTCAACAAACCAGTAACACGATACCCCTTGGCAAGAGTGCTGCTACATTTTACATGAAGCGACTGCCTGTCTGACCTCAATAAACCAGTAACACGATACCCCTTGGCAAGAGTGCTGCTACATTTTACATGAAGCGACTGCCTGTCTGACCTCAACAAACCAGTAACACGGTAACACGATACCCCTTGGCAAGAGTGCTGCTACATTTTACATGAAGTGACTGCCTGTCTGACCTCAACAAACCAGTAACACGATACCCCTTGGCAAGAGTGCTGCTACATTTTACTCGAAGCGACTGCCTGTCTGACCTCAACAAACCAGTAACACGGTAACACGATACCCCTTGGCAAGAGTGCTGCTACATTTTACATGAAGCGACTGCCTGTCTGACCTCAATAAACCAGTAACACGATACCCCTTGGCAAGAGTGCTGCTACATTTTACATGAAGCGACTGCCTGTCTGACCTCAACAAACCAGTAACACGATACCCCTTGGCAAGAGTGCTGCTACATTTTACATGAAGCGACTGCCTGTCTGACCTCAACAAACCAGTAACACGGTAACACGATACCCCTTGGCAAGAGTGCTGCTACATTTTACTCGAAGCGACTGCCTGTCTGACCTCAACAAACCAGTAACACGGTAACACGATACCCCTTGGCAAGAGTGCTGCTACATTTTACTCGAAGCGACTGCCTGTCTGACCTCAACAAACCAGTAACACGGTAACACGATACCCCTTGGCAAGAGTGCTGCTACATTTTACATGAAGTGACTGCCTGTCTGACCTCAACAAACCAGTAACACGGTAACACGATACCCCTTGGCAAGAGCGCTGCTACATTTTACTCGAAGCGACTGCCTGTCTGACCTCAACAAACCAGTAACACGGTAACACGATACCCCTTTTGCAAGAGTGCTGCTACATTTTACTCGAAGCGACTGCCTGTCTGACCTCAACAAACCAGTAACACGGTAACACGATACCCCTTGGCAAGAGTGCTGCTACATTTTACTCGAAGCGACTGCCTGTCTGACCTCAACAAACCAGTAACACGGTAACACGATACCCCTTGGCAAGAGTGCTGCTACATTTTACATGAAGCGACTGCCTGTCTGACCTCAACAAACCAGTAACACGGTAACACGATACCCCTTGGCAAGAGTGCTGCTACATTTTACTCGAAGCGACTGCCTGTCTGACCTCAACAAACCAGTAACACGGTAACACGATACCCCTTGGCAAGAGTGCTGCTACATTTCTTGGCTGTACGGGTACTCGACGGATAAAGATCTACAAAATGATAGTTAGTACCAATAACTTTACGTGCTTCGTTATCTCGATGTGATTAGATGATCACCCATCCACAGACTGACCTCGGCAAGCATTGCTTAACCTTGAAGATTTACTCGTGCGGCTGGTATTAAGCCATGAGATGCTCAACTCTGGGTGGTTTTTTAAATCAATATATTATTCTGTTACTCGTGTAATATCTTTATATATTCCCGTCACTCGCGTATGCCTAATGGTAGAAGGGTTCCGTACCGTAGCGAGTGATTGTGTTAGGTTCGGAAAAGGTACTAGAGAGATAGCGTGTCAACATTAAGGACACATTTCCAATTGCTCACCCTTTTACCTAAGGTTAACTGGCGTACTTGTAACCCACACGCCGAAAAGGCAACATACAAATTAGATTTGCTCAGCTTGTGTGTTTCCAAATGTCCTACACGTGCCCGTTACAAAATATGGGACCAAAAGATCACATGTCCCTTACAAAATACCTATTTAAAAATAATTTTGCAATTATTGTTTAACTGAAATCAGCCTTATGAATAAAAAAAAATGTATTGACTGATTGATTGGAAGAGAATTCTGAGCCTAGGCATTCTCTACCTACAAAGTTTTGGTTTTCTGATATTCAAATAAGTCAAAAAAGGCTGTTTTTTTATGAGTATTTAAGAAAATAGTAAAAGCAATTTGCGCCCAGGAAATATATTTATCAAGAACATACGCATTATTCCACTGCGAAGGCCACACGTCATGAGTACGTATCTAACTTTGATTTATAACGTAATAAGGATCGTTGGGGCCAATAAAAGCTTTCCCTCCTTGAATTCCATATAATGGACGAAAGTTTTTGCGGTAACAAAAACAACTACATCTGGACGATATCTAAAGGAAAATGGAACACAAACGTAATTCAGTAAAAATGATGGAAATAGCTCTCGCTTGTCCCATGTTAACATTGAACATGTTGGCACAAAAGAATTATAAATGAGCTTCTATTTATTTCGTTTTATTTCACGAAATATAATATTATCACTTGATAACCAATAGCAAAACTCAATTTACTCTTTGTTCTCAGGCATAAAAATAAAATAATAAGAATTACTAAGATTGAGTTGAGTCTTTTTTGCTGTCGGTGTTTGCAATTGTATTGTTAGAATTTCCCAATAAAACAAAAAAAAAATATTTACAATATCATAATATTGAATTCAGTATTCGCACTCAACGCGTATATAGAAAATACACACAGCCAGAACTTATGTACTAACGATTTTTATGATTTTTCCAACTTCCCTATTTGCCCAAAACGAAAATTTCATAATGATATGTAAATTGAGCAGACCACTAATTACAGTATTAAAGCCATAATGACATCATTCGGCACTAAATCGTTCCAATAAACTATTAGTGAACATTTTAAAATTATAGTTTAGTAAATTACAAATTGATCATCAAACTGAATATGTTAAAGTTGTAAACTATAGGTAATTATATAACGAAATCTAATCAATCGTATTTGGGGACATTGATTAATTATTAATTAATCAACATTTAGAATGTGTTTATATTATCTATACGTAGTATACCTATATTAGAGCTTCTCACTTTATGTAAATAAGTAATTAATGCTGATTGTCGTACGTAGAGAATTAGAATTTCTACAGAGTTAATTCCTGAGAGGAATCAGCATTATTGTGCGAAAGGAAGTCACACTCGCAAGTCGTCGTCTTCAAATAAATTAACCCTTGTCTCTAGGAGCCATTAAAACGACATTTGTATCACTCGCTGGCAGGAAACTACCAATCTGTCTCAGTCAGTGCCAATTGGTGCAAACACATCTCCATTTTGGCCAAAACCAAATCTGCCGCTTAGACAAACACCATGTTTTGCTGACCAGATTTTAGTTTCGAAAGAATAATTGTAACTTTTCATCGATAAAACCGAGCTGTTTACAATCAATCGTAAAATTAGGCTCTGTAATAAGTTTGAGAACTCTGAAAGAAAAACAAGGTAGCCTATCGTAATTTGGGCAGTTATTGGAATCGGTTTTATTCGATAAAGTTCGAAATTTGGCTCCCCAGAATAGTATGGCTAGGTACTTTTGTTATGATTACAATTTTACAGCTTCTATAAAAGTGTGTTCTTTTTTGCATTATCTTTATCATAATATTGTTGAGGATTATCCTGCTAGAATTGGCGACTTAGTCGTCGTAATCAACAAAGAGCGCTAACAATATCCTAAAGCTATCACGCTTGGCAACTTTCCAAATTGCTATTCTACAATCACTGTGATTGTAGTATGATGTTATTAGCAAGTAAATTACTACGGTCCTAATACCTCTAATGCTATTTTATAGAAATACAAAAACGAAATTCTGTATCACAAAAATCTTTTGTTTTCGTAGCCGTAGCCCCGCGTAGCCCGGGCTACGCCGTAGCTCGTTTAGTTTAGAATTTATTTTAAAACTATAAGAATAAATTCTATTGTACGAAAAACTTTTCACGGAAATACAACTAGTTCTATGGATTATTTCATGGTTTGTTAAACTTTTTACGTTTCCCGACGGGCACTTTATACCCCCGGTGAACGTAAGCGCTACGAAGTGTCCCAAATGTCGTGAAATTCATTGTATCTATAACATTCAAGTTAGTAAATATCGCAAATTTTTGTTGTAGAAAGGTAAACTTTTGCTTCTACTCGAAGCTAGCGCTAAAATTTAGTTTACTACCTTTTTATTATTGCTTCTACAACCGATTGAGTTCTGCTTTGACTTAACTTATTCTTTGGTTTTTATAAACTATGCTTTACTTTCATTAAATTGCTCATAATATCCTAGTTAACCACATCGTAATTCTAATTTCTTTGAACCAGTTTTTGGGGCTATTTGGAACGTCACAGTTTAGTGTCCACCGATCAATAGATCAATGCAATTAAATATCAAATGCCGGGCGCTGCCGGTGATTCGACCGCGACACAATTTGTTCGTGTCACAGGCTTAGTGACCCAAGAGGTGCCACCTACGTTATAATAATAGATTGCCAGTAATTTCCTCATTTCAGCATTGGCTTAATTCAGTGGAATATTGCAAATAATGCCGTGTCAGAGAACTTTATCACGTATTAGATGATTTAGCAGCGTTTTTAGTTACCCAGCGTAGTTTTGGTTTAACGATTATTATTAGTAATCTGTGTTACCTTTACTTCCATTTTCATTTATGAATATCCAAGCAGGGAAAAGGTAAATAGAGGATTGCCAAAGTACTAAAAATAGTACGTACCCGGGATGATATTTTGGCTCCAGTGAGACAATTGGATTACATGACGTTACCCTTTCTGTTTCTATTATGTACATTGTACATAATATAATAAGCAGGTAGTGCTGTCTACTAAGGCTTACTTTGTTGTAGGTGGGTAGTTCTTATCTTTGCTTCGTATTTTTCTATTAAGGGTTGCGTACTCTAAATAGAAAGACCCAACCGGAGAACCAACGGAACTCTATATTCACAGAGTATGTATTTATATCGCCACTATAATCCATACTAATAATATAAATATATATAAGCAAGTGTTTGTTTGTTACTGTTATTCGAATCTTGTCCTGAATAATCCCGTCTTAACGGCTGATCAGATTTAGATGAACTTTGGCACACGAGCAGAACATGTATTGAAATAGGACATAGACTGCTTTAGGGTGCGTTTCTACCAGAAATATGTGAGGATGCGTAGCTAGGGATGTGTTTGGTAAGAACCAATAGAATCGCTTCAATTACCCAGCCTCGCTCAGCACAAGGGATCCTATTGGTCGCTATTACGCATCCTCGCACATCTTTGGTGAAAACGCAGCCTTTGACTGGCTTTTTATCCCGACAGTATGTGGGATGTCTATATATTTTTATTACGTTCATGATGGCGATGCCGTTGGCAGATGCTACTAAGTATCAAAAATTAAATTAATAAAATGGTCTCCCAAGAATGGTGTTTTTTTTTTGGTTTGTAGTAAAAGGTCCTTATTTTACGAGTCCAACTCGCACTTGGCCTGTTTTAGAGCGACTCATGTATTGTGAAGCCAATAATATAACTTTCAGTTACAATGCCAGAGACGCATGTACATCGTACTTGTACATACTCGTAGGTCGTTACTTAGCTCAGCTTAGTAACGAGGCCTCACAAGTTTTAGTCTATCTTAATGTCGAGACTGACTTAGCCTAAAACAAAGGCAGCCCAGTCGACTCAGACTTTCAAACTCTCCACATTAAGTTCATTCATCAATCTTTCATTCGTGTGCAGCCGACCTTAATAAAAGGTTTACTCAGTTGATTAATGGAAATAGAAAAAAATGGAATGGAATTTATTTAAGTTACTCCTTAAAAGGGTTGGGATCAGGAAATTAAGAAGTAATTTTCAAGTTTTCAGCGTCTGAACCTATAATAGTTTTAGGTGAAGTTCTTAGTATTGTTGTTAAAGTATTAGTGGGCTTCGTTAACTATTTTCAATGTATGGCGTTACCCCAAATACGGACGGTGTAACTTTACAAGGCAAGGTAAGGTTTGACCTTCCTTCGTTAAGTTACTTACAAATTATAATGGGTACTTAAGACCAGTTTTCTGTGATGTTTTAATATGTAATTAGAGTAGTTTTTTTTTCTTGGTACTTTCGTAATAAAATTTGACAAATAACTAATGGTTTTTAAACACGATTAAAACAATCACATTTCGTAGTTAATGAACAGAATTTTCCTACAATAGCTATATGAGTATAACACTTCAAACTACGAAAAAAATGAAACACGCAATTATGACCTTCGTCAATGTTTGAACACGTAAAATGGGCGTGCGAACAGGGGAGTCATATTAGCGCTGCACATGCACAGATTAATAATTATACATCTTTTTATCTTATCAGTTTATCACTCACACCGGAAAGGTATTAAGTAATTATAAAGTTTCCATTCGATAATAAAGATGTTAGGCATATGTTATCAGTCATTATAATTCTATGTCTGATGATAGATTACCTATGTACCTACACAGTTTTTCATAAATTGAAGTACATGTCGGTACTGACTAGAGCAAAGTTAATATCTTAAGATTGAATACTGTAAATGGTTACTCATCCAATTTGATGGTAGCTGTAGCAAACATCGCTCAACCACCGCGCGCCGTGGTTAACTCAGTAAACGTAACTAAACTAATTATTGTATCCCTTTTATCATCAATATTACTAAACGTACCAAAATCATAACGAAACAAATTACTTAGTAAAGTGATCTTGGCAGCTACGCAATATTGGGTTAGTAGCAGGGGTCCGCAATGTAATTCAATGAAGCAAACAGTAGCTGCGCCTGTAGCTGTGGCTATACAGTACACACGGGCCGAACCCAAGTCATTGATATCTCGTGCTAAAGTGTCCGCATGATTGATCGACTCCGCGGCTTTCCTTTCAAGCACATTGATATTTCATCCCTTATTTAGCTTTCAAGTGATTTGTACGTTATTTTCTTTGAAACATGTTATATTATCAAATAAATACACAAAATAAATATGATGTTGTTATTTCGTGAGGTTTTATGTCAGCCTTCGTGATTGGCATTCATTGAGCTCGGGACAGCTCGTTCTACTTCAAATGTCATCGTGAATTCTTGTCCCGCACAATAAAATTAAGTGTCCGCCTTCATATCCATCTCAGTTTTACGATTGTTCTATCCTCTATGAGCGAATATATTTTGGATGTCATGAATATATTTTACTGCAGTTTCTTCTGTCTGATGGTTCATTTCCTGAGGATTGTTTAAGATGAATTCGTTATAAAGACTGAATAATGAAGGACTTGAATGAAGGTTTTCTGGAAAATTAAAGCAACCAGTCGGCACAACATAGGCGAGAACTCTCCTACTTTGAAAAGCGTTACTTGTGACACAAACATGACATTGACGTTAATGTCGGTAAACATTTTGACAGCTGCCTGGACTTGACGCCTCAGTGCTGCCATTTCGTGTGCGGCATTTCTGAAAAACCTCTTAGCTATCCACCTATGCTTTAGTTAAATTAAACTGGTCATCAAAATTGGTGAGAACCTAGACATCGGCTTGCGTTCATGTGCACGTTGGTGTGTGTGTGTGTTTGTCTGTGTTGCAAGTTCGTGCTACTTGTAAAGTAGATAATTGCACAACTTGTGAACGTTCCCCGAGACTCGTGTACTTACTGAATCTTCCTATATCTATTTAGGAACGTAGGTATCTATCACACTGTTCCTGGCAACACGAGCGAAGCTTAACCGCCGTGAGATAAATTAAATTGCCTGTGTTTCGTCTGTTGTTGTTATGAAATTATTCCTTGTTACAAACTACCTACGCCAATACAGGGTGTTCCAGAAGTGCGTGGTCACATTTAAAGATGGTATTCTGTATTTGCACAATCAGGAAAAAATATCAGACTGAAAAAAGATTGACTTTTTCAAATAACCCGACCACTAAAAACGACTAAAAAGTTAAGAGAAAATCACTTTTCAAGATGTCTGATGCATTTAGTGATGTTTATTTTAGTTCAATCATAGTTTCGATGTCATCGACTGCATCAGGCTGCTTGAATAGTGTTTTTTATTTTATTAACTTTTTTTCGTTTTTCGAGGTCGGTTTTATTGAAAAATGTCAATATTTTTTATTTTGATATTGTTTCTATACTCTACAGCAGCTACAGAACAGCACCCTTAAATTTTAACACACATTTCTGGATCATCCTGTATATAATCCTGAAGTTATAATGTACAAAAATTATACTCATCTGAATGTCTGATAAATCGTGTACAGTGTTTTTCGAGAAGCTAGAGTAATTTACGATGTTTTCTGTCCATATGAACCGGGAACTGTCTGCTATTGACACACATACTTCAAGTTACCAACATGCTTCGCCTTGAGCCCCTTCATGAATTGATGACGTCCTCATTACTTACCAACCAACCTTGATAAAGGGGGCCAATTTGTTACTGCAATTGATAGTTTATTCTGTTGATTTGACAGAAAAAATACTATAGGAATTTCTTTAATGATTATGCTTAAAATTGCAAACAATCCCACTTTCGTGTTCAATACGCGATAATTTGTGTGACATCCATCCATCCATCTGGATGGATGGATGAACGGATGTTTGTTACTGTTTATCGCAACACCTGACCGGATTGTGGTGAAAATTTACAGTAATATAGCTTAATACAGAAAGGGGGAAGTACTAATACCAAACGGGTGAATCCGCTGGCCCACGCTTGGACAAAATGTGAAAGCGGATAAGAAGCAAAGTTAAGCTGTAGTAAGTACAAGTTGTCCGAGGTTTCGCTCGCTGAAGATGATAAGCTTATCCCACAGGAAGTGCGCGTTTTGAATTAAAAATAATATCGTAATCGGATTATCGTCTACAAACAGTACAAGGAAACCAAGGAACATTTTAACCTCCTATAATATTAGTCTAGAAATCCAGATGACTATGAAAAAAACGTCAAGAAATTCATTTTTTATTGAAAGACTAGCTGCAGCCCGCGGCTCTGTCCACTTGGAATTAGTACTTCGCTTCTTTATAAATTATAGCACATGTGTTATTCTGATGTATAAGCATTACTATGAAGTATCCTCAAAACCCGTTCAGGTGTTTTTGTGTGTAAGAGCAACTAATCCATCAATCGCCAAAAACTTTCGCGAGTTCGACTTTGTTTAACAAATTGTTATACAGATGATTCATAGTTATTCATGCTTGTACTTTGCCCCGTCGATTAAAATTAGATACTAATACTGATGAGATTATAGGATAGAACTTAGTTGGTTTTAAGATAGGAATCAAAAAGGCAACTGTAACATGCACGTGTCCACCGTTATTGGTAACTGAATCATCACCAAAAATTTCCAAAACGGTATAGCTCGATTACAAACCTTTTTGGTATCGGTGATAGGTCTAGTGCAAATGCTACTGGTTGTTTTAATTAGGGATTTTTCAGGTGCAACCCCTTTTTTTTAGGATGGGAAATCATCAAATGACTCCTCCCGCTCTGGGTGAAGCAGGAGGGAGTGTCAGACTCTTACTCACTAAAACCCATCCGTGTTCCTCCTAGTGCTCTTTGCGTTCCAGGGCCGCGGTGACTCTTTCGAATAAATCCCGCAACCCCGGCGGGCATTGGCCCCAGCGGGCCCCGTCTTTCATGCTGAAAGCTCTTTGAGGCGCGCGTGGAACACAGCGCGCCGTCGACCCGGGCCCTGGTTCTGATCGGACGGCGAGCCACCCAATGCTCGCCGTCCGCAGGCCCGCGCCTACGGTGGCCGGAAATTGCCCTAAGTCAGAATTTGTATGCGCTTGGTGTCAATAGGTGCGAACTACACGATACGGACCTTAACGTTCGCGTTCGGACAAAAGATATATTGTATAGGTAACGGGTTTTCCTAACCATCCCAGGAAAACATTCGTGATTTTATGTTATGCTTTACTTGTTTTAGATATTATTTTATGGTTTTATGGTAAGCTTTACCGTACCCACATGAGGCAGCTGAAAGTCACATTGCTTTAGGTCATGTGTGTCTTTCAGAATAAACGTAGCCGTGTATGCACAGCGGGTAATTTAGTCGGAACAGTGGAATAATTTAGGTACATCTTTGTCAGTTTCCCAATTCTTTACTGAATGAAGTCAGAACACATAACACCTTTTCAAGTAAAGGCACCGAACAGATTACCGCAAAGGAAATTATTATAAAACTTTATTACCTTTCACCAATTATACATTATTCACTGTTGTGTGTTCTGTTTTGTTTTCACTTTCAGTTCTCTTTTTAACCGAGTTCAAAAAAAGGAGGAGGTTCTCAATTCAGTTGTATTTTTATGTTTGTTACCTCATAACTCCGTCATTTGTAAACCGATTTGAAAAATTCTTATTTTATGTGAAAGAATATATTTTCCGATTGGTTCCATAGTAATTTCATTCAAATCGGTTAAGCAGTTTGGCTTTTAAATAAAAATAGCTGGAAATAGTTTACGTATTATTTGTATTGGATGACGTATTTTTGTCATCCAAGAAATCGTAATTGCGTATTTTGCTTTCCTGCGACTTCCCAATGGTGTTGTTAGGTGTGGAGTACCATTGTTTTTTTTTATTTATAATTTAATATTCTCTTCTGTGATATTGCTATTATGACAGTCTTGAGTCAGTAAAGCTGATTCCATCGTGAAAAAAAAAACAAACTAAAACAGACCTTAAGTTGACGAACCTATTCTTACTGTGCCTGTATGGAGTGTACCTGGGACTTGAATAAAATTTATGAATGCCGAGTTATTTACGAACCCTTTGATTGAGCTACCAACAATGGCTTCTCGATAATTAAGTTATGCCCGAGTTGTAAACACTGGCCACGGTTTTCATGCGTTATTTCATAATTATCATGCAATTATACAAAACCACTATCTATATCCATAATGCATAGTAATGCGAGATAACTATCATAAAAATGATCAAGCAGTTTAATTACCCAGCTAAATCATTCATAATTGGTACCTATGGCGATTTGGTAATGTTCATACAAATTAATAATATAAATGCGAAAGTCACCCTGACTATTTGTTGTAACATGTTCATGCCTAAATCGCTGAAACAATTTCAAATACAAGAACAAATGATGCTAATGCTATTTTTTGTACCGGGAGTACGTTCCATTGGATTTTTATAACTTCTTATTTTATTTGATATGGGTTTGTTCTTGACTCTAGTCTAGGTCAGAGATGACAGACACAAAATCTACTATAGAGCGAGCTTACCCAGAAGTAGTCTGTTCCCTCTAACTTTGAAAAGATTAGGGTTGTAAGCGTTCGGAAACACATACGCAGGCAGAGAATTCCACTCCTTTGCTGTGCGCATTATGCACGACGCTTGGAAACGCTTTGTGCGAATTGGTGAAATAGCAAAAAGGTAGGGATGGTGCTAGTGGTGGTGACTTGCAGTGTGTCTGGATGTCCGATAATAGAAGGGGGCCGGTGAGATGTGGTCGTGGAGTTCTTGGGCACACTCCACTCAAAACCGACAAACAGGCAACCTTGGCATCTACCAGTTTTACGTCGCCAATGAGCCTGTTAGCTCTGCGTTCCACCGAGTCAAGTGCGGCAAGCTGGTACTTAGCTGAGCCATCACATCACAATACTCCATGCAGGATCCGACTTGTGCTTTGTATAGGGTTAAAAGCTGTCCAGGCCCGAAGTATCGCTTCACCCTATTTAGGATGGCCCAGCTTTTTGGCCGCAGTTTGGGCTTTGTACTCAATAGTGCCGCCGATCATTCACTGGAACAGATGTACCCCGAAAAGAAGGAGTTTGGTCGAAACGGCTCCTTTTTGCAGTAAAAGACACGCATGTGTTCTGGTGGCGTTAAAAGAGACCAGATTGTCGTCACCCCACTGGGAGACAAGGCTTAAGGTCAAATTTGTCCGCTCTACCATGGTCTCTCTCAAAGATCGAACTTCATCCCCGCTGGTTGTTGCGCTGGACAAGTATCTCTCTGAAACCGTACTGTCATCTGCGTACCTAACCAGACCAAGCTGAAGTAGGTCATTGATGTGCAGCAGGAAAAGAGTTGCAGAGAGAACGGACCCCTGAGGAACTCCGGCATCAATAGCCATGAAGTCAGAGGAGCAGCCGTCAACGACTACTCGGATCGACCGCTCACTAAGGAAGTCTGACATCCAGTTACAAAAATCAGCTGGGATGTCATAAGCAGGAAGTTTGCTGAGTAGACTTGCGTGCCAGACCCTGTCAAAGGCCTTCGAGATATCAAGCGACATAGCAAGTGCTTCGTCATGTCTCTCGATGGCTTCGCCCCGGCAGTGCGTCACATACACAAGTTGACTGTCCCCGGAAAAAGCCATATTGACGGTCACTGAAGAGATCATTGTCTTCAAGGCAGGTCAGCAACTTATTGATCAGTACCCTTTCTATAACCTTGCATAGGATGGAGGTAATGGCGATCGGTCGGCAATGAGCAGGTCTGCACGGTCACCCTTTTTGGGCACCGGTTGCACATTTGCATGCTTCAAGGATTTTGGCACCCTTCTTCTTCTGGAGGAGAAAACAGTCGAGAGCCAAACCTCGAATTATGACTTTTTACATACAAAGTCTCGCCGCCAGCATTTCCTCTTAAATACGCGTGATTCATTGCAGAAAAAACATTTACCTATTGGCCAAAATTTAACTTTGCGGAAAATTTAATCAATGTGTAGATTAAGATTATGTTATTTTTAAGAAATCTATGATTCAACATCCGACCTTTGTCACGTTAATAAGTTTGACTCATAACTTGTCACAGTTATCAACGTTCTGTTGGTTTTATCAGAGACTTACCTTATTAAATTCAACAACACCTGTAGATAACGTGAGTTATGATTGTACGTCTGTCTGTACGTTTATCACAGCAGATTTTCTCCGAATCTCACATAATGAACTTTTGTGATCCAATCACGTAACGAAAATAAATAAAATTTGAAAATGGGCTCACCGTCAGGTGAGATAGTGGACAAACGCATGCCTATAAATAGTAAAAAAAAACCTTTTGCGGGAAATTAGTAAATTAATCAAATAGTCTCAGATGTATTTTTTTTATATTTTTTAAATTTAAATTCTGTAGTTATTAAAGAAACTAGATGAGAATTGAGCATTCCTCCTTTTATCTCCGAAGGTAACAAGCCCTACATTTTGAAACGAATACAGGTTACCTATGGTTTTAAAGTAATATTTAAAAAAAAAAAATATTCTTTCGGAACACTTTTGCACACCAACCCGACTCGAAATTGGGTGGTTATATTTTTTCTTTTTTTTATATATATGGCAGTAAAACACTTTCTGAATCTGTTCATGCCTCAACCTCGTGTCCTCTCATGCTGAAGTTTTCTGGGCAGCGGATTTGACCATTAAAAAAAAATAAAAAACAATATAACCAATCTGTGTGACAAACATATTATTTGTATATTTTCTTCAAACCGAACTTTAGCGACATACACCATAGGAGCTTATATTTCGCGGCAGATATTACGCAGGTTTACTATCAATCCAATTTAATTTGACATTTAGGTACCTTGATAGGAAATAAAATAAAACGTCTTATATATATTTGGGCAGGCCAGTCTGTCCGCAAACATCGTTTATTTTCTCCGCTTCTTTCTTTATTTTCCAAATATAATTTCCTTTTCTATTTTCATACAGTTTTCGTCTCTAGAACATCAAAAACACTTGGAGCTTTACTTACCGTTATAAGATTAGGAGGGTTCCAACAAACTGAAATTCCGAGAGAAGCTTGTAAAGATCGCTACCATTCGCACTCGATTTTCAGTCTGAACGGAATTAAGTTAGGAGTTTCGTATGTAAATAAAATTGGAAATCGCGATGACGTCACGTAGCACCCGCACAATTCTGCTCCTCTGCTGGGATATCTACTCAGATAATGGGTATTAGAAAGTCTGAGTTCACGTTAAATATTATTTCTATACGAACTACATTTCTTGTATTTGTGTGAGGCTGGTACGATAAGTAAAAAATCCCCCTACTTACGGCAGCTTGAGAACATAAGGTAGAGACAAGACATATTTGATATGGATTAAACGAGTCAAGGAAAATGAAGTTTTGCGAGGAAACGAGTGTGTTTGTTTGAGCTCGTTTACATGCTGCTGCCACATTTTTATCCCGGAAACTTCTTTGAGTTTGATCCTCGGGTTCGTTTTATATTACAAGGCTAACATTTTCATATGTTTGCTAATCTTAGCGAGTTTCTTTAATTCCTCTTTTGATGATCAATGTCTATTTTTTTATTTCTCGTTTCCCGAGAACGTTTTCTATTTATTTATTCAGTATATTTGCACGTTTCCGAACAACGTTTTGAGAGCTGGCCGGTGCCCAGGGGAATGTAGGCCAGGTTAAAATGTTGTTTACTCTGACCTCATCTATTGTTTCCTGCTACAATAAGAAGACATTTTGATCAATGAGACGGTAGTTTTCCCCTCGTCTGAAATCTTTTAAAGATTTGTTCCATGGTAAAATGAAGGTACTTATTTTATAAAATTTTAGAAAGAAAATATAAAACAATCATTCTTCTCCCGGAGCTTATGACCTTTTACCTCCTTATAAAGGAGTTGATTCTTTTAAATATGAATCTCGTTTTCATATAACTCAATTGGTCGTGTAGCAGCGCAAAATTTGGGAAGGTAGAATTTACATGCTACTGAAATATTTTGTAACAGCCTTATAACATTTGTAGGAAATAAATATCCACAACTAAGTAGTGGAATTTCCTCCTGGTGTTTGTGTTTCCTGATAGCTACAATCTGGATCTGGGGGTCTTTAAGTCAAGAGTGAATAGGTTTTAGGCAAGCGTGCTCCTAAATTGACCACAATCCGTTTTCTGTCCGGTGAGGTTGTGGTTCAACGTGAGCTTTATCTTTACTTCTATAGTAAAGATGTAAAGTTTGTGAGGTTGTAGGGGGTAATCTCTAGATCTACTGAACCGATTTTGAAAATTATTTTACTCATAGAATGCCACGTTATTTGTGAGTGTCATCTATACTTCTATACTAATATTATAAAGAAGAAAGATTTGTTTGTTTGTTTGTTTGAATTGAATAGGACTACTGGACCGATTTGAAAAATTCTTTTAGCATTGAATAGCTACATTATCAGGGAGTAACATAGGCTGTATATTATCCCCGTACTCCCACGGGAACGGGAACTACGCGGGTGAAACCGCGTGACGTCCACTAGTAGACTATATAGTAACCTGAAAAATATCGCCCAACGAAGTGGGCACGGGTCAGCTAGTAACAATAATAAAAATATATTTGGTATCTACCATTATATTCTTGATGCATCAACGTGCATGGTGAAAAGATTGCAAAGCTTACTTTATACCTTCTTATCTCTTCGTGGGTACATGGTTTGGTTACGTTCGAGCCATTAAAGCAGATAATTAGTAATACCTACTTGTTTACCTTCGTGCTATGGCTATCATGTAATTAATGGCCATAATTTACTTTGTATGTTATTGTCGAGATAACAGTGATTCAGTTCACTATTTTTAGAACCTAATCTGATATTTTATTTTCGTGTCTTACTTACCTTCTGATATAATTATTTCGATTTCTGTTATTATTTTTGCAGACTGGAAATTACGTCTTTTACAACTTTGAACAGGGATTGTGTTTATACTGGCATTTTTCTATTTTTACAACTTAACGAACACGAGTGTTTTTCCTTGTTTTGTTTTCCATGTGGAGGTAAATGCAAGACATTATAATTGGTTTAATTTTTCAACTACTTGGGTGTTATAATGGAAAATTTACTTAATCTTTCTTGCAGGGGAACTCACCCATATGCTAGGACGATTCCGTGATTTCTGTGTGAGTGAGTCGTAGAGTCAGCAGCGAAAGTTAATTTACTTTCGTTGCTGACTCTACGACTCTTCTTGTTACTTTAACATAACATCTGAATTGCCATATATCTAGGTACTTCTCAGCAACTGCTTTTAAAGTTATTAGTTTGAATTACTGTGTCCAATTAGGATGCAACAGTTCCACCAATAAGCGTCCCCAATTACTCATAAGCTTCCCAAATCAAAAGAACCTGTGATCTTCGCATCCAGTCCACCTTGTGGGAGGCTTTTCAATCTTATGCCTTTCGGTACGCAGTAAGCATAATGATTTTCAGGCTCTATTGACCATTCGTTTTGTCAGCAGTATTCCTTTCGCATTACTGCCCTGTAATGCATACCTAAGAGCCTATGCACACGTTGTATTTTTAACGCGCCGACGTCGTGCAGCCAACGAGTTTTAAAAGAAATTCAGACGCAGACAGTACTGCTTTTTGGTTATCTACAGCGCCGTGAGCGCGCGTTCATAAAACGTGCGTCGTCGGCGCGTTAAATATATAAGCCATGTGCATAGGCTTTAAATAGTACAATAACAGTTGGTTAACTGTTAAGTGTTAACTGACTGTTTTTGCTGTTCGTACCAACGACCAGTAGATTCCTTGCTCTATTTGTCTCGTGTATTCGCACAGGATAAGCAGCATCCTTCTAACGTTATCAGATCAATTTGGAACTACGAATTGCTAAATCGTTCGCATCCGTATATTGTAGATGTTCACGCCTTATTTGAGAGTGTTTATGACAGGAAGCTGTTACCTCGCTTGTTGGTCTTATATGTTTCTTTTCTGTGTACAGTCTTATAAGATTGAAAGCAAAGAAATAGAATAATAATTCTTTATTTTATTTTTAAATCTTTGTTTGTACTAGCAACCCCGCCTTGACTCGGGTAGCAGATAAAGCAAATATTATAAGATTCGCTATGATTTTTTCCGACATTCACCGTCATATTTCAGCCAAATTACACACAACCTAAATTAACTATACGTTTTCTTTTAATTTTCTTCATGAATCAGTCCATTGGTTAAAATTCATTTGGTAGTTTTTGAGTTTATCGCATGCAGACAGACATAGACGCAGATGCGGCGGGCAACTTTGTTTTAAATATTATACTTATATTTGTCAAAAAATAAAAGGCCCGTTTTGACAGTAGGATACAACATTGCTTTACTAGTAAGTATGAAAGAGACAAAAATAAATCTCTTTCGCATTTAGTGGTAAAGCAATCTTCTATACCTCTCTACTCAGCTGTCAAATCGGACTTCTTAGATTTTGGTGACTTTAATTAAAAATGTGATATAGTGATTTATTTACTGTCCTCGTTTGCAAATCTCTTTATCGCACTGAGGTTTGCTGTTAGTGTCCAATTCTGGGTGCAGTTCGCCTTTGTTCATAATTCAAATTGTAAATTCTTTAAAAATGAAAGTAAATGAATAGAAAAATAATGATGAAAGCTGTCAGACAGCCATATTTCTTCTTCAGGTAAAAGTTCGAATATTAAAAAATCTGCCCTAAATCTACTAATCTTATATTCTTTTATCCACCTTACCTACCTAATCAGATCATACATGTTTATTACTCGACATATACCCACATACGTAAACAATTCTACATACTTTCACTAATTCGACTCGGTGGAACGCAGAGCTAAGAGGCTCATCGGCGACGTAAAACTGGTGGATGCCAAGCTATACAGCTAGGCTCATCGCCGCAAGGTTGCCTGATTGACGGTCTTCTACAGATAGTGCTTCGGTGAGTGTACCCAAGAACTCCACGACCTCATCCCACCAGCCCCCTTCTACCATCGGACATTCAGACGCACTGCGACTTACCATTCTTACCTTGTTGCTATTCCACCAATTTGCACTAAGCGTTTCCAAACGTCTTTTATAATGCGCACAGCAAAGGAGTGGAACTCTGCCTGCGTCTGTGTTTCCGAACGCTTACAACCCTAATCTCTTCGAAGTTAGAGTGAACAGGCTCCTTCTGGGTAAGTTCGCTCCATCGTAGACTTTGTCTCTGTCATCTCTGACCTAGACTAGAGTCCAGAGCAAACCCATCACAAATAAAAAAAAAACTTTATAAACCGCTGGATTTAAAAGAAATTATACCTTAAAATTTCCATTTCAGATAAGTATATCGATTTTCGCAGTAGATACTAACCTACCTCAATAATTAATTAGATTTGCTAGTATACGTACCCAAATAATAAAGATAGAAGATAGGTATGTAGTGTACGATTGGTAGGTTAGGCCTTTCTTTAGGCTGCCTGTCCATAGACGATGGTAGAAATGTCAGTGACGGACATTTTGTGCATTTCCATTGGTAGTAGTTAGTAAATTGACAATGGACAGGCTATTAAGGGTGCTTTTGTCAAATCTCAGTGATTGACGTGGTGTGGAGATTTTATGCGATTGCATTGGTTAAAATTTCTGCGTGTCTCCGCTCCGCTGTCTCGCTCCGCTGTAATGGACAGGCATCCTTAAGATACCTACATAATGAATGTAGATATATGAATGAATACGTGAGGGGTAACACCCAATTAATGCAAGTGTACATACAGACGGGCTCGTGAATAAATAATAACAACCGGATGGCATGGGTTGCTTACCCATACCGAGTTCGGTCCTTGGATGAATGATCATCAATTAGATGCATGCCGTGGCAAACCGCTGGTCCTAGGCCCCCGGCTGTTATCAATCTGATCTTTTACAGTTGTTTTGGGGAGTCAAAAGTCAGAAAATCAGACATCCAATATTGCCAAGAAATATCGTGTTAAGTTAGTCGTGGAGGTCAGATTAGCTGTCGCAGCAACAAAAGTGTTGTCAAAGTTGTCTACAAAAGTGGTATTCAGCTGTTGGACAGGGAGCTGACTCCAACATTGTTGGGACAAGGTTACACAGATTGTCTGAAACTAGTAGGATTCACAGCGTAGGTAGATGATAGATGTAAAGAGCAACTTAGCAGTCAGAAGCCGCTCAAGAATGTCTTATGTTTGTGAAGCATGCATGTATGAAGCTTGCCTGAACGTATATGGTAGTACGAACGTATTGCTTTCTGCAATGCTTCGCAAACACGCAAGTACGTGAGCCCGGCCACTCAACGAATATTCGGGTGACAGCCAGGGCGGGCTGAAAAATATACAAAAATATAATACTTACAGTGAAAATAGAATCAAAGTTGCTCGAAAAACAAACGAGATATAATTATTTGTCCCTCTGTATATCTGTCCCTCTCGCGAAAACGCTGTTTTCTATGGCAGCTGTATAGGCGTCATGTAATTTGACGTCAGAGTTCGTATTGAACTTCTCTATTTGTAATATTTGAACTTCATCGCTGATGAAAGTAGGTATTTAAAAATAATTTTATGGTTGTTTACTAGACCTAATAAGTATTTCATTTTGCAAATAAAAAAATTGCCCGCATATTCCATGTTAAACCATCTAGGATACATTTTATTCAGGGAGTATGTTCCGACTTTCACCACGAAACTACTCTGGCATAGGCTTGACAAGGATATAAATACCGAAGCAGCTGTTATTAAAAATTATATACATATCGAAAACATTTTTAAATATTTCTTTTAAAATTTGAAAATATATAAAATAGTAGTGCGACGGTGTCGCGAGCAGGGTCCGAGCTATTATTATATTAAAAACTTAGGAAAAAATACGAAAGCAATCCAGAAAAATCTTTTCAAACCCAAGCACATTACTCACAACATTTTAGATACCCCTAAGTCCGAACAGGTAGTTTAGGAAACAGTCTAGAATAAATAACTTTTATCTACGTACGGAGACCATTAAAGCATTAACTCAACTAGAATGAAACGACCTACGTACTAACTAACTATACATAGAGGTATATGTATGTACCTAGAGGGCATTTTCGTATCTAAACTAAAAATATGAATGCTAAAGTAATTCTGTCTGTTTGTCACCTCTTCACGTCTTAACGGCAGAACGAGTTTGGATGAATCTTTGTACTACTAGGTCTAGACTAGGAATACAACATTGGAGACTTTTTGTCATCATCTTCCTGCCCTTATCCCATGTTACTTGGGGTCAGCACAACACGTTTTTTTTTTCTTTCATTCTGTCCTGTCAGCCGTCACGCTATCACTTATACCCTTTTGTTTCATATCACTCCTCACAAAATCCATCCATCTTTTCTTTGGCCTTTATATGACATTTATATCTATAACTCTTTTAGTTACATGCGTTTCATCCCTCCTCTTCATATGACCAAACCAAGACAAGCAATTCTCTTTCAGCTTTTCCGTCCCTGGTGCCACTTTTAAACTACCTCTAATGTACTCATGTCTCACTTTATCCATTCTCGTTACTCCATACATCCATCTCAACATTCACATCTCCGCTACATGCAATCTTTTTTTATCCTATCCATCATTGGAGACTTTTTATCCCGAAGGTTTATTCCCTACTATTATTTTCGCATTTCACGAGGTCGAATCCGCTGGCTGAAGCTTGTCCAAGATAAAGTCTATTTTCTATGTCATTTTGGAATTGTATTGCATTGTTTATTCGGGATTTCGGGGCTTAGCAGTTGCTTTCATTGCGGCTGGTAATGGAACCCTAATTGTAATTGTAACAATGGCTACATGTTTCATTTACACTGGCATTGGTAAATCTACTTAGCAGGATAGTTGGCTAGTCATCGTTATAAGCTTATATTATTTAAATGCTGGTATTATGTTAGCCTATTTCGAACTGATTTTTGCGAAGATAAGCTTATCTGAAGTAATGTAAAATGATTTTTTATTTTTATGTCTATAACTAAGCAACCAGTCATCATGAAAATTTGCTGGTAGGCACTTTTCGGGTATCAAAACTGCGTGGATCGCTCGGAGGACACGGTGGAGCATACGGTGGAGGTCTGCCCTGTTTGGGCGGAGCATCGCCGTGTCCTCGTCGAGGCGATCGGCGGCGATGATCTCTCGCGTCCGGCCCTAGTTCAATCCATAGTCTGGAGCGAGGAGGAATGGGAAGCGGTCACCTTGGAGAGAACGAAACCTCACGCCCCAGCCGCCGCAACATAAGAAGACGTCCCGAGTGTCGGGAGTCACAGGGCGATTCCCGACCACCGACGGCGCGGGCCTGCGGACGGCGAGCTTTGGGTGGCTCGCCGTCCGATCAGAACCAGGCCCGGGTCGAAAAACACTTTGGGCACTTTTAACTTGGAGTGGAACTCGAATCCTGAAGTTTCAGACGAACTGATACTCTATTAGCCTTTCGAAAAGAAAAATGGAGCAGAGTCGATGACGTGTTAGGTACATTACCTTTTGTCCGACTAGAATCTTATTCAGAAACTAAGTATAAAGTTAGCTTCGAGTACAGAAAGTTTCCCCAAATTGATTCATCTCCCTTGGCTATTTTATAGGTACTTTGATTCGCAATATAAAGATCCAATACAATTTGTAATTACATCGTCTGACAACTTTGAAAGTATATACCGATCTATGAAATATCACACACGTCTGAAAATTCCAGTAAGTTAATAGAAATTGCAAAATGTAACGAGAAAATGAATTGATATTTGCGCATAATTATTTAAGTCTTGCTTTGGACGACTTGTCATTTAAATAAGTTGCGCCGAAAATCATAAGCTGAATTCTAGACTAATGCTGATTTAGTGTGTACCGATTACATTGCTTAAAACTGGGGGGTGTAATTAAAATTATGACAGTGCATCTTTCTATAATACTGAACTGAAGAACATTAAATTATACTATTGAAAATGTTCTTAAATATAAGAGTGTGAATTTCTATTCGTGTTTTTTTTTTCTAAGCAAAGCCAAAATGGTCAATACCATTCTTTGTAATCAAAATAACAATTAGCGTATTGATGAATGTCCTTGAACATCCATTTGTCACTGGTCAGCCCTTAGATTCGTTTGTGGACAATCACAAAAAGACAGGGCTGGTTTAAATTGACCACTCCCCAGATCTATTCTGTGGTCGAACAAAGATAACCATTTCGTTTCTCTTTGTTCACAGGTGTTCGAGGTCTTCACAACTTGGAGATCAACGTTCCCAACGCAGTGTTAGTAGGAGAGACTGTGACGCTAGAATGTAGCTGGCAACTAGAAGATGAGGAGGCTTTATACAGTGTCAAATGGTACCGAGGAAGGGAAGAGTTCTACCGGTACATCCCGAAGGAACTTCCACACACCAGAGTGTTCCCACTACCAGGAATTGAAGTAGATGTAAGTAACCACGTTAAATTCCATTAGATCCACAATTTAGCTCAAGAAAAATGAAGGAATAAATGCGAAAATACATTTCAATCTAGGTAAACAGGAAAATAATTCCTTTATTAATGATATTTTCCTTTCATATTCCTTGAAGGGTACCTACGGGTATAATAAACAAGCAAGGCGCAAAAAATCTCATTATGGCTTTGCTAATGCACCCAGAATAAATACCGCTTGCTTTACCAATAGTAAAAGGGAAAAATAACGCGAAGCCAAGATAAATTAGAACGAGGTAAAAAGCTTTTACGGTTGGTACTTTATAGGTGATGCAAGTTGAAGCTCATTTTCATTAAAAGATTCACAGTATGCGAAGACTCTCCGCATGCGGGGAAGGCTAATCTAGAGAGTGCACGGAAGAAGAATAGTCATTTCTCAACCAGACAACGACAGAATTGAGACCTATCGTGCTTTTTTGGCATCTCAAATACAACCTGTAACAGAATCAACGCAATACCTCTTAAGGGGTTATTGTACTCATCATTATGAACAACTTTCACAATGGGACCAACACGGAAATCGCGAAAAAAAATCGAAATCGACTCCCCCATACATTTATATGCGCATGACTCGACAAAATGTACTGAACAGCTGATTTTTTTCGCGATTTCGGGATTGGTTCCTTAGTAAAAGTTGTTCATAATGATGAGTAGAATGACCTCTTAAGAAGTGTTGCGTTTATTCTGTTACACGTTGTATAACAAGAATATGGTTTATTTTTGGTTACGATGGTATGAAAGATGATATTCTTTGCTTCAGGGAATACTGTCCATTTTAGGTTTGAGCTATTAGAATTCGAAAAATTCTTACACTTGAGACGGAAATTAAACTAATGTCTGATTTCTGTCGGGATTCGGTACATTCTTCTTTCTTTCTCTTACTCTTCGTAACATATCGTTGGAGCTGCAAGGATTATCTAGATATTATAAAAAAAACTGGCCAAGTGCGAATCGGACTCGTGTGCAAATGGTTCCGAACCAATTGCATTTTTGTAACATGTTATTTTAACACTAGAGACTTCTTTTAGGTTTTACTGTAATCTGTAAGTTAAGAACTATTATCTGCATTTTTTTTTCAAAATTTTAGGCTCAGTAGTTTCGGAGATACGGGTCATTTTTGGTCTAATTTCTGCAATAAATTCTGAACTATTTATTTTAAAATTATGATTAAAACTCTCACAATAAGTCCTTTCCACGACACGGTTTAATTTTTTTTTATTGAAGTTTTCTAGTTAGACCCCCAAAAGTCACCCCCATCCTCAAAATTTATTTATTTACGTAACGCGTCCGGGTTTGGGTCACAGAAATCCATATATTATTATGTACCAAATTTCAACTGAATCAGTCCAGAAGATCCGGAGGAAACTGGTTGTGACAGACGGACAGACAGACAAACAGACAGATCGACAGACAGAGAGACCGAGTGATCCAATAAGAGTTCCGTTTCTTACGGATGTTCGGAATCCTAAAAATACTAGCTGACCCGCGCAACTTCGTCTGCGTCACATTTTCATTAATGTTCTGCTCCTATTGGTCTTAGCGTGATGACATATAGCCACACTGCAAACAAACAAACAAACTCTTCAGCTTTATATATTAGTATAGATGACTGCGTAATTTTGGATGCCAATCTATATGAATATTATAAAGCAGAAGAGTTTCTTTGGTTGAACGCGCTAATCTCAGGAACTACTGGTCCGATTTGAAAAATTCTTTCAGTGTTAGATAGCCCATTTATCGAGAAAGGCTACAGGCTATATGTCATCACGCTAAGACTAATAGGAGCGGAGCAGTAATGAAAATTATGACGCAGACGAAGTTGCGCGGGTCAGCTAGTTCTAAATAAAATCTGTCCTCGCAAAGCAGACCCCTACTGCATGCGGTCAATAAATCCCCAATCTCCCGAAGAAAAGAAACACTATCATAATAACCGCTCACTAGCATGATCATAACTCGCATCCACTTTATTCTTCTCCGGGGACCATATATCGTCCCTAAGTCCAAAGATCGCATTCAGAAAATTCAAGCAAATCCATTCTTTAAAACTTTCCAAACAAATTCCACGTTCGAAGCTGATAAAGCCGGAGATACAGCGTGTAATTTTATAGCTTTAAACCTGGAAGCATAGCACTTATATTATATTGGAAGTCACTTTCAGTATGTTAGTAGTTGTTAGGATAGGCGTGAACATACTCTCTTCCGAAGTTTATTTATTAACCGCTCTTTTATGGGATGTTTACATTGCAAGCACTATTTTCGGGTCGTCAAAATAAACGAGTGCAGTGTTCAGTGCGGTTTCCGACAAAGAATCGGCCTTTTTAATCACGTATTGTTGAAGGCGTTGGTATAGAGGATTGATTGTAACACCTGAGTAGTTAGGTAAGTCTTGATATAAATCAGCAATGGTGGTATCTATAGCTTGGCAAATCACGTCATTGATGATTATTACAATGAAAATAGTTTTGTTAAGCAAAATGTCCTAATAAATATAATACGCGATAATTAAAAAACTAACATATTAATTCTTGAAAGAAAAGTGTTATTATTTAAACCTCATACATATTTTAATATAAAAGTGGGCTTTGTTAAAAATGAATGTACAAAACACAAAGACCAAAAGATCGTATCAAATTATTTCTTCTTTCTACTTTTCTTCAAACCGTAAAGACTACTGAGAATTTACAGATTATTTGAAGATAATTTCATTAGCTTTACGTTAATGTAATACGCCTCTAGATGTTTTGAAGACTTTGAAATAACCAAGACTTTCTTTTGTTTAAACATTAAAGATTTATTTGTCAGTATTATTAATTAATTTTCTTTGTAAACTATACTTTCTCGAGTACCCGACCATTAGTGAGAGCAGACTGTACATATTTAATCGAAAGAGAAGCTAGGTTGAGTGAGAATACTAAATTGTTATAAAAGTAAAGTTGTTAAAGTAATTACTTAGCTTAATATTTATTAGTCTTCTCTGACTTTACATTTAGGTAAATGCTTGCTGTTGCTTGGCCTATTACGGATACAAACTTAGTCGAACTATGAGCAGGTTTGAAACAATAACTAGACAGCTTTTATATCAACACGCGATGATCAAGAGCTTCTAGTTTATTACTTTTTATAGTTTATTAAGTTTCTGGAAGGCGGTGAGATGGTCTAGCCACAATCTCTTTACCTACGGAAAACTTGGAGTTTGCGAAGCGGCTTCCCGCAGCTCTGTCGAGGTTTGATATAGAACATAGATAAGTAAGTGTGTAAGTACTAGCTGACTCTGCAAACGTTGTTTTGGCAAATGAAAAAAAAATAGCCTACCACCTATTGTCATACCTACCGAATATATACACAAAATTTCATGAAAATCAGTAGAGCCGTTTCGGAAGAGTTCGGTAACAAACACCGTGACACGAGATTTTTATGTATAAGATGAAATGCAGAAATTGAATACCTATGGTCGTTTGTTTTATTATTTAAAGGCAGGCTGTCTTTGTCAGAAAAGGCCATATTGCGTAGATAAAACAAATCAATGTCTTTATGAAGTATTACAAATTGACAAATCAGATGAAGTAATTAAAATTAATGTATGTAAAGATCTACCCACTAAGCTCGTGGTCGTAGGATATGAACACCAATCGTCCACTAACTGTCTCTGTATTTACTCCTCAAGTTTCATCACAATTCCTCAAATCATTATAATACTTTCCAGATTGATTCTACCAAACTGTATTTTTTTTTTTACTTTTTGGGCGAGTATCCCAGTACTTGGTGTTACGTTAGGTTGACATCTGTCACATTCGTTTCAGATTCTAATATATAAATCTCTTAGTATCAAGTGCAATTCTTTAAAAGTTCCTATTTACATTCTGTATTTACGTGTTTATCCCCGTACTGGAATACCATGCAACAAGGAGCAAAACATTATTTCATCTGCTGCTTTTGATCGCCCTGTGCACGATGGCGTGTTAGAGGATATTATTGATCACCTTTATTGTAAAAGACGATTCGATTTATTACTACAGCAAATTTTGTTTTGCATTAAGATAGATGTTGTTTTCATCAATCGCAAATATCTAATCAGTATTGTAAGTAGCTACTTAGTAGGTCTTGCAATTAAGAATCCCTACTAATATTATAAATGCGAAAGTAACTCTGTCAGTCCCGCTGTCACGCCAAAACTACAGAACCATTTAAATGAAATTTGGTACACAGATAGTCTAGAGCCTGAAAAAGGACATAGGCTACTTTTTATCCCGGGAGTATTTTCCCTAGGGATCACGCGGGCGAAGCCGCTGGCAAAGCTAGTATAATATAATCCAATACTTCAGCTGTTCACGGTTTGGTTTAATGATTATGTCTCATTGCTTTATACCAACATAATAATCAGGAATTAATTAATCTTACCATGTGACGATTGATCAATCACAATAGAAGATAAGCGCTTGGTACCTAGCCGGATGTATTAGTAGATAACAAGAAATCACATACCTCCTCGATATGAGAACTGTTCTAGAATTAGTTTTTAGGATTACGTACGATTTTTATGTTGGTTCAATTACAAAAATATCAGTTAAATAATACCATTTGATATAGTGTCGTTTTTTAATTTACGGTAACTCACGACATCCATAATCGAATTCGTAAAAAAAATATTAAGAGAAATCGAGGAAGCTGTAGTTTGCTAGATAACCTCCTCAATTTCTCTTAATTATTTTTAAGAGTTCATAATTTTGCTAACAATTATTAAATCATGACTGTTAGCAAAATTACACTGTAGTTAACATTTTGACAGCTTAGCTTTGATTTTTGCTACCAAAAGACAACCTCTGTTAGGAGCGTTTCAGTAATGCGGGTCTTTAAAAGGTACGGACCCTTAGTGAGCGAGCCAAATCCGCACTTGACTGCCTACAAGTTATCATAAACAATCCAATAGAGGTTTTATCTACGGAAAGATAAAAGGCGCTATGGTAATTGTTCTATTAAAAATGTAAGATTATTGGCATAATAAATAATAATAATAAAATCATTTTATTTCGGACAACTAAGAGATCCATAAATTGTTAGTAACAGGTTTGCACTTATACACTATTGTTAGTAACTTAACTAAAGACGAATTAATGAGAGGACCACCCATGTACTAAATACCAAAATACTAGGGAATAAGTCTTCTCACCAATTGCCTTATTACCTATAGGAAGTATCAGCCGCCACAGCCTTCAGGATGCTATTGCGACTGCCTCTTATTCTGCTCAGGAGCGAGGCCATTTTCTTGCGTATGATAGCATGAAACCCATCGGTATTGGCTATCACGAACATTTCAGAGGCACTGCAAAAACGAGGCAATCGCAACAGCATTCTAAAAATATTATTATATTGGACGCGTAGGACATCCAGCGATCTTTTCGAGTAATTGACCCAAAGGTTAGCTTAGATAATGAGTGCGGCACGACAAAAGGGCACATAAAATAGAACAACAAACGATATTGTGGGAAATCGTACATTGAGTCGCGTCGTTCCGCCAACTTTGATGGGCGGAGGTTTCTTATGGCTTTGGAAGCTGAAATAAGCAATTCCGATATGAAATCTGACGTATGATTTCATAAGACTTCTGGGGAAAACGTGACAGCGAAGTTTTTTTGTAAACGTCGAAGACAAAATTGGAAGTTCTTCGGTACTTTCATCCAATAATTTTCCATGTACGTTGTTAGCATTCTACAAATCTCTAGAGATAATAGACATGAAAATAATGATCTAAATATTCGTAAAGGAAAAGCAAGAAGTTAAATATATTTGAGATGCCAGCTAAGTACTCTCAGGAGCTAAAGTTGGGTCGCTGCTCACCCGAAGTGAAGTTACAAAATGAATATGCGAATGATAAACCGAAACGAAGTTAGTGTCACAGAAAGTTTGACGTTTATCTAATGAATAGGTTTTCAATTAAATAAGAGTTGTATTTGGATTATTACAAACTATGTAGGTCTTATCTCTGGATCGGGCCGACCGCAAGGGCTTTGAAATTGAAAAGGACGAATTAGAGGGTTATCGCACAAGCTAGGGGTCATCCGATGTGTAAAGTATACATGTAGAACAGGGTTTTTGAACCTTTTTTAGTTTTTACTTCTCTTACAACGAGCCTCTTGGGACATGTCTGTGGACCCCAGATTGAGGATCCCTGCTATATGTATTTACCTATAACTACTTGAAGATAAATATACTCTTTTGGAGTTAAGTATAATTACCGTCATTGCTGGATTGTCCAAAAGAAATTAAATAGAAACGAAAGCTTTAATTGAATAATTATGTACTTAAACCTTTTTAAGTATGCCACCGGCGACGGCGTGACGTTATAAATAGCTTTTCAGGAAATAAGTTACAAATATAGGAGGAAGTCAAAAAGAATTTCCTGAATATAACAGTTTTTAACCGACGGTATTTCTGAGAAAGCCAGGAATACCTTCTTGAGTAACTTGCACTGATAACGGTTCTAGGATATCTTGCAAGTACTTGAGCTTTTCATTCAGTTGTTACAACCTGCCAGTGGTTCTACGTGCCCGTCTAATTTCCTGACTTTTCTTTCTAAGAAACAGTATCTACGGTTACGTGGAAAAAGATGTTTTCAAACACAATTTCCTTCTGAAGTATCTTTTGAAATTATGTTCCCATTGTGGATGTAACTGAGTTAATGATAATAACTATAACGAAATTAATTTTCGAACGCATACTGTGATGAGCTACATTATAGATATTTTATAATTTGAACTTTATAATTAACAGGCAGCGAAAATCGGAAATATTTTGCATTTGTACATAATCTGTACTTTAGGTACACTTAAAACTAGATGTTCTATATAAAGTTCAAATTAAATGTAATTCGGTAAATTTCGTTGAAAACTACCGTAAAACAGTACAAATGATACCTCACGGATCGATCCATGTCAGTCGTAAACAAGGCGATGTAACTAATTCGTATTTTTATTACGCACTAAAACATTTATTTCGGATGCCTTCCAATATCATGTAACATTAATCTTAATTTGTGGCACTATAAATTACTTACAAATTGTAGTATTTAGGGTACTTAGCCTTGGAAGGGTGCTTTTCACATATTTTTATATGATCGATATTGGTTGCTGTAGTTAATTTATGGTGGGTGTAATTAGCGTGGTTGAAAACCGTGGTTCCTAATATGTGACACGATATAGTGTTATTTTTCGTGATGTGGCATCGTAAATCTGTGCCGTGTTTAGAGGTGAGAGACTACATAAAAACGGGGCGTATATAGCAATAATATTCATGAGCTCTTATGTTTAACAGCATATTATGAGCATAATCACTGGGACGTAGTAAACAAATAAATGTCATTTTATTTCCTATAAAAATCTTTACGAGTTTACTAGCAAGTGTTTTTGGTTTCTAACAAGACTCTTTTTGAAATTCGAATGGAAAATCGCGGGAAAACCCGTATCATACACGTGACTAAGAGTGTCAACAAATATCAACAAACGCAATTTTAATCAGCCTTAAATTGGGTTAATCCATTATTTTTAATCCCAATACATCATTATCTTTTCTCGGTTTCATTGATAACATTATGTTTTGTGGCCTTCTTTTTATCAAAGTAAGTTCTATTTTAATCGAGGTACTTTCCTGATGTGCATTTTATAAGGAAAAAGGAAAACTTCATAAAAAATAAATGAAAAGTAAAAACCAATCTAATCGTTTTAAAATATTTAGTATTTTTAAAATCGCATTTTTTTTTCTTGGATCGAAAGAGCAGTGCTAACTGACTGACTGACTGGAGCTGGAGAGATCGGAGCATCTTCTAATGGAGAAGCGATTTTGGCTTCACATAGGTTTTTTTTTTATATTGTTTGTTTTTAATCACTTAATATTGTTTTATTGGTTGTCTTGTGCGACTCTCAAATCAACATTTTTTCTTCTTTCCATACCTCTCTATTCTGACCGATCTCTGGACAACTCTGACCGCAAACGTCATCAGAGTGCTAATTCTATTATTTGTCAAAAACAATCGGTCAAAAATGTAGGGTAATTGTGGTGTTTGTAACAGATTGCGTCTGAGATGGTTTATTTTTTATTTATTCCAGAAAAGTAACTTAGAAAAAAATACACATATGTTCTGCCAAACTGCTGTACAGTTTGTGGGCAGTGTTCTCGTAGATACAGTTTTGTGATCCAAGTAGTTACTTATCGACTACTTTGTACTTACTACTATGTTGAACGAAAAATAATAAAAAGGTATTATGTATCTAATGATGGGTTCAGGTCGTGTGCACACCACCCAATCGTCCCGTGAATTCTAAAATTGTAGAATTGACACTCAGATGGTGACACTTCCTTTCTTAATGAAGTTTAATGTTTACGTTGTTTTCTCTTTATACAGATATCCCGTTCGGGTGCCCGACGCGTGGTTCTGCAGCAGGCGACGCCGGCGATGGCGGGCCGGTTCCGATGCGAGGTGTCTGCCGACGCGCCCACCTTCCACACGGAGATACGATCAGCTCCCCTCGAAGTCGTCGGTAATTAACACTATGTTATATTACAAACTGTCTTAAGTTAGTATAATTAGCCACAGATTTAGAATTTCCCGATAATGTCCAAATCATCGCTGAATGACGCCATATTCATGGAAAATATTTCCACATCTAACCAATTAAACGACCAATCCAATCATTGAACTATCGAGAAGTTCTAAATTGGGGCCAGGTTTTGGATGGCTTTTGGTTTACCCAGATTGTGGGCAATGGCTTCATAAACATTTCATTATCAAAGTAGCACAGCTTAAATTATTTCAAAGCGTTGGTATTTTGCAAACTCTACTAACCCTTATAAACAGGACTATCTTATTAAATCAGAGCAATGATAATTTTTGAGTTGTCAAATTGAAGTAATGCGATTAAATTACTAATTAGAGTTCCGAACGTCACGTCCGTGTGAAAAAACGCACATCTCTTATAGGAGTGTGTCTGTCTGTCACAGACTCACAGCCAATTTATTTCGAATCTACTGAACCGATTCAGTTGAAATTTGGTACAAATATGAACTTCAGTGATCTTGCACGGACGCGTAACGTAAATACATATTTTTAACCTTTTTAACCCCCGACGCAAAAACGACGGGGTGTTATAAGTTTGACGTGTCTGTGTGTGTGTGTGTGTGTGTGTGTGTGTCTGTCTGTCTGTGGTATCGTAGCTCGCTAACGGATGAACAGATTTTGATTTTTTTGTTTGAAAGGTGAATTAATCGAGAGTGTTCTTAGCTATGTTCGATGAAAATCCGTCCAAGATGGCCGCCGCCACAAAATGGCGGATGACATATTTCTTCACAACTCCCTCAATATGGCTATCAAATGAAAAGGCTTGACTAGTACAATACTATACACTATGACAAATTTCAAATCCAAGATGGACGCCACCACAAAATGACAAATTACATTTTTTTTTCACAACTCCCTCAATATGGGTATCAAATGAAAACGCTTAACTATAGGAATGAGGAATATTAACTAACGAAATGAAAATTAAGTTTAAAAAGCATGAAATAAAAATTAAATTTTAAAGGATTTTTTGTCGGGGTTTTTTAAATTTTTAATTTAATTTTTTGAGCATAAACAAATGAAACAAATATTTTGAAAAATTACATGCAAAACCTAGTTAGTATCAAAGATAATAAATAGGATAACCCGGATAACCAATTAAAAGTCTATGTTTAAAGAAAAAAGTACGATACGCACTTGGCCGGTTTTTATTATTGTAATGTTTATTTTCACAATCATTACGCTAACACAAAATGATTTGCTTTTTGCCTGTGAAAAATCTTTTATTAATTTATCAACAAACAACTGAACTGCGATGTTAAATTACTTTTTGATTCAACCCGTAATTTCCCAGGATATTTTCACTTCAATCTGTAGGTTTATCATTTCGGTGGAAATATCAAAAATTATCATATTTTAGGAATATTAATGCAGTGGCCGGCCAGCAATTGGCGTGGGATTAGGATTACCATAACTTGGGGAATTATTAAAGGCAATATATAATGACATTGGAAACTGAAATTAATTTTCACTTTGGAAATGTGGAGCCGAAATAGCACAATCACAAAATGTATGAATTCGAAAGCGGGAAATGATATACAAAAGATATTAAATTATATCAGCATGATTTTCTGCCAAAGGGGACAATTTGTTGAAATATTTTTTTGAATGACTAGATCTATGTCAGATAATGCGTTTGTTCCGAAATGTAACCCAGTATACTGACCAGGGCTCATGACGTCATGAATCCGACCCCATATTGTACTGGTGTGCTACCATTTTGTACTGGTGAGACAAGTGTGACGTATATAGTAGTATATCAAACGGGCGTGTGTGCATCAGACTTGGAGGATTTTTTATTGTATGACTAGCTGTCCCCCGCGGCTTCACTTCCGTCAACTGGCATCTTTATTATTTTTTTCTTTCATAAGAACAAAAACAAACAAAAAAAAGAATTAGCGTAATCGGCCCAGCCATTCACGCGTGATGCTGTGACCAAGGGAAATAGGGATTCATTAAATATATAGGTATAAGATTTGTAATATTCGCAATAATGATTGTTTTAAACGAGCACAAACACTATTCTCAATATGGTGTCAATTTATGACGTCAACGCACTGGCCAATATACTGGCCAGTGCGTTGACGTCATAAATTGACAATTACGAACGGAACGAATTAGTATGGCGTAAACGGAACAGTATGGGGTCGGATTTATGACGTCATGAGCACTGGCCAGTATACTGGGTTATATTTCGGAACACACGCTTTTTGTGTACATGTTTATCAAATGTCAAAATAAATCAATCTGTCAAACCGTTTCCCAACTATGTGTGATGGTGTTGCCAGTTTGACCGGATGCAGCTGAATATTATTACATAAATCGGCAGCTTATATGACTTCCACAACCCAGTTACTGGATCAGGTACTGGTCTAACTACCCGTAACGACGAATGACAGTCAATAACTAGCTTTTGCCCGGGACTTCCTACACACATATCTTGTTTTTTCCCGTTCCCATAGGAGTTTCAAGAATTCCTCTCCTAGTGCACCCCTACACTTCCTAAGAGACTTACAATCCAAATTTTAGCTTTCTACGATTAGCAGTTTCGGCTGTGCATTTTCTCTCAGACACTCATTCACTTAGTAACGGAAGCATATACAGGTGAATTTTAAAAGTGTACCTTCATGGCCAAATCCGAATCTATGAGGAAATTAAAAAAACACTGAAAGGAATTTCGAGCCCGATTTTGATGAAAAGTAAAACTACATCATTCGATTTTTGAAAAATCGTTGTTCATACCCAGGAATCGAACCGATTGATTTTGAAAAAAAATAAACTTCCGTATTATTACACCATCCGAAAGTATAATAATAATGATAAGTATAAATAATAAGGATCAAATTCTGGGAAGGAGCTCATTTTTAACAAAATACTTTTTTAATTTAAAAAAAAACAACTGAACATTTTTACAAAAATCAGTGATACAGTTTTAATTTTCATCAAAATCAGGCCCGAGAATCTACAACTGCAGCATTGGATTTTTGTCAGAGTTTTTAGAACTAATTTGTTAAAAATGAGCTCTTTCCTTTAGTTTGCCATGTGTCTTCTCAGAATTTGATTCTTATTAGCTACACTTTCAGAAGGTGTACACTCACAGGGTGTGTTTATTATTGCAAAATAAACTGGTTCGATTCCTGGGTACGAATAACGATTTTTCAAAAAACCAACGATGCAGTTTTAGTTTTCATCAAAATCGCTCGAGACTCCTTTCAGTGTTTTTCGATATTCCTCATAGTTTCGGATTTAGCCATGAAGGCACACTTTAAAAATTCGTCCTGTATAATCGATAAACGGAAGTTTTATAAATATTGATATTCATATTATTACATGGACTGGCAGCTTATCTGACTTTCACTACCCACTTAGATACTGATACCTAATGGTAACAATAGTAGTCTGAATACCCGTAACGACAGTCACAAATCTAAAATTGGCAGCCGAGACCAACAGATAAACAACGTGTTTATAAAATAATGTCATGATGAAAATGAAAAAGCGTCGGTGGGTACACATGAGTAGGTACTTATACCGGTAATTCGAGTAAAACCTGTACGGTGACAGTGAATCGGGTCGAGTGCCTAACAGACGAACCTCACTGAAGAAGCTCTTCAACCAACGTAAACGTTATTCCAGTACATTGAACAACTTTACTGACACGACGCTCACACACAGAAATCCTACTAATACCTATAGGGGTGGTACTTAAATGTGAAAGTTTATGATGTCTTCCGAAGTTTGTATGTTTGTTCCTCAATGGATCTTCAACGGCTGAACTGATTTGTACAAAATTTAGCGTGCAGATAGAACATAGCTTTGATTTAACATTCTAACTTATAGGTATATAAATGCGATAGTGAGTTTGTTTGTTTGTCACAGAGCCAAAATTACTGAACTTGTTTTGATGAATTTTGGGACCCTGGAGACGGTTATAAGCTCTTTAACGCGATTAAAACCGCGTGCAAAAGCTAGTTTAAACCAAATATTTATATATTTTCCATAGTATGTGAAACTGCGCTAAAAATTCAGTAAAGAAATAAAATTTTGTCGCAGAAGTAAGTCAAGTTTACAAATTACTAGATAATGTTACATCAAAAGTTTTCAGATTAGTCATAATGCTCAAGTTGATCATCTTTGTATAGTTCGTTGCTCAGATAATAACTTAATCTGTGAATAAGTATCTAGCTACTTACAAAGTTTTGAAGTCAATTTTGAGTATTTTAGCAATTTATTATTTATTTATGTAATTTAATTTACTTACTTAATTATTCATATGATGGTTGCTGTACGTGAGTAGGTACTAATAAATCGTAGCAAGAGAACATGGATTTCAAGGATTATCATTATCTGCCTAGTCTTTCCCAACGATATTGGGGTCGGCTGCCAGTCTAACCGATTTCCGCTGAATACCTATTTAGTATATATTAAATTACATATATTAAATATAAATTTAATACATAGTTTTTTACATGGAGCGGCTGCCAACCACACCTCCTCAACCCATTTACTAACACGGTAATTCTTTCCAAGACTGTAGTCAGAAGTTCTGGCTTCTGACAATCCGTAATAACTGCCAAAGATCTCCAAATGACAGCCGGGACCAATGGCTAACGTGCTTTCCAAGGCACAGAGGAATCTCGGTATATTAAGATGATCACCCATCCGCAGACCGACCTCGGCAAGCGTTGCTTATCTTTTAATATTGACCCGTGCGGCTGTTATATTTTAGACTACCTACATTTATTTAGCTCCATTCGCGTTTCGCTGAACGATTCTGGTCACACTTATACAGTTCTGCTTCTATCAGCCGCGTACAGCATCGTAAGAATGAGAAAGGCGCTAAATACGCGGCGAAGATGGTAAGATGTCCGTGACTACCGCAGAACCACCGCCGCCAATCGCTTCCATATTTGGTAAATAATTAGTACTCAATTGGTACTAATTATTAGTACTCGAACAAAAAAATTGGTACCTTCGTAGTTTTCGAGAAAATCGACTTTGAAGGTGGTCTGGCGGTAGTCACGCTCTTTACTCATTTAGTATTGTGCTCTGAAAATGGACATTTCTATGTGCGATATTTTTTATCGTTTTGCTTCTTGCAGAAGAAATAGATAATATTAAACGCAAAAAACTGGCCAAGTGCGAGTCGGATTCGCGTGCAAAGGGTTCCGAACGAATTTAATTTTTTTAACATGTTATTTTAACACTACAGACTTCTAATAGGTTTTCCTGTAATCTTTAGGTAAAGATCTATTATCTCCATTTTTTTCAAAATTTTTGGCTCAGTAGTTTCGGAGATAAGGGGGGGGAATGGTCATTTTTCGTCTAATTTCGTAAATAACTTCAAAACCATTTGTTTTAAAATTATGAAAAAAATATAATTAAAACTCTCACAGTAAGCCCTTTCATTTGATATGTCACACGATATAGTTCAAAAAACTTTTTTTTTAAATTTTCTAGTTTGACCCCCAAAAGTGACCCCCATACTAAAAATTTAATGATTTACGTAATGCGTCCGTGTTCGGGTTACAGAAGTCCATATGTGTACCAAATTTCAACAGAATCGGTCCAGTGGATCCGGAGAAAACTGGCTGTGACAGACGGACAGACAGACAGACAGACAGACAGACACCCGAGTGATCCTATAAGGGTTCCTTTTTTTTCGGAACCCTAAAAATTAAACGCAAACCAGAGTGGATCGACCCAGTACAGGTACAGTCCAAGAACTAGATCGAAGGATTGAGAATTTATCTCTCTCTGACAATTCTACGGACTTTAGACCAATAAAACTAGAAGTATAATTCACGTACTAATAGAAATATTTATTCTTGGCAATTTCTTCGAAGAGATTACTCTTCGATCTCACTCTTGGACTATACCTACCTTAAAAATTGAACTCATTATATCTTCTAAACTAAGACCCGATTAAATCTGTGACTTAGCGAAAATTTGTAACTAATTAGCGACTATTGAGAGAGAAAACAGATCTTCGCTAGATGCCCTAGCTTTTGAGATTCAAATAGACCAAACTGGGGTAGGCGCACCCCAGATAGGCCACCTATACACCCTTATAACTTTTGAACCAGTGATCGACTAATGCTGGTACTGTGACATTTTTTTTTATATTATTACAATTAAAATCCCTGATGGTGGCCATGCCAGTGTCAGTCACACAAGGAGTCGAGAACCATCCGTGTACCGCGCTGTTCTGCCGCGTAAGGCCGCGTTCGACGCTGAATGCGGCGGAACAGCGCTGAACTCCATACATAGCACTCGCATGATAAAAACAGATTTGTCCTTATTTTATACTTGTTTGCCGCGAAAGCTGAAAAGACATGATGATGACGGATGATGCGGACTCATCTTCATACAAAATCGTTGTTTTCTATGGGCATAAGCTGAATAGAGCTGAAAAAGTGTGAGTACTCCCTTCATTAAAATTGTGAACCGATTCCACCAATGTCACAGTATCATAATAGGTATTAGCGTGTAAAGTATCCATCAGACCATGCAGTTTTGGCATCACTTACGTAGGTAGGACCTGTTTCAATCTGGTTAGCTTTTTCCCTATACAACTGACTACAAATAACATATGTCATAGATCTAAACATGACAGGCAAGACAAACGGAGGAGTCTTGGTAATAAACGGTCACCCATCCACAGACCGACTTCGGCAAGCATTGCTTAACCTCGAAAATCAACACGAGCGGCTGTTACTATTAGCCACGCAGTCCACCACGAGCTCACAAAAAAGTACACATACTGTGATTAATGTATAATATAAACATTTTTATTAGTGATTAATTAAATTTATAAATAAGTAATATTAAACAAGCAATAAATCCTAACTATATACATATTAATATACAAAAACTAATACACTCAGGCGTCGAAGAATTCCTCCGCATCGCTGTCATCCGGAAACGTGCCCAGAAGACTGGCAGCATTGCCACGTTGAATGGCAATACTAATTCTTTGAGCAAAGAACGAGCCAGCCTTCTGGTCACGCAAAGTGTCGATCAGTCGGCGAGAAATATCCTTAAAAAGTTGACGCGCACTCGGACCCCATAACCCTAGTGTTTCGACCCCAAACGGCTCAAAACTGTAATTATCAATAAGGTTACAGTATTTGCGCCGCTTGAGGGCCTCAGCAGTCGCAGCAGCAGCGCCGGCACAGCTCGCCGTACTTGGAACATGTGATGGCGCAAGGGTGTCGACACATGTAGCGTCCCACACCAGAGGCCTACCCACCTTCCACGGCACCAACGTCATACCATCTGGTCTCTTCCCATCGTCACGTACCAAGCCACTAGGTTCTAATACTGCAGGTACGCCGGCGGTGACAAGAGCTCGACGAATAATATCATTGATGCTAGCGTGCCGTGCTATGCGGCCTGCGCTCTTGCAGCAGGAAAGACCATGGTGTCCGAGGCTGTCGACAGCTACTCCGCAGTGACAACGATGCGGAACAACACAAGGTGCGCCTAAGCGGAGACAGACCGCGATCCGAAACGATGCGTCATCCATCATAGTACCTATGGTGAATGACGGGAGTGCTTGAAGCCACAAACCCGACTTCCACTCTCCCACAGCTAACAGACGTGCGCGATAATATTATGTTATCAATTACATATTATGCGGTAATTACGTGCGTACAAATTGTCGATTCAACTCTACAAATACGCAAGAGAATAGTTTCCAAATCCATTTGTTTTCAATGAGATATAAGTATTTCAACATTATTGTTATTATCTCCTCTCAATTATAATAATAATTAGACCCGACCACACGTCGCAGATAAATGGGGAGATAGTTTAATCGTAATCAGATTATTTCTCCTTTAAATTAACCGTTTAGTTTGTCTCCGACAAACGGCTTCCCTTCCGCTTCCAAGACTGCAATCTCGAATGAAATCGGACTTACTTTTTCTATTTCAATGATTATTTAATTGGCTTATTTCTTATGCATTCCTTTAATCAATAAAATGTAAACTAATTGACTACCTCTACTTACAATAAACAATACCGTGTATAATTTACATATTGATGCTGGCTTTTATATTTATATTCGAATTACAATTTGTTGGTTGATGCTTATCAACAGTTTTCATCTTCAACGCTGATCTTTTCGGTATACAGTTAAGGCTTGATAAAGATCTTAATGCAGACTTTGAAAGCCAATCCGATTTGCAGAAGCCTTGGCCTTTATCATTGATAAAGTGAGCTCCTAATTTTATGCGGTGAAAGTCCGAAGGCGCTCGGATTTCATGCAGACATTATCTGGCGAATGCAGGTTGAGTATGAGACAGCTCGGGAGTGCGGATGAGATATTATAAAGCTGCAGGAGTTCGGAGCTTGTTCGATCTAGCCGTCTCTCTACATGAAACACGAATGTTTTAGAATAATGAGCTAGTTCCTACAGTTTTAATTTGAACAGTCTGTTGTAGCGTTAGTCATTCCAGTAACTGCATTTTCGAAATGACATGTTCTACCTCAGTTCTACTAATTTTATCCTTGAACCACAGCGACTGTCATTACTAGGTAAAACTTTTTTATAATAAAATACATCCGACTTCCAATTAAAAAACACTACAAAGTATAACTTTAATTTCAAATCGGTATTTTTGGTTATTTTTCGTTTTCAAGGCAGCCTGTCCGGAGGAAGCAGCGGAGCGGCGAAACGGACAAATATTAACCAAACATGTCAGTCAAAATCTCCGCACCACGTGAGTCACTGAGATTTTATACAATTCCATTGGTTTCCTCCGTTTCTCCGCTCCGCGACATTGGACAGGCAGCCTTAACACCGACTTCCAAAATTAAAATTATTTTAGTTAGGTTTATATTTTTTACCTTTTAGTGTTTGTACCCCTCAGCTAAATTGACATTATTCCCATAACGAGTGGCTGCGCTTTTTGCCGTTAATTAGTTACTTTGTGTGCCTTCATAGTCCAACTCCAGGTCCAGGTCCAGGAGTTAAATATCTACTTTGCTTTGGGATAGACATAACCCTAACAATATGTCACTTTACTAGATTTTATCGATTTTAAGTTGAGGAGGTCACTGGTTTATCTTTGAAGTTTAACGTCCAATGCAAATGAAATATACCTATAACTAAACCCAACGCAAAAATAATCATCAAGATCGGTTAATAAACAGTAAAGTTATATCCGAATAGGTAACCCCAAAAACATGAGACTTCAGGTTAACTTGTATGCATTTGCATACCCCTTCACAGCGTAACAGCGTGATGTTATGTTATGAACTGGTGTAAATAATAAACAGACATGCGATTTCAGCAATCCCGTGAGGTTTGCTATCATTTATTATTGAAGAGTTCCGTTGCCTGCCTTCGAAGTTCTTCATCAGATCTTCACCAAATTGAAATAAAATCAGTCCGGGAAAATACTCTGCCAAACAAAAAAAAACATTGAAATCGGTTGACAATTGGCGAAAATATCGCTGAACAACATTTTTCCTGGGATTCCATCATCAGATTATGACTTATACCTTCCATCATCGGCTCAGCAACATGAGATGATGATTATCAGGCACACAAACATAAAAAATACATACAGGCGAACATATAACCTCCTCCTTTTTGAAGTCGGTTAAAAACGTAATACAAGTAATATTGTTAACATGGTTCAAATGAAATGAAATTCCAGAAATTACGGTTTTAAGGGTAGAACTAATTTAGTAAAAAGGTGAATGTAACAAAAAAAATAGGCCCCTTTTCTGAATTTACCTGTTAAAAAATTGCGAGCTAATTGAATTCTGTTTTTATAGAATGTATGTATTTATTTTTTTCGCAGACACAAAATTGGGTTTAGGTTCTATTATTTTTATTATAACGTAATACTAGGGCCAGTACTAGGTCAGGACGCATTTAACGCTATAAACCATCGTATACAAGGCATTTCACTCATTCATTAACCCAATTACTAAACAAGTCAATTTAAAAACAAACAATTCGTTCCGTAAACGTTCGTTATCGGCATTTGCATCGATACTAAAACGTCGGCACCGCTCCATGTTGTTTACCGATTTCATTTGGGACCTTCAAGGCTGTACTGTTCATGGTCACGCGACAATTATCCCCGTGGTGTCACCACCAGACACTGACATTTTGAACCATGTATTTAGTAGTGACCTAAAATTATTTTCGTAATTATCCATTAATCTTTATTAAACTAGCGCTTTCCAAACAGCTTTGTCCGCGTGGTATCGAATTTTTTCATAGTAAATTCAACACCCTATAAAGGTGGATCAATTAAAACGTCTATGTTCTTCTTCAGGGTTTAACCTGTCCCATAATTACCAAAATTCATTTAATTCCATTCCACAGTTAAGCTGTGAAAACGGAAGAAATAAACGAACAGTCTGAGAAACTTCCACATTTATAATTAAAGTGTTAGAGTATGGATTTTAAACATATTTTTCCACGCGACTAATATCACGTAGAAAGAGCGGCTCTTTTGTCTATAACCACGGTAAAAATATCTACAGTATTCTATCTTCATACAAACGGTCGGAACGCGAGTCATACCTACGCGCCTCGAGTTCAAACTGCTCTCCAACTGCAAGCAGTCGTGAATGCGCCGCAGTGTCAAACGTACGGTGTGATTGTTTTGTAAGCAGTAAGCGATGTTTTGTGAATATTTATTATTGAAATACATATAACAAGTACTTAAAATGGAAAAGAAAAATTATAGAACTTATTATGGTGTTTTTGGTTAATGATAGGTAACCTAGTAAGAGTACCAGTTTAATTTACTTTTAAGTAAGATTTAGAAGTAGATAGTTAGAGGTTTTGATGTGTAATGCAATATCAACCATCGCGATGCGATAAGTAAATACCTAACGTTTGCAAATGTTTGACATGGGATGAGTACCAAAAATATTGTTATTTCGAGTTGCTCCATGCTGTAGGTAACGGGGACGAAATAATAAGCTGAGATGAAAAAGATATTATAATATTATATGTCAGCTGTTTCTTGCATTTCGGTTGAGTAGGTACGTGATGAAGTTTGTAAGAATTGAAGATTGGTAAATTTCGACGACAATAGTTTATTTCTTTTTCTGTTTTAATTTTTTAAAATAAAAAATCTTACATTTACAATCACAAAAATAGAAAAAAACCCAAGTGGGCAAGTAGATGAAATTCAAATACTGGAGGCGGGCAGCCCTATCGCTTGTTTACGTACCGCGCGGCTGTAGGTAATTATTTCAAGGAGAGGGCCGAGTCACAATACTGGTAGATATTTATACTGTGCTATAACTCTACAAAGCATTGTTCTCGTAGCGAATTTCTGCGTGAGATGTCCTTTTCAAACGTAAAATTCTAGCTAGATTAATTTCTGAGTCGTCTAGCTCACCCGATTATTTTATTTTTTTCTCATCTGCTCTTTCATTGTATTTAAAAGCCTTTATTGAAACTTTTACGGCTCTTTTCAGATTTGTATGTAGAAGATTGGAAATGGCATTTAAATGCGTGAAGTTACGCGTGCGTATAGTCACGACTGAGAGTGTCACGGCCACATGACACGCACGCTTAAAACGCGCGTACATAATCCGAATACGCATATTCCATAGGTGAAAGGTATCAGAATATCCCCGAAGCATAAATAGGCATTTTTTAGTGTCGCCCTCTCTTTCGTAGACTTCACCCATCGCTTTCCATCAGACGAGATCGAGGTCACAAAAAAGTTCATCACGAAAATAGTGAAATGGCTTTAAACTTTACCAGCTACAAGTGTCGTTTACCTCTATAGTCTCTGCTTTAATCTAACTTTGTTGACCAAAACGGGAATAACGAAACACATGCTTTAAGGATGCCATTTTGCATTCTGTAGACACGAAGCACGCGCGAGGGACGTGACAGCGGATTTTCAGCCACGCCAAAAACAAGCAATTTCGAAAAAAGAAGAACAAAATTAGAGAATAGCTTCATATTACCAAAATGGCCGGAAAAGGTACCCAATATGGGTTTATTTTCATGGATTTCTAAATACTTATTAACAATGGACTAATAATCAGTTCAATCAATAATTATACAAACGCGTACAAAAAACAAATAAATCATATACCTAAATACTTATAACAGTAGAACGTGTAGTTTTAAAACAACTCTCCATTTAAATTCCGTTGAAAAATCTACTGCTCGTAGTTTTTGTCGCACTAAATCCATCTTGCCGCACAGCTTGTTACAGCAGTTTAGATCGAAGGAATCGCATTAAGTTCTCTGCGAAGATTTTACCCTGCAGATTGGTTGGAATAGCATTTCCTTGTGAACCGACGTAAACTTTGGGTCTTCATTTTGTATTTACGGCCATTCCGAAGATCGTCGCCATAATATTTTGTTAATGGCCTTTGGAACGACGCGATAGACATTGACTCTGAAATGAAACACGAAACTTTGTATTTCCTCATCGCGTAATAGACCCCTCGGGCTCCATAACGTTGTGACTTACTACATTCGCGCACCTCTCTAAATTATAGGGCTTTACCTGTCCCATCATGACGTGATTCCCCGCCATGAATCACGACTGACGAGCTCATTTGTGCGACGTGATGCCGCTATACAGATTAATTAGCTTCAAAGGATTCTTGAGATCTGAGAGCCGCATTTTCAATGTTCCCCGTATGTATAATGTGAGTAACTAAGTTAACGGAATAGACGCGATAGTTACAAGTAGCTAGAGGTATACCCATCCCACGCACAACCTTATAATTACGGCGAGATTAAATACATCACGTATTCTCGGAACGTTCGTTGGTATTTATTTATACGCTGGGGAGGGTTCATAAAGTAAAACAAATCCCTTAATATAAAGAGATTTGATTGTAAGCGCCTTGATTTTTTTCCTATCTGGAACGCACGCCGTGACCCACAAAGGAAAGTAAACAAACGTGCCATAAACACAGCTGCCTGTATTAATGTGATAGCTCGGAACAAAGTACACCTTCATTTCATTTAATCATAACCTTTATTTATCGTGGCTAAGTAAATACTTTTTGGAAACCTCATGCTGGTAATTTTATAGTTGTTTACCTGTTACTGGCTACACTGTTTGTGTAAATGGAATTTATTAATGTTGGATAAACTTTGTCATAGAACAACATCATATAAATTATGTTAGAGTTATAGAATAAATACTCTACTGAGTGTTTATTCATAAAATGGAGCGCCCAAATTCGATCATAGCCATATCTTACCAGCGTTAGAAGTGTGTAGCTCCATAGTCCATTCTTCAGAACCACCCCACCGGCCTGCCAGCTAAACCTTTGCAGGCATTATACACAAACTACGGCATGAAAGCTTTTGAGTGTCCGCCTAACGTTGGCCATAAAGGGAATTTCATGTTTTTGTCAAGAACAGACTAACATGGTTATATTCATCTTGGCTCTTACACCGTACATAACATTTACGCGATGCTCTGGCGAAAGCTAAAACTGTATAATGTTAACCGCGCTAAAGTGATAATTAGCAAAATGGTACAGCTATCAAAATGCCAGCGGAGTGGTTAGTTGCCTACTATTTGAATGTCAAGCTCCCGTACCACTCCACATGTAAAGTAACCGCGTTCATTAAAAAATTAAAGCACGTACGTACTAATTAACGTAACGACGTGACTTTGTGGCGAGTGCGCCTGCTAAAAAGTACAGCATCAATATATTTCACGAAATTTTTATGACCCTTGTCGAATTTCCAACGAAAATTGATGCCGAGTACTTGCCAAAGGCCTTTTCGACCGTAAATAAGCTTCTCACTCATGATAAGCTTGTTAAAAAAACTGAAAGTGTAAAACTATCTTTTGAGTGGCCATTTTATTTTGCAACAGTATGCTAATATTATGATAGCTTGTTGTACAAGATAAGCTGGCGTTGGAATCTTTCCAGCTGTGGCACATTTTCTTAGTCAGTAAAGCTTAATAGTGGCACATAGAGGCTGACTTGTCAGACTAGATACAGGCTGCCTGGGAGCTTTTGTTATGACGCTATGGGAGAGAGCTGCATTCGACAGCAAGCCATTCGGGTTACATAATGGACACAAGCATCCTCGCAGGGTTTGCTCCAGCTCGGCTAGAGATGGCTAATTTGGTCGTTTAGAGACTGCATACTCTATGGATTGAATGGCTTTGATAGTAGGTAACTCCTTTTGAAACTGCTTAATGAAATAATTTGGCATTTACAACAAGTAAGTTAAGATATCAATGTTTATCGTAAGATGTGTTTGAAACTCAAAGCATTTATTTTGCGTAACCTGTTGTGTACAGGCACAGTTAAAATGACAATGATTCAATCAGTGTGCCAGGAAGTCAAAGCCATAAGCTTGAGCATATTCTAAAACTGTAAATCTTTTAGGAACAGACTAAGATAGAAACTCCATTGACATTTTACTTGCTAGCCGTGGCTATTTTTAAACCTAATATATTTATCGTATCAAAAAAAAACAAACTGACGGAAGTTATTCACAAAAACCTGAATACACAATACCCGGATAATCACGTGTTAATAGAATAAGGGTATTTGTTGGAAGATTTTCCTAATATTATAAGGGAAAGTTTCTTTTGAATTCTTTACCCGATCTTGTAAACATTCCAAGACGTTTAACTCCAAAGCGATCTTGCTGGACGTAGGTACCGCCAATAACCCAAATTTTTGTAATGCCCTGTTGGCGACCTGACTGAACAAAAGTGTTAAGCTTCAGTTCCGTGCTTGTTAAATCTTGATTAAAAATGTTGGAATTCCATGTCATTATAATTCTATTCTATGTCATCACTTTTCAGATGAAATATATAAGTTGTATGTCCCCACAATGACAGAGAAGCCATAATGTGGAGAATGTTACTGACAGAATCCTTTTTTATGTGCAGAAGCTCCTGAATGGGGTCCCAAGCTGGTGTCAGACCGGTCGTGGTACGGCGTGGGTTCAACCTTGAGAGCTACGTGCGCCTCGCCGCCTGCGCATCCACCAGCTAACCTGACCTTCGCACTGAATGGACGTGAGGTGAGAATGGTAGCTTTCTACAAATCTAGAAGACTGTAGAACGTCAAGATCCTTACTAAAAATATATGAATATGAAGGCTCTGCCTACTGTAACTTAAAAGTGTCTCGGAACTTTCAGGAGTGAAAATCTCTAAGGACAACTTTTTTGATCTGTTTGTATTAGTTAAAATTTATGGGTACGTTAAACTGCGTTTTTTGACCGATTTCGAAATTATTACGTAGTTGTTATATGTTTGACCATTGATCAAGCTAGAAGTTGAGCGAAAAACGGACAGGAACTAAAAGGTGCTCAAAATTGTTAACCAATGGGTAACTACGGATCAACTCGCCTTACACGAGAGAGATACAAAACACCACTGCCCACTTAAGAAAACAAGAGAGTTCTTCCTCGTAATCGATTTTCGGGTAATTTGTATTAACCGTAGCTACACCGAAATTAAATGAAAACAATAACATTTCGGGGAGACGAGAACAAAAAATAAAACCATCTACCTGTACCTGTATTGTATTTTGGTTTGCGATGTTTGATGTTAAAATCAATATTAGTGCTAGTAGCTACAGCTAAAAGTTAAAGATAACTATAGTACCGCGCTGTAATAATAAATCGGATGGGTCAGCAGATCGTTGGTTTATTAATATGGAAGCCATTGCTCGCCGGCGACGATTCTTTTCCATAGAAATAATTTGATTAACATCAAAGGACGTAATTTATATTGTACCTGTGAAAAAACGTGAGTTTATTAAAATAGGTTTCCTTTGACATGAGGTAACTTTTTGGATCCTATTGAAAACACACTTCAATTTGATTAAAAACATAGAGAACTACAAAATAACTGCAAATAATTGGGCTACTATGTAGACTAAATAGGTACCTACCTAGTTTTAATGCAGTAAGTGTAATGCTTATTCCAAACATGAAGACCTAAGAGTAAAAAAAATATTCGTTTTAATTTCGTGAAAATAAGCTTCTGAATCTTCCGATAAACCCCATTTATTCCCATGTTAGCGACCAGTTAGGTTAAATACAATTAAAAAGAGGAAATTTCTAGTCGTTAATGTAGATGTTTAACTGAAATTAAGGCCACGGGGTGGAGAGAACATTAGAAACAGTAACCCCAAGCACATGTTACACCGGGGATTTTACAGTTCGTACCAGCTTTTTAACCGGAATAGTTTTGCCTTATCTCTAAAAGGATTTTTGTAATGACCCAATGTTAGTACAGTACTTACCTTTGAAAACATATTTTAAAGTACCTGCCAAAAAGCTTGTTGTTCGGTCGTTGCTAATTATTTGCGAACTCTCCGTTAGTAAACACTACAATTCATATGATCCATCAGCGCGCTACATGCTCAAGTTACACAAAGCAAATTCCCCTCAGAAACATGACTACAAATTTTCCGGAGTTCAACGCAAGTATTTTGCTGACGAACTACCTATGTATATAGAAATTGACATTGAAAAAATGCGTTTGATCACTGTTGAGCGAACAGCAGCAGACAGGGTCCGCATGTCCGCGAACAATGGCGCGGCTCCTACTTGCTTCACTTTGACGCGACCGTTGTTGTTTTTGCCGCCGTCACTGCCCGCTGCGTAGGCCAGTTCATTAATCACAAAACAGCTCAGAGCTATATAAGCTTCCTTTATCTAACGCAGAGCTGTGTAATATCCGTAATATTTCCTGCTCAACCGCTGTGCGTCCCAGAATTATATTATATTGTATTTTTCTCAGATCGACATGGATTCTCTTATATACGAGTTGCCGTCTTGGTTCAAATGGGATCCGCCTCCAAAAGCGGAAACTACAACTACGGAGCAGCCGGATGATGATGTGAATTTTAATATATTCCACGATGAGGGAAATATTCAGTATTTGGATGAGTCGTATATAAATTTGCATAAAGAGGAGATAAGAAGGCCTTCGAAGGAGAGTTTGAAGCCGGCGTTTGAGAGAACGGGTCCAGATAACAGGCTGCCTTCAGTGGGGGAGGTGTCGTTCGTGGTCAGGAACGAGGCGTTTGAGCGAGGCAGTCTGCGGCTGACCTGCATAGCGAGCATATACAACCTGTACGCGGCACGCGCAGAGCTAATTTTCGATATGGAGCAGCCAGAGGTTGCCTCCGTGCTAGGCGTCCGTAATAGAGCAGTAGGTAAGTGCAATCGATACTTGTGTATAGCGACTCCAGTCGCGAAATAGCGCCCGGATGAAACAGAGCGCCCGTATTCTGGTCATTGTGTAATCTTTGCTAGCCTTGACTTTGTCGCATTATGGTGCAATTTCTTATTTATATATTTGCACAGAGAAAGGTGATGCATTAAATAGCTAGGTATAAAGCCAGCTTTTCAGTGAAAAACTGAACATGCTTATAGTTATAATAAGCCCCATAATTTACCAACATAATGGACAAAAGGTAATAAGAATATCCTATTGAAATAACAGCTGTACCTGCTGAAATAAAAACAGGAAATGTATCTTTTCGCAGCTTCTAGTAACAGAATAAAAAAGGCAAACAGATAGCCGCGGTTCGGCTAAGGATAAAAGTGCATAGTCCGGTAATGCGGTTTAGAGCTCGGTTCAAACCAATTTGACCTACTAAGACTATAAATAAGGCACTGAATGTATTTATCTTTATATAAGCCGATTATTTATAGTTGTTCTTATACCTAACTTTGTTAATATTGTTTCAGATTCAACATCTCGTAGTCTTTGGCGGATACCAACTACGCTCATCCCGTTACTATACAGCGTGCGGTAGTTTATTTAATATCTAATATTAATTAAGTACAAAATTATTTATAAGTACTCGCTGTTCGCGTTAAAATGACTCTCATTGTGTACAAATTCATTGAACATATCCAATCTCATGAATTTATATTTTGTTGTACCACGACGACTTCCTTTTGAAAATGTAGGTAGTGTTGCGACAATCGCATAATATTATACTAATGTTGATTTAAAAAAATGGTTTATAATTATTTAGTAATAGGTCGAACTGGCCAAACTTAGGTTTAATAAAATGAAATAATCAGAAGATAAGGGATTAGATGAATTCTATTATACATTTGTAGAAGTTGTCTGATATAACTCGTAATAAGATAAAACCCAACTTTTCTTTAAACCAAACATTTATATTTTAAAACCATGGTTTCGGTTAGTGTTTAGAAAATACTATTACTTTAATAAAAAAAAGGTATTACTTATTCCAGATACATATTTACATATATATTTGTAAATAATGTCATCCTGTGGAGAGAATCTGATGAGATTTAAATAAAATATCTTCAAGGCGTTAAACGTTTCTGATGTCACGGACAAAAACTATGTGTAAATAATAATGTGATAGCTAATAATTAAAATCATTAAATAGAATGTCTGTTTCAAAAGTACCTAATAGAAAACTTATGTGAACTTATCTTCCAGAGTTACAAAGTACCAACGGTATGATATTAATTGTAAAGTTTATTTTCATTATAACTTAGGGCATACTTTTTACCCTTGACAAAGACTGATGAGTAAAGATAAAAAGAGGGAGATACATGTCATGCGGTTCTGTTCACTGTATCATCGCGAAAATTTGCGTTGTACCACTTTTGAACCTTATCACCGTAGTAATAGGGTCGAAAAGTGTTTCACCACAAATGTCCGCGATGGTACATAAAAATAATTTATACTGAAGTCTATACTGTTTTATCGTTAAAAATAATTATTTTATCCTTCGTCGTTTTCGAATAACGGACGATTTTTAACACTTTTAAGAAGAATTTGAATTTCGGACGTGTCAATAAGGTTAGCTACTTGTTATTAAATATTTGTAAATAAATAACTATAATGTCTAACACTATGTAAATGAATATGGATGAATAGAATAAAGAAATATGTTGGATTTGTCTAAAACAATGTTTTTTTCCCATTTGTTGGTCGAGAAGAGTCCCTATTATTCAATGTTTTATACATACGTATATGTATGTCAACGCCAAGTGTTTCAAATACCCATTAAATAGCTCGGGTAAATTAAAAGGGTTCATTGAACAACGTTAGTCAACTACAAGCCGAGTTTTTTAGTTCAATAATATTATATGACGTTTGAAACATTAAATATCAAGGCTGATATTAAAGCCGCCTTATATTAAATTGGTCGAGTGTTGATTCAGAGTAGGACAACAACTCAACGTCTGAAATAATTAATCCAAGAGCGAGCGAAGCGAGCTCGGAAACTTAAGGCACCCCGACACAGATTAGATTCGAAGGCGATGATGAGGGCTCGAGTAAGCAAGCAAAACGAGAGCTCGAAGCCCTCATCATCCCCTTCATGTTAGGTTTCTTCAAACCCTGCAGACAGAAACTTATGTTTCTTACGACCTGATGGTTATTCAAGTAAATTGCCTGATCTACGTTTAGACGTGGTTTTATATGGCGTTGTTCAATGAAAGGCCGTGCCGTGCAATTAAATGGGTATTCCAACCAATTGGTTGCGACATACTAGTATACGTACCTAAAGGTAATTTAATACTCATGGTATAATTCTGCAATCACTTAATAATTGTTTTTACGATTATCCCAACTTACTTTCCATAAAAACTATTTGCCACTCCAGAGAAGTACGTAAATTGCGTTGGTACTCATAAAACATTTTCATAAGCACACACTTGGTCCCACATCAGCGGACGACCATCAAACAAATAATACAACACTTAGGCGATATTGATAGCCGACATTTTCGTTCATAGCTCCGTACTTAGGAAGAATAACGAAGTAATTTCCCCTTGGAAGAGTTCCACCTAAGCCTCAATCAATCATAGTAGGAGATTGAGTCCACAATAAACAGTAGAAAATCCAGCCATTATCCTTATGGAGAAAATCATTTATTGAACAGTTATTGTCGGAGAAAATGGATTATTCAGCTTCGAATCAAGCATGATGTATTACTTGTGCCTACTTTAATTTGCGAAGGTATGTGAGTGCGTGAGATTCTTACTCGAGATAATAAAATAACGAAACTTTTCTCAGCACGTGTGCTATCGACAGAATGATGGATTAAAGCATAATTTGTTTATAACACGAGGCCATATTATCGCTTATGTAGGTCGAAATGTACCTCTATTTTTTGTTATTGTGGCATCGTAACCGCCGGAAAATCCATTTATGAACGTTTGGGTAATTTTGATACAGGCATATAGGTACTCATTACACGCCCGGGGTAGGGCGCGCTTACCCACAACAAAACCAACAATTTATTTTCCAGTATTTACCAATGTCGGCAACCGCCGTGTGGTGCTATTGCTAAACCAATAGCAATCAGTTACCCTGTTCTAAGGCTTTCGCCAGCCACACTATTGTCTGGACTCTTCGTTAGGCGCTCTTTTCATTTACCCAGTTGCATTGATTGGACCAAATCCATCACGGCCTACAGACTCCCTTTCTGCCTGCCCATTGATTATTCCCCCAGTTTCGTGAAAATGAAACTTTATGAATTGACGACAGGGCTCGTGACCCCCGACTAACTTTGAACTCAATGGAAACGGCTTTTCAGAGAAATCGAATGAAAAATTCATAAATTATCATGCTGAAGCAATAACAACGCGAGTTAACAAGTTAAATAGATTAGGGTAGACGTAGGTTCGTGTGGAAATTATGAACTTTAAAAACAAAGGGATGCTCATTTAGTTAAAGTTAAAATAAATCTACAATGGTCGGTCTTAAAAGCAAAGTTGTAGTTTGTTTGTGATAGCCGCGGGCGTGTTCTGGACAGCCGCTGAAAAGCACTCGTGAATGGCGTGTTCAGTGTTCAGTATTTACGAGTGTGTTCTAAAATAATGGACGTGTAATTAAGCGTTCTGGGTACAATGTACAAGAGGCTGAAATTGTAATGTGATTAATTTTACCTTGATATAATAAATTCAAACCAGACAAATTTCTACGTTTAAATTACTTTGCTTGTAGGTACTTGATGAGAAATATTTTGATACAGGTATATCTATTCATTTTCAGAAGTGATATCTTTATTCACAACACCTAATTACTTGCCGTTAAGCATATTATTTGATAAATGAACAGTTCTACGATAACGGAATGAAATTAACCATAATTGTAACACGAAAATTATAGACCGAAATTATTAATGAATATTGTTTATTTAGCTTCTAAATTAAGTCTTTGCCACTTAAGCCGACCTCAGAGCCCACTCGATGCCTATTCAAGGGCGAGTGCTCTTTAAACTGAAAGGAAATCCCTCTGAGAAATGAATTAATCCGTGTTTCGCTGAGAATTTGTTCTTTACGTAAATCGGTTCGCATTTTTATCCTTTTCGAGCCTTTGTAGCTTCACTGAGCTACGAATATTTTTAGCATTAGGAATATTTAAATATTTCTTATTAGATACGTCCTAAGTTTATGGGTAGTACATACTAACTATTCGAAAAATTCACCTGAAGAAATGGTAGAATTTGTTCAGATGCTTCTTTAATTCTTTTCTTCAAGAAAAATACTTTTACCATAAGCTTTCCGCTTATTTCAATTCTTCAGTAATAGTTCATCAGAAAAATGTATTTCTCATAAATAAAGCACCAATTCTGAGCAGGATATAACAGCCTGAAACAAGCCCTAGAAAACCAACCAAGTTAAAACACAATCGGCTGCGTTTTCAATAGAAAGAACCACTGATTCAGAAACGCAAAGATAATATCTATGAAAACAAGGTTTGCGAGAGAGGTTGACATGAAATATTGTCAGTTTTCGTCAATATGCATTGTAAAGTATGAGTGATGCGGCCGGTATCGACAGGGGATGACACGCGAGCGCCGCACGCGACCTTCTGTCAACACGGACTTGTTTGCACTGACCTCGTGTTTGTGCCTCTGACATCCATGGATGTGTGGCTAAATACTCATCATCTTTGTATCAATAGCTGCCAGGGAATATTCCATGTTTCATGTAGCAATTTTGGACGACTGCGGACAGATTTTGGCGATTCCCTTGTTGAATTGAATGGAATTTTGCATTTTAGAAGGTAATCTGGCTTACGAAGTTAGATTTAAAGTTTTGACATGAGGAATATTTTGGTCGATGATACCTGATTGCATTATGGGAAATAATGTCGCGTACGATGGATGCGTCACTTACAGGACCGGTGATGGTGGCATTTCGGCGAGACCTATGCCCCGCCCTGCAGTTTCTCTCAGCTGAAATGAAAATGTTAAGTACGGCACGCATGGTAAGCTTTTCAAATAAATTATTGTTCTTACCTTCATTTTGGCACAACATGCAGTAGATATTAACAAAACTGCCATAGGGTGATGGCAGCTAGAACATAGAGTAGAGCTAGTTTTCGAGAAAATTTGTTGAAGCGTCGTTTGATACACGTAGGCATTTTTCCACTTACATCAAAATATACTACTTTTATTCCAAGCGAAAATATGTACCAGAGTACTACTTTAAAAAGCTCTTGTTTTTCTTTCTCTTGAATAATATTTCTTTACCAATTCATTATTCGTATTTACTATAGTAAAGTTGATATTAAACAATGCGAGTACACAGCAAATCAAAGAGTTTGTATGTTTTAACTGTGCTTGTTTTTGCGTGGAACATTTGGAACATAGGTTGTGTTATTTTTAAGTCTGACAAAACATTTTGATAAAAGTAAATTAACTCATTTCAAACAAAAAATCAAAACGATAAAATACATATACAGACTGGTTATGTCTAGGGCGAATAGACTGAATGAATTTTTAAAGTGTGCCTTCACGGCCAAATCCGAAACTATGAGGAATATCGAAAAACACTGAAAGGGGTCTCGAGCGATTTTGATGAAAATTAAAACTAAAACATTGGATTTGAAATATCGTTGTTTTGTTTTGTTGGTAATCGAACCGGTTGATTTTGAAAAAAAAACACTGTATTATTACACCACCCGAAAGTGTAGCTAATAAGTATCAATTTCTTGAAGAAAATTAAAGGAAAGATTTCATTTTTATCAAAATACTTTTTTTATAAAAAAAAAATATCAGGTTTTTTTTTCAAAAATCAATGATGCAGTTTTAGTTTTCTTCAACATCGGGCCTGAGAATCTACAACTGCATCATTGGACTTAAAAAAAATCAGTTACGATTAAGGTTGGGTAGCTTTGTAAGAAGTTTTAAAACTAATTTGTTAAAAATGAGAGCTTTCCTGAGAAACTGTTAACAAAAAGTAATACCTGTTTTAGTAAATCCTGCTTCTATTTTAACCTACATATCATACAATTTGTATTGATTTACACCTGCAACGTAAACCAGCGGAATGGACCCAACGTGCTATATTATTTCAGTGACGTCCAAAGCAGCAGTTCCAGGAATTTTTTAATGCGGCAACAAAAGAGTTATGTAGCTACAGAGTAGGCTATTTCAGCACTAGTGCCAACAGAAACGCAAGCCTGATTCCACGCTGTCTGCAGTTTATCATGCGGGCATAACAAACGGCTGCTTTGGCTCTTAGCTCCAGATATTTTATTAACACTCATTCATTTTTTAAAAGAAATGCTAAAAATAAAGTCTGTGTTCTTACTTTTTAATTACAATGATGATTTGTTAAACTTTACTAAAACTCGGCTCCAGAAAATTTAATTTGTAAAGCGTCGATACATTTACCGGCGTGTCTGATATGAAATAATTAAGTCAAGTGATGCGATTGGCTTTTGAAACAGTCGACCAACCAATGCGCGTTTGACCGAATTACTTCATCATCATCATTTCAGCCGAAAGACGTCCACCCTCGTCTCATCTCGTCTCGACTCGGCAGACCTCCCCCAAGTGTCGCCACAAAAACCGGTCCTGAGCGTCTCCCATCCACCGGCACCCCGCAACCTACACCAGCTCATCAGTTCACCTTGTAGGAGGCCTTCCAACGCTGCGTCTTCCGTTACGCGTAAAAATCACTTGTCACAGAAATTTTGCGTTAATTTTCTCACCAGAAACCGGGTCCTGGTTACTTACACGTTTTATACTATCTGAAAAAAAAACAAGCAATTCATATATCCCGTTTTATGTTATCTGGGAAAAGAACAAGTGTTTTACATAATAGTAATTGGGTTTCCATCTGCCTACGAACATCTTCAATACCTGAGGCATCGGGGTGACTAGCACAAAGACGAAAATGGTATATCTTACGTGCCGATAAGTTTTCCACTGACAAACTATGAAAACAGGTTTGTGGAAAATTGTTAAAACTTTATAGGTACATGTACATGTATGATTTTTTTTAAATAGAACGAAAATTAATCTCAACCCTAAACTCATACAATCCATAAGCACTACATAAAATAGAACGTTTCTCTATTTAGGTAGGTGACCCAAATACCCTATTAAAATTTTCTTCGAATCGTTATTCATGTTTATTGCTGTAACTTTTAGTGGCGTCTGTTTATTTTCGTTTCCAATATTCTGAGAAACAAGCACTCGATTGGTACCAGGAACTCAAGAACTCTCCTTGAGCGAGTGTAGGTACCTAAAGAACTTTTTGATTGGGCATCCTCAGCAGAGCTATTGTTTCTTCGCAATATTGTGGAGATTTACATAAATGCTGTTCAATTGTGATTGTAAGTACGTAAAGGCTTTGTCTAGAATAGCGTGTATTTACACTGCCGCTCCGTAGTATTTGACCACCTAGACCAAAGATATTTCGTAAAGGTTTGAATAAGTGAAACGATTTCATAGTAATTTAATTATTTTTATTAGCAGTTCCTTTAACGTAATAAATATACTCTTTTTTAATTTTAGTCTCATTTATGTGTCCTTCTTTTTTTAATGACAGGCTCATAAAACCTTGGGCTCAAAAAATGCAAATGGTCAAATACCTTTGAGCGGAAGTGTATTTTATTTAAAATGCGAGTAAATGAATCTTAAATTATAAATCATCACTGAAGGAGTGATGCGCAGGTACCGAACCTCTGTTGATATAATTAGGTGTTTTATTTTTCCTTTGTTAATTTAGCAAGTGATAGGCAGTAGGTACTTACATTCTTAAAATAGCTATTGTTTCAGAGATAGCGTATTTTTTATGAATGAATCATTTGCCGTTTTTGTATTACCATAATCTTTTCCTCTCCAATTATTATAAATAATCTGACACAATCATTTTTTTAATCTTTAATCCACTAGGTTTAGGATAAAAAAAGCGTATGACTCAGTTAACAATGGCCTACGATTCTAGAGAATTAACTAATTGATCCATGTATCATCTTATCAAGCACCTTTATTGATATCACAGGAAGTAATAAAAAGTAAAAATGACTGCATGACTCAAACACATTAGTACCTGTTGTAAGGCATTAACCTAAGCTATATTTCCTGTCTAGGATTTCATTCATGATAAATGATAATTCGATAATACATTCATTCATGTAAGCTTATTATCTTATTTTATTATTTTTGCACATAATTCTGACTAATCAAATCGCCACAAGGTGATCAGTTTTGGTCAGATACGACTATCTGTGCTAAAAATCTAGTGCGATGTTCGCATGCAGTAACCACACGTCTATAGAAAATGATATTTTACGTCAAATATGTGTGTGTGTGGTAGGTATTATGTACACCCACGATGCAGGTGCCACCGAAATTTCATTGGTACACACCTTGTTTTAGGGCTCCGTACCTCAAAAGGAAAAAAACGGAACCATTATAGGATCACTCTGTTGTCCGTCCGTCTGTCAAGACCGATTATCTCGTGAACGCGTGGAAGTATCGAGTTAAAATTAAAACTATACTCAAGTCTATACCCCTTGCAGCTGTGAAAAAAAATCAAACTTCTAAGTTAATGGAAAAAAAAGATACGGTCGTTTATGCCACAAAAAACGTATATTTCGACACTCTCAAGTGAATCAATTGTATAGGGTATTTCCCGTTGACCTAGAACTATGAAATTTTGCAAGTAATACCGTAATATACTACAAGTATAGGGAAAAGCCTGAAAACTATACATTTGTAATTAAATCATGAAAAATATGGTCTTTATTTAAAGTAGTTTCTACGGAAACCTAGGTGGGCGATTCAGACTCGCAATTGGCCGGTTTTTTTGTTAATGGTAAATGATCAAATTTCGCTTAACGCTCTGCGCGGAGTGGAAGCGAGTGTCAGACTCTTACTGACTGAAACCCACCGATGTTCCTCCGATTGCCCTTTGCATTCCAGGTAACTCTTTCGAACAATTTCGCAAGTTAGCAACCCTGGCAGATCTGTACCTATTGTTTAAATTTAAAATGAACTAATATCGAAACATCGGTACGAGAAATTATACGAACCAGTAGCAAATAGGATTTTCTTTGTATTTGGACCGGGCTATTTTCAATGTTTTCAGTAGTAATATAAAATTCAACGACAGTCCACGTAAATTAGATCACTGGGTATCCTTTCTTTGAGAAAATGATACGACGACGGAAGGAGAGATAATCTCATTAGAATGACGAACTTAGTTTGGGCTACTAACTAAGTTTGGCTCATAAATACGAGCACAAAATGTCTCCGCCAGCTGGCAGTGTCTTAAAAAGGATATCATAAACAAGTGCCGCTTGATCTTCGGGAAATAACAAGAGTTTATTATTAAAGTTGAAGAGCTCTGCAACTCCATTAAGTGAAGCAAAATAACGAAACATAATGCTATTCAAATTGTTTCGGATGAGGTAAAATGTCCAAAAAATGTCAAGCCGTCACTCAAGTGAGCCACAAGCAGAAGCGGCCACGGTTTAGCTTTGAGCACATGTGTATCTACATAAAGTGTATTCAATTAATAAATTAAAATTCAAAATATTTTCTTTTAATTAAGCTAACATGAAAAGTTCTGTGGCGACCGCGTACCGGAAGATGTAAGTTTGGAAGGCCTCCCACAAGATGGACCGATGACAACGGATGTGAGACGCACAGGGCCGGTTGTTGTGGCGACACTTGCGGAAGGCCTATGTCCAGCAGTGGACGTCTTTCGGCTGATATGATGATGATGAAGCTTACATGGGTGGGCCTATGAAACTTCACAAGCTAGGTGCACAGTTCCAATTTCCCATCGCCTGTGTACCTGTTCTATATAGGCAAATAGTTCCACGGTTATTCTTTCATATAAAAATGTAGAACCTACGGCAAAAGATTGTATTTCAGTTACACATAAAGTTTTCTATATTTACTAATTAACTATAATAACTAAAATTAACAAATAAACTTAACTGACAAAAAACTAAAATATAGACTACTACCAAATATATCCTCAACGCTGGTAATGTGGCCAAGAGACTGGCAGCATTTCCACGTTGTGTGGCAATGCTTAGTCTCTGGCCAATGTAAAAGCCAGCTCTTGGATCACAGGAATATGGCAAAATAATAAGTAGGTACTTATTATTTTCCTAAATTATTATTATTAAATTAATTTACCTGCAAAATGAAACGTCTATCGCAATTATTTCAGTTCCAATCGAGAATTGATAACGGTTAATGAATAAATAATCTGTTGGGCAATCGGCGCCAATTTTACAATATTCTTAGATAAAAATATCCACTTTTAACTTGGATGATCATTCACACTTAGGAAGTTTTTGAATTATTGCTGGAGGTTTATTGTTTTATGACTTCCATCGTTACTTTTTAAATATTTTTTTTTATGTTTTCTCATTAAAACGATTACATTAAAGCGGTAGTTCGTACAAACTTTCGCTTGGTGAAATAAATATTTTTTGACAATAAGGTATGTTACCGTTAAGTTTTTTCCGAATCACCTCCAGTAAACTTTTTAGACCTAATCATCGTGCGAACCTATACGTATCAAGTTTCATGGAAATCGGTTTAGCCATTCAAAGATTTTGGACCTAAAATTTAATATGCCTCATAAATGCTCTTAAATAAAAGTATCTGGTTACTTTATTGTCGTATGGTCGTTTCACTGGGGACTAATGGGACCACTCGATCACTACCCTAGCCTCCGGCTCGGACGCGACGCCTCAACCGCCGAGTATACGCCGAGGCACAGTGGTCATAGAAAATGCATGAACCTTTTTATTCCCAATTTGAGCCAGCTACAAATTGTCAGTGTAGCGATATGTGAACTGATACGTAGTGATGTTTTTCACATTACATCATCATCCACAGCCTCAATTCGTCCACTGCTGAGCAGGCCTCTCTCCTCTTGCCGATCACCACGATTTCCTGTGCCGTCCTCACCCAGGTTCTACCCACGATGGAAACAATGTCGTCCGCCCATCTCGACGCCGTTTGGTCCTTTACTTTTCCCTAATTTTACAATCAACGATCTCATGAAACGCTACTTGTCTGCTTTTATATGGTATCGACGAAGTAGACAAGAAGTATCCCATTAGTTAGACCGATAATGCAGTATTTCCTAAGCCAATATTAGAAAGAGATAAAGAAGAGGTATTCTTCGCAGCTTTGATCCGATTGGAATATTCCTTCACTATTAAAAAGCTACGCTATTTCTGAATGCCATTGGTTGCTCTTTATCCCGGAAAAATGTTCAAAGCCTACGGGATAAAACTAGTTGACAACATTGGTAATGCCTTTCGTAACTTTTATTTCCTGGGCTGCTCTGTAGTTCATTTATATAATTTTCACGCTCATAAGATTCAGCATTTTCAGAAAACGTACCAACTACGAGCATGTACATAGACAATTTCAAATATTGAAGAAAAACACAACGTCGCGGAAAGTAAGTATTATTTTTAGAGATAGAGATCACTTTTACCGATTGGACATGGAAAGCACTTCGTACAACATATTAATCATTTTATTTTAACTTATGTTTAATCTGACAATAGAAATAAGAACTTATGGTAATTTATAGTTAGGTGTTTTGACGTCCATTGATAATGGTGATAATGAATCACCAAATAAGTCGTAGAAAATTATTTGTTGTCATATTTTACAACCTCATTTTCTGATCGTTATGCCAGCGCGAAAACATGAAAGGAAAAATAAAGAAAGAGGAAGAGTTTATTTACGCCAAGCATGACACATAGACAGAGCCACAGCGCTAGTTTTGCGTATCTTCTTCTTCAATTCTTCTCTATTCGTTGTCATCAAATCTTTCACACAGGCCACCCATTGTATCTTTCTCCTACTATTCACATTCATACTTATAATTTTTCTTACGGAATTATATTCATTTCTCCACATAGCAGGTCCATTCCATGACCGATTTCCATACAACTCTTTAGTCACCAAAATGAAAATCAAAAGACATATTTTCTAACTAGGCTGAAAATCAACACAATTTACATGAAGACAGTCTCTCGAAACGCCCAGCTCGTCACCACTTCCTAGGGTGGTGGCTGGGCGATTTGGGATTTCTACTTTAAGTATTTTTCTTATATCTTGATACCTTATCCTATTCACACATCCCTGAGCTAGTTAGAGATAGAAACGTGGCCTTAGTATTCTTATCTCAGCTTCGAAAATCACAATTTAACTTCACATGGAAGTTAATTTGCTATGACCAAAGTTGATATATTCGCTTATTTCCGTCCGGTAAGGTCGGTAAAAGGCCCATGTTTATTGCTTATCTTATTTACGTGACTTTTGATACGGGTGTCTACTTAAAGCAATACCGTCCCGACCCTAACTTCGCATTTCATTTAATAGAATTTTCTGAAAATATTTGTCCAACTTGTTGACGATCTTTCGGGCAAACGTTCTTCAGTCATTTTCGACCAATCGCTTTTTCGATGGACTATCGTCCGGGCGAATGTTTTTCTGACAAACGATCATTCGACCGATCGTTCTACTGGCGGACCATCATTCGGCTGAACGATTTCGTTCAAGTGAAATTCGGGCACTCGTGACTCAATCATCCAAATGTGTCCAAATCGCCTTCTTACATGACTGGGTATGTTAAGACATTAATTATTGTGTAGGTACATTGATCATTGGCTGTACTATCTCACGGCTACGCAAAGGCCTCCGTCCATTTTTTAACTTGTTCTGGTTCTGCATTACTTCACACCAATTGTTTAGGAGACATCCAATTCAACCCGCCATTTCCTTCGTGGTATGTCGCGGCGCGGCGGAGATCTTGCAGTGTTTGAAAATATCAAAAAAGAATTCTAAAAATTTTAATATCCTAAGATAATGATATCTTGTGCATTAGCATGTACAGTGATTGAAATCCAATTACCTAGCTAATTATGTATCAAAGATAGTGTTGTGTTGTCAAGTTAGATTTTAGATATAGCTGACGTGCGATGCGGATATTACCTATATTATGACGTGCACTTCCGACCTAATACAACTACAATATCGTCAATGAAATTCTAACAGCGCGTAAGTCTAAAAAGTCTACTTTACAGGAGAGTAACAAAACTATAAAATATTCGTTAGCAACCCTTGATGTACACATATTTGGAAAAAGGATTTAAAATCAGTCGGGTCAACTATCTCCATTCTGATTGGTAGAATGAAAGCACGTAAACTATCTTCATCGAATGGCATCCAAATTTTAAAACCCGTCAAAAATGACTTACGCACTGTTAGAACTTCACTGACGATATAATTTCCAAACAATATTGCTTTAGCTAAGCTTTGTATATACCAATTAGAATTTAAAGTAATGTATAGCAAGGGATATTAATTATTAAGCAAAATGGACACACTGTGTTAATTTGCTGGACAAAGACGGGTAGTTACATGATAATATCTTGGCTATTCGCCATTTCAGAACGATCAAAGAATGACTAGACGTTATTTGAATTTTCTGAATTTTTTTCTTCACTGACCTTATCTAACGCTGCCGCAGTTGGCAATAGTTTTATTACAAATTTATAAGCTGCCAAGCCTTCCGGCAGTTCCCACTGAGCCACATAATGAACGATGAATATCTTCTTGACTAAGTGCAAAATACGCACGTAATTGATAATACCATCATCATCATGATTAGTGCACATGTTACGGTAAAACTCATAAGTACGGAGATATCAAAAATTTCGAATGTCTATTTGAATGCTTTTTGACTACGAGAATTGCATTCAGTTACTCGTATGCTGTTTGGAAATAGTATTTCAAAAAAGCAAAAGTGAAATAACGGAACTGCATTTCTGGTAAAGCTTGAGGGCTACTCTCTGTTTGTAGAAAAGTTTCCGAGCATGTGGAAGGCGAGCGAAAAAACAATGTAATCAAACAAGCGTGCCATAGTAGCGGCCAGCAACTGTTTTCGTTACAGAAGTGGAAGTTAGTTATTAAATGAAACAGGAAAGGAACATATGCAATACTTCTGCATGAACGAAATATTTATGACAATCAATCACTAACATCTTCATCTACCATCCATCTAGCTTTTTCCCATTTGTGGATCCATAGACCGACCTCGGCAATCGTTGCTTAGCCTTGAATATCGATCCGTTCAGCTGTTACTATTTAGCAACCAGCTCATCACAAACTAACAACTTGAATAAACTGCATTGCTTTTCCCCTTTGGGCTCACGGGCGCAAACGCGGCTATCAGGCAAAGTAGTATTAGGTTTTTCCACCATTATAATAGCAGCTCGGACCTTGGGAGTTCGTAGTGTGATCCTCGAGCCTCGGACAGCACGTAAAGCCATAGGTCCTGCGCCTGATCTCTTTTCGGTCGTATCGTATTACCATCTTAACCGGCTTTGAGAGTAAAGGAGTAGTTTCATTTTCGCACACACTTGTGTTTTATAATTTGGAGGAGGTTACCGTTGAGATTTGACACAGTGACCAAAATTCGGTTGGGAGTTACTATTATTGCCTTGTTATTTGTTCGCTTTGCCTTACTTTGAAAGTTTTTGAGAAGTGGATTTTCGGTCCAGCCAGACAGTTGTACTACAATATTGTCATGGTGAAGGTTGGCCCACACATATCGAGTGTACGACTAAACGCCGACAGACTGAACACTGACAAGACTTTACTTCGACGGGACTCTTCGCCGACAGGACACTTCGCCGACAGGACTCTTCGCCGACAGGGCTCATCAGCGACGCAATAAAAAAAAAACACCGGTAGCACTCCGGTAGTGCCGGCAGAAGTGAAAACATGTAAATAATACATCCTTACTGTCGCGGTCACATCATAGACAAACCACCGACAACAAAATAAACAAAAAGACACTGACGTGTGGCCGCGACAGCGACTGTCAGTGACAGATGTCAATCTTGACACAGTTCCTGACATAAACAAAACGAACCATAAAAACAACAAAAAATAACGTTGTGTATAATTATAAGTACAAAAATACTATCATTTATGAGGTAGAATACAATGTTTATTTATTGCGCTATCGTACACAAATATGACAATTTACATGTTATTATTCATAATATTATATCGTTATTTATTTATATATTACATTAATTTTTATCTCTTAGAAAAATCAACTTTCATCCATAATTTCGTAATTTCGTATCCTTGGATACGCGTGGCACGCTGTACATAAACACAGACGGACATTCGCGCAAGCGCCCTGTGCCGCCTAAGCGGAGCAGCACACTCAGGCACGGTAGAAAGAGTGGGAGATACTAGTTCCTCTCCCTTCCCCTCGATCTTACGTTTTTTCGCATCACGTGACCCTGACGCGAGTCCGTCTTACGCTTTTTGCGATCAGGTCACGTGACCCTGACGCGAGTTTAAGATTTTATACCCATTACAGAAAAAGTGCTCAACGCCGCTAAAGAAGTTTGCACTTCAAAAATAACCACGAAAGTAAACTAACCTAACTTCTAACCTAACCTATCCGAGTCGGGGTCTTGTTGATCTTCAGTGTGTCGCACAAGTGTGCATTCGAACTATGATGAGTCGCAGTACAGTTTTGTCGCATAAGCGTTAATCGCACATCTATTTATCGAGTTCACGTAGTACACTTGATACCGATATATAAGCAATGCAAGATTTTATTTTTTATGAATTGTATAATTAGAAGAAAAGCATAATCGATTTCCAAATCTGACTATCGGAGATAAATTGCGTCTCTCATGAACCCTGTCGGCGAAGAGTGCCGTCGAAGTAAAGTCTTGTCGGTGTTCAGTCTGTCGGCGTAGTGTCTGTCGGCGTTTAGTCGTACACTGACACATATCTGGCCCGTGACCGAGGCGTGTCCGGGCCGTGGTCCGTCACAACGTGGCACGTCCTGGATACGAGTCGTGTGTGAAAGGGCACGGCCCTGTTTTGTGTGGATCAACCTTAAGATAGCTATATTACGACCAAAACCTTAACAGGCCAATTTAGTTATTATTCCAAAGTTAGACTAGTCAGACTTCTGAGTCGTAATAACTGTCATAGACATTCCAGGACAGAAACTGCTCGAAGAGGAACGGAGGGCCCTTAAAGTGTTAAGCGCTACGATTTGCATTTGATGTACGAGTAGGTGAGTACCAATCTAAACTAATATTATACAAATGTATAATATTGTTTGTTTAAGGTAGTCAGAAAAAAGAGTGAGTGAAAAAAAATAGTGTTATTCGACATATACAGCTCCGTCTCTCCGAATCATGATGGGCTTAAGACGTCAGCTCCTGATCCGATTACGGATTTTTTTTACTGATACAAAGCTTCACTATCGCTGAATGCCATTGGTTACTTTTAAATTCCGAAAAACCATGGTTCCTATGGCAACGGCTTTGGGATATACACGTGAATTATTGAAGTGTGCGTGGATGGCCAAATCCGAAACTATGAGGAAAATTGAAAAACAGTGAAAGGAGTCTCGAACGCGATTTTGATGAAAACTAAAACTACATCATTGGATTTTGGAAAAATCGATATCCCTAGCGGGAACTGATAATTTTGAAAAATAACACTCCCTGCATTATTAAACTATTTGAAAGTGTCACTACTAGGGATCAGATTCTAGGTAGGTAGGTAGGTAATTATAACACAGCAAACTAAAGCAAAGCGCTCATTGTTAACCAATTACTTTTTAAATTTCTGACTCAACCTACCTTAACCGGTTTTCAGGTTGCCTGGAAGAAATCACGGAATGCGATCAGGCCGCCCATTGAATATTTTTTAGTTTAAGGTTTTCTTTACACTTTTATATTTTTGTGTACAATAAAGTATATATAAATAAAACAAACAGCTGTCATTTTTTTTAAGTTCCAATGATGCAGTTGTAGATTCTCGGGCCCAATGTGGATGAAAACTAAAACTGCATCATGCGTGCGTGCGTTTCAAGTATTCGTATTCGCGCGATACGCAGACTCGACAAATTCATCCTGTATATTTGGATTTCTTCGGATTCGCCGGAGGTGGAACTTTCACAGTAACATAAGTACCTACACGATAATTTTAATATGCTTAAAAACCTATCAGTCGCCCACCTGACTGCTGTATCGTTGTTCCCATCTTGATGTGGAGACCGAGAAACAATGTGTTGTGACCGAGAAGCATTAATTATTTTGACGTCAAAAGCGATAATAATGCGTATTTTTCGTGATTTCTCTGATAAGAATGGATCACCCCACCGATTAAGTACCTATGTCATAATGGAGGATATCTTTTAAGTTGATAAGAACCATTTAAGAACGCTTGCGGTGCTCATTAAACTATTGAATGATTTGTTCATGTCCTTTTTAGTAGGTAATAATCGAGTATCTTCTAATTTATCGATTGTTACCTACTGAAATGATCGTGAGTCACTTTCTGGACATGCAGCCCGATTATTCACCTTGCTGCCTCGGATTTTTTTATCATATCATGAATTAGTCCCATAAACATGACTTAGAGAGAAAGAAAAAAAGTTGATTCATTGTTTTGAGAAATAACGAAAAACAATCAATTTTTTTTTTGGTTACTTCCTTTTTTTCTTTTTATAGGATAGCGTTAGAGTAAGGCCACACGATGCGTTAACGGTGCGGTGCAAAGCCGCATTGTAATGACCTCGAGCTACGAGTATAGGGTGCGAGCAGCGCGGTGCCGCAGTGCAACGCTGTTTACCGCGGTGTAGGCGCAGCGTCGCAACGTCTTTGACTCAGTGTATTTACGTTCAATGCACTAAATATAATGCGGTGGCGGCCCGTTGTAACTCTGGCGCCGCAGCGCATCACTCCTCCCCGCTTTGTCTCTCTAGCAAACCGACGCGCTTGCGGTGCGACGCCGCACGGTGCGGTGGCTCAACGCGTGTCGTGTGAAATGCTACAGTGATTTGTAGCATGATGCAGCATCATGTGGCCGCACTCTTGATAAGGATAGGAAACAATATAATGATGAACTTGTCACATTAAAAAAAACTGGCCAAGTGCGAGTCGGACTCGCGTGCAAAGGGTTCCGAACGAATTTTATTTTTTTAACATGTTATTTTAACACTATAGACTTCTTATAGGTTTTCCTGTAATCTATAAGCAAAGATCTATTATCTCCATTTTTTTCAAAATTTTAGGCTCTGTAGTTTCGGAGATAAGGGGGGAATGGTCATTTTTCGTCTCGTTTCTATAATAACTTCAAAATCAGTTATTTTAAAATTATGAAAAAAATATATTTAAGACCCTCACAGTAAGCCCTTTTATTTGATATGTCGCACAATATTGTTCAAAAAACTTTTTTTTTGAATTTTTCTAGTTTGACCCCCAAAAGTGACCTCCATACTAAAAATTTAATGATTTACGTAACGCGTCCGTGTTTGGGTCACAGAAGTCTATATGTGTACTTAATTTCAACAGAATCGGTCCAGTGCATACAGAGAAAACAGGCTGTGACAGACGGACAGACAGACAGACAGACAGACAGACAGACAGAGAGACAGAGAGGCAGACAGACAGACAGACAGACTGACAGACAGACAGACAGACAGACAGACAGACAGACAGACAGACAGACGGCCAGACAGACAGACAGACAGACAGACAGACTGACAGACAGACAGACAGACGGACAGACAGACACACAGACTGACAGACAGACAGACAGACACCCGAGTGATCCTATAAGGGCTCCGTTTTTTTTTTCAGAACCCACAAACAACTGAACAGTGGTGATTAAAATAAAAAGATTTAAAAAAATGTAAACTTCGGTTACCTTACTATTTTTTTTACACGGTAGTAGCCAAAAATCATAGTACCTAATACTTATGGATCCACCCAATAGCTATAAGGGTACAAAAACTGGTAGTTTGGTTGACGAAAATACAGTTTGACTACAGAAAGTCGTAAGTTTACGTAGGTATGTAGGTATCTCTGAAACATATTTATCGTATAGACACGTTTTACAACAGAATACCTACCAAGATTTTAACTAAGATGTCGAAATGTACGAGTGGTGGGTTACATAAGATGGCCGTAGGCCGACTTTCGTATTTGAAGTCCGCAAAAGCTTCCTTACCTACAGACTTCCGGTCGTCTAACGTTGTGTGAGTCCGGAAGTCCTGTTGATCAAATCGTCGTTTATTCGCTTTCAGCTTGCCGTTTCATATTTTGTTGGCTACTGAAATGGTGTTATATGAATTCGTTTCGTATAATTTTGTTCATTTATAGTGGATAAAATAAACTGAAATACAGGACAAACATTCTTAAAATTCGTAAATAAAAAAAGGTATTAAAATCAACGAAACTAAAAAAGTTCCATTTTTGATCCAACGTAGGCAGTTGTTGATGGTCAAGTGGAGAATCATCATCACTACCTAATATATAAAAATTTCGTGTCACGGTGTTTGTTACCGAACTCCTCCGAAACGGCTCGACCGATTTTCATGAAATTTTGTTTGTATATTCGGTAGGTATGAGAATAGGTGGTAGAGTATATATTTTTTGTATGGAAAAACAATGTTTACCGAGTCAGCTAGTCTACACTATCTACACTAATATTATAAAGAGGAAAGATTTGTTTGTTTGAATTGAATAGGCTCCGAAACTACAGGACCGATTTGAAAAATTCTTTTAGCATTGGATAGCTACATTATCAGGGAGTAACATGGGCACGGGAACGGGAACTACGCGGGTGAAACCGCGTGACGTCCACTAGTATGATACATAAAACAAAGTCTCCCTGCCGCATCTATCGTCTGTACACGGTACGTTCCAAAACCACCGAACGGAATTTCATACCATTTTTACCCATGGACGTCGTGATTCATGAAGAAGGTTGAGGTTTTATGTATATTGGCTGAATTATGATGATGTTTGTTGAAAAAGTCTGCTAAAATGGCTGACTGGAGCGCTTAGGCTGCGTTTCCAGCAGAGATGTGCGAGAATGCGTAGTGAGGGATCAAACACATCCCCCACTACGTAGCCAATATACATAAAACCTCAACCTTCCTCATTAATCACGACGTCCATGGGTAAAAATCGTATGAAAATCCGTTCGGTAGTTTTGCAATGTCGCTTCATTTACCTAGCCTTTCAGCAAAAGCGATTTTATTGTTTCTTAACAATCATCCGTCGCTACGCATCCTCGCTCATTTCTGTCGGAAACGCAGCCTTATTCGAGTAGTATGTGCTCTGCTACCGTACCCGCCCGCGGCCGGGTTGAGTTTTTAAGTGATATTATAGTTAGTTTCTCCGTAATTATGGGTTTACAGTGAACTAAAACATTTACCTACACAAAAAACCGTTGTGATAACTGATTAATTAAAACTATTTTTACCTCAAAAAGTCCCCATTAATATGACACATCACTTTCATTACTAATTCATATTTATATAAAAAAACCGGTGAAATGTAATAAACCAGTATCATTTAATCCTTGAGACAAGACGGTTTCCTGCTTAAGCTTTTTGTTACGGTTCCGATAGACTAGAATTAATCGGATTAAGGTGTACAACGGACTTCGCAGTTGTTATGAATGTTTGTCGAATCGAAGAAAATCTTGTGATGAATGACCGCCTTGTTAGTTAGGCTTTAGCTTTACCTGCCATTCTCTTTTAGATATTATTCGTCTATCAAAGGGCCAATTCTACAATATTTTAAGCAAGTTCGGATTCAGAAAAAAGAAAAAAAAAAGAGTTTATTTGAGCTAAGCACGAAACTTATCTCAGTCACAATCTGAAAAAAAATCTCATTTTTAAGGTTCCACTGTCTGTGTGCTTTTTTTTTCAGTTTATGGTATGGAATGCTTCGTGTGAGACCTCGCACTTGGCCGGTTTTTCATACATTTTTGACGCAAACGTTGCTTGGAAACTAGTAAAATTACCACTCTGATCAATGAAGAGTCTTCCATAGGAGAATGGTTAGTTGGAAATTAATCTAGTAATTATGAGAAATACCTCGGTAAGGTCTCCTACAAGATGGACCCCGATGACCTGGTGAAGCCGCGGGAATCTGGGGCTGGATGCGAGACGCTCGAGACCGGTCGATGTGGTGGCACTCCAGAAATATAATTAATAAAAAATATTGATGAAAAGAGAACCAGTGGAAAGGGAAATTAATATTATACAGAACGATGCGATTCTTGTTTGAGAAATATAAAAGAAAACCGGCCAAGTGTGAGTCAGGCTCTTACACGAAGGGTTCCGTACCATAAAACGAAAAAGCCACCTTTAATTTTTAACTTAATTTATTTTTTTATTATTTGTTGTTATAGCAGCAGTATAAATACTCACTCTGTGAAAGTTTCAACTGTTTACGCAGACGGACGAACGGACAGCGGAGGCTAAGTAATAGGGTTCTGTTGGTTACACTTTGGGTAGAGAACCCTAAAAAGAATATATCTATAAACTAATATATAAAGCCGAAGAGTTTGTTTGTTTGTTTGCTTGAACGCGCTAATCTCAGGAACTACTGGTCCGATTTGAAAAATTCTTTCAGTGATAGATAGCCCATTTATTGAGGATGGCTATTGGCTATATCATCACGCTAAGACCAATAGGAGCGGAGCAGTAATGAAAAATGTGACGCAGACGAAGTTGCGCGGGTCAGCTAGTGATAATATAACCGAATAGAGAGCAAGCGTGTCTGTTGAAAGGGGAGAATGGAATAAGAAAGATATTGCGCCTACCCCACAAGGGATCCCATACAGAAGATAATGGACGCTTACTGCTATTCAAGATCTGATACTCTCTCATCTCACGGGTACACAGATGTAATCTTTATTATGTACGCCAATTGACAGCTTATTTTGATTAATGAACATGAAATTAATCCTTACTAGTCCTTACTCTTTACTAATATTATAAATGCGAAAATAACTCTGTCTTTCTGTCGGTCTGTCTGTCTGTCTGTCGCGCTTTCACGCCAAAACTACTGAACCGATTTAAAATTTGGTACACAGATAGTCTAGAGCCTAAGAAAGGACATAGGCTACTTTTTATCCCGGGAGTATGTTCCCTAGGGACCACGCGGGCGAAGCCGCGGGCAGAAGCTAGTGAATAATAATGTGTTGTGCGTAAGAACAATGAATGAATTTGCATAATTAATGATAGTCACAGTCACATTTAATATTGTATGGAAAACTACCAGAAAATCAAACAAGTATCGTTTCTGACAATCGTTATATCTGATAGCACATTGATAAATTATGAAATAATTACAATAATATTGTTTCGTGATCAGATTTATGATAGCCAACAAACATGTATTGTATCTGCAAGACAGTCCAACATTTGAATGAATCAAGAGCACACGTCCACCGCAGTATATTTATTATAAAGAAAAGTTTTCTTATGGGAACGCAAACAGTGGCGGACACAATAACGGGGTACAAGTTGGTAAATTGGATTCGCGCCCCGGGGACGGGCGACGGCGGTAGCCGGTGACAGCGCGGGGCAGGGGGGGAGGTTAATCACGTCACGCCGAGTGTGGAGAGTACCCGCGCCTCCGTCACTTCTCGATGACCTCTGGACCTTTAATATATAGCAACAATTCTAAAAACTTTTACCATTATAAATGTTGCAGGTGAAAATGTCATCTCAAAGACTCTTCAAGATGAAAAGTCCCAAGTAATGATAACAAATCTGGGCTGAATATCTAGGCGAACAAAAGTTTATACACCAATATCTTAATACAAAAAGTGGAGCGAGCTGAGGATAATACGTAAAGCAGGACTACATAAAGAAAATAAATGACATTGTTTTCCTGCAAAATCGCGCAACGCTGAGTCTTTTAAAGAGTTCGCCGGCTTCGCGGCGGACACTTGAATTTTACTTTGCTACTTAAGGTTAGCAGCTTGTTTCATTTCATTTCGCTCAACCAACATAATTATTCTATTTCTTTTTTAAAAAAATAATTAATAAAACTACGTCACTTTTAATGAAAAACAACTTTAATAGTTGTTTGGTTTATTTTACAAAGGCAATACCTGCAGCTGGTGAATGTTGTGATTCGAATTCAAGTGTAAAAACTAACTGAGAAAATATTTACATCGCATGATTGAAATTAATTTAGCGTGCATTTACATCCTGGCTGTCTGCATTGTACCTACGATTGACATATTATTTTATTCATACCGACGATGTAACAATGGTTATGGCACTATTTTATTTTCGTACAAAAATATTCATGAATCGTTTCAAGGCTTTGTGCGGTAGTGTTTTGACAAGATAGTGTACGTAAACGACCCTGTGCATACAAGCTTCACTCTTCCGTTAGACCTATGCAAGTTTATGTTTTTAAAATCCTTTCTGTGTGAATTTTACACCTTCCGAGAAACATGGACTCTAAATTTAGTATTTTATTTCTATTTGCAAAGCAGGCTGTGCATTTTCAGTCCAAGAGTCACGGAACCAGTTTTATTTGCATCGATAAAATAACACAGATTTATTATGCTAGAATAGCTACTGATGCAAATAACGCTTCGTTGATCACAAGACGAAAATCTCACCTAGAAACAGTTTGTCTCTCTGTGAAGTTACAGACGCCAATCGTAGAAATGGGATCCTAGAATGCCGCGAGACAATAGGACAGTATCTCTATTTATGCACAGATACAAACTTTAAATCCAATATTGTCCGAAGCTTCACAAAGTAGCTCTTTTCACTTTGAAATGTTTGCAAGGAAAACTGTGCGTAGATATTATTCTTTCTGTTAAACACTGTTCAGGGAGGAGACGGATCTTTTGAGTACGAATAAAACCAAAAGCAAGTCATTATTGGTACATGCTCAGTGGCCTTCCGATGATATGGGGGGGTAGATAAAGGGGGAGCATGAATTTCACTAAGACCAAGTTTTTCTCCAAATATTTTAGACCTGCGCGCTGCGGTGTGATGTCCTACCTTCTGATACCTAATCGGCATTTTATAATAGCTAACATGTTTTGACCCGTCGAAACGACTACTTATTCAAATATTTTATATTAATTCATACTTTGTACCAAATTTATTAGTCTATATTCAGTAAACCCCAAATCAAACAAAATACGAATAATATTTAATATACCTATAGGGTAATATACCTATAGATCGGACATTTTATGTGAAGAAACTAGTAGCAGCAAATTGTGAGGTATTTATTTTTGGAGCTATCGCAGAGTCTTGTAGCAGCGGCCAGAGTGATAGATGTGTCCGCTCAATCTCTGTCTACTCAGATTATTGAGAATTCACATTTACTTAGATACCTTGTAGCGACAACGTCACCGCGATTTATTAACAAATATTTTTGGCAAATAGCTTGCGTAGTTAAAATTTCCTTTTTTCTAAGAGGTTTAGGAAGATGTATCACTTAAAACGCTCTTATTTCGGTTAATATTTAAAACAACGACCACTTTAAACCAGTAGGCCTCCCTCATTTTAAGTTAATTTACACGAACCAGACGAAATAAAAAGGTATATTTAGTAGAGAACGTATACAGAGAAAAACATTAACATTGATTTATTTTACAAAACCCTCGTTGTACAGCACTGTACGTAGAGATTTACCGACAATATGTAGCTATTCATAAAAAACAATTGAGTGGAGGAACGAGTGGAAACGTTCGGAACGTGCAATTCATTGCATTTCAGCTGGAAAATAATTGTTCGCAGCTAATGTTCACTGTTCAATACTTTTTCTTTAGTTTCTTGTCGATTACATCAATTATTTTATGAATGCACATTTTCAGCTCAATGGTTATTAACAAGCGTGGCTATACGAACCTAGTTTCAAAAATAATGTTTGTGTCGTATTTATACTCATCATGAGATTCATGAACATGGTTCATAAATGTACGTGAGTCTGTTGTGAAAAAGATCACGTTTCACATTATGATGTCACAGCCCATTATTATGATGTTTTCAGTAAATACGCAACAAATTGGCAGTTTAAAAAACAAATAGCATGTAAGTAGCCGACATGTTAGCATGGCGTAGCACTTAGGGCGAACCGGAGGGTACATCCGTGTCTCCGCTCGCTTTTTGCTCGGAATGAGTTGCTACAAAGTGCTCTTCGGCGAGCCACTGTACCTCCTACTCGACATTAATGCATTCCATTACGAGTTATGCTACGTCCATGCAAATTAATGTTCATAATTCTTCGCTGTTCGCTCCTCGGTGTGTGCCGATTCAAATTTGACGTATTACGCGAATCATACCATACAGCATAACCAAATACGGTAATTGAAAATGGAGTTTACTTAGTAACAGTATTAACAAGCGAGACACGTTCAATGAGCGCACTTCGAATACAAATAACCCAACCTCGACGTGTATCATTCTTGTGTCGGCTCCCCGAATATTTTCGTCAATTTTCTCATTTCGAATGTCATCGTAAATTTCATCTGGTGTTTGTGTGGCGTTCGTAATTGCTGTTCGTCGATTGGGCGCGTTCTGACTTACTGCGATTGTTGTGCGCAATCTAATCCAATTAATTTGTGGTTTCGTCGATATATTGGTGTACGATTACACCCATTTGTTCCCTTTGAACCTACGTATCTGTAGCAGCTCCTTCGATAATGTTATTATCACGAATCGTATTAAGTTTCTTATGATCACTTATCAAGTCAAAGTAATCTGGTAAAACACTAAACTGGTGGCTGGCTGGTTTTGGTTTGTTCGCTTCGTATGAATTGCGAGTATTGAGCTAAATATTCTCGTCCTCTTGTTTACCTTAAAGCCATGTAGGTCAATAAATTGGATGGATATTTTACCATAATTTCTTTCATTATAGAAACCATGAGCGAGTTACTTGAATCACGAGGTACGGAAACAGGTTCCAAAAATGATTTTATCAACATAGGTGCGGCAACCCATTTCATTTATATAATCTCCCGTAATTACCTCATTAGTCTAGTGGCGTGCATTGAATGTTGATTCACAGGTCGAGCAAAGTGTTTTGTTCACGTTCGAATCCGCAAGTGTTCAATGGGAATACATTGTTGGTCGCACGGTTACGCTGTTGCTACGGTGCTACGAATGTAGCGGTGCGCCTACGCTTACCACTACGCAGGTTTTATGAAGTGCTACGAGATTTGCATATTAGGAGGGAATAAGCAACCAACTAGTACAGATGTCTTCGCATAAACTCTATCTTTATTCATGACGAAACAGAAAATTGTATTCTAAAAATAAACCAACTTAATTGTTTCCGTTTCGAAATCTAATTTATTAGAATCAAAATTACTTTCAATCAGATAACACACGACACATCGTAAATTCTTACATTGATTAATATCTAGGCATTCAATTACAAGATACCTATAGATTTCTTTTAAAATAAGCAATACCTTTGTGCCTATTTTTCCGTTTCCTTCTTTTTATCTTCCTATGTAATGTGTACATAAATTGGTAAATAAATAATACCTAATTATAATTGCAAACACAATTAAGTACGTACCGACCGTAAGAAAACTAATTAAGATAATCGTAAGTTAATCTCAGTTGCGTAATTGTAGGCCAACAGCTTTCTTCTCCACGACATTTACATTTCTCGGGGGATCAATTTCGATAGGAAAACAACTTTGACAATCAAAATGATCATACGAAATGGGACTTATTATTTTTAGACAATTTTCTGTTGACGACATTCCAAGTACCTGCCGTACTTAATAGGTACTTCATTACTGTTTTATTATTATGAATGGCCTAAGTTATAAGGCAGTAGGTTAGCGGTGATGAGGTCTACGATGGAGCACGCTTGCCTAGAATTAACCTGTTCACCCTTCTCTTAAAGATACCCAGGTTGTAGCTATCAGGAAGCACAGACTCCGGCAGAGAATTGCACTACTTATTTTTTTTTAATTTCAATGCCACTTGAAATCAAATCAGCTTAACATTATTTTTCAGGGTTATAATTCATTCCTTTCAGGGAGTGAAACGTCACTACAATTTTACAAGTTACTGTATTCGGTAATCGAAACTTTATAAACAATGTAACAAGCCTCTAAATATTCTAGAATGAGACTGTTCCCGGAGGACTCGAGCCTCTACAGCAAAATGCCTTGAAGCGCACATCTAAAGACCTCATACCTAATCCTTGTGTCTCGGCAATTATAATCCTTCGAAATTAAACAAAACACATCCGCTGAAATTAGACACGCATTTGTGGGGAATTAAAATAAACGTTTCCTCCCGGTCGGTACGTGAGCGCTCGTGTAAAGAGGGTGATTAGAGCACACGTCGCGATGGAATGGCGCGAGATGCCACGCCGCTCGCGCCAGCCGCACGCACCTCAGACAACTGTGCCACTTCAAATTACTTGAATGCTGCTCGCTGCGCAAACAATTTATCTCAAACGAGACAACGCCTCCAAAACCATGTGAAAAGGCATGTCCACATTTTCATATCCGACCAAATAAAATTAAGTATTGAAGTAAATCCCACTCATACATCGTTCCAAAAAAATCGACGTTTTTACAATTCCAATGACCTGAATAAAGGCAGATCGCAAAAACTTTTCACATAAAATGCTGCAATTCTATTGTCGTTGGAGAGGCAAATTTGAAATTGAAAATAGCAGTCGGAGCTGCAACGCTCCGGAGCCGTTTATTTAGGAGCGGCGAGTCCGCTTTGTTCTAATGTAGCCAAGGGATGCAGGTGAAACTTTCATAATTTACTACGTCGCCGCTGACCTTCGGGTTTGTTGCTGAAGCAGTTACCAAATTCATTACAAACTTTTATGAACGTACAAGTTTTACCGGCATTCCTTCTTCAGTACTCTAAAATAACCCACTTGTGTCCACCTCCAACTAAACTAACAACTATTTAGCTCACTTATAGTAAATGTGTCGATGAACCATTCATGACGAAGAGTGCGACGTACCATCATGTACAAACTTCTGAAACCGCATCGTCCAAACTCTTTTATTCTCTATTTTTCAGCGAACTGAAGCTGCAAAGCGAAGTTATTCGGAAAATTGGGCCAGTTGCAACGTATGATCCGAATTTCGATTATTGCAACGTAAAAACCAGCGTTGTGTCCCGAACAAGGAGTATTAACGGAGGTACAGCATTCTTGTTTACTTATGTAGATAACTACGTCTGTGAGACATTGTTTTCCCTACATGCTCGCTGGAAGTAGGACGCCGGCCAATATTCGCATCATGGCAGAAACGCACCGTTAGTTGGACCGTTTTGTTCACTACTCAGCAATCTTAACATTAACTTTTATGTGTACACACGGAAAATACCCTTATGACAGGGGTACATGAATCGAGTTTTGTGTATATTTGTTTAGTCGAGCCCTGATGTTTTCGCTCTCGGGCAGGAAATAAGCTTTACATTGACTAGCGCTAACAAACACCTCCATAATAAGATAAGCTTCAACCGAATGGAAAAGGGATGCAATAATAAAATAACATTTTTACGCTACTTCATTAACTCTGGCAACACTGTTGCTTGTGTTTCTAGTGTACTGTTAGACCTCTTTGTGCAGTGAACTTTTCGGTTCAATACAGTTTGGTAGTTTAAAATGTTCTTTAGTAATGTAGCAAACGACTTAGCATCCCATTTAGATGCTTTGCTCTCAGTGACAGCTAGCCATTTGCTAGCAAACAACCACTATCGTCTGTGCGGGGTTAATAAAGGACATGAGGGATGTTACTGAACGGTTTCATACTTCGTGGTTATCAACCATTAGTGCTTTTGCTGGTACTGTTATGTGTGTAGGTAGGTACCTACCTACTGCTGAAATGAACATTGTGAAAAACACAGCACTGACAAAAAGATAGTAGCTTAGCTATGTTTTTTTTTTAGTTTGTCTCCAACAATGGTCGCCTTTCGGCTGAGAGGATGATAGAAAAACAAATAAATTCAACCACGGAATACTGAACTTCATTTTGCACCAGCGCAACGGCGACAAAGGGTGAATTTTAGAAAAAAAACTAAATTATCACACACTATAGAAATAAAAATAAAAGAACATAATTCAGTAAATAAAGAGGAGATTAAACCAATTCTAAAGGAAGAAACAATAAAATCTATCGGAACCCAAAAACTAGATAAGGCAGCTGGAGCAGATTTAGTCACAAATGAACTACTAAAAACTACGTTACCAGTGATAGCCCCAAGACTTACAGATTTGTTCAATGAAATCTTAGAAACGGAAATCATCCCGGAAGACTGAACTAAATCGACAATCATACTGCTGCATCAAAAAGGAGACAAGGGTGATATAGGAAACTACAGACCGATCAGTTTAATGTTCAATATTTATAAGATATTTTCAAAAATTATACTTAAAAGAATTACTATTACACTAGAAGAAAACCAACCAAAGGAACAAGCTGGTTTCAGAAGCAATTTCTCAACTATAGATCATATTCACACGCTAAGACAAATTCTACAGAAATATAGAGAATATAATAAAACATATTACATAGGGTTCGTTGACTTTAATAAAGCGTTTGATACACTGGAACATGAGTATATATGGGACGCTCTAAAAAGACAAGGGGTGCAAGCAAAATACATAAGAATAATTAGAAACGTAAACACAGCGAGCACAGCACAAATTAAACTCGAATCTACGGGTAACGAATTTCCTATTAAAAGAGGTGTACGCCAAGGAGATCCTATTTCACCTAAATTATTTTCAGCAGTGCTGGAGATGATCTTCAGGAATCTAAACTGGACCGAAAATGGCCTCAATATAAATGGCGTAAATCTCAACAATCTACGCTTTACAGATGATTTGATTTTGTTCTCCGAGGACGCAGGAACTCTGGGACTAATGTTGCAGCAATTATCCGATGAAAGTGTTAAGGCCGGCCTGACAAAGAACCTAACTAAAACCAAAATTATGACGAATCCCCAACAAACAAAAACCTTAACAGTAAATAATGAACAAATAGAGTATGTAATGGAATATATATATTTGGGCCAACTTATATCAACAGAAGATTGCATGAGTAAAGAAATAGAACGAAGAATAACTAATACTTGGAAACGGTTTTGGTCTCTTAGTGAAATAATGAAGGATAAAGGTATGCCAATGAAAGGAAAAAAGAAAGTATACGAAATATGCATTCATCATCTGCCTAGCCTTTTCCCAACTACATTGGGGTCGGCTTCCAGTCAAGCCGGATTTAGCTGAATACCAGTATTTTATGTGGAGCGGCTGCCTACCAGACCTCCACAACCCATTAACTGGGTAACACGGTACTTCATGGCAAGACTGGAGTCAGATTAACTGGCTTCTGACTATCCGTAACGACTGCCAAAGATCTACAAATGACAGCCGGGACCAACGGCTTAACGTGCTTTCCGAGGCACGGAGGAAACTCGGTATGTTAAGATGGTCACCCATCCACAGACCAACCTTGGCGAGCGTTGCTTAACCTTGAATATCGACCCGTGCGGCTGTTATTATCTAGCCACGAGCTCCTCCGAAACGAAATATATACGAGTATACGAAATATGCATTATACCATGCTTATTATACGGTTGTCAGACATGGGCGTTAACAGAACAACAAGAGCGTAAATTAAAAGTCTGCCAAAATAAAGAAAGAAAGGAGTATTTTAGGTATAAAAAGAAGGGATAGAGTGAAAATACAAGAAATTAAAAATAAAACAAAAAACGCACACACAGCCTACAGACAGTTACAATGGCGATGGACGGGACATATGTTAAGGGAAAATAAAGAGAAATGGACTAAACTAGGAACAGAATGGTATCCAAGAGATAACAAAAGAAATAGAAGCAGACAAATCAAAAGATGGGAAGATGACTTCAAGAATATAGCTGGTCCGGTATGGAGCCGTCTAGCAAGAGACCGAAATAAGTGGAAATCTTTAGAGGAGGCCTTTGTCGATAGACAAGCTGTTGCAAACAAACAACCAGTTGCCGATACTTAATACAAGTTAGAATTATGATAGGATAAATTTAGTTTTTTTTTAGTAAGTAGGCATTTATTAATTGTAAGAGAAACAGCAATAAAGGCTATTTTATTTTATTTATTTTATTTTATAGAAATAAAAAAATTGTATACAAACTCTTAGTAAGAAGGCAATTATAAAAGCTGAAACGTCGATGATGAATAGAAAAGCCATTAGCACCGTAATACCTATGTTTTTCATTTCAGTACTAGATTGCGAACATAAAAAATTTCGTGGTCTGGGTTAGTAACAGTTTCTGTAAGTGGCTCGTTAATATTCCCGGGGCAGAGCGCGATAGTATTCATATGAGCTGAGAGGGGCCACGAAATGAGCTGCGAAATATTAGCGACGTATCAGAATGGACTGCCGAAGTGTTGGACGACTTATGTCTGGGTTTGTACTGGTAGAGTTTCTTCGCTTTGGTAACCGTATTGTTTAAGCTACGTTGTTGCCTGGACACCAATACCTTTGACTTGACTGGACCCACTTACGTCCGCTCAACTCTAGTTCTTGATGAGAGTCGGACAAAGTTAACGAATCAAGTCCATTCGCTTTTACTAACAAAACGTCAGAAGACCCTCCTCATTGAAATATTCAATGAACCCAAGGACTACTTGTAGACAATCATGATAGAAAGATTATGATAAAAATGCAGTATTAATGATTAGCATATTACATACAGTGATTGATCATAATTTAATGAGTGTTTGGTATTTTAGATACCTAATTAGGTATCATCAATGTCATTCTGGTAAAATGCTGATGTATTTTTTACACGTGATACCTGAAAAGATACCATTTTGGCTAGTCACTAGACCCTATCTGATAGGTACTTTTAGGTTTGATAGATCCTATTAGAGATAGCCGCTTTAACTGAATGGTGGCTAAGACTGAGACAAAGAAGCCAGTCTGGCAAAAACCTGTTGAATTGTCGATACCGTCAAAGTCGTGAGAATGTAGCGGCATCAATGCCGAGACAGGAAAAACTAACGGAGCAAATCTACATCGCAACAAAAGAAACCGCGACGCCATCTACCCAACTAGCAGCGAACTACTAGGTTGAAATCCTGCATCGTGCAAGCAGAGTTTACCGTGCAATTTGAACATGTACATTAGCCCGAATATCAACTATCGGGCAGTTGCCCACACCGGACACAACAACCGCCCGGTCGGAGGATCCTCCCTTTACAATAGAGGTGTGCGGGGCTTTACTCTCTGTTCCACATACCTCCAAACTGGTGACCCTCGACAAAGAACGTCAGCGCAGCCTTCGTGCAACTACTTCAGCGTGACGTCATCATCACTTCTCATCGTGACCTCAAGCTCTCAAACTGGCTGTATGACTCTCGAGAGTCATACAGCCAGCCAGTATCCCCGGCTTCTAGGGGTATCCTGACCACCAGCATGCAGCAGCCGCGCATTCCTGGCCAGCATCCTCAGCCTCTACCTTCAACCTCACCAGCGACCTTGGCAAGCACACTGCACCTTCGGCCAGTCACATGAAGAACCTCTCCTGGTCGACGTCAGCAGTCACGCCACTACGTCCGACGCCCTGGTGCAAAAACGCAGCACTGTACCACCTATGTTACACAAATAAAAATGATTATTGATTCTTGAAGCATAACACAGTGCTGTGCCAGATCCAGGAACTGGAGCATTGCAGCATGATCCCGACTCACTGGGATCTCATCACCCCGACTCACTGAGGGCACCGCAGACAGTTCCGACTCACCGAGAACTCTGTGACTTTCTCGGAACTTTGAGCAGGTATGACCAGTAGCGTGGCTAGCATGGGTGTCACCCGGGGCGGATAATGTGGGGTGACAACCCCTCAAATTAGTGTGATTATTTTGATTCATTCATCACTATCTAAACTCAATTTTGTTGAGTAGCGCAAGTAAGCTCAAGAACTAAAAGAGGGCAGAACACAAGAGCGAGCGAAGCAAGCTCGAAAATTTATGAACCTCAACTCGGAAAGGTTTTATTTTCTTTTGATCGTTCATATCATACTTAAATAGAAGTAACTTTATGGACTGATGCAAGAAAGCTCATTAACTGAGAAAGGGCAGAATACAAGAGCGAGCGTAGTGAGTTCAAAAATTTTTGCACCCTATTCCCGACAGGTTTCACTGTAGTGCCACCCGATAGTGACAAAAACCAGTCAACGAGCGGTTCGGTGTCACAACTTAACGGGTTTCACCGGGTGCAGGCCCAACCCCCCTTCCCCCCCCTCGCTACGCTACTGGGTATGACAAAAGCAAGTGGACGTACAGACGTCCACTTGCTTTTGTCATATCTCCTCTACCCACTCCTATGCCCACTGCTGGATCTGTACCCAACAGTGGTTGATTCCGCGATTAGTATTCTTCTTTGCATAGTTATATTCGAAGCCGACTCATTATCGAGTAAAGAATAATTAAAACGATACTAGTGTCGGCTATTAGGGCCTAATTTTTGCAAGAGCGTACAGAACAGTTCAACATCCCTTAACAGTTCCACATTACCGCGTGTTTAGTGGGCTTAAGTTCAAGTACACTACTTAGCGCCGCCGCCTTGCCACCTCGCCGCGGCCGCCATGTGCATTCACTTGATTTTAAACGGTACAACTAACTTAGCGGTTAGGTAAATAAAACTTAATTAAAATATTTATGTTTTCTTTGAGCAGTGTTGGCCCAGTGGGAGTTTTGTTGGCCCTGTGGGTGCAGTTGTGGCCCAGAAATAACGGACTCGACTTATTTAAGTAAGAAATTGTTATCAATGCCTTAGGTAATAGTTTCAAACCCTGACAGCATTTAACTTAGTGTCATTGATTTCATTACAATTGTCTCATAACAATTAAGGTTTTTTTTATCCGTGTTCCTCCAAATGCCCTTTGCATTCCAGGGCCACGGTGACTCTTTCGAACAAATTCCGTAAACCGGCTTGTCCTAAAACCAAACAAATCGAAGACTAATGTCAACCACTAACTCGCACTTGGGTCCACACAAAGTACCCCCTATATTTAATAATGGCACACCAACGACATATTCACTAACACAGTTTTTGGGGCACGTTTACAATTAAACTTATAATCTAGAGTGAATTTGTCACTTAAAGGTGTGCACAGCTCTTACATAGTTCAAGTTTTAGAATATTACATAGATTACATTTATAGGCTCAAAGTATCCCAGTATTGGGAACGTAATCGGCTGGTTATGTAACACACAAACACACCAAGCATTAAAAACCAATTTACCTGCGTAGGCTCAAAATAGTAATATAAAATAAGGCTGCTGTCTTCTTCTAAACATCGTAACGGTTTTGAAAACGGTTTTTACTAATAGAACAAGCGAAAAACAAGGAAGGTTTTGTCTAAAGTATATAATTATAATCCCACCGAAAACATTTTCATGTTTTTACATGAAAACGAGACCATGTAGTTCGCACTGTCAAAAAGTTATCAGATCTCATGTTAAGCCAAGCTTCTAGCTCCACAGGCCGTAACTTGACAAGCCCTAACTTCACAAACTCTACACCTTGATCAAAATATGTGGGTTGGCCATTTCGCTACATTAACATGGACATAAGGCGAAAAAAATATTCAATGTTCATTATTTTTCTTTTTTGTAGTAACAAAACGACCTAGGCAAGCTCCAACAGTCATCGAACTAATAGAAAACATGGCCGCACTACCTTTAAACTCCGTCCAAAATCTTTATTAAAAGGATGAAGGTAAACTTAATTTACATAAGTAAGTGTTTGATTTCGTTAACAAGTTAACTGCTATACTTCAGACAAGGATGTATGTATATGTATAATGAAACTACAGCACCTATAGTTTCGCACTGCTACATTCAAACAGTTTGCTCTGTCCAAACTTCAAATTGAATTAAGTTTTGTTCTGGCCGTTAATTAAAACTTAAACATAATTTCATATTGAGTTGTGGAGAAGCTGTGCTATGTTCAATAAACAGAACAACGTAAAACTTTGTTGAACCTGCCTTAAGATAACAAGAAGAGGTGAAACTCGTTAAAGTTTTATGTTCGATCCCTGCGCCGCGCATCCTCCATTGTTGATCTTTCCCAGCCACTTTTGGAGCTAATTATTGCTAATAGGTCAAAACTAAATTGCTAATAAGACACATCGAGCATACCTGAATTGTTAACCCTCGACAGAAAGTAGCAAATAATATAACTAATTTCAGAAAAGCTGCGTTGATGTAGAATTGAATTTTCAAGAAAACTTTTCAGTGCCGTTTATAACATATTTTACGTCTACAGATAATGGATCAGCCGCTATTTTTAAATCGACTGCAGTATATTTATCAATGATCCTAAAAACATGGTCTAGCTTTAGATTATAATGACGTCCGTTGTCCAAGATTATTATAATTAGCCGCTATGCTCTTATTGATAGCGCGCTGAGCTCTTTAATCGAAACATACTCGAACAAATACCCCTTTAATCTTTTGAAGGTATCGTATCATTGATCAATATATTCAGATAACACCTACATACTTGCATAGCTGGGGGTTGATCCAACACCCATGAGGAATGAAATCGATATTTATAATCACATGTTCGTTAACGGCAAACATTATTGCCACTCTAAATTCAGCGAAAGGTCGAATTATTCTCTACTGTTTGAACCGTACCTAACTCCTCAAATTCGGTTCAGAATGGATATTCTAGGCGACGACGTTTAAACTCAAACTGTGCTGTGCTTTAAATTACTCATCTGATCATTTGGTTTATTCAGTTTTCCGCCAATCGATTCCCAATTCATTCATATTTTGGTTTTAGAGACACACACTATTTTGAATTCTCAATGTTCTAGCCATCACACGTTTCGATAATTTGAATTTTGATCAGGACTAAAAATTACTGAACCAACCCTTACCGGCAACCTTAATCGGCATAACTATCGTCTATAATCTTATTTATCATCAAAAAAGCGGAGTTTTCATGTTCCAAGGACGGGTTATGTAAAGATGTGTGGCACGCCACGTAGATATTTTGAATTAAGCGTAGTATACATATCCCTTAACAGAAACTAACACGATGCCCTATAGATAAAAATGAATCATTCGTCCAAGGCGTAAATTATAATGATAATGATCGCTGTTTTGTTTTGATAGAGACGAATCTATGAATCTTCCATTTGTACAATAACAAGATTGTGAAATCACAAAAAGACATCAAATAATAGTTTCAACAGTTGTAAGTTTTGCTTATTATATGCGGAGACCATGTTCATCTATAAAATGTGGAGTCGCGATAAGTAATATCTCTAAAAGAAATTGATACTACTTTGTAACAATTTATTATTTTTTTAAAACTGTCCGTGGAGTTTCTTGCACGTTCTTCTCCATAGAGATCTACGCTTTGGAATATGCAAATAGCTTCATCTTTTTGGCCCGACCGACCTTGACAATTCAAAGAAAATGGGTGCAGTTGTACTTTGAGGTGTCCAGATGAACATACTAAAAGTCCCCGAGCACCCTCGGGGACTTTTAGTGGAAGTGAGCCGGCAGTGGGGGAGGGCGGAAAGATACCTTTTTGCCGTTTTTGCTTGTATCTCCAAAACCATTAAAAATGTCTCCTTGCTCACTTCTACATTAATTATCTACATTAAACTTTCTATACATTATGAAATTTACATTTAATTGTAGGATCAATACTTTAGGATATAGAGGGTATCAAAAATTGATAAAACAAAATTTTTCATATGTCATACAAAGACGAATGGTAATTTCTGACCCAGAAGCCGACAGAGTTGAGACATATCGTAGTTTTCTCATCTAAAGTAGAGCAAGAATAGCTATATTTTTTTTTCGATTTCGATGGCTAACGCATAAAACACGACAGGCATTCTTGTAAGAATGGATGTAAAATAACTTTTCACGATTTCGAATACTGAAGACATATTCAAGGTCATATATTTATGCATTAGCCAACGAAATCGAAAAAAATAATAGATATTCTTGCTCTAATTTATATGACAAAAAAATTGCGGTAGGTCTCAACTCTGTCGGCTTCTAGGTCAGAAATTACCATTCGTCTTTGTATGATTTATAAAAAAATGTAGAAGTGAGCAAGGAGATACTTTAATGGTCGTGTAGATACAAGCTAAAAACTGAAAAAAGGTACCTCCCCCCCCTCCCCCACCGCCGGCTTACCTCCCACCCTCGGGGACTTTTAGTCACACCTCAAAGAACAACTGTACCAATTACCAAAACAACACGAATTATTCACTCTGATTTCCTTAATTTTCTTGCACTAATTACATAATATAGGGCCTATTTGCAGGTTAATATAATTGTGACATAATCTGATTATGACATAAAGTAATGATATGTCAAGTAATAGTTGACACGAATGTATTTGATGTCAGTAAATGAAACAAATGAAGTCTCATTTATTGTCTTCATTTTTGGACAGTTTCGCTAAGATTTATTTCTAGCTATATCATTTGTCTTGCTACATCAGCCGGAGAAATACTGAAAGTTACACAAGAGGTCTTAGATCCTTGCGAATTTCAGACTATTATGATGAAAACTGAAGTAAAACGCAACAAAAAAGTAAACACTAAAATTAAACCTGTTCATTTCAAGTATTATTTAACGAAGTTAAATCTGTGAAACTAGCTGATTACGTAAACATTGCTTTATCGCATTGTTGCCGTAATTTAAAACGGGCCATTTCCACTAATTAAGCTATTGCTTCATATTGTATTTAAACAAAAGCGTTAACTTTATTAAAATGGGGAACAATTTTGGCATTAGCCTTTTTTACAATGCCTTCATTTTGCAAATCCCCTAGGCCGTAATCCCCGCATGACACTTGACGGACGGGAGGCAAAAAATGCCGCATAAACCATATTGTGTTGCTTTTTCAGACTCTCCTCTTTGTTTACCTTTAGCAAACTAACTACAGGTGACAAATAACATAATTTTAAATAATATAGAAGATATTGTTATCATTTTTATCAGGTTTACCGTACAGCTATAGAACAAAGATTAACAGATATCTATCAAAATTTTATAACGCAATCACTGTATAGATAAAAATAATTAGTGAAACATATATAAACGCTTTCTGCTGATAAACATGTATTAGTGGAAAAAGTTCTACTGCCTAGACTTATTCTTCGTTACAATAGAAGAATTCTTGTTTTGTGAATTAATTGTGACAAAAGGTGTTATTTTAAAATGGCCGATATTTATGCGAAGACCAGAATGACGAGCCGTGTGGACCGGTTCAGAAAGAGTGCTGCTGCGCGGTACAGCCTGAATGAGAAAGACGTGCACATCGGCCACATAACCTTGGAGGCCATGCAAGATGCTCCAACCATGATTTGCCAGGTACGTGTACATATTTTTAAACCCCATATTCCATACCTGTCCATGTGTTTTTTTCTTCTGTACCTGTCTCGAATCTATGCCAAAAATGAAACGTTTAAGTGATCACAAAATATACGGTCCCTAAACTTGAGATAAAATTTAAGTTGAAACTAATCATGCTCGAAACAAAATTTTGTTTTTCAACCTAAAATATTTTTTAATTACACCTAACTTTAATAAATAGGTATCAGTTACAAATTCAGCGAAATGCCTGAGTCATATACGATTAGTTAATAATCAGCATTATTACCAGCTATATCAAATTTAATTGTAAATAATTTGCTTTATTTATAAATTCCCAGAGGACGATATATCGTCCTCTGGGAATACTTATGCGAGTTTTCTCTTTTTTTATAAGTATAAAATAGCAAAAATTCGTTTTGAAATTTTCGTGTCTTTGAAGTCAAAGAAATTAAAATTTCTAAACTAATTTTACCAGATATTTTAATCGTAAGAATATAAAAATCAGGAAAACTCATAGCTGGGAAGTGCCAGGTAATACTTCAAAAGGAAACTAATAAGGCGAAAGCAAAGTGCGGTAAAACTGAAATAACTCAGTAAAGAATACGTGTTCACGTACATAGTTTACACTGCTGCGACTCTCACGTACTACGTGAAGTATTTGTTCATTTGACCTAGTAGATACTACTTCTGGAGATAAACTAGCAAGCAGTATCGATCGTTTAAGTAGCTACCAAAAGTTACTAAGCAGTAGAGTAGATTTTTCCTTTTTAAGCTTCATTATTAAGGTGAATTTTTATAATAATTTTTGTTTATGAACTAAGAGATAGTGATATTTTTTATAACTGGTATCTACATACCAGTTATAAAAAATATCACTATCTCTGCCAATAACTACACATTATAAAAACCTAGACCGACTTCTTTGGATTGCTAATTTCCTGCAACTAAATTAGTACCTACAAATTATTTTGCTAATCAAACAATAAAAAACTCTAATTAAATCTTAATTAAGTATTCTTCGCGAGGAAAGATCTAACAAACTTAATTTTAGCCTAATTTATTCTTTAGCAATATAATTGCAAATCAGTAAATTCCGTTATCACAGAAATGTTTCATGAAAACATTTTCAACCTTAGAAATGTAATTTACTTTTAATTGTTTATTGTTCAATATAAGTAGATAAAAAAGGTCAGCGGTAAATAATTTAGTAGGAAAACCATAGAAACCAAGTGACACATGTGTCTACCAGGGCCGTATTACAAATTTCTAACGCCATCATTCTTCCTGTATAGCTTCATCTCTCCCTCACATTGAAATCATCATCATCATCTCATGGTGGCTTTAATAAGACATAGTTGAACCTTAAACAGGTTTATAAGAAAATCCATTTTGCTTCACCCAGATTGATTTCACAACGGGGCAGCAAGAAACAAACAAATCCGTAGCTAAGCGCACTTGTCGCCTAGCCAGTGCCATGGCTAACGCTGGCCTGAAGCCCGGGGACCCCGCCATCATCATGGGCAACAACCATATGGACCTGTGTATCCCTTACTTCGCCTGTCACTTTGGAGGACACCCCATGTGCGCCATTGATCCTAGTTGTGGACAAAGTAAGTTAAATATAACGAGTAGCTTAGTTGTGAAAAAATTAAACCAATCTGGACTAAAAAATCAACATTTGTTGCGATTTCAGTATCCATGAATCAGCACTCTAATTTCTAACTTTCTTTACAGATGATTTAATAAGATTGTTCCCCTACATCTTCCCCAAGATAGTGTTCTGTCAGAAAGCATGTGAAGAAAAGGTCAAACAAGCATTTAAGGCGAATGAACAGGAAGGAATTATTGTCGTATTTGACGACAAGGAATCAGATCTAGAGGCATTTGTCAGGGAGTACTACGGCACACAAGTCACATACAGGTAAAGAACTATCTAGAAGCATTTCGTTAAGTACGTGGTTGACCTAAGTAATCAGTTAGTAAGATAAAGTGTGAAACTAAACGTAGATAACTAGGTAAGATCTAAGTGTTTATCTATAATTATTATTTACGATTACCTACATCAAGACAAGAATTAAAACAATTCATTAGTACAATGATATGCACTTATTATTGTTTGATAAGGGCGGCCTGATGAAAATGACTGTCTTTTTCTTAATATCTATGTTAATTAAGCATTAAATTTACCTGTCAGTACAATGTGTATGATGTTTTCAGACCAGCTCTATTCGACCAGTCAAAAACCGCTGCATGGTTGATGCTGACCAGTGGAACTACAGGCTTGCCAAAGGTTGCTGTTATTCCTTTCGACACATTACTTAACGGAGTTCAAAATTGGTGGTGAGTACACAAATACACTTTTATTTTTTTGCAAAGTTCTAATCTGCAAGTAACTCACTTGCAGATTTCACATAATTTCTGACGTAGCCACGTCGGATGTATCACTAGCTTATCTTTGCATAATATCCGATTTTAATAAAAACCTAAAACCAATCTGATACAGCAAAAGTAGTAGGTATCGTTATAAATAATAATTTAAAATCACAATCCTCAGCTTAGTCATCCGACTGGCCGATTAGTTTGGGTGTGGCGGATTATAACGGTCGTCGGTATAAGCAATTGAATCATTCATTTGCCAAACAATCATAATTCAAAATATCGTAACAATGTAATGGTATTACAGAGGTGCTAGATGAGGATGAGTCTTCATTAAATAAGAGTTTTATAGCTACTAGTCTCAAAATTCTACAGATTCATACATGCACAAGATGCACTTTAAACCTACATTGTAGAGATATTACAGAACGCATTTCTTTGCACGCATTTTTCAATATGCAATCCCCAAGGGATGTTTACATAGCTTAGTCTACACTCAAGTTGATATATTCTAGGAGACACCACGGTCTTGCATCAGCATAATAAATCAATAACCAATCAATTAATTACAAGTAGATGCCAGAACTTGGTTACATCGAACATACCTCGAAACTTATTGCAAGTTTAGTTCGCAACATCGCATATCGGTAAATAATAAATTAATGGTATTAGTTGAAGTTATGTCCAAAACTAAATTGTTGGGACTCACCGCACAGTTCAAGTAAATCGAACATTTATCATCGGTGCTTAAAGTTTGCAGGTGCTCGTAAGCGCGGTCTTTATAACTTATCGCTTTTCACGCTGTTTATTAGTAAAAACGCGAAGGTCAATTCTCTTACTAAAAGCGCTCTTACTCAAAATACAAGTCGCTTACCAACTCAGCGACATTCGAAGTCAAAAACTTGTCAATAGCAGGGTTTGACAGTTTCCGACTCACAAAGAATGAACAAAGATTGAAATATTGAAAGTAATGATTCTACTATGACTCTAAAATATATTATTTTGATGTGCAGGGAACCCTTCCCAGGCAGCTGTGACGTCATCCTGGCTATGGCGACACTCCAGTGGGTCTCATCACTCCTATACTTCATCTCTGGCCCCTTGAAGGGCTCCACAAGGGTCCAATCATCGGAACCGCTGACTCCCATGAAAATCGTCGAAATTATCAACAAATACAAGGTAATTATTACGATAACAGCAATAACCGACAGCACTCTTAGGTGTTACTTATAATCGCTGATAACAGTTGCTACTGAGATTTGTACCTACTTGATATTAAAGTTTTTGATAATATTTCAGCCCAACACTACAGCATTTACGCCATATTTATTGGGTCATTTTATGAATGTGGCAGAAAAAACTTGTGACTTATCGTGTTTCAAGTACATTCTTATTGGCGGCAGCGCTATGGAGAAGCCATTACTGGACAGATTTAGAGTAAGTATTGTAACTCACATAATATTATCCGATATAGGTCCATTGTAGAATATAAAGGAAAGACTCGCTGTTCTTTTTTGACCTAATTTCATAAACTCGTCGGGCTTCCAAGCTTTATATTTTCCAAGGAGGAATATGTAGCTAGCACATCTGTATGAACTCTGAATGTATCTTTAATATAAGAAAAAATATGTTATTAGATACTCTAAAGGGCGATTATATTAATAGTGTTACTGATCCATGTTTCATTCTTGCGTTAGGTAAGCATTAAAAATGCAATCATTATCATATCTAATAAATACGTATTTGTTTGCAGACTATGTGTAGCGCGTTCCTATACCTGGCTTACGGCATGACTGAGTTATTGGCACCAATATTTGATTTCGATGACAACACCCCATTCGGATCAACTGGCAAGCCAAAACCTCAGTACCAGTTCAAGGTATGTACATTAAGTAAACGTGCATTTCTAAACTTGCTGCTGAAACATTCTAAATGACAACAACCTTCTGAAAAGATGACATCATTATGACGTAATATCGATGATTACGATCAAGATAATTATTTCATAAAACACATTCTTTATAATAGTCAAAACAGTTCAAGTTATAAAAAAATCTGATACGATTGTCGATAGTCATGATTAATTAGGTTTGGAAGTTTGTTTGATAAGCAACCTAATGACTGATAAACTTCATACCTACTTGCTTTATTTAGTAAAATGTGTTTTCGGGACAGGTATCTTATTTTAAATAAGTTGTCCTATTTAAAGTATGAATTTATTTACAGCTCATGGATGACGATTGCAAACCTTTGGAAGGAACTTACAAAACTGGAGAACTTTGGGTTAAGGGCAGCGCATTCTTCACGGTAAAAACCAACTGCGTACAAATTATCCTCTAATTTTAAGTCATTACAATATTCTCTACGTGAACTTGTAGGGCCTTTTCTATGTATAACTTCCTCATACCTGCTAACAAAATGTTATATTCGATAATTTAGTTCAAAAATACTAATCCAGTTAGAAACGTAAAATGTTTGAGAACGATTCTCAGAACTCAATCCCCAAAAAGGTACACCGTTAGTAAATCCGTGGGCCGCGGATGATAATGCCCCAAGGATGAACACACATTCATAATTTACCTGCCCGCTAATACTGCTTCGGTCCCGACTTACACAGTAACTCAATAAAGTATTCTGAATATTAAAGATGTAATATCTAACCGAACGGTCTGCAAGTTAGAAGCAACACGGCGGGTCTAAAAATGCCACTTTAGTAGAGTCTGCCAGCACATCAAGCTACCCAAAACTGTCAAATTTTCCCAGTCAACCTTGAACCTAATGCTTTAGCGATAAAGATGAAAATTAAATTCGACATTTTTGTATGATTAATATTATGATCCTAATTTGATTCTACTAAAGTGCCTTTTTAGACCCTCAGCTCTTATTTTTAAAAATACACAGCAAAGCATTGATTTTTTGAACAGTAAAACCAAATAGCTTGTTGATGCATAAAGATTCCTTTTGTGCTTTTGTGCATAAAATGAACGCTGCATTTTAATCGAGTTTAGTTTGGTTTCCGAGAAACCACGTTTTTGTCGTTTATGGGGCATTATCATACAATATTGATTGAATTTTCAGGGTTACCTAAACAACCCTGAGGAGACGAAGACCATGCTCACAGATGATGGCTGGTTCAAAACCGGAGACATGTTCTACAAGGACGACCAAGATTACTACTACTTTGTGGAGCGCAAGCGGCTTTTAATTAAGCACTACGGTTTTCTGGTGAGAAAACTTTTTATATTTTTAATAGCATTTTCCTTTCTAATTAAAAATTCCAATCAAATGTCCTAAGGTTTTAAATTAGAAAGAAAATAACGCCAATGAATAAAATGCATGAAAAGAGAAAATGGATATAAAAAATCTCAATGATGCGTAACATGGCAATGCAATCTAATGAAATGTACCAATTCGAGCTAAAAGTTTCGTTGGAAATAATATTATTGGGCTAGCAAAACCTCTAAAATAATGTAAAGCGAAAACTCAGCCAGCGTAAACTTAGCTAGACTTATTTCTCTCACGCTCTGATTCATCCAGTGGCGTACTGTCTCGACTCGGTTGATATGCGACAAGAGAAAACTAAGTCTTATTTTGCAAGAAAAATATCTACCAAATCCTTGCTGCCGGTCAGTTCGACGTTTCCATTTGAAGAAAACATTTTACAAACATAGCTTCACTTTATTATTACCATCGCCTTTTGTCTTTCGTTAATTGATGTTTAAAAATGATACGATTCATTTTGAAAGGAGTCATTCACATGAACAGTTCCATTCATTTTTGAAACCCTGTAAACTCTGCCACTCAAAAGTGGTTACGATATTATCAAAAGGTTCAAGCCGTATTCATTCTTGTAGATAAATTAATTTCGCGTAACCAAGTAGGCTTGTGAATGTTCTTATTACTTGGAAAGGCCTGTTATGAATACTTGAAATGTAACTTGTTGCATCAAAAGGCATTAAGTGTATTATTATAAAGCTGTGTGCTTAAATCTAGTATAAGAAATTACGTAGACGACAATGATGATTTTGAAAATAAATTAATAATAAGCACAGGAAAAACATTTATAAAAACAAGTGTACAATCAGGGTTATTATCGCACAAAGGCAATCGCTAACAGACAACCTTTGGATGGACTGAACAAGAAGAGACAGATTAAGGGCTTTTACTGTCTTTTTTTTTTGTAATATTAATTAATGATTTTGTTTCCAGATCTCGCCCCTGCAAATCGAAGGAATCATCAAACGTCATCCCTCTGTGTTGGATGCCTGCGTTGTGTGCCTGCCTCACGCCGAGTGCCAAGAACTGCCCATCATTGCACTGCAGAGGAGGAACGGTGACAGTGTTGACACGAAAGAGATCTTCGACTTAATTAGAAGTGAGTACTTTGATCTTATGCGTAAGCCATTTCATGAAGTGGTCGGCGATTTTACACAATCTTTGGCCCCTTCATGAAATGGCCACCACTAACCTAACCTAACATGCCACATCATCAAACGGCCCATTCTACGATATGGCTACGACATAGGTACTAATTTACAGGATAGGTACACTACAATACCTACAAAACAATATGGTTACCAAATAATCTTTGTTAGTCTGATCTCCGAAGTTTACTGACTGCTCTTAAACACCGACTTTACTTGAATCGATGAACTCCCCAATATCAAATCCACCTGTTTTGAAAAATACATACAAGCTAAAAATTCACTAAACTCTAGGTGACATACAATTTCAATTAAATCAGATAAACATGTATCTATGTTTTCAACGGTATTTTTCGGTCACCTACTTAATTTAAATTGCTATTGAATACAAATCGTACGATATGATAACAATTGGAAATATTTGATTTAATATGTCATAATCAGCCAAAGTTGTAAGATTAATCGGTTATAAATAATAATAGCTACTAAATAATCTCGATCACATAGATATCTTAAGTACATAGATAAGTATTTAGATAGGTGCGTCGGAATGCCATAAAACAAATTAGTAATTTTCCCATTTATGTGAGGTTGATGGTCATTCGTCCAATAAATATGTCTATAGTAGCGGTCGCATAATAGAGAACCCAAATGTTTGTGACATAAGGAAAATATCAGACTGTTTTCTCTTGTTAGGAATGGAATATTACTGATTCAGTTTCAAGGTCGCATAAGCTCAAGAGTCTGAATATTTTGTGTATAGTAAGGATGTCTATTATAATTTCAAAACAGATTAAAATACTTCGAAGAATCATAAGAACACTTAATCTTAACTTACGAGTACGTATCACCTACTTAGAAATAGTATTCACACAATACAACACGAGTAGGTAGGTAAATTCCTAAAACAATATACAAGTACATAGATAGTAGATACGCACAATAGTTACAACAAACCAAAATGCGACGACAACCACAATTCAAATATTTTGTTGAAAAACAGCAATCATAAATCTGTGTTTCCATCTGATGATTCAAGAAAACTCATATCGCATGTCATAATTACTTGTGTAACAGTTGGCCCGTATTTTGCGCAGTAATAATATTCATTTGTAAAATAACGCGCAACTGTGGCTACCGAATACATTTCATTTTCAGCGGCAAAATCAAGGCAGATATATGAAATTTGTCATCACGTCAAGTCCTTTGATTCAGTGCTCAGTATGAGGTTATTGCAAAAACAGTGAAAAACAGCATTTTCATACGATTCTAGGGAATAAAAATATTAAAACAAGTTTTTAGTGAGATAAGCTTGGCCTAGCTCATATGACACTCAGGACCGTGCATTACATTTACCCGAAAAAATTCGTTCATTTGCACATTGCAACTCACAGAATAATCAACGTTATTACACCGCTCAAAGAAACACGTTTTATTGCATTATGTAGGTAATCTCCACTTTATATTTTCATTAAACTGAGCTCCGATTAATCAATATTAATTACTGTTTTTCGCGATAATTTCTTTGATAAGTAGAAAACAAATGACATCCGTTGCATTGATTGATTTTATATTGATACAAATCTTAATTCCGACTACGAAAACAGCTGAAATTAATCAAAATTTCCAATCAGTTGTCAAGTGCCTGATAAGGATCTTGTTGTGACGTCATGCTTAGACAACACATTCTGAGAGTCTAATAATGTAATCCAATGACTCATATTGTTAAAACAGTTTTAGTCTGTCTCTCAGGTAAGACACTTAGTTTCTCAAATACTAACTATACGTAACTCAGAACGTAAGATTTAGCTATAAGCCCCGTTTTCGTCCTAAGCGTAGTCAGTTAATTTATTCAGAGGTTAGATAGAAACGCCAACGATAATATTGAAATAAAATAATAATCTATATTAAATGGATTGCATTGTAAACAACTGATGATGGATGTGAAGCCAAGCGAACGAAATTTACCCCCCTGAGGCTCGGCATTTGAGATAATATTTATAAATTCCCTTTGGTGGTATTAATTTACATAAAATTTCCAAGAAATTTCATAATCAGAAATATCAAAGATGAAATCAATTGAGGAGGAAATAATCATGTACTTAGGTAATTAAAATCTGTAATCAAATCGTAAGGTGTTTGGTTTGGGTAATTTATTATGATAGCACACTAAACAGACCTTTGAATGTCAATCGTCACAGAGAATGCTTGGCGAGCTCAATGTATCTCTGCCGGCCGTAGTTCGTATTCAGCGTCGCAGGTGGCACGATCTATGGCCGCTCACGACACCTCACACGTTTCAGATTTATCACTAACGGCTAGCCACACGACTACACAATTTCATTCTTCATTCTTACTCAATTGCTAACTTATTGTTTTCAGAGAACATGGAAGGGAAGCGAGTGAGCGGCGGTCTTTTCTTCGTAGATTCATTACCCGTTACGCCCTCTGGCAAAATACATCGGATAAAAGTAAAGGAGATGGCACTCGCAGCGCAAAAAGCTGAAAAAATCCTCTTCTAGTGAACTAGATAAAGTGCCAGTATTCGATTTCATCAATAATAGTGGCCACTCACCAATGAGGATCTAAGTATTGATAGTTCTAGTTTAAGTGTGTTGTGAATTCTCACTCCAGAAAATGTAAGATATCGCCTGTGAAAAGAAAACTGGAATAAGAGCAAAATTTTCTAAAACTTATTTAAGAGTAGCATGTATGCATGTGTGTGTTAGTATTTAATTGTTGTGATTTCTTGAATGTATACAATTTCATTTCGAAACCTTTGTGAGGTGCAACAATCTTCATTTATATAAGATTTCATTACATTCGTTTCAATTAAAATATTAATTGTGTCATGACAAACCATTGTTTAGATATAAGCTTAGAGAATGTAATTAGATAACTTAATTCAAATATTAAATTGTGATGAAGTAGGGAAATTAGATTTGAATATGCCTAAATATAATGACTACGTCAAATAAAATATTATTTGTTAAATCCAACCACTGTGTTTTCTTCATAAAACAAACAAAGGAAAGAAAGAATTGCCCAAAGTAATGATGACTAAATTAGATGAATTTCAACGTTAAAACATCAGTAATAATATCAGAAAGCTGTGTAACTATTGAATTACAAATTTTACAAAATTACAAAGTGCCAAACTCCCAAAAAGTTTAAACTCATTGTTTCGAATCGGATTATCAAAACTCGTACAGCTGGTTGTAATAATCAGCAGTTTCTGAGTTATCGAAAATACACCTGAGAACTTTAGATGTTTGCGAGCGCACAAATTAAATAGAAACGATTCAAAATTCAGCTACAGTTTTCGTTAAATTGGCTAAACTAATCTGTTACTTAAATACACGATTTATTTATTTAAAAGTGTGTATTTAAACACAAACACAAAGTCTAGTTCATTCCTCTAACTTGAACGGTGTTACTAGAAATTCTGATCGCTGTATACAAAACTACGGTAAAATATCTGGAATTGATAGGTTGCACCGTGTGAGTGAGCACGGCATACGTAGGTACATAAGTTTAGTGATTCCTCCCACGGTAGACACTTCGCGTTCGGCAGCGGTATCTCCATAAACCAAAGTTAGATCGGCGCCGAACTACTAGTGCCATCAAAGTTTTGAATTCGCATTGATTGAACGAACGCCTCTAGTGACGTGACCTATACCAGTTTCGTACCACTTTACTATTGGAAACACATTCGCAATCCAATTTTTAGTTTTCGCATCACAAGTGGAAAACTAAAGCAAATCGAACCTTTGTTTCTCAAACTGGCCTTTCGTGTTGACTTCCGTTTAAGAGTATATCTTTTAAAACTAATCGTTTTTGGATTTATACTTGGTTGTTTCTGGACTCTCAGTTCCAATTTCCTTTACGGAAGTCGGATACCTAACTAAAATCGTAATTCGTTAGTATTTTTCATTTTAAAAGCTTAATTCTATACCCGTACAGCGGTACTGAAAAAAAAGGGAATTCTCGCCCCAATTCTGAATGAAACTTTTCGTACTTCTTGTTCGTAATTAGGACACCACTTCCTTCGAACAGCAAAGTAAAATTTTAACTTGTAATATTAAAAGGTTTCCGATAAGACATGAAGAACTAAAAGAAGGACACAAAAGAAAATCTTTTGAAATGAAAAGTAATAAAGAGCTCAATAAAAATGGCGACGGACGACGACCTACAACAATACAATTTTTGGTAACGACCAATTAATATTTTAAAACCGATTTAATATTTCATCATTACGTTACTTTACCGAAGCCTTTTCGATATTCCGAAATTATGTTTCAGATTTGCTGTAATTTCATCAGGAATATGCGGGTTGTACCTTAGTTATAATAAACAGGCAAATACAGCATGCATTACGTTTTACCGCCTTCTGAATTCCCACTAAAGTAAAAAAAATACCGGTCAAGAGCGAGAGCGGACTCGCGCACCGAGAGTTCCGTACCATCATACAAAACGTGAATTATTTTTAAATTTTCATGGGTGAGGCCTGTCTATATTCGTCCGAGAATTTTAACACTGCGGTGTTTATTGCAGTTTTAGATCAGCGCCATCTCTTGACCGCTAGTGGAACTATTGTATTTTTTGTTGATCATTTCAGAAAAAGTGTGCTATTTAGAGACATCGTTTTATTTTTCCTGTAATCTTTACATAAACTTCTATCACATAGAATAATTTCAGATTTTTCTCTTTGCAAACTTCGAAGATAAGGCTTATCGGAATGGTAATTTTTTTTTAATTTTTCGCCATAAGTCATAAACCAATACGGCTTAAAAAAAAGAAAAAAAATGTTTTTGAAAATGTGCTCATAACGCTCTTTCATATGCTACCCCACACGCCCTAAAGTCTGTTTTTTAATCCCGGAGACTAAATTGACAAGTGCAAATGGCAAACTGACATAGATTACAATAGCATTTAAGTCAGTTTTGACATTTCTTCATCACTTGTCAATTTAGTCTCCAAGATTAAAAAACAGACTATAGGCACTTCGAATTTTTAATAACCCATTTCAGTCGCTGTTGCAAAAAAAAATATACATTTTTACTTCATTCTTATTTACAAAATGGTTGAGCAAACGTCATCTAAAAATTTTAAGTTGATAGCATTAGTAGTTCTTGATATATCCAGATGTGACAGACGGACAGACTTAGTCACACCATAAGGGTTCCTTTTTACCATTTTGGTACGGAACTCTAAAAAAGACGTAAACTCTGTTATTATAAAAAAGTAGGTACTTAAAAGACTATCAACTTGTAAATAAACTATAATTATTTTTTTTCGATTTTTCACAAAATAGGTACGTGAACGGTTTTAGTTTAAATGATTCTCCTGGGTTTTGGACACACTGCAGTGTGTAGGCTGTGGAAAGGAAATTTGTCGCAGATAAGCTGGGGGTCTAACTGACAGACGAAATTAGCCGATACAAGAAACCAAAACAAGCTATCTTCAATTTCGGTATAATCTGCTGTAGCAGAGCCGAACTTAGCTGTACCGATGGATTCACATAACATTCATGATTACCTACGTATCTACGAGTACATATTCCTACGCAATATAAACCTTCCCTTTAGTAAAAATGACCATACTGTATGCCATAAAACCGCTTTTGTATTCTTTAACATAATTTTCGTGGTTAATGAAGTGTCAGTAAATTGATTGCATCACCCAACTTATTGGCGGCGAAGTGAAAAATTCAATCAAACCCTGCGAGACAAAAACCGGAATAGAACTGGATGTGTCAATTAATTACCGTGCCGGCGCCGTTTAATCAATCCTCCGGCTACAAGGATGAACCTGCTTCTGTCTCTAGCCCAATTAATCTGTATCCTGTTTTTACTCGACTTTTTCCTCTCCCGATCAAATCTTCAGCTATTCAAACTTTACCTACACCCAATTTAACTTTATTTACTGAACCAACTCAAAGAGTACTCTGATTCCTGCTATCAGACGATCTTTATTCGAAGTATATGTTAATACGCCTGCTGTTGGAATAAAATGATTAATTGTAGTGGAATCCGGATGCCGGATGAATGTCGTAATATATCTGAAATTAATTGCAGCTGTATTGCTATGATAACCAAATTGGCAACTTACATTTACATTTTATTTAAGCTCGTAATATTTAACTCCCAGGTCATGTTTAGGTATACATTCATTAGGGTCTACAGTTTTCTTTCAGTTCAATCCTAATGCGCGATGGATTACTGTTTAACGACTAAATTATAATCTTGTAGCAGCCGCACCAAGTCTGCGAAACTTTTTTTCATAATTTATTCATAAGATCGTAATTCGATTTGTAATAAAATGTTACGTGCAAAAACAAATCTGTCGAAGAAATAAAAAGGACATTGGCCTTTTTGTGCAGGGTGTTTATGTCTTTTCGGGCAATGTGCGATCTATCATAAGCCATTATTAAGATATTCCTGTCACACGTGGTTACACAAAGTGCATTAGCACCACTTGGGCTTCGTACTTTGAAAGGGATAAAAGAGTGATAAAATTTTACGAACGTAACGTAACAGAAGCGATCAGTTCTTGTGAGCGCTACTTTAGTAACAGTCGCAGATGTACGTGACGCGTTACACGAGACGACTAAATAATGACGTGCCAACAGTTGCGGCCGACACTGTAACTACGCGGAAACTTATTCATTATTTGTTGAGCTATTGTTACATAAATACTAGATATTTAAATGACCGTGTGGCTTTTGGCAACGTCCGAGATGACGGTTAAGTTTCATTCACAAAACCAAAACTTTCATCTTCAGTTTTGATTCCATGCGAGATAACTCAGCCAAAAATTCCCCTAAAAGCCGTGCACTATGGCAGTTTTTGGCGGCGTATGTTCCAAATATTTATATACTCACAGGACTGATGTAATGTAGATAAAACTAATAGTAGGTACGAGAAATCTGTGACCCTAATATCTACGTTCTACAACTGAAGCGTTGGAAGCATGCGTCGCAAAAACGTGTTCCAAAATCTTGAAATAAGTAGCGGCGGCGGGCGACACGGGTGGCTGGCAGAAGTCGCTGCCTATATTATATTGTTTTCTGTAGTCGCTGGCCTGACGAGGAATTCACTGACACATTTTCTATTTCCTTCGATCTCTTGAGACTTTGGTACATTTTAGGAGGAGCCACTTCGTATTTTAGTTTTTGTGAAACTGATATTATTATGATGACACACGTCTTGCCCGTATAAAAGGACGAGGAGTTCGTCAAACCCTAAAATTCAAATCAAAATTAAATAATCTCTTCACAAATATGCCCAACATCAAAGAACCACAAGCAGTTTTATGAAAATCTTTGAAAGTCTTTAGTAATATAAACAGAACGACTTGTAAAGAATTTAATCATCAATGTCGGTGTCATTATCTCTTAAAAGATATCGAAATAATTGCATCATTTCTGATAGCGGCTGCGGTTAATAGTGTCATAAAAATAAAATCGTTTAAAAACAGTAAGTATCGTGTTGAAACGAGGGCCATCAAATGTCAATCTTGGATTACAAGTAATTGCAGAATGCGGCTCAGCTAACCGTTTAGTGATCTGCTGTCGCATGCCGATTGCGATCGGTCAACAACCTCGGTTGCGGTGCACTTTATTTTAGTAGGAAGGTTAGGTACTATCCCCATTTAGTGGTGTCTTTTTTTCACAATATTTGTTGTAGGTTGTGGCCTAGATTCCTGGTCCCGGATGCGTGTGTCGGGGACTCGGGGCCGCAAACGTTCGTCGTTCTGTGGACGAAGTAGACTGACTCTGACGTCACAATTCCGCTATAGAGAGCGCCACGGCCTTCCGCTATAACCACAACTATAGTTGTTTTCGTGAGTTCACTCTACGTGTTACCCATCCATTTCTATTATAACTGGAAAGTTTGGACAGCGCTGAACTACGCATAGCGAAACACGAACGTTGTTGGATATAACTTAATAGCTATGTCGATGGATGCAACTGCTCTGTAATATTTACGATGTTGGTACCGAATACACACTCATACATTAGTATAATAACAAGTTATATAACAACAACAAAGCACTTAAGGTACTGGTTTTTGTGGCTGCTACTCGTAACAGACTTCAAAAGAATAAATGAATGTTAACTATTATGTGTACCTAATGCAGTTTTTTAAAGTTAAAGCTTTCAATTCGATTTTCGTTCAATTCTTCGATAAATTTTTAGCTCTGAAATCAATCTTAACTCTATTTTTGCTACATTTTTGATCATTTACACGATTGCAACATCAATGATTCATTTTAAGAAATCATTAATGAGTTCTATTCTTGTAAATGAATGGAACTAAACCACCAAGTGCCACCAATAGAATTTTAAAATGTCGGAGACAGGTTACTTAAGTCCACAGAAAAAAAAACTAATTAAATACCTTAATACAAAGCCTTGCAGCTATCAAATCTTTAATCTCTGAGCCTCATTCAAAAAACATCTTACGCTGTAAATCTTCAGCTAAAAGACTAATTAAAAAAGTTCAATTGAAAGTAAACAGTTTTTTACTTTCAACACAATAGCATTCCTTTGATTGTCTGAGAGGGTATTGTGTAAGTGAAAAATAATAAAAAGTAATTGAGAGTGGATGCGAAGGCAGACCGAAAGATTTGTTATCAAAGTCGCGTTTAAAATGGTAATTTGGTCCACAGTTACTGTTAGCTAATGACGTATTTTATATAGACGCGTCAAGCATTAGTCTGCTTGATAGTATTTTAAACAGCCACATAGAGCTCAATGACGCTCAGTTCGGTTTTAGGCAAGGGCTGTCGACAGAAACGGCTGTTCTATGCCTCAAGCATACTGTTCGGTACTACACAGACAGGAAGACTCCTGTCTATGCCTGTTTTCCAGACTTGTCAAAAGCTTTCGATTTGGTGTCCTATGATGTGCTCTGGCACAAAATGAGGACGGAAACCAGCCTCCCGGAGCCAGTCGTTAACATTTTTGATTATTGGTACAAAAACCAAAGTAATGTGGTAAGGTGGGAAGGTGGGCAGGCGTATCGTCGGATGTGTACAGATTGAAGTGTGGAGTAAGGCAAGGAGGCTTAACCTCGCCTCGTCTCTTCAATCTGTACGTGAATGGACTCATCGTGAGGCTCAGCAATACCAACATCAGATGTTCTATAGACGGGACATACGTCAACAACATTAGCTACGCGGACGACATGGTGTTGCTGGGCTCCATAAGCGCCATTCGAAAACTACTGGCTATATGTGAGGATTATGCCGGGGCTCAAGGGCGCAGGTACAATGTAAAGAAGAGTGAGCTCTTGGTCTTCCAATCACCTGGCCACAAGGTCACGCACGTACCACCCGTCTACTTAGATGGTGTTTCGTTAACCAGAGTTTCCCGATTCAAGTGCCTGGGCCACTGGGTCTCGGAAGACCTCACTGACCACGAGGATATGGAGAGGGAGCGCTGAGCGTTGGCTGTCCGATGCAATATGTTGGCTCGTAGATTTGCGCGTTGTTCCAAGGCTGTAAAAGTAACCTTGTTCCGGGCGTTTTGCTAATCTTTTACATGTGCAATCTATGGGTCAAATACACGCAGAAGACAATCAACGTCCTACGCGTGCAGTATAACCACGCTTTTAGGATATTGATGCGGCTTCCGCGGCACTGTAGCGCATCGGGCATGTTTGCCGACGTGTGTGTCGATGGCTTTCATGCCATCCTCCGAAAGAGAGCCGCATCCCTGCTAAGTCGTGTCCGCGGGAGTAGCAACAGTATTTTGAGCGTTGTGGCTGGCCGAACTGACTGCCCAATACTATGGCATTGTGTGCAGTTACATGTCATATCTGGGTTGTAATTTATTGATAAATGTATTTATATTATTTTTATTTGATTATTTTTCATGTGGATTTTAATTTATTTTTAATGTAATGATAAATTGAATTTATATTATTACTTGGTTATTTCAATTGTATTACAATGTTTTTATTTCAATAATTCACATATATTTTAGTAGGTATCATGAATGTTAATGTACTGTTATGTGTTTTTGTTATTATTTTATTACATGTATGTAATGTGTGTGAAAAGAAAGAAAGAAAGAAAAATATTTATTTGGGACTCGCACAAGACATACATACCAATCAATACATATAAGATCCTAATATGATCCTTGGTTGGTCGAAATAAACGTTAATTTAATACTAATTTAATTAGCATAACAGCTGTAAAATCAGCGCAAGCGCTATCGGCACTAATCCGTATCAAGATTGCTAGGTATGTGTATGAATAGGATCGTGGTAGTTACCTTCTTTTTAAGTTGCCATTCCTGAGTGCGGGTAACTCATCTATAGTTTAAGCATATATCATTGCTATAACCTAGTTAATCTCCTGCCCACCTACCCCCCTTTGTGATGCGGGTTAACAATGTAAACAAACACATTATGTGTCAACATAAAACCTTTTTTTTCATAATCCTTATTGAAGGTGATCCAGTACACATTCTGAGTATGGTCACGTTTCGGTCTTGTCATTATAACCCACCCCATGAATTAATTTTAATCATAGTCGTATGTTTACGTACAGAGGCGGCAATTAAAACAACGTTAGGCTTTTTTGAAATCAGCCGATAGTTCGATCAATTGTTCGAGGTTGTCTTACTATAAATAATTACAAATCAATGTTTGAACAGATACAATGTACAAAAGAATAACCGCAACACCTAAAAAGGGGGTCATGGTAGTCATCATTATGAACAACTTTCACTATGGGACTAATCATATCACAAAAAAAAAACTGGTCCATACAATTATAGCACATAATTGTATGGACCAGTTTTTTTTGTCATAGCTCGACAAAATGTACTGAACAGCAGATAGTTTTTCGCGATTTCGGTGTTGGTCCCATATTAAAAATTAAACGTATAAATAATATGTTCCGGAAATATTTGCAGTGGTTTGGTAATTCAATGAAAATATTAATATCAAGGAAAACACATATAAAACTGCTTCTTATTCCATGGGAGTTGTGAGAGTCACTAAGAAACACAACTTATTATGGTTCGCTTGTATCGGCTAGCAACTAATATTGGTACCTTCATAAACCCAATGCATAATTTATTTATATTACGGAACACCTTTTGTGTTGTTATAGGCACATAAATACTCACATATAATATGTATGTCTGTACGTAAATGCAAGGTGTAAAATATTTTCAAATAAAATATTTAGAAAGCGTCTTGTATTACGTGCTATTGCCTCCAACGATCCGTACATTCCGTACTATCAAAGACACTGTAATACCGTACGCTCTGGAAATGCTGGATCGGATCTTTGAATATTTACGAGTAGGTCCTTTACTTTCTAGATAGGGTTCAACAATATGCAATAGAATCGTGAAAAGAGAGTTACAATAAGGAATATAAAATGATATACAGATACCTCAGGTATATCAGTATCCCACTGTAGATTTTTTCACTTTTCTAGAACAGTACTGAAAATTAACAAAGTTTTATTAACACAAGGCACAACATTTTAATTTATTTATTTAAACTTCATGTACAATAGTGGTACATAGGCGGACTTAATGCAATGAGGCATTCTCTACCAGTCAACCCACATACATTTCCCCCGCGACATTTTTCCCGCGGCTTCGCTCCCATGATCCGACCCATGGAAACCACGCACTTTTCCGGAATAAAAATATGGTATTTGACACTCCGTATTAGTGTATAGCTTTCTACGGAGAACGAATTTAAAAAATAAACAATGTAAGCTCTTATACAATCAGCCTTACTTATAAAAAAAATCAAACAGTATGGTTTCAAATACTGATCATATGCTTTGATTTTTTATGAATACGCCTGAATATTTATAAACAACCCTCTCACAGCTTTCTACACATTTACTTCCATTGAAAAAACCCTGCTACTTATGAATCCTAAAAGAATTACAACTTACAAGACACTTAACTAAAATCTGAATCTTCAAAACTATAAGAAAGCAGGTATCAAATAAACCAGGTTCATTATATTCTTACTAACTTTGATTACTCGAGGACCGCAAGAGGAATTTTAAACACGTTTTAGTTTATTCCAAAGTAGTCCCCAGGTGTCCTGAAATCTGAGTGGAATACATGAATACTGGATTTGTAGGTCAAAAGTAACTTGTTATGGGGGACAAGGATAATGTTGGTTATTCTTAGTAATACGTAGGTAATCGTGCAATCAATAAATATAACCTTCTTCCGTTACTGACTGATTGAGTGACTGAGTGACTGACCGACAACGCACACCCAAAACTACTGGTTCTCCGTATGGGAGCACTAAGAGAGGATTTCCCACAATTCCTACGGGAACGGAAAAAACGGGCTATCCGTGTTCACGAAGTCGCGGGCAAAAGTTAGTATAATATAGAACGAATTCCAAACGTCGAGATACGAAGACAATCGAAATTTTTTTGACATTGGAAAACGAATCACGAAACTCAAATAGAGTGCCTGCCAGGACTCCTGGCAAGGCGCGGTACTCTATTTGAGTTTCGTGGTGATGAAGGTGGAGCAAGAGGTGATCGAAGTGTCCTAGTGTCATTGCTATAATTGCGGGTGGAACCTGGCTGAGTGTACAGTCAACAAAGCTATTTGGTATGCAGGCAGCTAACTTGCAACTACTTCTAGACAATGTTATGAGTGTGCTGAGTAGAAAATTATTGTACACTACACTCGTAAGTATGTCATAAGCTTAAAACGTAATAATGCACACATCAGAAGTAAATATTGGTAGTGTAGTGGAAAAATTAATATACCAAATAGCCTGTTTACCAAATAGTTTTGCTGGCTGTACCTTCGTAGGTACGTATTTAAATCTGAAAGCAAAAAATATCTATATCTTTCTTACTAAAACGTAGGTATGTACCTAGTTATGTCAATATAAAAGAATAAATCTTTTTAGACATGGGTCATACCATTACGTAATCTTGGATTAGGACAATGTTTCATATATTATCGGCAAACTAAAATGGATCAGATTGTACTTATTTTTATCTGACAATGAAGCTTAAAAGAGGGTTATGTATTTCACTTTGTCCGCATGTATACTAATTACCTTTAATGTATTTAATAACAATATTCGTAACTATCGCAGCGAAATGAGGATAATGACAATTTTCACTTAAATATCATGATCTTACCACAACGTAAATATTAAAAGGTATAAAAGCGTAATGTTGTTACAAAATAAATACAGCTTTGTTTACCTCTTCTCTCAGCGCTGGTCGTTTATGAATACTAAAATACAATGTGCCGCATAATGGCACTATAGCCTATACAAAATATCGATTACAGATTTTGTTTAAATTTTATAAACTCATCCTGTCTGCACAATCAGCGCCCGCCATTACCACAACTGAGGCAGCGGTTCTTTTCATAAAAAAGAATGGATGTATTTACTCTGAGAAAATTAAAACCTAGACCGAAAGTTAGTAAATCCAGGTCCGTGAGCCAGTAAGCGTTTTGTTAACCGCTATCGCTATCATAACGTTTGTTGGATACGAGCATGCGAGACTGTTACATTTAAATACTTTGCTTAAGGCTGTGGGAATAATTGGATTGCAATGTACGCGTACGAACAGTTTGTATCTCGGGGCAATTTATTACGATTCCAATGTTTAGAGATAAGTATTAAAGGAATGAAAATTCAGAACAAACACAACGTTTGTTGTTACTAGTAGGCCCCAATTCTGATAATATTATTTATATTTTTCCTTAATGAAATATTGTATTAGTATTCTCTTCTTAAACATTGTTTTCATCTACACTAATATTATAAAGAGGAAATATTTGTTTGTTTGTTTGAAATGAATAGGCTCCGAAACTACTGGACCGATTTGAAAAATTCTTTCAGCAAAGGATAGCTACATTATCAGGGGGTAACATAGGCTATATTCTATTCCCGTACTCCCACGGGAACGGGAACTACGCGGGTGAAACCGCGTGACGTCCACTAGTCTTATATCTTCTTATATATAAAAATTCATCCCTATGTCACTTGGTCACGGCATGACGCGTAAACGGATGGACCGATTTCACTCATTCTTTTTTTTGTCGTGTTTGTTATTGTAAGGAGAAAGTTCTTATGAAAAGTAAAAAAAGTAGTTGCCAGTTGACGGTTGAGTGTAGCCGCGGAGGACAGTTAGTTCGTTATAATAATAAAGTCAACTGTCGCTAGCCGAAGACTGTCAATAAGTGCTAACCAAAGAACTGTCAAGATGGAGATCATAATGCACGTGATTTTGAATTTATTTTATGGACTGTATGAAAAGTGGTAAAAACGAGTAATTGATAGCGTGACATGAAGAATGAGGACAGTATGTTGCGCCAAACTTAAATAACATGGACAAGGGTGGAAGTTTTCTAAAAAAGGCGGTAAAAGATACCTTTTTAATTTTTAAATAAATCATTTTTAACTTTTAAAAATAACATTCTTTGCTACGTACCAATGCAGGTACATCTGAAATCCATCTCTCACCGCTACGTCGCCCGCGCATGCCCCTCGTTTATTACGCGAGAACCACCCACAACCTAGATACGGCGTAGCACAGGGTCTACGGTCTGCGCTACGCCGTAGCAAGGGTGAAGCGCGCTACGAATACTTGATCTCCACACCTCTGGAATGTTATGAAAGATTTTTTAAACATATTTTTTGTGAAATTCTTTTAACAAACCTTCGCTGAATAAATTTGAATCCAAAGGTATAATATTTAAAAATACCTATGTACAGTCAACAAAGCTATTCGGTATACAGGCAAAAATATTAATTTTTCCACAGCACTGCCAATGTTTATTTCTAATGTGTGCATTATAATTTTTTAAGCTTATGACATACTTACGTGTGTGTTGTACAATAATTGTCTACTCAGCACACTCACAACATTGTTTAAAAGTAGTTGCAAGTTAGCTGCCTGCATACCTAATAGCTTTGTTGACTGTCCCTTCCCATGTGATTTTCAACAATTACAAACTAACATATAAAATCCAATAATCGCCCTCAACGCTGCCGGCTAGGTATATGCCCAAAAGACGGCGGCATTGCTACGTTGTATGGCAATGCTTAACCTCCGGCCAAAGTAAAGCCAGCTTTTGGGTCATGGGAAGTGTCAACCAACCTTTTCGAAATTTCTATTATTATGTCATTAAAGATGAGAGGTCTAAGTTAACTCTAATGAAACGGGAATGTAAAGAATCAATTATTTCTTTACTTAACTAAATAGCATCAAAAAATTATTTGTCCTCAACGCTGTCAGCTGGTAATGAGCTCAAGAGACTGGCGGCATTGCCACGTTAAATGGCAATACTTAGTCTCTGCCTAAAGTAAAAGCCAGCTCTTGGGTCACGGGAAGTGTCAACGGAATGAAAATAGTAAAATATTCTCTAAAGTATGCGCTAAAAAAGAATAAGTATAGTATCCCTAACCACAATAACATGTTAAATATTCGTAAATAAGTCCGTAGACAAAATTACATTCCCTCAGCGATAACGATTGTCAAAGATTTTTAAGATTGATTCACACATATCTACGCCATGCCTGGGACACGTTCGACCACGTTGTAATGGACCAAAGCCCGGCCATGTTGCGATTACGACCCCGGACATGTGTGGATTAACCTTTAAAGTCTTTGACAATTACGTGTATGTATCATGAGCTACCTAAATGTCACTTGGAAACTCTAAAATACTTCGGAATTTGACAGGCTATCACTGATGTCACTATGTCTGAGCCCAAGTTTTTATATGTACTCGATCGCGTAAAAGTCTACGTCAACTTGTATTGAAACTGGATAAGCGCCATCTGGTTACAATAACGGAAACCTCTTTAATTGACATAAGTTTTGGTCTAGTACGTATATGTGAACGCGATCGAGTGCGTTTAAAAACTCTACTTCTACTACTTGATCACGTTAAAATATTACAATACATTTTAAAATAAAGATTGAACTTCATTCAGAAATTCTTTTGATCTCGTTTATTAATCAGAGATAAATAAATTTAAATAATTTCCTGGAAGCTCGCAGAGGTCTCAGTACCATTTAAATATTTCAACGAGACTCGGGTTAGTAAGCACTTAAGGAAAGCTGAATATGTAAACTCATTCGTTCATAAGATTGCCACTCTAGTATATTTTTTGTGTGACTTAAATAAATGTACATACCTATTTTAAATCCACTTAAAAGAAACTGCACTTGGCTCAGTCGCCATGGCAACAGAAAGTCTCAAATCGAGTATTTTAATAGAAACCGAAAAAATCACTTTCTTGTATGGGAGCCCTATACAGTCTACCTAGTACGGTTCATGAGATACATCCCGCTGACAGACAGTCGGACTGATATTGTGGAGGTTTAATAATAGAATTCTGTTAGTTACTCTTCAGGTACGGACCCCTAAAAAGTGACCTTGGAGTTTCTTTGCCGATTCCTCTTTAAAAGAATCAAAATTTTAAAACAATTCAGTAACTTTCAGACTAGCTGACTGGCTCCTTGACAGTTCAGTATTATCTGTGAATGGTGTAATTAAAACAAATGGTTTGACTTTTACTGTTTTAACAATCCCGCCGTTAAATCGTCCGCTAGATGAACGAGAAGCTATTTTTTTAGGAACATAAGCTTTTTTTATGACGCTATTTATCAACGTCTGGTTCGCTATGGAAATCAATTGAAATGAGCCGAATTTAGAGTTAAAAGCATATCAAAAACCAAATTTTCACTCAAAGGTTTGCTTGATAATAAAATCGTTTGACAATAAAATTATCTTAATTTGAAGTTATATGTATCCGATTTACCCTAGCGCTATTTCTCCCTGCATCACCGAAAGATTGACAGCAGAAAATGCCTGCGACATCTCAATATATTTGTGTTCATAAAATTTTAAATGTAAAGAAATATCTACCTACTTAATTATTATTTAAAATGTACAATAAAAACACACGTAAAAAGAGAAAACATTAATAAAGTTGCAGTGAAAAGTCCAGTTAGTGAGGATGATGACATCGTTCATCGTTCACCATTTAATATTTTTAACATGCAATACTGTCATCTTTTTCATATTTTTCTTTTACACCCGGTCAACAAGAAAATACTGTTTTACTTTTTTAATAACACGCTCTTTTAAAATATTTTTCCAAGCCATAACCGGAGCATATTATGGCGCTAATAATAAACGCAACACTCGACTGTTTTCCCCGATTTTTTATTCCAACAATATTAAACGGAACATAAAATTCATTTAAACGGTAGATAATTTTAAAAATTTCCGACAAAAATTTCCAACTATCGTTTTCTTTGAGCTCACCGTCCTATTCAGGTCCAACAGAAGAAAACCTTATCGTCCTAATTACTCTGACTACTAAACGTCTCCTGAAGGCGTCACTGAAGCCCAGAAAGGCTTCAGCGGACTTAATGCTACCAAATAATTTAGTAGCGTGCACTTTGAGAGAGTAAAGTCATTTAAATAATTTAATTAACAAAGAATCTAAAGCTTACGCAATTCTCATTTATTATTTCTCAAAAACAGAGTAGGTATTTAACTTGATAACTTTTCGTCATGTTTGAACGTTGAGTCAAGAGTACGTGGGAGTTTTATATTAATTAACGAATACGCACCGGGAAGACTTCGCAAACATGTGAAGTTGCGAGTTCAACAAATCTTCATATAAGTGTTTTAGTGGTGAGCAGCAAAAGTTCCAGCGGCGTAAATCACGTGATTCTAAGAAGGTAGTTACGAACCCACTGGAGTGCCGTAACGCGGCGCCTTCTGCGTCCGGAAACTGATAGTAACAAATGGACGCCTGAATATTCGCCTAATGTTAAAAATCACTAAGCTACTGATGGACTACGCGTTCGTATATTTTCATTGTACAGTTTTCACTTTCAACTGCTTTGCACACTAGTTCCGTACTGCTTAAAATGATTATTGATTAACTTTGTACTAATTAGCAGAATCGTCTTTATAAGCAAAAATAGGCATTTTTCTTTTTTTTTCTTTCTTTATTTTTGTGGTATTATAATTAGCCAGCGTTTTTAATACCTAGGCCAAATCTCAATAGATAGTAAATATTATAATGCTGAATACTATAATTTTGCCTGATAATGACAATATACGAGCACAAACAAATTAGAAACTAACTTTTCCCTCAGACTGCAATGTTGTCGTGGTCACCACAGCTAACAAAAACTTATTTGAGCGTATAATGCTAGGTAATACTACACATTAGGAGTTCGTGGTTTTCAGTAATGCTGAGAAAATGACTGTGTTTCTAAACAGTCGGCTGTAAGGCAACTTCATAATCGACTGAAAGCATGAAGCCCGTAATACTTTTATAATCAAACAAAATGGTAAAACCCCAAAAATCACTGTTAAAAACCATATTAAGGGAAAAAACACATCGTGACTCGATATCCCGTATTTCATAATGTCATCTTGTCATTTGCAAAATGTAGCTCGATAAACACATGCACCGACAAACGTTGCCATCGCACGCAAAAACGGAAATGGAAAAGTATTTCCAAGTTACCCCGGAGCATTGTATTTTCTTTTTCCTTTTAACTTTTTTCCAACGCAAACGAGCTAGGGAAAAGCTATTAAACAATAAATGAGCCTCATAATCTCCCTATACACTTGTAAGTTTGGGAAACTATCGTAACATAAAATACAATGAACGTATTTCCTGGCGGCGCGTGCTGGCGAACTGTGGCCAACTTTGATTCAATGTTGGCGTACGTGTGATAGTAGCTCGCTAGTAGTCGCTAGGGCCCCGCAGAGCGGAAACATAAACAATCCTAAGTTATTCCAATATTTGATCAACAGAGCTTTTCAATGCCTTCGGCTATCTTTCGGTTCAATGATGTTTCTTTCGGTAGGAGGCTCTTTCGCAAGAAAGCTTTTTCAATTGAGTTGGCTTTAAAAATAAAATGGCTACGGTACATTGTCCTACATCTTTTAACACGAACAGTCCCTTGGGATGTTAAAAAAGCGCTGGAACAACGTCTCCGTGTAGGCGAGTGGTATTTTAAATCTCATTATCATATTTTACTTCCCAAAACATAATTATTTTACTTAGTGGCCATTAATATTCAGTTAGCTATTTTACATTCTGGTTTAAACCAACAAAACATGAACTGCCATTAGAATAACACTAAATGATCGACAGGCACGACTGAAACTTAATAAGTATGCGGCCTCATTATGCGGTAAGATATTAACAAAAACTTTGCGCACACACAAAAACAAAGTCAATATGTTTGAGGGTGTAAGCCAACACGGCTTCTGCGAACGAAAATGTACTTTATTGCTAATATTATTCTAAGAGGATGCCATTGCCAACCCTAACGCTTTGTGGCAGAATTCTTCGATTTCGTCCCTGGGTGACGATATGGAAGCCTTATATCCCGACACAATAAAACTGTATTGTCCATAATCACGAGATTATCGGAGGAATAGCGTTTGCGGGTATGCAATCATATCGTGTCCTCTGATACACGGACTGAACTACAACTCTGGGAAGTTGATCTTGCCGATAATTGAGTTGACAGTGTTTTGTTTGCCGCAGTGATATTGTTTCTAGAACTAGATGAGCTTCTGAGAAATACTGGGTTTGCACACTGTCGATTTTAATACATTGTTCTTACCATATAAGCTTCTAACCAGATACACACAATGCATGTTGGAACATAATAAGGATTTTGGAACTCAGTGATTTAGTTCAGGCAAAAACAAAATTAATGATTGTTGTAATCATTAATTTTGTATTTGCCAGAACTAAAAACACTGAGTTCCACGACTGAAACCCACAAACACAATTTATTCAAATCTCGATAGCGATACCACGATACCACACATTATTTCGTTCGACTAATCGAGTTTCAAATAAGGCAAATCAATAACTTAGGCGTCAAGTAGGTATAAGAAAGTCTCAACTGAAACACATCGAAGTTTTGACAGTAAACGTCAAAAGACATCATAAGTAATGAGAAGGAAAATACGTGGTAGGTACTTGCAAATGCCGGTCTCGAGCTAAATCGAGAACTCATTAGCAAGTCGAACAACAAGATCGCAAGTCATTGCATAGCACGAGACGAGAAGGGCGAGGGGGGTAGCGGGGGGTGTTACGTGGGGGTAATTCATCCACTAGGTGTAGTTTCAACTCAATGTCTCCTTACCCTCGTGAGCCATGCGAGAACCGACTCATTACGCTTCTTTGTGCCTTCAGGTTTCCCATTCATTAATCCATGTATGAAACATTAAGGTTCTATGCTAACCTATTGTTAACCTCGGTATAATACTGTGCCCGGCCACTAAAGGCTACCCTTTTACTTTACTAGACCCACCACGGTGCTATTATTTCTTTATAGTGCTGCATTATTATGGGCTGAGAAAACGTTTATTGTTATAACACGAATACAATGTCGATATTTGGGGGTTTTTTTTTATATTGTTTCACTTTATAACTCTATCTTCCACTTGATTTATTTGTTTAGCGTGTGTTACAAGATTTCCCCATCACGATACGTAAAAAGTTAATCATGCCAATATTGTCTCAACGAAAACATAGCAGTTGAGTTGGAATCACGAATCCAAACTAGAAGCAGAATTTATGACCCAGTTCATATTTACTATTACAATAAAATGAATTCACAGACCCAAATAAATGCAGGTAGAAACAGCAAGCAAAAGTGGCTTAATATCTGCTCCACAATCAGCATTGTTGGGAACTCTGAACTCCAATGTTGTTAAAGCGGACAGAAGTTTTATCGTCAAACCACTTTTCATATTTGATGTAAGATAAATTTAGCCGGTTCATGGTCTATTTTAGGAACTTTATTTACCCTACTTTAGCCTTTGTCTGTTGCTTTAGTTGTGATATCCTGCTACATTACATTATGCCAGGGTTTCTGCGTTGTCTTTTATTTGTTATTGCTGATACAATTCGTCTAGGCGTCGTGTTATTTGGAAGGGTTTTTGCCTCGTCTCCGACTGATGTGAGGCGTGAGAAAAATGATAAAGAAAAATAAGTAATAAGGACATCTTATAATGAAACTTTTTCCCAGTGAGAATAAACGAAGAAAAGGACGATTTAGGTCAAACAAAGCGCCTTTTTGGATACCTAACTATTTTCATTCGAAATTATCATACAATAATTCCCTGCTGATAAACTTATTAATTGTTGTAATGCGAAATTAAGTTTTAATATCAGTATACTTTTTAATCTATCAGGCGTTATAACATTATTCTTAAAAAATAAAATTAAGCTATAGTCTGAAAATATTCCAACGCCTTCGTCGATGATAACCAACCACAAAATATAAACTGGAACACGAAGATTTGTAGCGAAACATAGATCTATACAAAAATTGTCTTCGAATTTCCCCAAAGAGAGAGCCGGAAGCATAACATTTTACTACTATTGCAGCATTCAGTATAGCTCATTACTCTTACTGATAAACAGTTTACGTCCAAACGCTTACAAGATTCTGTCGAGAACAAAGACGATGTTGTGCACACAACTACACAACTTCCTCGTACTTTACCTAGACTTGCGACGTGTCCAAACTCTGAGCACCGAGCTCCACGCAACTCATGAATTATAAAGTATTGACAACTGAACACACAGGTCAATGTTTGGAGACTATATAAATTATACACTCTAAGACCAACAACGTTTCAAGTCCAAGTCACACATGCTATGTTACTGACCCTTCAAAACATACTAAGAATTATACATGTTTAAATAAACAGAACAATAAAAACCCACTTACCACTATAGTAAAGATAGAATACACGATCAACTGGTTATAAAAGTACTTGTGAATGTTTCCCGGAACACATAAAGTTATAGTTATGAAGCTTCTGATCCAGAATGATAGGTATTCGAAAAGCTGAGCCGTCGATGTGTCGCCGTTTTACATACAGAAGCACTTTATAGTAAGTAAGTTACTCTGCTAGAACGGTGCGGGGACGTTAGATGAAATGCTACCCGATTCGTTCTCGGTAAGAACTAAGCCTAGTTTTAGAACCTGAAATGTTAGAAGTGGTCTGCCAATAAATCTCTTAGGCCGTGACTAACATTTATTGACCACTTCGCTGAACCAGCTAGCTGTAAAAGATTCAGAATATTTTACAAGTAGGTATTATTCTTTCTTTGGAATCCAATGATTGATTGAAGTACGAATTCTTAAAATGGTTTCACGTACTTGAAATTGAGCAGAAGACATAAACTATATCAGTCGCTTATCAGGTCAGAGCCAGCGATGTGTCACTGAGCTAGCTTCCACGAAATACAAGTACCCAGCAAACGCGTAAGAACAATGAATTATTTTCATAAACCAAGAACGAAGCGTTATGAACGTAAGATAGGTGATGTTGACGAAACCTCACAAAGACGTAACACTAGACAATAAAACACTATCTCCCCAAAGACGTCGTTTGAGTGTTCAATACGTATTTTAATAGACAGTTTCAACTTCACAACTCGTTCAGATAGTACTAGGAGAGTGGAAACATTTGTTCAAGCGGAAGCAAACAAAATTTTATGTTAAATCACGTTTTCAGCAGCAGAGGGAGGAAATCGTTTTATTGGAAGTAGAAAATTTCACTTTAATTCGAAGCTTTTTTTGTTCTATTTTTAATGTGGAGCACGTAAATAGGTTCATATCTTGGTAAAGCAGATTATAAAATTTGTATGGAATATAAAATTGTAGCATGTGTTGCCAATTAATTGAAAATCTAATGTTATTTTACAAGCTACTCGAAACAGAGCGAGTGACTTGATAATTCAGTGCGCACACTTCATTCGCAGCTACAATCGTCCTTTACGATGGTCCCTACATACCATTCGCCATTTTTATTTGTATGGAAAAGTCATATTAAACATGCCGCTCATGTTCTTCAGCTCGTTTACGGCTTGAGATTATCCATTTGAATTCCGTCTTATTACGTAATAAAAATGCCACAATGAATGAAGCTACATTGCTTGCTTGTACTTTTATGTGAAGTGTTTTGAGAATTTTAATTTGAAAAATTCTTTTCTTCGGGCTTTCTTAGATGTGTAAGTAAGTAAGCGTTCATTTTTTATTCTCATTCATGTTTTTCCTCTGGGATTATTCGATTCTTTTCTTTTCAGAGTTAAATGTCCTTACGCGAAACTGAAGAACGTTTTCCTATATTTAATGTCCTCTGTTCTTATCGACTGTTTTATAATACTTCTCTATACAACTTTATCCCTTTTCCTTTACGATGTTTGTAAACTCCGGGAGGTAAGGTGGCGCGTTGCGTTAGTGTCGCATAAAATGTACTACAGCAATAATGGACGGAATTAACAGTAAATCGCTACAACTTAACAGTATACTATGAATTTTACGGTACAGTTAAGGTTTCAGTACACTTTAATTTTACTTCTACTACGCCTAAGATTTCTCAAGAACTTTGGAGTCAGATTCCAGTCGTAGTGTTAAAAAAACTATTAAAGGAAATAAGATTAGTCCTAATTTAAGCAAGTCTTTAAAAAAAAACTTTGTTTAAAACGACTGTCATATACGTTAAAACTATTATGAAAGATCCCTATTCTGTAAAACTTTTACTTGAAAAATTTTATAACGTCTTTGGAACTAAACTTTTACTCTGTGCTTTAACAAAAAGTATTTTGATCGATCCGTATTAACATAACAAGTCTCCTGAGTCCGGTTACGAGCATTTTTTCGTACTTTTTACCTTTATTTAATAGTTCTAGGTTTTCTAAGAATGCATACTCGTAGTACTTTAGCATTTGAAAATATTCATTAGTTTGCCTTATCGGGCTAGGTACTGTAAATTGTAGGAATTAATTACGTTGAATAACATATCATCATAGTTTTACTTATTAATGGCAATGGTCATCATCGGAAAAAATACTTTATTTTTGGCTTTTAAATTCCTGGTCCTTTGTTCCTTTAAATATTAACCGATAATATAGAATTCATATAAGTTAATGTACTTATTGAAAAACCGGGAGATCTTTTGATTTAAAAGAAAGCTATTTAATTTACAGGCACGTTTGAATAGTCAAGGTCGATAAGTCAATAATATGAAGCTAGATGCACTTTCCAAAGCGTAGATCCCTATGAAGGAGAACGTGCAGGAAATTCCATGGACACTTTAAAATCTGTGTATAATTACAAAATAAATCATTGCCTTCCTACCCTTAACTCTGTATAAATTCATCATAAAGTCTATAAAAAGAAGTATAAAAGCCACAAGCAAGCGGGTGGCGACGCGAACACCATTAGTATTAAAGGTACATTAAATCAAAAGTCACTTCATCAAAACCAGTATTTTAAGCTCGTTACGAACTAAACTTATCTTAAGGGCACTTTAGAGCTGTTTTAGGAAAAAACCTGATCTAACTAGATAGGCAGTACTTCTTATCTCTTTGTGACAAGACTTAGGCAAAAAGGAAAATTTTATTTGTGTTAAATTGAATAAGTGAGGCTAAACTGTTTCAGGAATTACGAGTCACTTTGAAAGAATAAGAAAACTGTAAAGCGAACATTTAGGGTGCCTGTCCATTTGCACAGAGCGAGGCAGCGGAGCGGAGAGACGGAGAAATTTTAACCAATGGAATTGCATAAAATCTCCGTACCACGTGAGTCACTGACATTTTGACTGACATGATTGAATAAAATTTCTGTTTATCCGCTCCGCTGCCTCACTCCGCTATAACGAACTGGCACCCTTAGACTGGGCTAATGAAATGTTTTGATATTATAAAGTGAGTGAGTGGTTACTGTCATAGCCCAAAGCATCGCTAAACTGAAGTGGCAGTGGGCAGAACAGATAGTCGATAGGGCTGAAAACATCTGGAGTGGCGACCGCGTACAGGAAGACGCAGCGTTGGAAGGCCTTCCACAAGGTGGACCGATGACCTGGTGAGGGTCGCGGGTAGCCAATGCATGCGAGACGCACAGGAACGTTTGTTGTGGCGACACTTGGGGAAGGCCTATGTCCAGCAGTGGACGTCCTTCGGCTGATATAATGATGAAGTGACATCAACACGTAAGTAAGCGCTAAAAGTATTGTAACTTTACTCCCACAAAAATGTCATCATCACCGTATTTATACTAATAAAGGTAATAAAGCTGAAGAGTTTGTTTGAAGGCACTAATCTCTGGAACTACTTATACTATCGTCGGATTTGGAAAACTGTTTTTGTATATGATAGCCTCATTCATGAGGAAGGCTAAGCTAACAGGATCTGCGCGTACGAAGTCGTGGATGAGCTAGTTTGAAATAATTGTCAAGGCATGATCTACCTAATCACACACGATTTTTTTGAAAAATGTTTCAATAAGAAAACAGTTGCAGTGCTAACTCCTCACGGTATTTGGTAAGAAAGAGAGAGCAACTTTATTGTTATTTGTGATGGATTAGCTCTTGACTCTAGTCTAGGTCAGAGATGACAGAGACAAAGTCTACGATGGAGCGAGCTTACCCAGGAGCCTGTTCACTCTAACTTTGAAGAGATTAGGGTTGTAAGCGTTTGGAAACACAGACGCAGGCAGAGAGTTCCACTCCTTTGCTGTGCGCATTATAAAAGATGTTTGGAAACGCTTAGTGCGAATTGGTGGAATAGTAACAAGGTAGGGATGGTAGGATGTAGTGCGTCTGGATGTCCGATGGTAGAAGGGGGCCGGTGGGATGAGGTCGTGGAGTTCTTAGGCACACTCACCGAAGTACAATCTGTAGAAGACCGACAAGCACGCAACCTTACGGCGATGAGCCAAGCTATGTAGCTTGGCATCCACCAGTTTTACTTCACCGATGAGCCTTTATGTTTCCAATGAAAAGAATAAAATCAGTCTCTCTTTCACACTAAACTCATTTTCGAAAAAGTTCTCATAAACGATTTCAAAAAAAGAAAGAGGATCTCAATTGGGTTATCTAACTTATTAGGGCGCCTTAAAAGTCGCAAAGTGCAGCGCGTTTATTATTTGTATGGATTAACAAAGCAGCGCAAAATTTGAAGGCGCCCATAGACCTAATGATCTTGCGTAAGTGTACCAAAATTTATTAGAATCGGTTCTTGAAATACATATGTTCGAATGAAATACAAACTCGCAAGTGCGAGTTTGTATGACATACTGTGAGAAATGAACGCAAAAAGAAACATTTTTGCCCAGTAGCGCCTCAGTTGCTTTTAACGACAGCCTCTGTAAAAAAGGAAGTGGACATTTTTAGGGTTCCGTACCCATAGGGTAACCAACGGAACCCTATTACTAAGCCTCCGCTCTCCGTCCGTCTATCTGTCCGTCTGTCTGTCAGCGGGCTGTATCTCAAAAACCGTAATAGGTCGACAGCTGAAACTTTTACATATTGTGTATTTCTGTTGCCGCTAAAACAAAAAAAATAAGGTTTATGGTAAGGAATCCTTCGTGTGCGAGTCCGACTCACACTTGGCCAGATTTTTTACATACCTGTTCAAAAACTCACACCACCGCATACTGCAAACCAATATCTATACGTCTACCATGAGTTTTATCAATCTATACTCGCTAGCGACTGTAGTTCAAAAAATGTATGAAAACTTTAGAAAAACAAGTTCTAATTTATTTGTTTAGTTGTTAAATAACAAGCAAGCTTTTTTGCAAGTAAAACTTTAGTCAACAACTAAACAAACAAATTAGAAACTTGTTTTTTTTTAAGTTTTCATACATTTTTTTAACTACAGTCGCTAGCAAGTATAGTTTGAAAAAACTCATGGTAGACGTACAGAATATAGAAATAAAATGGAATTCGATTGTAAAACGGACACATGCAGCTGCACAAAGGCATAGCCCAGTTCATTTCGGTACAGTATCCCTTTCTCTTAGCGGTGCGGAATGTCGGCCTTTTGACTACACCTGACGTTTGTGCACTCAACTACCGAATATGAATATTCCCTGAAACTAAAACATTTTAAATCGGAGGGCTAACTTGTCCACTGAAAATATTTAATTAGTCTGTCAGTTAGATTATCAAAAAATATTTGACGTTTTTTTATTGTTACGAAAACCAAAATTGACGAAGATACGACACTTTTAAAGTTCTCAATACGTCACGCTGTGGTACAATTTTTAGTGCGTTCTGACGTCCCGAGCCCCCACTCTCGAGTTTCGATGCGTTTTATCATTCTCAATACTATCATTGATTTGCAAAATCAAAAAATACTTGTCCATTATTTTTCAATACTCTAACTGACGGACTAAATAGATTTGAAATTAATTGATGGTGGAAACTAGCCTATTCTACTAATTTTTAAACAACGTTCGCATTAGCATGTCAGTCGCGAACTGCCAAAAAAGCCTTCATTTCCATACATGGAAATGCGGAGATGCGGGAATGAAATTCGTTCCTTGTCTCCCAGTGGGGTGATGACAATGTGGTCACTTTTAACGATACCAAAACACAGGCGTGTCTTTTTACCGCAAAAAGGAGTCGTTTTGACCAAACTCCTACTTTTCGGGGTGCATCTGTTCCTGTGACTGATCGGCTCGAGCTCCTACGCCTGCGTCTGTGTTTCCAAATGCTTACAAAGTCAGAGTGAACAGGCTCCTTCTGGGTAAGCTCGCTCCATCGTAGACTTTGTCTCTGTCATCTCTGACCTAGACTAGAGTCAAGAGCAAACCCATCACAAATAAATAAAAAAAAACATTTTTGTCAGATTGCGACTGACATGCGAATGCGAAAGTTGTTTAAAAAAAATCAGCCAAGTGCGAGTCGGACTCGCCCACCGAGGGATCCGTACAAATTTGTAGCTACAAATTACTTTAAATAAAGACTTTATTTTTTCATGATTTAATTACAAATGTATAGCTTTCAGACTTTTCCCTATACTCTAGTATAAGACGGCATTACTTGCCAAATTTCATAGTTCTAGGTCAACGATAAATACCCTATACATTTTGATTCCCTTGAGAGTGTTGAAATATACGTTAATTTGGATGTTTAATTTTTTCACAGCTGTACAGGGCCATAACACTTGAGTATATGGTTTTAATTTTAACTCGGTACCTCCGAGATAAACGGTTTTGACAGACAGACGGACGGACAACAAAGTGATCCTATAAGGGTTCCGTTTTCCTTTTGAGTTACGGTACCCTAAAAATAGTAGAATTGGCACTCTGGTTGTTTTTGTATAGTTTCGACTTAAATTCTTATTAAATTGAGTCATCACACCCCGATATTCCCAAAACATTTAATACGCACCAAATGTTTTGGGAATGCTTTCATTGTGAGCATAGCTAGGGAGCGAAATTCCCAGCCGGAGTCTGTGTTTCCTGTAGGGCATGCCATCCGGATATCCATCAAATTTAGTTCCCGGATATCATCTATACTACTATCCAGATAATCCGAATAATACGGATACTTAGTCTCAAAAACTTGGGAGAGGTCCTTGATTGCGAATTGTTCTGGAAAGGCACGTCGACTACAAACAAACAAACTCAATAAAAAATATTTAAGCATTAAATGTTAGGCAAAACATGCTCTGCCCAAAGATTACGTTGTGGCGATTTCCCAAAACTTACGGGAAGGGGAATAAACGGAAAATGGCGTACGAAGTGGCGGGCAAAAGCTAGTTCATATATAAAATTTATGTCTAGAGACCTGAAATTACCTAACATGTTCCCATTAAATACATCCTTGATCAGGTTCAACCCTAACTTTAAACTCTAACATATCAATAGATGGCTTACTGCAACTTTATTTCTCATACTAAAGAAAGTTATATGTACTTATATCTATTTAAAATCATTCAAACTATGTCTAGTTCATTACGTTCAAAACCTTTCACGAAAGCGTTCAAGAAAAGTTTACCGTTTGAAACAAACTTGTGAAACAGGATGGGAAGTTTGCACAAAACATAAAACTCAAGTGCAAGAAGAAATGTCATTACAGCCAGGGGTGAGCGTGAATTTGGCCCCTTTCCTCTTCATTTATAATATTAGCAAACTCCCGCGGAAACTTCCTTAATTAGACTCGCGTTAACCGAAACTTAATGTAAAGTACAGTCGACTTCTGCTCTTTTAAAGTCACGTAGATTCAACTTCTATAACTTATAACTCTTTTTGAGTTCGGTCCAGTGAGAAACTTGGATATCTCGGCCAACTTCTTACACTACGGCTCGTTACGGGCGTACTCACATGAAGAAACACGAATAAAAGAACCTAGCTGGGTTTCTAAGATTTCATAACAAACCACTTTACTATGTTACTACAAAAAAGCGGCAGTAATACCTTTATTGTTGAACATAAATTGGTATTGCAATACAAATCTTTACACAAAACCATAAAGCCACATTCATTGAGAAGATTACGCAATAGCGACTAAATAACAGAAAATACCGCATAAGTATCCGGCATTCCACATTCTCGATACAGTTTATCAACCGTGCATTGCCTGGAGGAAGTTCCTGTTTTACGCAATAACTCAGCTGTATGAGATAATGGCATTTTCTCCGTGGCTGCTAACTTGGTACAGCAGACACGCTATGTAGTTAATTCTCGATCAACGTTCCGATGAACTTTCATTCCGAATTGTGAACACCGAAACAGTTTGTAACTTTAAGACCGAAGGACATAAAATCTGTTGGTGTAAACAAGACGGCAGTCTAGATCAACCAAATGATCTCAGTTCAAGACGACATAAGTTCCAAATTAGGGCAGTTTTGCGTGTGAGTCCCAACTCATTTAAAATACGCTGAACGGGTTAATTAAGAGAACCAGCGGTGTGTGAAATTGTAAACGTATGTGAAAACATTCGGCGGTTTCTGGGAGACCACCCTGCGCCCTTATTATTTACCAGTTACAGTGTATTGACCTTAAATATAATACTTATAATGGGCATATTTCTACGTAATATAACACACCGTAGAGCTCCCCTTACTAAAGTATCTTACGATACTGTAACAGAACCGTTTAGGTAGACATTAAATTGATACATGACTTCGGAAAGCCTGCCCATTATTTTTGTATTTATTTGACTTCAGCTGTCATATATCATAGTATGGTACTTTATATACTTACTCGATAACGGTGTCCTGAAAAAAATGTGTACCTACAAAAAATCGATAAGAGTGAATATTCTTAGAGTCTGAGCTTCGGATTATCTACCTAAGTATAATCAACGTAACAATCGCGGGGTCTGATTAAGTGTCAGAAACAAAACGTTCCCCAAAGCTCTTTAGAAAGAAGCTGGACAGTGAATTGTTGAAAAGTGAACGAATTCCATTAGCGGAAGTGGAATTAAAGCCCGGCTTGCTTGATAATTTAGCTGCGAGTGAAGTAATTCATACCAACTCGTTACTCGGCGGGTGATCATGCTTTTAGATTGGACTGACAAAGGATTATTGTGCCTTAGCTTTTATATGTCAGTACGCTAGCGGATCACTTACCTACTCACTTGCGGGAGAGCCGCTTTATCGCAACGTAGATACTTTTAAAAACCGAAGTGTTTGAAATGTTTTATTGTACTTATTTTTTTATACAAACAACTATGCATTTATGTGTTTGGTAATAATTATTATGTACAGGCAACCTAAAGTAATTACTCAATACTAAAAAAAACTACACAATTTTGTTTTTAATGTTGAGTTATTGTAACTCATTTGTACCTAAACCCTAATAAAAACCATGACATACCTATATTATTTCACTTTTCGTCGTGTACAATCGACATGTTGTAAATATTTGTTTTTCATTCAAACATAAATTAGGTTTGAAACATACCACAGAAATATTTTATAGCCTTATAAAATAAGATTATTCAAATAAAATCATTTTTGAAATTGCCTCAACATTTCACGCGATTACGTCAAACAAGCAAGTTTCCCAAAGTTTTTCTATTTGTTATGTTGGAGGAGATAAATCCAATTTACTGAATAATTCAATTAGACACGATTTAAAGCCCGAAACTTCTTATGAAGATATATTTTCGTTCGTCTGAGAAATTACCTATCTTAGTGTCGCAGACAAATAAGTATCTCCCTAAGAACGTTGTCAAGTAAACGTGGATTTAATTAATTAATAAAAGTGTTTTCTTATTTCTATTATGAAAAGGCTGTAATGCGGCAAAACAGCCTGGCGTAATTGTGTGGTCTGACATTTTTAAGTCCTATTTACATTTTGGCAGACAAAACATTTTAAGGACAGGAGACAAGCTTAATAAAACTTAAATTATATTTGTTTTTGCTTTCAAAGCTCTTCAAGTAAACTGCCGCATACATATAAATTAACCTATCCTATTTCTACAAGATTTTTAGAAGGTAGGTAAATAACCAATTAAGTCCCATTAAATTGAGGTCGAATTAAAATTGCTACAGCAAGCCACAGTACGACAGGACAACACGTAAACAAAAAAGAAAAGGATAAACTTCCTTCACCAATCAGGCAAAAACCGCCATGTTTGTTTTTCACCGCTGCTGTCAACGTCTGCTACATCAAAGTTTCCTCGATTTTCGTCAGCCGAAAATACGATGATTGATGAACTAGTGCACCTGGAAGCCATTCTGGCGTCGAGAAAAAAACTTTGTCTTCGCAAGCGGAAGCCGCATTGTTTTTTTTTTTGCCTGACAACGGAAACAGAGGAAAGCAACAAACATCTCTGTCGGTGAATTGTTCGCACCATTGAGTTTGCACAACTCTTTTATCGTCTTAAAAAATGTGGACTAAAGTGTTTTGTTCTTATTTGGAACTGTAAATTAATTTGATTGGAGATGCTCTGCTCACAGAGCGCTGTTTTCTGCTCAAAGTTAATGGTTTCGGCGTTTATTTCTATTTCCATAATTAATTGAAGAGGGTTTGCGATGTTATTTAGGCCCCTAATTAGAGACAGATTCATAATTTTAAATTCAATCAATCTGTTTATTGGCTTCATGCAGAATTATAGAACTATAATTACCTACGAGGTGGCCTCGGGAATGGAATACCGGGAAGGATTTCCCAGCAGTGGAACTGCATCGGCTGAATAAAAGTAACGTATATTATGCTATGGGAAGTTATTTTATTTTTCATACAACTACCTTATAGGTTATACCTAACTAGGGAACGTTTTCCTCTCAGAGCATTTTTCTCAGTTTGTCCCCACATTTTCACGTCGTTCTCACTCACTTGTCAGTTGTCATTGTCACAGATGACAAGTTACATTTCCGGCGATTTATTAGATTGATAACTTCGACGATTGCGATGGATCCGATATTTTAAGTAGATAGGTACTTTTTTGACGAATAAGTAGCTAAGAGTGATGCGAGAGTCTGCGTGATATTTAAGTGGAGATAATACGATCGGTGAGTCATCACTTGTCAGTGATAAGATTAGTTTAAGAGTTTCTAAGATCAACATAAAAGTTGTCGTTAATAGCAGAGCACTAGAAAACTAATCTGCAAGGTTAGGCACTCGAGACAACAGCTCGCATATATTATTCACACAACTTTGTGATTGCAGCTATCTCAGATATCTTTGTTAGGAGACCCCTAATAGAAATATAAATCTCCAAGTCCGTAGGCTGACGATTTATGGAGCCACCCAACTTACCCTTTTTATTAGTCACGTCTGCAACATGAAATTTTTTCTCTTTTCACTACTTTATCTGCGAGCATCGAATATTTTTACAGCGAAAGAGCAGCCACAACGAAGCGAAAACCATTACAGGGCGAAAGTTATAGACCTCATAAAACAATAATGTCCCGGCGTAACTTTGAAAATGAATTTTGGCGTAAACGATGTAAAATTAATCTTAGTTTTAATGTCTAAATTTTAACAACATTGCCAGTGTCAAAAGTCAATTTATTGACGGCCTGAAATTTCTATTAAAAAAATGCAAAAAAAATCGATTGATTGACCAACAGTTATGAAGTCGTTAGTAGGTACTTGATGGCAAAATCTACTGTTGGACAAAAAGGTTTGTTTAAGAGTTACTCTCATCGTTATAAATTGTGACGTTGTCGTAGTATATATTAGGTAGGAAGTTGCGGCTATTTTTTATCTAACCTGTATGTATAGGAACTATGTGAAAACGAAAAATATAATTAATAGAGTCCTAATGTCCAAGAAATAGGTACTTATTGTGCTTTGCGAACTTGGCTGTTACACTGCCGCCTGTAAAGTACCTTAGTAAGTAAAAATCCACCCAATACTTAGCTATCTACTTTAATGCAATAAAAGCACGATCACAAAATTTGAAAGTCAAGTGTTGGTTAATGAGCCGTTTAATTATAACATTTGTTTGGTCTGTTTTCCGAGCGAGCGGTCGAATTTATTGCCAATCAGACCATGACACGTCCGCGGCCCGAACGACATTAATACGTAACACTTTTATCCCCCAGTCGTAGATCGTGACTGTACACACAAATAATATTAACGATAGGTAGCTAGTACACATAACTATTGGTTAGTAATTGTGTAACAGACGTAATAGCTACGTGCTCTAGTCTTCATTTATTTTTCGTTTGGGCATAATGTCACCTTTTCAAACTGTCATTTTCAGCCATACTATTCGCATGTATGCCTTAACACTGACTAACATTTGCATCTAAGAACAATAAATTAGAGTTTTCTGTAACGACATGAACCGGACAATGACAAAACGCTATGTTTTCGGACAGCAGTCAAATTATCAATGTCAGTATGTGTCCTTCTACTCACACGAGATCTATATCTTTTGTCCCTTTCCTCAGCGAGAAAATAGTCGATAGCTACTCGCTTCCTCGCCGGCGGTGAGACAAGTGCCTAAGTGTTGCTAACTAGTGGCGCGAATTATTCTTGAGACCTGTCATTGAAATAACACCAGACATGCTCCTGTCCGTATCCCTTAAGTATCCCAATTTATTTAGGTTCGGAGCTGCATATCTTTTCTTACACACTATTTTCTGTTATCTCAATATTTGCTTTCTTTCTAGCTATATCACCTTTCACATAATCAACTCATCGTTTTTTTGGCCATCTTTTACATTCATGCCATAATCATTAGTCCTTCACATGTTATAAATTGATCTTACAGGCAAATTTTCCACCCAACCCCAAGTCTCAGATGCTGGGTTTCAGTGGCAGATGTTGGGCATTTCTTTCAGTCATTAATTTACCAATGAAGCAATAAACGTTGGACCCTGGCCAATGTAGACCAGTGCCTGTAAATACAGTCGTAAGAAAATGTCCACTCTTGTGCTTGAATACTGCTGATTTAGGTGTCTGTAATTCACAATTTAAATAGGTTACATACCTTCTTTTGTTTTTTAGGGTTCCGTACCTCAATAGGAAAAAACGGAACCTTTATAGGATCACACTGTTGTCCGTCCGTCTGTCTGTCAAGACCGTTTATCTCGGGAACGCGTGGAGGTATCGAGTTGAAATTAAAACCATACACTCAAGTCTATGGCCCATTGCAGCTGTGAAAAAATCAAACTTGTAAGTTAACGTAAAAAAGATACGGTCGTTTATGCCACAAAAAACGTATATTTCGACACTCTCAAGGGAATCAAAATGTATAGAGTATTTCCCGTTGACCTAGAACTATGAAATATGGCAAGTATAAACTAGTATATAAATTTGTTTTTAAATAAAAAAATATAGTCTTTATTTGAAGTATTTTTAGCTACAAATTTGTACGGAACCCTTGATGGGCGAGTCCAAGTCGCACTTGGCCGGTTTTTTTATTGATAAGCTAGCATATAACCACTATCTCACCTGATGGTAAGCGATGATGTGCTCGACGATGGACCACGCTTATCCAGATGTACCTGACCTATTCATTCAGTCGTGACTTAAAAGCTGCCCGGTTGTATGTATCGAGAAACACAGACTCCGGTAGAGAATTCTGTTTATGTAACTGTGTGTACAGGTTTTTTTTTGTGATGGCTTTTCTATTGACTCTAGTCTAGGTCAGAGATGACAGAGACAAAGCCTACGATGGAGCGAGCTTACCTAGAAGGAGCCTGTTCACTCTAACTTTGAAGAGATTAGGGTTGTAAGCGTTTGGAAACACAGACTCAGGCAGAGAGCTCCACTCCTTTGCTGTGCGCATTATAAAAGACGTTTGGAAACGCTTAGTGCGAATTGGTGGAATAGTAACAAGGTAGGGATGGTAAGATGCAGTGAGTCTGGATGTCCGATGGTAGAAGGGGGCCGTTGGGATGAGGTCATGGAGTTCTTGGGCACACTCACCGAAGTACAATCTGTAGAAACCGACAAGCAGACAACCTTACGGCGATGAGCCAAGCTATGTAGCTTGGCATCCACCAGTTTTACGTCACCGATGAGCCTCTGAGCTCTGCGTTCCACCGAGTCAAACGCAGCAAGCTGATACTTAGCTGCGCCATCCCAAAGGTGGCTACAATACTCCATGCAGGATCGGACTTGTGCTTTGTATAGGGTTAAAAGCTGTCCAGGCCTAAAGTACCGCTTCACCCTATTTAGGATGCCCAGCTTTTTGGCCGCGGTTTAGGCTTTGTACTCGATGGTGGCGCCGAAGTTGAGACTGGATGTCAACTCCATGCCTATACAGGTGGTTGGAAATGCTAGAATAGATTGGGTGCGGAAATCGGAGGACCATGGGCTTGGTGCAACTTAGTAGAGGCCCGTGTCCAGCAATGGACCGCGATAGTATTAGTATTGAAGATGATAATGATGATGACGCCATCATCACCGACTTAGCCTTCGTACCTTTCAAGGTAGGTACAACATAATTTGAAAAAAAAGGCAAGACTTGATTGATCCTGAAGGAATTTCCAACACCTATGACCTTTTTTCTAACAGTGAGTGTCTTCCACTTACTAAAGTAGATAAAAATAGTAATCAATTAGTTTATCCACAAGATAAAATGGAATTATGTTAGAGAGAACTCAATAACACCTTTATTATTCTTCAATTTACTCAAACTCCCACCTCAAGTACTCCACCAAAACCTAGAACTTTGCCGTTTATGTTTGTATTGGTAGAATAATTTAGTTGCTTTCAGCAGTTGCCACCTACTTTAACGTTTACCTAACCTATGTAAACTAGACAATATTGCCAACTATTCTACAATGTTCTTCGATAATTATTTTAATAGGAACACATAACCTTCGTAATTTCTGGCTTGTATTCTCTGATAGGAGTTTGTACGTAGGTTGTACCTGCTCTGCATGTACGGATTATGTGCAATGAAGGTAAATTAGATAATTCATTAACAGTATTACTAACTAGCCGTTAACTAAAAACATAAGTATTATTTGCTTATATACAGAAACTAGCTGCGCCCTCGGCTGCGCTCACGTAAACCATGTATTTTGCACCTAGGTGTGAGTTATCAAGACTATGAAGTCAAAGTAGGTAAGTAAAAAATTTATCAACCGGCTGTTGTGTATGAGTAAAACCTATTGATTGCAAGTAGATACGACTGCTGAAAATTGCTAGATTTGATTTTTATTGAGTTTTTTCAGTTAAGAATTTATCAGCCCAAGGACAGGATTTTAGGTGATCATGCCCCGTTGGCAAAAGGCTTGCCGGGGCTATCTGTATAGAGAAGTTCCTAAAGAAAAGACCCCATACACCTACGCCCTACCCCGAACCTAGGACGTCATACTTGTCCATTTGTTCTTTCAATCACTAGAGCAAAGAGGAAGTCTCTAAATACACAGTAAATTGATTTCATTTGTAGGTGGGGACAAACCTACAAATGAAATCAATTTACTGTGTATTTAAAGACTTCCTCTCCGCAGTATTCCCGTAGATTTGATAAGACACGGGCAAGTAATTTCACCAAATGTGCAGAAGAACATTCATCATGTCGTAGCTGCGTACCCATCCGTTTGTCAGGAAGGGTGATATATTAACTGCAATACACGGCTAATTTCATCTTCAGCACAACACATTCGCTAGCTTATTGCGAGTTGGCATTGTCTGATACTTTTTGATAGAGCCACTATATGAATTGTAAATAGGCTATTCTCAAAGTAACAGGGTATCTACCTAGTAGTTATTTTTTATCAATATTTCAAACTACTTCCTTGTACGGCATCAGAGACATCGTATTTTCGTTGACACCCCAAAAATATCTTCTCATTCCGCGATGCAAAACCGGCGCAAACACACAAAGGCGGCGTTCAAACAATATCCGCATAAAACATCAATAAAAAACTGATTCCGGAGCCCTTCCTACAACAAAGTAAAATTACTGCGTGGCAATTGACATGCGGATATGGAAATAAGATGAAGGAACACTCATTCATCCACACGTCCGTACTCGTATCCCTCCGAGCCTCCGTGTACCGTCACACGGAGACACGACCTTGCTCTTTGTTCACGAACCCTCATATCTTGAGATCCTTCATTTTGAAAGGCAGTTCGTTATCCGCCAGTTATTCTGTTCCAAACATGTATAGTTTTCAGAAAAGAGGATTTAAGACTCATTTGCATGGGTCTAGTGTTTAGTCGAGTCAGTGACATGGTTGAGCTACTAAGGTTTCGAATAAAAGCAAGACAAGCCCTCTACAGCATTTAAATATAAAAGGAAGGATAGAAAATACTTAGATCTATTTTAGTTGCTTTGCTAGTCTTTTTATAATCATACCCAACTTCGAGCATAAAACGTAAAGCTACGTTGGTTGTGCAAATCTAATAAAGTTTACTACAGATATCGGACCATGCCATCAATAAAGTTACAAAAGAAGTTCAAGGTTCATAAGTCCCAAACTAAAAGAACAGTGGACAAACTTACCTTGACCTATGACATCGAGTCTTATTCAATCTGCGTCGAAGGGGATGGCGGAAACAACAGTAATTCCTTTAAAACTTTGAAAGCAAGAACTAAGACGCTATTTTCTCGGTGGGACTACAGTAATGGCTCGCTGAAATGTTTATGGCGCTCGCTTCGCGTCCTGCGAGCCTGAAACAAATCTCAGATCGCAATAAATCGTACGCTGTAGGTACGTACCGAGATTTATTCTTTGATTAGCGACTCTCTATTCACCGGATACGTACACAACAGAAAATCGCAAACACACAAGGAATACCAACTAATAAGCACCTACCCATTAACACTAAGATAGTTTTAAACAGAGGAAAACGTCAAACGGAAACTTTAAGCTAACATTTCACTTAATTTTTCTCTTGTTGTTACTTAAGTAAAAATGAACCCATCTTAATCTTAAGCTGTCTACCCGGGATAAAATAAATTGGCTAAGAGACTGATCCTCATTTCCTATTCAAGATTTTATAAAATGCGGCATAAAAAATTATGTGCGCTAACTGAAACATCAAAATGCAAAACTGTAAAATACTGTGACGCAGACTGGTTAACATTTACCCATCGTTTGACGAAGCAGTGAACGACATTACTTAGGTATAAGTATCGTTAGGTATATAGCAGGAATGTCTGTCTTGCCTGTGTGGTAGATAAATTAAAATTGATTTAACATCCGGAATATAGAGGAGTGTAGACCGATTAAACCTTAATCTAGCAAGACGGTGAGTTGCTGCTAATGTGGTTAATAAAACCTTCATTGTACTACAATTGTAAATTCCTTGGGGAAATCAGATGTTCTCCGTCTTACCTGCGCATTACAGAAGTCAGTGAGAAGCAAGCTATAGCGTTCCGGATGAAATCTAAAATGAACATTTAAAATAAAGAAATGAATCAATTACCTAGTACCGTAAAACAGCAAATTGGCAAATGACTCGAAAGAGAAAAAATATCCAAGTGTTTTCTCTTGCTCTCAGGTTCTTAAAAGGGCTTTGCAATTAAAACTTGAAGCACCTAGAGAAACCAGTGCAAAAAAGGTAAAAACACCGTGCAGCAATATTTTCCGTAGGTACGAGTATGTACCATGTCTGACTGCGTTGTGAATTCAATAGTACGTCAAGCTCTCCCCAGATAGTTCCGATGTTTACGTTTAATCAGCTCGTGGCTAGAATGTTTGATTTATACAAACTTGTGTCCACTACAGTTCGATTCTGAATGACGGTTCACATTTCTGTGTTTATTGAAACAATACGTAAAACTTGTAACAGAAGTATTTAAAACTCAGTGATACTGCAATTTTGCCCGAAAGAATCCGGAATTCATTTTTAGTCCTAGGTGTCTGTCAAGTCACATGCATAAGAAAAAAAATCTATATGACTCTCCATACAGTTTCATCACGATTAGAAGTCTTTATTGCATACTATGGTATGTGTTAGTGTCCATTACAGTTCGGTGGTTCTTAATTCATCCTTTGCTTAATTACTAATCAAGTTACTTAATTTAAGAAAAATGTAGAGTCGAGCAAAATTCACAGGCCAAATCACTCGTCTGGTCTTCATGACGTCCAGCAGTGGGCGACTTCCGGCATAATGATACCTACACCTACAGAGAACACTGTAACATACTTACTTATGGGGTCTGTGAATACACATTCAGTGTAGGTACCTACTTCGTCTGTATAAAGCGCGTTAGCTGTAGGAAAGTAACTAAAGTCCAATTAAATAGCTGTCACTCAAACCGATCTATCAGCACTGGGTGGCCCAAGAGAGAAACGTTTTCGCAATCCCTTTTCAACCTGCCAAAAAAGTGCAACTTACAGCAGTTTTCAGGAAACTTATATCCGTTGTAACGTTACGCAATCGCTCTCCCCAAGTAATTGGTATGTGGAGCTATAACAGAGAGCTAAGTATTACCATCTCCAAGCACTTTAGCCACATTTAGGCAGATTGGATGGAAACCTACGCTAGCAGACTCGGGGTTGTTGGGGAACGGCAATGGATGTAGTAGCTAAAATTTTAGATTCCTACCAAATGCATTATGAATTTAATGATAGTTTATCTATTTAGGTTCGGCTTTGTACCTTTCGCCATTCATAATTATGGCTGTAAAATACCAACATATTTTACCTACAGTCATATGAATGGCCAAAGTTTTTTTTTTTTATAATATGCATTTATGCTTAGAGGACACTTCAACTAACAAAAAACCAAGCGCGAGTCGGACTCGCGTACAAAGAGTTTCGAACCAGTAGTTTCGGAGATAAGGGGGGGTATGGTAATTTTTGGTCTAATTTCTTGAATAACTTCAAACCTATTTATTTTAAAAGTTTGGAAAAAAAATGAATTAAATCCCTCACAGAGAGCCCTTTCATTTGATATGTCACACGATACTATTTGAAAAACTTTTTTTTTCTAGTTTTACCCCCATACTAAATATTTATTTATTTACGTAAAGCGTCCGTGTTTGGGTCACAGTAGTCCATTAGTATTAGTATACTAATGGACTACTGTGACCGATTCTGTTGAAATTTAGTAATTTCAACAGAATCGGTCCTGTAAATCCGAAGAAAACTGGTTGTGACAGACGGATACCCGAGTGATCCTATAAGGGTTCCGTTTTTATGGATGTTCGGAACCCTAAAAATTGAAAAATAATATGTATTGATCCTTTTAATTTAATATAGGTAAGTACGTTTCTTTGGGCCAAGCGTCTTCGCCTCGGGAGACCGCAAATTTTTGTATTTTTTAAGTACCTCTATATTATTAGCAGTCCCCCGACGCGATGACGCTTGGCCCAAAGAATCGTACCTATATTAAATTAAAAGGATCGATACATATTATTTTTCACTTTTTAAAGTTATTTTTAGTGGGGGTTTTTTTATATTTTTAATTTAATTTTTATTTCATGATTTTGTAACTTAATTTACCTAATAGGTACTACTAGAAAACCTATGATTTCATCATCTTTCTGCCCTTAGCCCATGCTACTTAGGGTCGGCGCAAGACGTTTTTTAATTCCATTCTGTCCTATCAGCCGTCACGCTATCACTCACCTTTGTCACGCTATCACTGTCCCTTTTCTTTCATATTGCTCCTCACACAATCCATCCATCTTTTTTTTTGGCCATCCTCTCCCTCTCCATCCATCCACATATTATCAACACTCACCTAAACGGCACTACATCCTACAAGCTTGGAAAGTAGCTTTGCATCTCTCACCACTGTGAATACTTATTCTCTTTTCTGCTTCATCATCAGCCCCTGTTCACAATCTATTTATAACCTATTATTGCGACCTAAATGGTCGCAATGAATACGAAAGCGGAAGGTCTGCTGTAAGTAAGTGAGGAGTTGGGTATCTTGCAGATTTCAGGACATGCTTCAGCATCAGGTTAAGGTTACTGATCTAAATATAATCTGTCCATTGAAACTATTCCAGTGAGTTCAATCACGAAACCTCTGCTGTAACTTAGTGAAGAGTTGGGTATTCTGCTGACCTCAGGTTATGCTACAGCATCAGGTCAATATTACCATGTTTTTGCAATGTCATTGAAGTAACAGAATACTAAAACTTAGGTATAACACCCCTTTTTTTTATCGGGAATTAAAAATGGGAGGGCTATGCTAGTTCCCATAGAAAAAACCTCTATTCACAGTCAGTATGTGTTAACAATTATAGGCCGATATCTGTCTTGTCTACCCTCTCAAAAATTTTTGAAAAGACTTTAAATAAACGTCTAGGAAGCTTTCTAGACAAACACAACATTATTGCTGAGAATCAGTACGGATTCCGACAAAGAGTGTCGACCGAAGATGCCGTGCTGGATCTTACGCAACGGGTAGCTAGTAAGCTTGACAATAAAACAAAATGTCTGACTATCTTCTTGGATCTTGCTAAAGCATTCGACACAGTTTCTGTTCCCAAACTTATCGCGAAACTGGAACTCGTCGGTATACGTGGAATACAACTTGAGATTTTCAAAAGCTACCTCACCAATCGGACGCAACTTGTTAAAATTGACCAGTACTACAGCGACGAGGAACCGGTAACTTATGGTGTCCCTCAGGGAAGCATCCTTGGACCAACACTCTTCCTAATTTATGTGAATGACCTGTGCAGATTGAGCCTCACTAACTGTAATATCTATGCGTATGCTGATGATACCGCGATCCTCGTTTACGGACCTACGTGGGAAATGGTCAAGGTTGCTGCAGAGGAAGCTTTGTCCAGGGTAATGAAATGGCTTAAACTAAACCTCCTTACACTCAACTTGACCAAAACATCGTTCATTCCTTTCGCAATCCGCAGTAACACGGCCCCTTCCAATACTTTCTCTGTAGTAGCCCACTCTTGCTCAAATTTACTCGGTCACTGTGTCTGCCCAGCACTTACTAGAGCTGACAGCGCTAAATATCTTGGAGTACATATCGATAGCGGACTAAAATGGGACAAACAGATAGAAGCCGTTACCACAAGAACAATGCGACTTATCCACATCTTTAAGTCCCTTAGAGACTCAGCTAGCCTAGACACAATGAAGATGGTGTATTTTGCTCTGTGCCAATCGGTTCTGGGATATTGCATTACTGCATGGGGTGGCGCTACAAAAACCAGTGTTCTGAGGGTGGAAAGAGCTCAAAGGGCCATACTCAAAGTCATTTGTAAAAAGCCCTACAGGTATCCAACAACAGAACTGTACTCCGACTGTGGAGTTCTTACAGTACGGCAACTCTTTGTGCTCCGATCTATCCTTAGAACACATCTCGGTCTGCCTCTACCAAAACCTAATAAAAGAGTAAATCTCCTTCCAAGAACCCAACACAAAACCGCTTTCGCAACACATCAATTTTACATACTAGGTACACACATATACCATAAAGTTGACACACAATTAAATATTATAAAATTAAACTTACACAATGTGAAATCCATAGTAACAGAGTGGCTTCTACAAAAGGACTATGCCTACACTGAGTCTTTGCTCACATTCATCTCCTAATAACAATACAACTGCTCACTTACTACCACATACTTAACTTACACTACTATTACTCACAATGACACGTTCTTATTACTCACCCGTAAACCCAAACATACACTACAAGTACACAGAAACACGCACTCATATCCTCATAAACTCACACTCACTTCACATGCCTAACAAACCATGTATACACATACACAGTTACTTACATAATGTAACATATAAATAAATAAAAACAGATGTATAAGAATAAATTCAAAACTGTTAATTTGTTGTATTAAATCATATGCATTTAAGAATCAATTGGACGAACACTGTCTCTTAAAATACAGGTTTATCCTAGTTTGAGAGGCAGGGTTATAAAATTGTTTTGTACAGATTTAGCAACAGCTGTTTTATGTAATAAGTACTTACTATCTGTAATTTTTTGTGAATAAATATTTATTATTATTATTATTAGTATTTCTATTGCCGTTATAACAACAAGTAATAAAAATTACATTAAAAATTAAAGGAGGCAACCAGAATCGTGTTTTTTTCGGGTTAGGTATGTATGATACGGAACCCTTCATGTGAGAGTCCGACTTGCACTTAGCCGGTTTTTTATTATATTGTTGTTAAGTAGGTATACGTTACCTTTAGCATACTTATAGTAACCTACATACCAAGTTTGATGCTTTAATTATTTAAGTACCAGCCACTCCAGCTTCGCCAGCGACTCCGTTCGCGCGGGTTTAGTATTGCAATTTTCGTAGGGATCTCTATTTTTGTTCTAGTTATAAATATAGCATATGACACTCACAAATAACGTGGCTTGCTATTGGTAAAAGAATTTTCAAAATCGGTTCAGTAGATCCAGATATTACCCCCTACAAACTCACAAACTTTACATCTTTATAATATTAGTATTAGCCTAGATTTATAACCGCATATACGATAGAGGAAAAACAAAATTATCTAGGCAGCTAATTCCTTAAATGGGACTACCTTTACTTATTTCTCAATGTTTAACTTATATTTTTTAATAGCACCATTCACTTTACATAATACCTTATTCTACTCTTATTCTAGGAAAAAGCAAGTGTCTAGAGACCTATTACTTAGGTATCTACAGAAAAGTTCCAAAGCAAAGTTCCAAAGCTACCTACATTATAGCCCTGTGATAGACAGGCGAACAGATGTATAAAAGACGCTTAGAATAGAGTTCCGGTTTTACCCTTCGGATTCCGAACCTTAAATTAATTCAAAATCAACGCGGAATCTCATCTCAACGAGAAAAAAAGAAACAATGTGTTTTTTCTTGCACTCAAAGATCCAATTCCCGTAGGTATCTACTTAAAAAAAGTCTCACAATCGCTGTCAAAGCAAGTTATATGTAGGTATGTGAGAGCCTGACAGGTTAATTGATACAACCAAACAAATACCTACAATAAATTTTACTGCAGGCCTGCAACCTACCTACTCGTAACTGTATAGTGTAGGTGTAGGTATATTTTGTTCCGCAAACCTAATACATAATGACTGTCCTTTCCCTCTTTTGCTGAATTGGAATAATGTCCTTAAGTGTCCATTTCACGCCAATGAAATCCATTCCATGACCATTTCAATAAGTTACAGATGTGGTGAGTGCCGGTTAGTAACGACATCTTTGTTCGGCAGTTTACACTATATTTATACTGGCGTTCCACCCGTTGGTTGGCATTTTAAAAAGATTAAGTACTTTGTGTTTGGTTGGCAGTATATTAGTACACATAGGTACGACTGGATTGTGTTTGTTAAAAAGACATGATTCCTAGCCAGACCACATTTTGTCTAGGTACGTAAAACCGTTATGACTCATTCATGCGCCACTCCAAACGGACAAGAGAAACAATTTTATTTTTTTAATATTTGCGATTTTGCACTCCGCCGTTTATCATTTACATGACACCGGAAAATTACAGACTCCGTAAGATTGTCATTATCATCATCATTTCAGCTAGATCAGCATATCATTTCATCATCATTTTAGCGTAAGATTGTAATAAATCTTTATTTGATTATGATTTCTCGACGTGTTATAAAAAAACGTTTTGTATAGGTACATTTAATGCCACCCAAATTCAATAGTTTCCAATGTATCCGTGGCATAGGCGTACCTATATAGGGGGGAGCGGGTGGGCCGTGCCTACCCCAGAATGGTCTAAGGCCCACCCCAGAATATTTAGGGACTGATTCGAAATTCCAGACTGGAAACGTATTTAACTTTACAAAATCATCATCAATCGAATAAACAATCTACCACCGAAAAACCTACAAACACATTATTACCTAGGTAGGTACATAATACATAGACCCATTTAAAACGTCTTAATTAGCAATAAATTGCACAATCTTGATTTTTGAGATGTAGATGTTCTTAGGAAAGATGCCAATAGTATACATACAGGTGTACACTGCTTCGTGCTCAAAACCCTTAAAAATTGTTGGTATTTTTTTGGATTTTGGCTTTTAACTTCTAACGGTCCATTTAAGGTAAAAAGTCAATCCCCATAGTTACTTTTAAAATACCTTAACAAAACTTACTTCACTATCGTTTCTTTGTAGGTTAAATACTTACGAGTAGGTGTCCAGATACAGCACTTCAAACATCGGAATATTTTCCCAAAAAAGAGCTAGGTCTACCCAGCCTAAGCTGGGTGGAGTTGATCAATTATCGAGGGTGCAATAATTTTCAAGCTCGTTTTGCTTGGTTTTGCATTTTACACTCTCAAGTGGTTAAACTTTTGTGCATTATTAAAAAAAGACAAAAAGTTTCATCTATTTAATATAAACAATCAAATTTAATGAGATTCTACTCTCTCTAAATTATTGAGCCTTTCTGCGTCAGTTAACAAAGTTACATATATCGTCCTGGACCCCGAGATTATGGGGAGCTACCTGAGCCTACTGACTGTGATTGGCCTAAAATCCCACTTTGATCGAGCATATCGCAACGATTTTTCTTATTGGTCCCTGGCTTATTAAGAAAACATGTTTTGCAATTTCACGCGATTACAATGAGGGTTAACGCGTTTGTATTCACCACTAGAGGCGCTAGTGTAGCGTGAGAATCAGAATCAGAATAATTTATTTGTAAGAATGTAGTTTTACATAGTATGGTGTAAATCTTTGTTTAAGTCCTAAATATTCTACCACAACTTATGGTGTACAAATATCCACACTCTTAAATAAGTACAATGATTTTATGAATTGTGATTTACAGTCCAACATGAAATACACATATGTCAACAAATATTCAAATGTCTCTCTTAAATAAGTTTAATAAGGACCAATATTTTACGATTTGTGATTTACGGTCCAACTTGAAATTAATATTATTACAATGATATGGTATATAATAAGGTCGTCGTAATGTCAAATTTCACTGTTGGTTGGCTCTTGACTTCAGTTTATTCACTTATTTGTTTCGATTTTTGTGAATATTTTACTAAAGCAACCTAACTATAGCAGAAGTTACGTTTCTACCGACCAAAGCATTGAAATTTCTTTTTTTAATGGAAATAATGTATATTATATCCTTCTTTTTTCCATTGTGATGAATCCACCTAACACAGCGACACTATTTATGTTGTATTAAATCGCACGTTTATGGCATCATACATATTTTTTCTTCTAACTTTGTTCACATGCGCGTAATAACAACTTTAATAGAATAGAATAGAATAATCATAAGAGAATAAAATAATAATAAAAATAATCTACTACTCTTGCTCTTGATTAAGGACCATACTCGACAGTGGCGCCAACTGGTGAGCACAAAAAAGGTAGCCCCCATTCTACGACGTTTGCAATTTTCCGGTGACATATATATTAGTCTATGGTTTTGATACTGATTAATTCTGGTCTGGTAACACTAATATTAATGTCAAAGGTCATTTCCGGCGGGCTGTTCTTATCATTTTAGACTCGAAAAACAAAAACAACTTATAGGATATTTAATTTTCCTTTCAAGAAACCTAGTTAAACATTTGCAAGAAAATTATACAAAGATCATAGTACAATATTTACATCAATTCCAACTAAATAAAATGGTTCAACCAACCTCGAAAGTTTTAGGTAAGTTTTACTTTGTTTCAATGTTCAAAGATAATGTAATCTCGGTTGATTAATTACAATTTAACACGGTGACATGGATGTGTTTTTAAAGATCAGCTATTTAATTATTGTTACTCAAATAACTGTTACTTCGTCCTAGAAGTTATTAATAATTAGATTACCTAGATATTTACTGCGCTTTTTAAGTGTGGTATAATAATGTGAAAATAGCCAAACAACGCTAACACTACTAAGGCAGTTTTTCTGTACATACCTAACTATTCTGACACTTAGGCAGTTTTTCTGCATAATATTTACATATAATTAATTTTGTTTTAGAAATGGGAAAGATAAAGAAAGTTTACATCAACAAATCACAAGTTGAAGCACAAATCAACACCATACTGGAGACACACCCTGTGAATGATGATAACTTAAATGCGTGGCTGATAAAAGCCATCACTCTCATTGACTTAACTACACTGTCTGGTGATGATACAAGGTCCAACGTTTTTAGACTTTGTGTTAAGGTTTGTTTGGAAACACAACTTTTGATACAAAACACTTCACATAAAAGAACAACATGCCTATATTCCCTGAAGGGTTAAGCAAAAATACTTACTTACATATTCCATACTTCAAACACAAAACTCATGTCAATAAACTCTGTAACTAAATCATTAATCCATTATTTTCTATTTTTAGAACCCTGCCCACCCTCCCTTTTTTGAACATTTTCTAATGACCTTTCTACTTTTTGTTTCATTCTCATTTTAATTTTCAGGCTGCAAATCCTTTGCCATCAAAAATAATAGAAAAGCTGGAATTAGAAGAAGAAACCATTACAACTGCGGCTGTGTGTGTATACCCTAACAGAGTGAAAGATGCACATGAAGCCATTAAACTAATGAAGCTCACTGAAGAAATTAATATTGCTGCAGGTACAACTTTTATCATTTATATTCTTTTTTGACAAAAATAATCAAGAAAAATAAAATAATATTTTTTTGTAGATGGATATTATCATGAACTATTTATTCTTTACAGTGGCCACTGGTTTTCCATCTGGTCTTTACCCATTAGAAACAAGACTGCAAGAAATCGACTATGCCATATCAAGTGGAGCCACAGAAATTGACGTGGTCCTTGACCGCAGTTTAGTTCTAACAGGGCAGTGGGATACGTTGTACCATGAAGTTCAGCAGATGAGAATAGCTTGCAAAAAGGCTCATCTTAAAGTAATCCTAGGGGTTGGAGAACTAGGAAGTTATGAGAACGTAAGTTCTATCAATACACCATTGTATTCTCAAACAACGAATAACCTTATGATGTTTTCAAATATAGACCTATCTAGTTGAGCAACAGAAACCCTTTTTATTTAACATATTTTAGCATAACATAGATAGAATGTTCTTTTTGGCCAGGTGGAAAAGCATGTTTTTGTTACTATCCGACTGCTGCAAAACCCAAAAGAACGATTATTTAGACTTTTTTTCCCATAAGACCTGTCAACTTAGGCAATAACATCATTAATAAAGAAATTTGGTTTGGGCTTATGATTTTATATGTCATTTCAGTTCTGTGAAAATAAAAACTTTTTGTTCTTCTTTAGATTTACAAAGCTTCAATGGTGTCCATGATGGCTGGAGCAGACTTCATAAAGACATCAACCGGTAAAGAAACAGTGAATGCGACCCTGCCGATTGGTCTGATCATGTGCAGAGCTATAAGAAGACATTACCAGGCAACGGGTGTTAGGGTAAGTTCACTTCTTTAAACGAATTGTTGCTGGATCTGCTTTCCGCTTTTCATAGGAGCAAGTTTCATTCAATGGCAATAATCCTACTTGTACTCTGTTCCCCTTTTCATGCCCGTAAATGTGTTCATAAATATCAATATCAAAAGGTCAAATAGAGATAAAGAAATATTTTTGTAAAGATCAAGGTCAAGTTATGATAAACTTTACAAGATAACAAAAATAAAAAAAAAAACAAAGATGTTATCTGTGCACTAACCACATTGTACCTTTGTGCATGAAGTTTTATATTAATAAATAAGCTCATAATTATTTCTTCTACAGGTTGGCCTAAAACCTGCTGGGGGTATAAAGACAGCAAGGGATGCTGTCAATTGGTTGGTCCTTGTGCACACGGAATTAGGACCAGAATGGCTTACACCAAAACTGTTCCGCATTGGTGCTTCTAGTTTACTTGGTGAACTAGTAAATAGCATTGTTACATAAAAGTGATTTGACTAATCTAGTGCATTTTTAAATCAGTTGCTCTATACATATGAAAACATTATGTTTTGATAAAGGTTGAATTGGTGCCATATTTTTTATGATAGTTTTACGCTATTATATGTATAAGTATACAGGTAAGTAACTATTAAAATTATAAAAACAGCTGCATTCCTTTTCATATTTTGAGCTAATTATAATAATATATATATATATATATATATATATAATTCTCTTTTGAATTAATTATATTTGCAAATATTTTTTTTGTTTCTTGTAAGTATTTAGCAAAAAATATACTTGCTAATAGATATTTTTATAAGTACAAAGTTTTATAAACCGTGTTTTAGCGTCTTTTTATTTTAATGTAAGCGTGATTTGATAATGGATGCTATTGTTATTATATTATGTAAGAATAAAAAATATTTTCATTTTTGTAATTTATTTTTATTTTATCGAGGTTATCATATAAATTATTATATCTTATCCGCTATATGACACTTATGGTAACAGACCTAAAATAGATTACAAAAAATCTACGACACATACCTAATACAATTTGTATTTAGTTAGCTTTAAATAAACACTATCCTTATGTTGTAAGGACTGAACTCCCATTACCGACACAAATCGTAGTTGGAGCAAAAACGATTATTTACAAGAAACTATATTTACAACATTTAAAGTCCTCATAGGTCATGAAGATTTATATAATTTTATCAATACCCGACAACAAAGTACGACCACGCGTAATATACCAGCTGACCGCTGTAATTATCACATCGAGTTTAGGGCTAGAAAATCCAATTAAATAACGTTCATATTCGTAAAAGCAAATGTAAAAAACGCTTCATTTGAATATAAACATTATCTCGATAATCCAATATGAACCTTATTTAAATAAGGTTCATATTCGATTTTTCAGCGGTCAAATTGTCTTCTGGGTACTCAAACAATGTTAGATGTTCATGACTGCTTTTCTACGGGCTCTTCAGCACGGAAGCCGTACTCGGGGTGCGCGCTATAGTTAACAACGCGGAGTTTCCCGGCCCTGTCCATGTAGCCGTAGTGTCCCTTCACCATGCCGTCGTTGTCTCTCTCTTCGTACCGGAACTGACGGTTTTTCCTGCAATTTTGAACATTTTAACATCATAAATGAAAAAAATTCACGTAGAACCAAGGTCGGTTCTACATGAGTTTTTCAGATCTGTCCAGGTGAACAGATCTGAAATCGGCAGTAAGCAACGCAACGCTTAATTTTTTCTTCGGATGAGGAGTGGTCAAGAGGTATTTGCTCTTCAATAGTGTTCGATTATAATTGGATTTTCGTAAGTCTATTTGAAAACATGATATAATTTTAAATGCAGAAATATTCTCAAATCTGATATTATTTCTCTTTATAGGCATGACTTAGCAACGATGACCCTCATCAGCCATTTGCAAGCGAAGACGACTGGTTTGTCAAACCACCAGCTTAGATATAACCCTACGAGATCGAGAAGTCTCTAGTTGGCGGTAAGGGTCAGACTGGAATGCTCTGATCACAGGTAAACAACCATTACTAGTATCACTCTATCTATTCGAAAACTATGTAATTACAATATGAACGTACCCTTTGCCAGTATCGTATCCGAACTGGTAACTATGAGGTCCTTTCATGCCATGCATCCTGAACTCGGTCCTGCCGTCAGGTGCCTGACGCAAAGGTGCAGGCCGGGGCCCATAGCGTAGGGGAGCACGGGGCCCGTGTTGCGGTGGGTACGCGTTGTCTGGAAAATTATACACAATTGCTTTTTACAGGTTTCAGTCAGCAAACCATAACAAATAATCTCATAAACATCGCACTTTTCTAATCGAAATGTTGTTTTGTTCAAGAACAAATAATATCGGTGCCCACGTAAGAAGTTCATGTTACATAAACAGTTGTCCAATTAACTACGGTAGCTTCCAAAAACTAATAAGCATTCATCAATTCAAATTAGTTTATTTGTATACCGACATAACTTATACGTCGAGTGCACGAAATTGTATCTTTAACAATAATATTATTCAGTAGCTTGTTGGAACTGTTAGAAGGGTCGAACAATCTATTGAGATTATTGCAGTAACTTTACTCATACAACAAGTTTTTGATTTATATATCTCAACCCACTTCAAACAATTATTGTTATGTTATTATTAAGTTATATTACACGTACGTCCGGGGTATCTTAAGTTAGTTTCCGAAGTTTCTTGTTCCGCCGAATTAGGCTCGCCGTATGCTTCCTCTGACGTACTATCAGCTGACTGTTGTTGCTGAGAACCAAACAAGTTTCAAGTTAAATTCATATACGCTAAATTCCCACCACATTTCAGAATGATATACTGACCTTAGCGGCTTCTTCCCCCTTCAGTTTCCGTTGATGTTCGGCTTTTTGGAAATGATATAATTTCTTCTCGTCGATCGGTGTATATTGTTCTACTTCAGCGCTGGACTGTGGCTTGAAGTATTTCGCAGGTTTCGCTTTTGGAACTTCTGGTACGGAGTCAGCGAATTGAGCAAGAGGTATCGGAACAGGCTTGAACCCACCAGAATACTTCTTGGGATACTGTTTGGTTGGCGTATTGAATGATTGTGGTTTAGGCGGCGTTAAATGCAACGCGAGGGTAGGTTGAGCAGGATCAAGTTGTTGGTTTAGAGGTGCGTCATTTTGGGGATGCACATTATAGTCTAATGGTTCGATAGGGTCGTTATTTTCATCGACATGCACCACTTCGTCTTCGGGTACTTCGATAAAGAACTCGTTGACAGCATCTACTGAAGGTGGCTCGAGGTGAGTTGATGGTACAGGGGGTAAACGTAGAAGAGGCTGACCTCCAACGGCTTGGTTAGGGTTGAAAAAAATCGGAATGGATTCTAAGGGCAATCTTTGCTGGAATTGGGCGTTACGTTTACTTTGGGTCTGTGCTTGCAGAATAGGCAGCCAGTCACTTTGAACATCTGCGGATTCTTTGGGCACGTTATAAAAGTTGGGTTGCTTCTCTTGTGAGGGTGGTATCAGGAATGTGGGCGGTCCTTCGGGCGTTTCATCAGATTTATGAGGATTAGGAGGGATGAGATAGCTGTCGACATTAGAATCATCTGAAATGTAATATATAGGAGTATTCTGCGTGCCCTCCGGGGCTCGGGGTACTTCGGTGGGATCTACATTGTCGACTGGTACTTTTATTGTTGATACTGACAATATAAGCGGCAATATCTGGAACAATAAAATGATAAAGTTAGATTCTCTCTCGCTCGCACTGGCTCTAACGGAAGACCCTCGGGAAAATATAGAATTTCTTTTTATACTTATTGTAAGTTTTCCCGGCTTATAAACTGTTTCGGTAAAATTATCCAATCTTATTAGATCATCCAGAATTAGGGATTTTGGATACCTAAAAACATTCCCAAATAACAGGTAAAAGAGTCAAAACCGTTCTAAGAATCCAAATTAGAGCTCTCCTCTAGTGGCAGGTACAAACTACCCACCTGTCTATGCAGTGTGCCTACGTATAGCTACTCAGTCATTCTAAACGATGCCTCTGGGAGCAATTGACTGACCTACTCTTAACACACGACCAAGCAGAACTTATTGAATCTGCTTGCCAAGTCAACTGTGCCTTGCTAAAAAAGGTAGTGCATTATCCATTCCATTTATTTGTAAATTAACCAGACCATTTCTAAACAGCTTGAAAGGGTTACGAGATCATTGCACTACATCTCAATGAAAGAGGTTTCAATAAAAAAGTGAATTTGTTTTTCTATTAGATCATGTTACGTAAAGTTCAATTACGAACAACTGTGTCACAATAATGAAAAAAAAAAAACTGTGTGCCGGCGCAAAAAATCAGTGCAGGTTGAAAGGTTTGGGGAGACTATGGTGGTGCGACTATTTTTTGCTATAGATACGCTTTCAATCATAAAATAACTTTGAATGGCTTCTTTTCAATATATCGACGAATTATTACCTTATTGGTTTGGTATCATTTGATCTACGTAAGCTAGGCATGTGTGTTAGTGGTATGATAGAATTTACGGGCAATGAAAACTGGGAAAAGTATTTAAACTTTTTAACTGTCAAGAACTTGTTCCTCTTTTTTTTTATATACACTACTTACTTTCATTTCCTAGATAGCACAGTAGTTAGGTACTCTAATAGTGTCTTACTCAAAATCTAAATTAAAAATCAATCGCGATGAACTTGCCATTTTTAGGGTTCCGAAAAAAAAAGGAACCCTTATAGGATCACTCGGGTGTCTGTCTGTCTGTCTGTCTGTCTGTCTGTCTGTCTGTCTGTCTGTCTGTCCGTCTGTCACAGCCAGTTTTCTCCGGATCCACTGAACCGATTCTGTTGAAATTTGGTACACATATGGACTTCTATGACCCAAACATGGACGCGTTAAGTAAATTATTAAATTTTTAGTATGGGGCTCACTTTTGGGGGTCAAAGTAGAAAATTAAAAAAAAAGTTTTTTTAACAATATCGTGTGACATATCAAATGAAAGGGCTTACTGTGAGGGTTTTAATTATATTTTTTTCATAATTTTAATATAACTGATTTAGAAGTTACTCAAGAAATTAGACGAAAAATGACCATTCCCCCCCCCTTATCTCCGAAACTACTGAGCCTAAAATTTTGAAAAAAATGGAGTTAATAGATCTTTACCTAAAGATTACAGGAAAACCTTTTAGAAGTCTGTAGTGTTAAAATAACATGTTAAAAAAAATAAATTCGTTCGGAACCCTTTGCACGCGAGTCCGACTCGCACTTGGCCAGTTTTTTGTTCATTTTTGAGTTTATTTATTACGTCACAGTAGACGCACACCTCTATTTTGAGACTGGCGTGAAGTACATAATTGGCGACACGATATTTATTAGACCATGACTATTACAGAACTTTTTTTTCATATTTGTTTTCGATTCGTTGTGTCAATGCACATAATATGAACTCGGGCAGGAAGTACAAATAAATTGTTGCAATCGATGTGACCTAGAAGGTTTCGGCATGGTTTTCTTTAAATGTTAACGATTTTGTACCTAATTACATTAAGTAGTATGTACCGCAGATTTGTATTTATTACCAAGAGTCTTAAAAAGGCTGGAAAGTATGATTAAAGTCATCAAACACATGTGCACTAACCAGTCAGTGCTAAAGATATGAATCCGGAACTTTCGTTCATCCGGCTATTTAAACCGTACTGATACCTTATCGGTACTTCCAGTGCAGTTAATCTAGATGGTCTTGCAACAATTTTCTTAGTACGAAACAAGCCCAACCGCTAATTACGCAATAAGTGAGTCCACTTGTTTTCACATGTTTCCACACGGGACACTATGTTGTTCACACTTCATTTCCTTTCTGACTGACTACGTAATAAAAACTTTTATTTTTCCATACATAGTGTCATCAGGAAACAAACTTGCTGTATGACATAACACAAAACAGGAAGTGGCACAAAGTTAATCTTAAACACATAAAAAAGTGTAACTTGTGCAATATCTTTGGCACTGGCGCACTTATTTGTGGACAGTAAAAAAAACCTGATGGCGGTCGTGAAATTAATGAACCGTGTACGGAAACTAATTTTTACTTTCCACGCCGGTCGCTAAGAAAGTATTGTGCGTAGATTGGATTTTAATAATTTAATGTGCCTATCTCTGGGTAAACATAGTGATATAACAAATTATTGCGTAGATACTCAGTAATAAAACTTAGATAGGTAAGTTAATCACGTAGGGTACTCTTACTGGTGATGATATATTAATAACTACAGGATTTTCGTCTATTTCAGATGGAAACAACACTACGTAACACAACACAACACTTATATGGTGTACATAAAAAAGAGTATTCTATTCTATTCTAACAACGTAGGGCTAGGGGACCCGTAAATCCATTGTAGGAGGTGGTATCTACCTTATTTGATAAAGCAAGTTTCTACCTGTAAATATAATTATAAAATAAAGACAGGTAGGGAATAATTTTAATACACCATGCAATGTCGACAAACACGCGAGTTTTAATTTCAGTAATTTTATAGAAATCTTTGTAATATAATTGCCGGTAGATGACGACGAAGATGAATAGTCAATTAATAAGTTAATGATTATCAACCGGCTAATTAAAAACGAATCCGTCATCATTGAGGTATTACCTATTGGACACGGCCACGAAATGGTTTTAAGGTCGCGTGCCAAGTATGTCTTCGTATAGGACGTACCAACCTAAAGCGCCTTTTTAAACTTATCAAAATAGCGAAAGTGAGGAAAAATGGGTTAAAGGAGCTTAATCCAAGCTATTTTTTTTAGGCATTCTTTTTATTGACAAGCTCGGGATTGGCCACCTTCTTCCCGGATGGAAAACGATTATGTGGTAAACGTGGAGTACCTATGCTTGTCTAGAAAAAGCCTAATCTCTCTCAGATTCTAGCTATCAAGAAATACATACTCCGGCAGGGAATTCCACTCCTTAGCTGTAGGTACTGTGCCTACGTACCTACAATGAAAGTATTCTCAAAACCAATCTATCCTTCTTATCCTTACAATCAACCTACCTAGCTTTTGGTTGGGGGTGAGCAGAATACCAGCATTCGACATGCAACGACTGCCTATCTTACCTTTACAAGCCAGTTACTGGGTAACACGCTACCTCTTAGTAAGACTGATGTCAGACCAGTTGTCAGACCTTCTAGCTTCTGATGACTACCAGTAACGACTGTCAAAAATCTACAAATGAACAGGTGGGACCAACGGTACCTATATAACGTTATTTCCGAAGCACGGAAGAATCTCGGTATGTATCTAGTGGATGGCCGCCCAGCCTTCTTTAGCCTTGGGTAGAAAACAGCTTTCCGCCGCCGCCGCGCCGTCACCTACGATTAGGTAGGTACAAAACATTTTATCCAACTTATCACCTCTTATGAGCCATCAAGTTATTTAATTAATTCTTAAATGAGCATACTTCAACTGTCTCGATCAGTCGATCCAAACGTTAGTAATTAAAACTGAACCTAATTAAAAATACCTATCTAAACATAAACAGTAACTTAAAACTCAGACTAGACAAAAACAGATTTCGTGGAAATCATAATAACATGTTGTAATGATGAACGAAGTGCCTCTACTTAAGCCTTCATATTAAATACTTACGTAGACACAGACTTGACAGGTATCATAATATACATATATCACTACATATTATAAAACAAAGTCCTCCGCTGCGTCTGTCTGTCTGTCCGAACTCAAAAACTGCTGCACCGATTTTCATCTTGTTGTCACCAATCGATAGAGTGGTTCTCGAGGAAGGTTTTAGTAAGTATATAATTTGTCAAGTTTTTGTATACATTGGGCATTGGCTAAAACATAATGATATTTGTTGGAGGTGTCGGAAACAATAAGCCGTCTGGGAGCTGATTAATTTTGGTCGCGATAACCGACATCAACGCGGGCGAAGCCGCGGGCCTCAGCTAGTAATAAATAATTAAGAGAATAGATGAAGCTGTTATTAAATTCAAATCTAGTGTATAATTATAAGATATAAACAGGTAATAATCAAGAGTGTAATTTACGTCTGCTTCAGACTTTAACGTGCAACTTATAATAACCCCAGTATGTAGTCAGTACATCTTAATTATTTATCGTTGTTAGCTTCCTGCAGTTTTATTGCGGTGCTTATAACAAAAAATATGACTGATTACCTACAAACAACCATGTCTTTCCTTTTTTCACAAGGAACAAAGAATTCATAATGTGTTTTATAGTTTAACAGCCGATAATGGTCAAAAACTTGTAAAAAGCAAAGTTTGTTCCGTATTAACTGTTTAGGGTTAATGCGTGTGTAGCGTGCCCGAAATTAAGGCTTTTATTTATAAAGCAAACTATCGAAAGTTTTCCATTTTTCTGGTTGTTAACCTAGTCGATATATCTGTGAAAAATTCAAATACGTAACATCGACCTCATCTAGACTTGAAAATATGATTGACTAGCTGACCCGCGCAAATTCGTCTGCGTCACATTTTTCATGAATGCACGGCTTCTATTGGTGGTAGCGTGATGTTGGTATAGCATATAGCTTTCCTCGATAAATGGGCTATCCAACACTAAAATAATTTTTCAATTCGAACCAGAAGTTCCTGAGATTAGCGCGTCCAACCAAACAAACAAACTTCAGCTTTATAATAGGTACCTAGATACTAATATCTACGATATATAATATGTATAAACATCGATAAATAATAATAGTAATAATAATAGTAGTAGGTAGTAGTTGTAATAAGTATTTGTAAAATCTTGCTACCAAAAATAAATATCTAGACATATATTAATACCTTCCTAATCCATGTACCCACATCACAATAGCATACTCGTAGAAGAGAAGTACTTATTTCAAACCTCGAACACTTCGCCTAATGAATTGATGTCCCTGTTATGTGGCCGTTCACATGAGAGCTTTTACCAAAAATCGAGTTCGGTCATTCAAACTCGCACAACGCTTTGCTAGCAGACCAGCTATTCTATTCTGTAAATAACTATTTCGATATCGAGCTTCACTGCTGTAGTGCTATTATGTAACAAGATTTTCGTATTTCGACAGCGGAATCCGAGGTGAGTATCAAATTAGGACCTTTATGTTGTGTGCAATAAAGCTCACTTTGTGAGTTTTGTCACTCAGGTGAAGCTCGATATCTAAATGGTTACCTACTTACAGAATAGACTAGCTGATTTTGTTATCAGCACACACAATGCTGCTGTCTCATTGCTGTCTAAGTTATTCTTGATTGAGTAGCTTTGCTGTGTTCTCCTAGAATGCGTCGAAGACCAAACTATATTCAGAAGGTGCATTCGACACCTAATTGGTAACACTTTGACCATGAACTGACCTAGAGTAGAGTTTTTTTTTGCTCGTAGGTCTTCAGTGGCTTGGTGCCGCAGGCAATAGATGAACTCTAATAAATTCATTCATGTGTAGGATCCGTTCCGTTACCATTCGATCTGATATCCCGATCTCTATAACATCACACACACTTGAAATCCGCAAAAAATAGCACACCCAGTTGCGATTAAGTTGTATTTAGAAGGGGGCGAGCCTACCTTCTGCTAAACCCTGTCCGACCTACCTACATGGAAATTAATTAAGACAATAAAACAACATTCGTTTACAACAGCTGTGATTTTTCTCACGATAAATCACAGCCATTAAATATCAAGGAAATCCTTTTCTCTATGGTATAGTGTCCCTGCTGTGGTTGTAAAATCGATTTTGATGAGTTTCGACCATTAGAAAGCGTTTTTTTGAAGGCAGCATGAGCTTGCTGTGGAGGATTCTTGATCTCACATTGGGTCTTGGGATCGATATAAGTAAGGCTGCGTCTCCACCAGAGACGCTTGCGCTGAATGAGGCTAGGTAAATGACGATTCTATTTGTTTATATCCCTCGCAGCCCTAGTCGGGTTTATGAAACGGTGGACGCAGGGAACCAAACAGAGGTGTAGTTTAGTGGTTGCTGATCTCTTTTATTTTGATTGCAAGATATCTTACGTTCATCATCATAATCTTCGTTCCCTTGTTCCATGCATGTACCCAGTAGCGTAGCTAGCATGGGTGACACCCGGGGCGGATAATGTGGTGTCACCCCACAAATGGAACCCCCCCCCCCCCCCCAAATAATTATGAGTTGCACCTTTGGCCTTTCTTTCTGGTGACGGCAATCGTAAGACATTTTTGGAAGGGAGGGGAGAAGGTGTGCCATTTGCGATGCAGGTTTTTATTTTCAGGAATGTTCTTACATCATACTTACTTAAAAACAAAATGTCGAAAGTAAGATTATTTTGATTTTGTTTTCATCATTATCTAAACCCAACTTTGTTGAGTAACACAAGTAAACTCAAGAACTAAAAGAAGGCAGAACACAAGAGCGAGCCAAGCGAGCTCGAAAATTTTCGCATCCCACCTCAGATAGGTTTTATATTCTTTTGATCATTCATACTTAAACAGAAATAACTTTATGGAGTGATGCAAGAAAGTTCATTAACTGAGAGAGGGCAGATCACAAGAGCGAGCGAAGCGAGCTCGAATATTCATGCACCCCAACTCGGAAAGGTTTTATTTTCTTTTGATCATTTCATACACAAACATAGTGATTTTATTGAGACATACAGAAACGCTCGAGAAAAAAGAAAGTACAGAAAGTAAGAGCGAGCGAAGTGAGCTCGAAATTTTTTACACCCCACCACGGACGGGTTCCATTACGTCGCCCGTTAAGGGGTGACACCCGAACTTGACAAAAAGTCAACGAACGAGCACCTACACCCGACAGGTTTCATTGCGTCAAACGTTAAGTGGTGCCACCCGATAGTGACGAAAACCAGTCATCGAGCGGTCGGGTGTCACCCCTAAGCGGGAGTCACCCGGTGCGCGCCGCACCCCCCGCCCCCCCTTCGCTACGCTACTGCATGTACCTTGGGTTCCGCGCAACCACTGACAACTCGTTTTCTTTTTTACTCTCCTAAGTATATCAATCGTCAAGCCATTTCATATTCAATCCCTTTTCAAACCATACTGCCTTTTCCTAGCCGCGTTCCAGTCTAACCCTCTGTCGCTAAGTACGAGTAGAGTAGGTACTTTACGTGACCCTGATCCTTCCAGAAATTACAATTGCCTACGAAGAAGACGAATACTTCGAACAGTTAGCCAAAAAATACCATGTTTTGTGTTAACCTTCTACGATTCCAAAGTTAATCTATCTATTCTGTACTAATCTAAACTTATATTATAAATGCGAAAGTAACTCTGTCTGTCTGTTACACTTTAACGCCTAAACCGCTGATCCGATTTTGATGAAACTTGGCACGCGAGTAAACCGAGTCTAGGAATAGGACATAGGATACTTTTATACCGGGAGTATCTTCCCTTTGGGATAATTTTCGACATAGACGCGGGCGGAGCCGTGGTCGGCAGCTAGTTTATATCTAATACAACAAATAGCTAAATCCATGAGTAAGTTCACATCAGCAACTTACCTAATAAGTCTTAATCTTATCCATAAAGTGATACTAAGTAGTAAATTAGTTTACAGCTTCAGATAGAGATCATAGGCTTAACATTTATCTAGACTCAGTGCGTTGTCTAAATTGGATTGGGCTAATCAATTTCTAAGTAATTACTGCAGGACTAATTTATTTTATAGGTTTTTAATTAAAAACAAACTAATAACAAGTACCTACTCTTTTTTGGCAATAGAGCTTTGTTGATTTTTGTTTTAATCATTGAGGTAGGTACAATAATGTTGTCTTAATAACTGATAGTTATTAAATCGTTGCTAATTGCTATCAATCGAATCATAAAAACGGCCAAAACAAATCCAAATCAAATAATTTATTAATACAATTGTAAGTACATATTATGCAGAAGATCAGAATGGTCTGTGACCCCCCCAACTAAAAAATTACAAGATAGAGAACAAGCATCTAAGTGGTACCTACATATAAAACCTACCGACATACTAATTCTACTTACATAATAGACATGCCCTAAGGCATGTAGCCATAGTATTCAGCTATATATAATACTAGCTGACCCGCGCAACTTCGTCTGCGTCACAATTTTCATCACTCCTCCGCTCCTATTGGTCTTAGCGTGCCTATAGCCTTCGTCGATAAATGGGCTATCTAACGCTGAAAGAATTTTTCAAATCGGACCAGTAGTTCCTGAGATTAGCGCGTTCAAGCAAACAAACAAACTCTTCAGCTTTATATATTAGTATAGATTCCCCTTTTGTTAAACCGTATTCTAAGAATTCCTAAAAATAATTAATCGAAACGAATAATGAGGTTTTGTTTATTTCTCCTTTCCAAGACCTAGGTAACTACCTAATGAATAGGATACAGTTTACCAGTTAATTATTATAGGGTAACTAGAAGAAGCGTGAGGTTATCTTGAAAGAGTAAAGTGAAAATTTCGGAAAATTTTCAGCAACTGCACTGAACTGGGGAATGGGGTGTTAGTTATACGCACCCCTCTCCCATGATGGAATTAAATGTTACGGTTATTGAAACACAACATGGTCAGCGTTGATTGAACAACATTCATACCTATTACATACGACAGTTACGGAATTTGTTCGAAAGAGTCACCGCGGCTCTGGAACGTAAAAAGCATTAGGAGGAACACGGATGGGTTTTAGTCAGTAAGAGTCTGACACTCTCTTCTGCTCCACCCAGAGCGGAAGGAGTCATTTGATGGTTTGCCATCCTTAAAATACATACGAGTTGCGACAGACAGAAAGAGAGCAAGACAGATGCTCTCCTTTAGGTATACTTAAGTACCTACTACATAAGTAGATAGGTAGGTACCTATCTACTGCTATTCATGGCTGTTACAAAATTCTGCTAAGAAGATGGCATCATCACCACATCGTAAAGCTCTATCAAAACCTTCAGGAGGAAAGGTTGCGATGGCTATAAGTATTACGTATACAGGGTGAGTTTTCATGAATTAAAAATCTTTTTGGGGGGCGTATAAACGGTGTAAACGTATTTATGACAATAAACAACTTTATAGTATTGAAACTGAAATCGCGAGAAACGAATCAGTTCTTATTTTGTCGAGTCAATGCGAATTAAAAAATGTATACCTATAAGTAGGTTTCCTACATATAACCTACCTACTGAACAGACGATTCATATTTACGACTATTTATATAATTCGTTCATATTCATGAGTACCTACGTTCACACCCAAAAAATTTCCAACTAATTGAGGTCGATTGTATCGATAGGGGGTGGGTACTATCGAACAAAAAGTTAAGATTTTCTTGTCTATTTAGATGGTACTTGTGGTCACGGCCAACAGCGACGATATTCCATTACCTGCTTTCTAGGTCCGTCTAGATAGAAAGTAGTGCTTTCAATAACCTGCGATTGTAAGCGATACCTTTGCGGCTTGGAACCGAGGTGTTGTATGTAACAGACTAATTAAACCACCGAGAATTAATGTATAGTGCACATAGGTGTGATAAGCTAGGAAGGTATCTAATAATTCAATTACAGCAGGTTGGTAGGTACTTTAGCTTTTAGGTAGTTACTTTGTTCTCGTGTAGGTACTGACCTACGTTTGTTATGTTTTTACGTTGCCTATTCGGTAGAAATACCTACAGCGACCTATCTTCCATCTACCTTTGCCATCAAACGCGCGTATTTCTGCTTCCAAGCGTTGCTGTGTTCTGGGGGGCTACTCTCTAACGAAATCCGTAGTTTCGGGCTTAGTTGCGGGCGGGCGTAGGTATTCTACTCCGTATCAACTACAGACTTACGATTAGTCCCGAACCCGAACTGAGAATGAATGACAACACGATTTCACAGTAACTGTCAAATCGTGTTATCATTAGTTCTCAGTGGTTAGGTGATACGGAGTAGAATATGCCCGCCCGCAACTAAGCCCGAAACTACGGATTTCGTTAGAGAGTAGCCCCCCTGGGATGCAGACTGTACTGACTGGTGTTCGGGTGCCCGGTCAGTCTTTAAAGTATTTAAGGGCAATAATTACTTTGTATTTTCTTTTTAGGGTTCCGTACCTCAAAAGGAAAAACGGAACCCTTAATAGGATCACTTTGTTGTCCGTCCGTCTGTCTGTCAAGACCGTTTATCGAACGCGTGGAGGTATCGAGTTAAAATTAAAACTATACATATACTCAGGTCTATGGCCCCCTGCAGCTGTGAAAAAATCAAACTTCAAAGTTAACGTAAAAAAAAAGATAGGGTCGTTTATGCCGCAAAAAACGTATATTTCGACACTCAAGGGAATTAAAATGTATAGGGTACTAGCTGACCCGCGCGGCTTCGCTCCCGTCAACTGGCTACCCTACCTACTTACCCACCCTACCTACCCTACCCTACCCTACCCTACCTACCTACCCTACCTACCCTACCCTACCGTACCTACCCTTCCTAAACCATCTACTAAATAGACCGAACAAAGCCTAAACATTTGGTTTGGATAGGTGAGCCCGTTCTTGACTTATAAAATTACAACGAAAAGTGGCATTGATTTTTATATACATATAGATTTCCCGTTGACCTAGGACTATGATATTTGGCAAGTAATACCGTCTTATACTACAAGTATAGGGAAAAGTCTGAAAACTATGCATTTGTAAATAAATCATAAAAATAATAATAAAATCTTTATTTAAAGTAATTTATTTTGTAGCTACAAATTTGTACGGAACCCTCAGAGGGCGAGGCCGACTCGCACTTGGCCCGTTTTTAAGCTACCGCAACAACTAAAAAAATATTCTTTAAACTGTATGTTTTTCAGCTCTGTTCGTTACAAAGTAAAAAAAGCTATTTGGTTTGGCAAACTTTTAATATTATGGAAACAAAATCCATAGAATCTAACTTTATACTTAGCAGGAAAACATGTTTTGTACCAATTCTGGTAATAGCATTTTCTTGCCATCGCCTTGAAAATTGTTTCATTAATATTAAATTACTTCTTAATTCGATTTAATCAACAAGTTTAAAAATTACCTAACTATGTAAAAAAACTTATTTCAATTATTATCTACAAATTAACTGTATTGAATGAGTCATCATCAGCATTTCACGCGAAAGACGTCCATTGCTGGAATATTAGTCTATGCTGCTGGACATGAGTCAAGCATCATATCATTGGCTCATTGGCCACTTAAATAACCTATACCAGGAAATTATAAGAAACTAGAAATTGAAAATTCCACAAAATCTCTCTGTTTAGGATTCATACGGGCGAAGCCGCTAAGCGCTGGCAGAAGCTAGGCCACAAAGAAAGAGACAATAAATTATTAGATAGGTACACCTAAGGTCAGGTCTAGTAGTTCATAACACTTCCTAAGATCCTAATGGCTCTACAGCACAGGAAATATGTTTAATAATAATTATACGCTTTTAAAAACTTATAGGACCTACTGTAAGGCTACGTTTCCACCGGAGATGTGCGAGGATGCGTAGCGAGGAATGTGTTTGTTAATATTAGTAGATATTTATACGTATACTAAGTGACCCGCGCTACTTCGTCTGCTCCGATCCTATTGGTCTTAGCGTGATGATATATAGCCTATAGCCTTCCTCGATAAATGGGCTATCCAACACTGAAATAATTTTTCAAAACGGATCAGTAGTTCCCGAGATTAGCGCGTTCAAGCAAACAAACAAACAAACTCTTCAGCTTTATATATTAGTATATATATAGATAATTATATATCTGTATTTATGTATGTATGTAGCAATATTTATGTAGGTATAGGTATTATTTGTACACTGGATCCTACCCCCCTATGATGATCTCTATCGCTCGAAGGTTTGCTGGGAGAAAACTCAACTTTGGGTTAAGCTCGCCTTTGTACATGTACTTTATTATGACTGTATCATATTATGTTGTTTTGGTGTACAATAAAGAATTATAGAGAACAAAAAGAATAGCTTTATTTACCTTACCTAGACTCGCTCAGCGCAAGCGATTCTATTGGTTCATCCCTCACTACGCATCCTTACATCGCAATTAATTGTTTTTTCATATTTTTTGTTGTTTATTTAATGAATTTAATGAAGCGTTGTAAAATTATTCTTTAAATGTGTTGTTTTTTGCTAACACGTTCCTTAATTACAAATTACTTCCTAGTGTTCATTTTTATGTTATGTAAACAAATTCAGGTTTTTCCTACGTTATGTTTGTAGGTGAGATCTGCAATAGCAGCTATAGATTGTGATTTGTTTTTTTTTTCGTTAAATAATGAAACTTAAGTAGGTAGGTATATCTTCTTCATACATTTTCCAGAAGACTGTTTGATACTGTTTCTATACTATTATAATGCTTATTTTAAAATTAATAAAAAACAAGTTAAAAACATAAATAGTTCAGTAGTTAAATGCACTATACAACGGACGGTGCCTACGTACGCAGGTATTACCTGGGTTTTGGACACTTGGCCTTCCTTGCATTTGTTTTTCTTTGCGGACATTTAAATGTAGATTAAAATAGGTTCCTATTATTGGAAAACGTTGTATAAGCTAGCCGAGGAGCTCGTGACTAAATAATAACAGCCGCACGGGTCGATCTTGAAGGTTAAGCAACGCTTGCTAAGGTTGGTCTGTAGAATCTTAATATACCGAGTTTCCTCCGTGCCTCGGAAAGCACGTTAAGCCGTAGATCCCGGCTGTCTTTTGTAGATCTTCGGCAGTCGTTACGGATTGTCAGAAGCCAGTAAATCTGACTCCAGTCTTGCCAAGATGTACCGTGTTACCCAGTTACCATTAACTGGGTAACATGGTACATCTTGGCTTGTTATAGAGGTCTGGTAGGCAGTCGCTCCACGAAAACACTGGGATTCAGCTGAATCCAGTTCGACTAGAAGCCGACCCCATTATAGTTGGCAAAAGGCTAGACAGATGATGTTGTATAAGTTAGCCACGAACACTGCTGGTAAAAACGGAGCAAAGTCCTAAAAAAACTAACTCGTGACTTGGATAATAAGTACCTAATTGCTAACGTTAATATTCATTAAATGAATAACGTTTAATTGGATGCATAAATTCATATACCTTGTTGGTACAGTGGTCACAAGAGCTACCTACTGCTCAGATTGAGGTTCGATTCCCGGGTAGGGATATCGAATTTCAAAAGCAGCCCGGAGTCTGAATTAATGCCCAGTTTACCGGAATGGGTTCGGCCCTATTTCATGGAAATCTAATATTATAAAGATGAAGAGTTTGTTTCTTTGTTTGGATGAACGTGCTAATCTCAGTAAGTTCTGGATTATTTTAGTGTTGGATAGTCCATGTATCGAGGAAGGCTATAGGCTATATAACATCACGCTACGACTAAAAGGAATGGAGCGTTAATGAAAAATGTAACGCAGACGAAGTTGCGCGTGATAGCTAGTTAAACATAACTGGCGAAATGTGGAATATAGGTGTTATGTTACATTCATAGTAAGTCGGCAATATCATCAATTCAATTCTTGCACATAAAAAGGCTAAATACAAGTCAAGAGACGTCTAATGGCGAGGAAGTAAAAAAGCAGATTTGAACTTTTGCCCAATGCACTGATTTGTTTTGAATTAAAATCAACATTTAATTATGCAATTATTGTTTTATAAGACAAGTTAAATAAGTATATTACAAACCACTTCTTTTATTTATTTCCTGTTCAATATTGCCTTCCAAATTAGGTCACATCACATAACATACGTAGGTATAAGTAGGTACACCTAGTAAAATGAGTGACATAATACCTACTCACAAAACGAGACTAAAAATCAAGCTTACAGTAACCAAGAGCGATGATATTTAACGAAACCAAGGTTTCAGTAACTAAACTAAGATTCACAGTCATTACGTATACAAATCACGTACACATACAGACTCGGAACAAATGTCAGTACAACAGCTCAAATATTTGTCCTCATGCGGAAATCGAACCCGCGACATGAAGAACAACAGCCGGCTGACCACCGTTTATATCACCAAGGTTAAAAGACCATGACAAAATATTAATTTGTATGTATGACCACTGCGTTTTGATTTGCTTGAAATTCTATTGTCACTGCTCCATATTTTGTTACTTGTGAGTCTCGTGACGTTGGTAACTGATGTTTAGCCAGTATATGAGACGAATCACTCAAAATAGTACATGACGTCCGCAAGGTAATAGAACTAACTATCAGTCAACTGTAACAACACAACGCTCTGTAATTCTCAGAGGTCATATGGAGCTTTCGAGACACGTGCCACCTGCGTTAAGCATGATGTAACAAGATTAAATATAATAACAAAGATCTAAAAACCTGACCTCCAGTGAATGCACTAAAAAGACCGAAACCCTTTTTGAACAAAAACTGTTTCCTAATTAAATTTAAACATATGTATATCTTTGTAACCTTACCATTACCTTCCTTCATTTTTAATAACCTACTCGATAAGTTTGGTTAAAAAAAATATTAACGGCTTATAATTTAGCGGCCAAAATCCGCCATAGGCATCCCTTTTTTTTATACACCTATCTAAGGACGCTTGGTTTTTTAAATGAATCTAACAACAGCATAACAGTCGAAATCCATGCAGCCGTTTGGAAGGTACGAGGTAATAAATTTACAAACAAACATACATATAATATACGCGTGAAAAACACAACCCTTCCTTGACAGTCGGGTAAAAAGTCCTAGGCCCTAGGCCTACTAAGATGACTATATCAAAGAAGTAAGACTAGTGGGTTACGAAGCAATCAGGCTCATGGTTTCCGGAACTAGAATAAAGTACCTACGTACTAGTTTGTTTATCAGAAAAACTTTATTCTCAGCGTACAATTTCCCCGGAAATTAGATCCAATTACACGACGGCTGGCGGCTGCGCTAGACCACTAGATCAATAAGGTGGTTCACCTCAAGTGATTTCAATAACAGACAGTCTTTTTGTTAAAAAAATCGTAACCAATAGTAATCCTTGGTGAGAATTCTGTTCTAAGAGTTCTAACTCAGGCTCAACTAAAGCGAAACTTCGGAAACACTACGAAAATATTGAACGGATGATTATGGTCTTAATGAGCTTGGTTTGGGTAACCAGTGAAAGATATTGAAATGAAAGTGAGACTAATAGGATGCGACCGTTGAGTAAATCGTGGAGAAAATTTTGATGGAATCCATTGCCCTTGGTCGGCCTTGGTTAACTTTCAAGAGATGTCACTCAATGCGGATGCATAGAATTCACCTATAAATAATGTATGTAGATAAGTATCACATGGAGGTGCAGATGTGATAAAACAATACCTACAAACATGCCGCGCTTTGGTAAGTGCAACGTACCTATAGACACCTACCCAGCTTTTTACTTTTTTTATGTGTAGGTAACACAGTTTTTTATTTTAATCTCTATGCAACTTATGTCTATAGTAAAAACAGTAAAGCCCAAGCAACATTTAAAATATTTTTCAGAAATCTGGATATTCGGACTTATCGTCAATTAAGAAGCCATCCAGAAACCCCCGGAAATATAAAAAAAGTAAGTAGATTACTAAAATTTGTTGATCACATTCTAAATAAATATTTCGCCATTAAACCGTAATAAAATCCATTCAACTGTAATAAAAATCAATACTCACAAATAACAAACGCCGCCACATTTTAGTAACGTTTATTTACGTTTTCTACTTCACTGTTACAACGATCAGACTCCTACTGTTCAACTCTCATAGAATACTGCACAACACTTTGTATTATCGAGAAGTTCGCGTTTCAATTTCCCGCCCAGTACTGCGCTCGCGCCTCCCTTACCACTCATAATATTGGAAGCGAACGGCCGCCGCGCTTACAATTTATATAACATAGCCAATCCAACGCTGCACAATATATAATTTAAACTTTAAATCACCGTTGTTTTGTTTTACACAAGTTAGATAAGTTTAGGTGGCAGCATCATAATTTACACAATAATTCATCCATGAAATTAATCGTCTTCTTCAGATTGTTAAGCATTCAAGTAACTGATTATTGCATGTTTAACTTGTCTAGCTTTGATTTGAGTAGAGTTCATGGCCGAAAAAGTACATAACGAATCATATAAAAAATAGGGGACTTACCTCGTGACCCTAGGTTACCTTGGACCCTGAATGGTTGTGCAATTTTCTAAGGATTAGTAAACCACATTATTAGGTCCCCTTATTCGGTCTAATATGGACAGCGAGAGCTTTCGATGCACATATTTCTTGAAAAAAAAAAAACCCGTGCTAAGGGTTCCGAACGAATTTTTTTTTTTAACGTGTTATTTTAACACTATAGACTTCTTATTTTTTCTGTAATCTATAGGTAAAGATCTATTATCTCCATTTTTTTCAAAATTTTAGGCTCAGTAGTTTCGGAGATAAGTGGGGAATGGTCATTTTTGGTCTAATTTCTTGAATAACTTTGCGTCCGTGTTTGGGTCATAAAGTCCATATACGTATACCAAATTTCAATAGAATCGATCCTGTAGATCCGGAGAAAACTGGCTGTGACAGACAGACAAACAGACAGACACCCGAGTGATCCTATAAGTGTTCCGTTTTTTGTTCGGAACCCTAAAAACATAGTTTGTCATATTTCTGTCGTTTACTGTTAGCTAAGGAACAGCCATTATTTCAGGAAAATTCGTCAGGACTGTCTCTTGTACTTCAGTTTAAAAGTAGGATCAATCACTGGTACATATGACCATGTTTCTATAACATGGATTAAACTTGAAAAATGACAAATAAGTGACCATAATGGTAGATTTATCTAACAAAATACACTGAAAACTATACTTGCCCATAGATTTGTGGCAGATAGATAGTTTTATTTTTGCGGAATTGCGGTAGCTTAAGTAGGTCTAATAAGCTACCGCTTAATGATGTTGTATTATGTAAATATATTTCTTCATTATATTGTAGAACTATGCATTGTAAGTGTAACGCTATAGTAGCCGTTATTAACTACAGAACCTAACGTAACGAGTACCATAATTCAAATTATTATCTGCGCTGTGTTGAATATCTATATAATTAGTGCTATGCAATCAACACCTACGTGACTGAAGATCTGACCATGAGCTTTCAGTCCATGAATGGTAACAAACTAATAAACTTTAGAAAATAATATTGCAACACACTGCTAAGTTTGTCTAGTAATAATGAATAAAGCCACTTAAAATGACAAAAACGGACATCTGGCCCAGTGTGCCTTTACCTTCGCCTTACTAAAAATTTAAATAAAGCAAAGTTAATTTATCTTTTTGAGTTCAAGGCAAACACTGGCCAGATAGGTTTATTTTACAAATATTAAGAAACCATTAATGGTTCACCTTACGATTCGTCACCAATACAAATAGTTCAATGGTAACACGAAGGCCTTGGTCATTGCCCTCACCAATGTGCTAAAAAGTAGGAATAGGAAACAAACAAACAAAGTGAATAAGATTAATCATCTTTAGAACTTAGTGCTTTTGTTTCTTTTTTTGTTCTTGTATTTTTTGTACTGAAGTCAGATGTTATTGTTGTTTATATTAATGATGCTAGCTAAAAGACAATACTGACAAATTATAGAAATTAGAGCATAGCATGCAGCTATACCACACCTTCCATTTTGGCACCTATTCCAAACTCGTTAAGCAGAACTATCATCTGGGGTCTCTGGGGATAAACGGCACTTGAACTTATGATCCCATTACTTTTTAGCCTTTCCTTACCCTTCTAAAAATGCTTGCTGTGGTATACTTTTGCACCTCGCAATGGGTGCTACACACAATAGATCCCTATGTGTGCTTTGTCCGGATAATCAATTTTTTTTTTAAGGTAAATTGTGGAATTTTTATGAGATGCAAAGAACTGTATAACCCGCAGGTGTCTTCAACAAAGAAAACTAGTTTTATATTTAATTAAACGCTCCGTGACCAATTATACATAATAATGTGTACTATGTTAGGTATTCAACTCGTGCGCATCTTCCGTTGACGTAGTACCATGTTATTAAGTCGCAGTATATGAAATTGAATAATTCAAGGACCTAGACATAACGATGATCGGACTGCAAACACTCGAGACGATTAGATGACAGTATCCGCTAGGTACCTGCAAATGGTCGGTCACGCAATTCTAATCGGTAGCTGTGCGCCGTTTAAAATAGATTGACTTTTTCACAATACCGATCATTGGGCAAAACATTTTTTGTTAGTAAAAGAACAGATGCAAGGTCAACCACGACAGGTATTACATCTCATCCAGTTTCTTCATCATTACAATAAAACGAAGGTACGATTAGTAATACAAACCCATTATGAAATGAATGTGCAACTAATTAGAAAATTAAAATACATGAACTGTTTACTGATTTCTTTATTGGATATCGCCGGTACAATACTAGTTGACCAATTTAAAATGCAATGTTTATTATTGTATCACTTCGAATAGTAATTTCGAACGCTATTTGTACACAGGACAACATACATAAATTATTGAAGACCTATTTTTATTAAAATAATACACGGCAATATTTCTACTTTTCGCTTGGTGTGTAAATGGGATTTTATGTAAAAATATACAAAATAATATAGTTTTTTAATTTGTTTAAGTAAATAACTCTTCGAGGTTTTAGTGAATAGCTAATAACTCATTAATTAATTTGTATACTTCCTAAAAATTGTATAGAAATTGGTAGTGGACACACATCACCCCTAAATACGGAAACGTTTTCAATTCATGACTTATTATTTAACCTACCCTACACTTTTAATCTCTTATGATCATTATTATTCACAAGCGACAAATAATACTGCTAATTAAAGGACAACGTGTATCGAAACTGATATTTTAATGAATTTATAAAATGTGTCAATGCTAATAAACAGACTTTGTCCAATTATTACATTAACAAAGAATGTCATCATTGTACTCACAGCAAAGTTATACGATGCAGCGAACTTGAAGCTAAACAATCTCATCCGAAAACACACCAAAGAAAAAATAGAAATGTGTGACTACAGTTAAGTTATAAACGACTTTCGCAATCAGATCATATCGTTTAAAACACGTTACAAATTTGATAAATAGTTCTCCATGCATATAGCATTTGCATACATAACTACTATGTAAGAACATATCACGGACCTGTAGGTTAAATGAGAAACTAAAGTTTCTAAGATACTAAGGGCGCCTATCTAAAATTACGATTGATAAATACTCCGTACAAGCTATATTTCGACTTAAGACTATGTAGCAACATATCACATCCATGAATCGATCCATAGCCACAGTAATCAAAGAACTTACTGACAACCGACACACTTAACTATTAGTGGGATTGAATATGTACTTGAAAATTCTACACTCATTGAGTAATTAACTTTGAGAAATTCAGATTTTCACGCATCCATAACAATATTAATAGCTTAATATCCATACAAAACAATTTCCTGAAGATCGCACTAAGTAGTGTTATATTTTACACCATGTTTCATTGTAAGTACTTAAGAATAATCACTTTAGATATTTCATTTATTGAAAGTATATTAAAAATACATAAATAATTTTAAGAAATGTGTACATTTTTGTATTTAAATTAAATAAAGTATCTACAAAACCATGAAAAATATTCAATTTTGTGACTTTTTCAATAGGTATACTTAACTTCTCCAACTACAGTTAGAGACTTGGAAGAGAAGATGTAGAACAAATTCGAAATACATATTGTTATCATAATAATATCAAAGAGTTCATGTCGTAAATGCCATGCACAAATTGGCTTGTTTCGCAAAGTCAGAAATGGTTATGTGGTATGTTACCACAAAACTAGAACACACTTTATATTCCCAGGCACGAGAAATATTGGGATTTTAAATGTATTTAGTACCTAGGTATAACAGAAAAATATTTTAAGCACTTTCACGTCAAACTTACTGATTTAAAGTACGTGATTGCATCAAGTGATGGGGAGTTCACGTTTTTGTTTCGTCAATAATATTATTATAGAACTACAGATACATCGGATCAAATATTATACTTATAGGTACAAAAGAGAGTAAATATAATACGGAGGAGAAGAAATCCGGTGGGGCCCACCGAGCTTCGCAGGAAGGTAAATGATAGTGAAAATTTAAAGCCACGCTACTCACTCGACCAGGAAGCGAGTCAATCGTTATAGAGGAACGAAGAACACTCAGTCATGCACATCAATCTTAACACTGAGTATGGTCTCACTCTCGCACTAAACGTTAACAGTCAGAGGAGCCTACCACTGCGGGTTGGGAGGCAGGTAGCCCTCGGGCGCGTACGTGGGGGCCGGCGGCGCGGCACCGTACGGCGGCACGGCGCCGCCCGGGCCCGCGTAACCCGGGTAGTACGCGCCGCCGCCGTACCCGCCGTAGTACGCCGGCGTGGGGTACGCGCCGTAGCCCATCCCGTAACCTGCGGACGTCAAACATTATTAATATTAGTATTCAAATGACGAGCTACCTGTTGTGGCAGTCATGGGCTCAGTATACAACCTGTAACAGAATACCTCTTAAGGGGTCATATTATTCATCATTATGAACACCTTTTTCTATGGGACTAAACCCGAAACCGCGAAAAAAAATCAGCTGTTCAGTACATTTTGTCGATGTTGGCGACGAGACCCCGTCCCCACCCCAGGGCGCAAGTAGTGGCAGGGGCAGCCATGTAAATCGAATGTTGTCTTAATGTTTTGTAAAGAGATTAGATTTTATTATTACTTTCTAGTTAGTTATATAAGGTTTATTTGTGAATGCTAGATTGGATAAGGTTTAAATATGAACGTATTTTAATGGTTGAAAGGACACTGATTATGGTTCTAAGTAGATTAGGTTTTGTCATTTCCTTATTTGTTTTATAAGGTTTATTTGTGTATGTTAAATCTAATAAGATTCTAATAAGAACGTATTTTGATAAAGAAATTTTAGAGTAGAATTTTACTTTGTGAATAATTACGTAACTTGAAAATGAATATTTTGGTTTGTAGTGATATCATTTTTAATTAGTGGTCCCGTTAAATAAAAAACCGGCTCAATCGCAGTCGTCGAACAGCCGTCGAAGAGGCAACAACAAGAAGAAAGGGAACCGAAACCTGCGGATCAAAATACTACCCCAGGAAGAAGCATTTTATTTCACCTCCTCCCGGCTGTCCGTCTCCGTCTCCCGAGGTCCTAGAGGTCGCATAGAAGCACATACGCATTCAGGGGTGCGTGGTGGCGTACATAACCAGCGCAAAGAAATTTAAGGGGCTTACGTCAAAATACGTGGGAGATTGTCCCATGACGACTGTGCGGGCACTGGACGTGTCCCTGCCGTCCAAAACAGTAGAATTACGCGCACATAAATGTACGGGGCAGTCGATTTTCTTTCGAGATTTCAGTGTTGGTCCCATAGTAAAAGTTGTTTATAATAATGAATAAAATGACTCCTTAAGAGGTATTGCGTTTATTATGTTACACGTTGTATAACCCCAGTGTAATTAACCTTTTGACTGCTTGGCTAAATAGCGCGAGGGTCCGCGCGGCTACAAATCGATAAAATAATACCTACAATAAATAAGGAGCAATCGTTGTATCGATTAAAAAAAGTTTTTTAATAATATCTCTAATAATGGTTTTAGCTGTACCACGCAGTTAATAGGACGAAAATAGAACGAAAAAATCATGCATGTTCTCTGTCGCAGAAATACGACACGAGCGGTAGGGACACGGAAATATGTGTCGCATTTATGCGAAGTGGTCAAAGAATTAATGGTTAAGCGGCCTTACCTGGATACTGAGCGTAGGGTCCTTCCGGGGGAGGGTTCCCGACGGGGTAGGCCTGTCCGGGCGGCACCGGCGGCACCGGCGGCCCGGGCGGCCCGTGGGCCATGGGGCCCGGCACTGGCGACTTGGACAAGTCAGCAGGCGCCGCCGTGCCGCCGCTCATCATGGCGGGGTGGCTTAGACTGAGTGGCATACCGGGCGAGGGTTTCATATGTGCGGCATGGGGGTGTGGGTGGGGCTGAGGCTCGTGTGAGCGAGCCATCAGCCGGGGGTGCGTACTGACGTGTTGCGAGGTGTCGAGCGGAGACACGGGCGCAGCGTGCGGCACGGGCTCGGGCTTGCGGATGCGAGGAGCGGCCGCGGGGCCCAGTAAGCTTGAGACACTATGAGGCATGGGAGCAGGCGCAAGCGGGGGCGGTGCACTAAGCGGTGGTTCAGGCACAGCATCGGGTTTCGCAGGCGAACGACGCTTCTTCGTCTTCGCTCCAGGCTTCTCTTCCCCAGTCGGGGAGTACGACTGCGTAATATCGTCTAGGTTTCTACGGAAATCTGGCATCCCCTCTTTGTTCAATACACTCGCAGTTCTCTCTAGTTGACTCAGGCTCGATTCCAGTGATGGCCGACCACCCGGCCTCTGATGCCGATAATTCTTCAGCGGATTAATTTTTCTTTCGACAGAATCAGCGTGACGGCTCAAATCTGTTGCGTCCATTTTAGACATATCAGGCAAGGAGGATGGATGGATGGAATGATCCATGGAGTTATCTTCTATCGTTTTATTTTCTAAAACATCCTCCGAAGGTAGTTTTTCATCTGTTGTTAAGACTATGGGTTCTGGTTCAGGTTTTGATTCGTTTTGGTTCAAAATTTGACTATCAGTTGTTGTACTAGGCTTTTCTGCTTCAGCAGGCTTAGAAGATTCCGGTGTTTCTGGTTTATTTTTATCTTGTTCTGCGTCCGAAGATGGTTTCGAACTCTGTTGCTTATTTTCATCCTCCTCGTCGCTATCTAACACTTGAGTATCTTCATCAGAATTAACTTCCATCTTACTAGTGGAACCGGATTCGTTGCCGCCAGATTCAGTTTTCTTGGGTTCTCTCGGGATTTTCGTAATGCTAACGGAACCAGGGAGATTGGGCCGTAATAATCTGCCTTGTAGCGGAGACTTTGGACGCATCGAGTACGATCTTAGTTCATTCAATCGACTTCTGATATCAGATATTTTTTGACCAGGTATCATGGGTCTCATCTTGTTTTGTCCTATTATAGATGGCCGCATCACTCTGTGGAAACCAGGTCTAGGACCTGTTTTAGATGTAATTGTAATTGCTGAATTATTCTTCAAAGATCCTGGTATGTTTGATACTGGACGACTGCCTAAAACTAAAAACAAGAAAACATTAATAAAATATTAAACGTAACACAAAGTTGCAATTTACGGATCCCTTGTGCAGGCTTACCTTTCTTTCCTATAGGACTACTGTCTTTATTATCAGCGCCTTTTTGACCCAATCCTTTAAACGAGGTCTTGATGGCGATAATTTTACCAGACTCCAACTGCATATAAATTCCCTTCGGAGATTTCAAAACCATGACACGCTGGCCCGCTTTCAAAACTATGTTCGTCTTCTCGGCTGAGTTTGTTGGTATTACAACATCTGTAAAAAAGCAATGATTAACAATTCGAAATCACCAATATAAACTTTAGAATCCTGTAGCTCTAAGCAAGAGAGCACCCCAGTAGCAGGGGCGTAGCTACCACCGTATCAGCCGTATCAAAGATACGGGGCCCCCGGACTACAAGGGCCTCGACGTGTCCTTCGTGACCTGCCAAGACAATCCTTAGCTAGTAGGGCCTATTTTGTTAAAAAAAAACAATACCCCTATAAACGGGCCCCCCAACAATATTTGATACAGCTACGCCACTGCCCAGTAGGTATTGTGTGAATGGTTTATTAATGGTTGACGCCAACTCTAGGGACCGTGTTTTCGTTCATTCATTATTGCTATCATTCTTCAGTTGCGAAAAAGGGATGATACCATCGGTCATAGACAGTTTGGTCTCTTTCCCTCGCGCTGGAAAAATTATGGCATCAATACTTCATCATACGGCCTCACAGTGTATTAAAAACCCAATTTTTATGTCATTATGTTTTTATTCAAGTAATCGATAGTTTCTATCATTTCTTGTACGAGTTCAACTCCGACTTCGCTACGACATGTGATTAAAAAAAAAAATCCGCATCATGAAGAACTAATATTTTTTTTTATTTAAAAACAGAACTACGTATTCCAGTTTCTATTTATTCCATTAATTGTATGTACAGTAACCTACAGTTCCACCAATAATGTTGCTTTGAATGAATGTTGCAATTTTTTAATGGGACGCGAGATATGATTTTGTTTTTCTCATTTTTCGTTTTTATTTTTTTATTCACCTACTAGTGGACGTCACGCGGTTTCACCCGCGTAGTTCCCGTTCCCGTGGGAGTACGGGGATAAAATATAGCCTATGTTACTCCCTGATAATGTAGCTATCCATTACTGAAAGAATTTTTCAAATCGGTCAAGTAGTTTCGGAGCCTATTCATTTCAAACAAACAAACAAATATTTCCTCTTTATAATATTATATAATATATATTAGTGTAGATAACACCGCATTAGTTCCTGGTTTCTATATGAAAATATTGCTTTTACTTTCTATTATGTGTAGTAATAAAACCACAACATAATTCCGTGTTATCAGAAAAACTATCACTTTTGTGGATCCGAAAAAGTATTAACTCCTTTACAAAAAAAAAACGGGCTGTTTTAATTTTTTAACATTATTGGTAATAATTCTTTTTTTTTATTTTTATTTGTGATGGGTTTGCTCTTGACTAGTCTAGGTCAGAGATGACAGAGACAAAGTCTACGATGGAGCGAGCTTACCCAGAAGGAGCCTGCTCAATTTAACTTTGAAGAGATTAGGGTTGTAAGCGTTTAGAAACACAGTCGCAGACAGAGAGTTCCGGGCTGCGGACTTTGTCCGAAAGAGTCACCGTGGCCCTGGAACACAAAGGGCACTAGGAGGAACATGGATGGGTTTTAGTCAGGAAGAGTGACACTCCCTCCTGCTGCACCCAGAGCGGGAGAAGTCATTTGATGATTTCCCATCCTTAAAAAAAAGCAGAGTTCCACTCCTTTGCTGTGCGCATTATAATTTGGTTCTAAAGAGATTTTAATAACCAAACAATGTTACTGGCACTTAATAAAGAGTCTGGGTATAAATAAAGTTTATTCCAAACACAAAACTTTTGTTTTTTAGGGTTCCGAAAAAACAAACGGAACCCTTATAGGATCACTCAGGTGTCTGTCTGTCTGTCACAGCCAGTTTTCTCCGGATCCACTGGACCGATTCTGTTGAAATTTGGTACACATATGAACTTCTATGACCCAAACACGGACGCGTTACGTAAATCATTAAATTTTTAGTATGGGGTTCACTTTTGGGTGTCAAACAAGAAAATTAAAAAAAAAAGTTTTTTGAACAATATCGTGTGACATATCATATTTCATTACTTTAAAATAAATGGTTTAGAAGTTATTCAAGAAATTAGACGAAAAATTACCATTCCCCCCCCTTATCTCCGTAACAACCGAGCCTAAAATTTTGAAAAAAATGGAAATAATAGATCTTTACCTAAAGATTACAGGAAAGCCTATTAGAATTCTATAGTGTTAAAATAACATGTTAAAAAAAATTCATTCGGAACCCTTTGCACGCGAGTCCGACTCGCACTTGGCCAGTTTTTTAACTTATTAATCCCTTTTCCAGTTTTTTACTTTTTCCTTACTTTTCGCGAGTTTGTGATTAAAAGGTTTATTAGGCAACTAAAACTAAGTTCTTGTTATTTTTAGTAGAATAATTTACGTTTGTCGCATAATCCTGTCTTATTGTGACTTAAAGCAGATATCTTATTGTAATGGCAGAAAAAAACAATATATTCTATACTCGTACCAGAAATCATAGAAACTATCGGTTACTTGAATAACAACATAATGACACAAAATCGGGTTCATAATACACTGTGCAGGGCCCCTAGAGACAACTTCAGGACTACACATTACCTAGCGGCAGCGTCATCTCTTGCGCCGTCATCGCGTCATGCCCTGGCGGCGCCTCACGTCGGCGGGGATCCAGCGCGCTCCGTGCTGCATTGTGCGCACGGACACTACGGGGCGTTGTACCACTATGTTATATAATAGCTTGTGTAGTTACCTAGCGGCAGCGTCATCTCCTGCGCCGTCATGCCCTGGCGGCGCCACACGTCGGCGGGGATCCAGCGCGCTCCGTGCTGCATGGGGCGCACGGACGCTACGGGGCGTTGGACTATGCTTCCATCAGCTGTTCGAACCGTACGGTACGCCGTTGTTGGCTTCGGTGCTAGAGCAGCCTTCTTCTCCAGCTCGTACCTGAACAAGGTTTTGTGGCGTTTTAACCAGTGCGGGCACCAGAGACTAAACATATCTGTTTAAAGACTGATTATTCTGGGCACACACAGTCTTAGCTGTAGAACTTGCTCTAGATTAGAAGAAGTGACTATTCAGATGACGGCAAATAGAGATGTATGGAAGAAAGGGAAATGCTGCCCCATACCCAAATAAATTGGAATAAGGGCGAAAGATGACGATTATTACAAATGCTGATGTGATTCCACAGAATAATTATGACCCGTCCTAACTAATTTCGGATTATGTGATAGTTTCAAATCTAAACTCACCCTCTTTGCGCCAGCCTCTTTTCAGCACTGGACAGTTTCTTCTCCTTTCTATCAACTAACAGAGACTCGTGTTGGAAAGGCTCCTTGCTCAGCATCCTCCCGTGTTGCGATATAACTCCTTGCATCAACACATCGATGTACTTATCTTTATGCTCTGACAGATCTTTGATCTCGGTTTCCTAGAATAAAGAAATAGTATTTCAATCGTAACTAGTTCAATGACGATTTCGGTTTATTGTATTTCTTTATTCTCATATTTCCGAGTGCCCCGGAAATAATGAGAATCGTAAGCAATATCTCGTAGGCTGTAATGCATTGTTGGTAAATTGAAAAGGTAGTGATAAAGATTTTAATTTAAATAATCTATACGCTTTAAGGCCCTACCTCTGCTTTAGAGCCGTCAAAAGGCTACTTTCTAAAGGATATTCCTCATTAACGGCTGGGTCAAAAGATTGGAGAAAAATATATTCTATAGATTCATAAACAACAATATGAACAATTGTTGTTTTTGTATGACATATAGTTTTGCTGTAAAAAAATATTTAACAACACGCTATTTTTTGGATATTTCTTAAAACGGCTTGGAAGTTTAAAAATATTTTTACATGGAAAAATTGCTAGTAAAGTGTACTACAAAGTGAACATTGCTCATGTAAATCAATCAATATTTTGCAAAGAAAATGTTGAATATTGAGTTTCCCATATTTCTAAAGCTCTGTTTGGGCGAAGGCGGCAGTCGTGCGTTAGCATTGAGACGGGGAGGCTGTGTCGCTCGTTGCTCCGCTCGCGCTATCGACCGACTACTCGTATATGAATGTGTTAGTGCAAATATTTACGAACTTTTGTATTAGTGTGCGTTCATAGACTAGCTCTTTGCAGAGGAGCCAGCTTGATTGAGCGCGTATTGTATTGTTTTGATAAAATTATGATATCTTTTGAATGTTCGATTTGAGTAATTCAAACAAATAAGAGATTTAAATTACGGTTTATTTTGATAAAAACTGATACCAAGAAGCGAATGACATTGTCTGCTTTGTCGTATCTATTAATTTTTAAATTAAAAAAAAGTGACATACATTAATAGTTGAGCATTTGGTATCACTGCCTTTTCTGTTTGTAGATATTGATGGGTCCTCTAAAATTCGAGTTTATTATTTTATTATATCATCAATCGTTTTTGCAGCGCACGTAAAGGGAGGTAATTTGCAGGGTTCCGTAGTTAAATAAGGATTTACAGCGGTAATTCTATTCAGAGAGACATGTCTCCAGTGTGTCTTCACTGTCACTTGGTCGGTTTTTTTTTCAACAATCATCGTCGTATTTCCAGTTTACAAAATAAACCGATATAAAAACGTTATCAATTAAACACCAAAAACTTTCACAAGAGTGACAGAACCTGAAGTTTTTGAGTCAATGAAATTGCTACAAAATTATTTAGCAGAGCTGAACTATGAAATAGGCTTAAAATTTATTTCATTTACTTTACCTTACTTTACTTTACTTTAGAATATACTTTTTTTTATTTGAAATCTTTTTATGAGACTATAAAGTAGTATAGGCAGAAACAAAAAGTAGTAGGTACACTTCATACTCGAAACTCAAGGTCAAACTATTACCAGTGCACTGGTACCAATGCACTGGTGACCTCGAGTTTTGAGTTTCTTTATATAGATCATAAGCAGAGAAGATGAAACTGCTTTACAAAATTGTTTTTATCTGACCTATATTATTTTACTTCTGTTTTAACACATTCGTATTAAAAATGAGACCAGTGAATAAAAATATGCGTAACGTATGTATCTATCTAAACTAAAAATCAGCCGTGCAATCGCCATCCTATTGTGTAGTCGTAGGCAAAAAAGCCGGCTTGGCGCGCATGTCTGCGTCCTTGCGTAATCTTTGATAATAGTTTTGAGGTAGCGCGTGCGCTACGGAAATGTTTGTGTGTGCGGCGCAGATATGAATGTGTGGCCCAGATGCTCAAGGTTACTGAGCCTACTATGCACCTTAAGTTGAAGAGTTTCGTTGGTTGAACGCGCTAATCTCAAGAACAACTGGTTCGAATTGAAATTATTTTAGTGTTGGATAGCCTGTTTACTGAGGAAGGCTATAGGCTATATGTGTAACATCACGCTACGAACAATAGGAGTGGAGCATTATTGAAAAATGTGACGCAGACGAAATTACGCGGGTTAGCTAGTTAGTAATATAACCTTCCCCAGTTACAATTATTATTAACGTTGAAATTATGAAGTCGTAGGACTGAGCGAATATGAGCGGAGAAGAGAGGAAAGATTTTTAGGTAGGGTGAATCTACCAGTTATCCGGAGACACGTTCGGCGAACCTTGGATATTGAAATGCAGGAACTCAAGATAGTTTGGCGATTTAATATTTAGTAAAAAAACTTATTACAAAAAAATACGACCAACTTCTTCAAAATAACTTTAATTTCTGAAGTAGCCGTCAAAATACGAAGAAACTACCAAAAACACCGACTTCCGAAACACACATTTTTATGTATATACTAGCTTCTGCCAGCGCCTTCGCTCGCATGGTCCCTAGGGAACATACTCCTGGGGTAAAAGTAGCCTATGTCCTTTCTCAGGCTCTAGACTATCTGTGTACCAAATTTCATTTAAATCGGAGCAGAAGTTTTGGCGTGAAAGCGCGACATACAGACAGAGTTACTTTCGCATTTACAATATTAATAATAATATTATATATATATATAGGAGGAGGAGGAGGAGGATAGGAGGTAAGGATTGTACTATACATATTTATTCATAATTATATTACAAATCATATCTTGTATTACAAGCTTGTAATAATATGCAGTTTTGTATTTTCGTTGTTTTTGAGAATGCACACAATACATGACAGATATGTTGTGACAAACGCCATTTTTTTAGGGTTCTGAACATCCGTAAAAAAACGAAACCCTTATCACTCGGTTGTCTGTCTGTATGTCCGTCTGTTTATCTGTCTGTCCGTCTGTCACAGCCAGTTTTCTCCGGATCCACTGGACCGATTCTGTTGAAATTATATACGTATGGACTTCTGTGACCCGAACACGGAAACGTTACGTAAATTATTAAATTTTTAGTATGAGGGTCACTTTTGGGGGTCAAACTAGAAAAATTAAAAAAAAAAAGTATATGAACAATATCGTGTGACATATCAAATAAAACGGCTTACTGTGAGGGGTTTAATTATATTTTTTTCATAATTTTAAAATATATAGTTTTGAAGTTATTCAAGAAATTAGACGAAAAATTACCATTCCCCAGCGCTTATCTCCGAAACAACTGAGCCAAAAATTAAAAAAAAATGGAGATAATAGATCTTAACCTATAGCTTACAGAAAAACGTATAAGAAGTCTATAGTGTTAAAATAACATGTTAAAAAAATGATATTCGTTCGGAACCCGTTCCAGCCAATTTTTTAGGTTTAAATCCATCAGACATCCTCTTCAGATACGCTATTAATTTTGAATATCTGTCCAGTTTTACGTCGTTATTAGAGCTGACTGTTGACTTTAGCATTGAGTAGGTACTCTAAAGAGTGGGAGGTTGTTTAGTTTTGGCCACAGATTCTGACAAATTCTTTGCGCCTCTTGCATTTCTCCATTCAATAAAAATACCATAGGCTTTCATATATTTCTCCCGGGATTTTGCAGGTAATAGATTATCCATCACATTTCTTGCGACACTTATAATACTTTCAGGAGATAAATCTATACTTTCACTGTCACTTGAAGGACTCATTTTTCAAAACAAAACCATGAATATCTAACAATCAGTGAAAATTGTCGAAAACACGGGCTGTATCGCGCGTTTTTATTTGATTTTTTTTTATTCAACCGGCGGCGCGTCTATGGGCCGTCGTACCAGCCAGTCTTTATTCAAAAAATATTTGCGTTCGATTTCTTTAGCGCTGAACACTAAGATATTCCAAATTCAAAAAGTGCGCGGCAAAGATAATTGCGGCCCACTTATAAAGAGGATTAAAAACTCATTACTGCTCGCTAAAAGTTTCTTATAGAAAACACCACCTTTGGGTGCACTTAAAGGCGAACCAAGTCGTCCTTTTCGAATAGATGGGAAGAAAAATTAGTAGAATTGGCCCTCTGATAACTCGTATACAGGGTGAATTTTTCAACTGATGGTATATTAACTATAAGGAGTCAAAAATGTTGAAAAGAGTTATGGGGTCGATTTTGATGAAAACTAAAACCTCATCATTGAATTTAAAAATGACGCAGCACTATTACACCATTCGATAGTGTTGCTAATAAGGATCAAATTCTGGTAAATAATGACTAACGGCAAACTCCCCTCTTAAGGATATAATTGTTACAAACATAAACTTGATACAAACATTTTTTTTTTCTTGTGGCCTTTAACTGCAAAGAGCTAAAAATTAGAACATACTTTGTACAGAAAACTGCAATGCAGGTGTGTTGGAAAAAAATATTGGCGCATAATTTAGAAAAAATGTTCAGGTATAATTCATGAAATTTAAAACAGTTTAGTTTTCAGATATTGTATAATTTCGGAAACATTGTCCATTTTGGATCAACCGCAAATGGCACCAACTGCGAATTGGACCAATTGCGAATTGGATCAATCGCGAATTTGACCAACCGAGAATTGGGCATTTTTTTGAACATTGGACCAATCGCGCCTAAAGGTATTCTATTGGTTGTTTAAATCGTCCCACGTCTCCGCATTGATGGAGTCTCGGCCTAAGACCGTGTACAGTCCACACTACGTTATATAATATATACGCTACTGTACTATATGTATACATCGTCGCGTAGGCATGATTATAGAAAATATCGCATCGACGTAGCGTGAATGTGCGAAGTTGTTGCAACCGTAATCATTACTCTGTTAAAGTGAGCCTTTGTCATGTCATAAGTGTTACTTGTATTTGTTATGATGTACACACAATTGGGTACTTTCATAGATAAAATATATATATATATAGTCCATCCGTGAGATCTTGAAAAATATTAGACACATATTTCGTGCCATTTCAAAACGATAAAAATTAATAAAGATAAAGCTCATCAAAGTTCAAGAGTAAAAACAGTACAGAAACGTGACGTCACGCGAGTTTTTAACGCACTGTATCGTCTTAATTTTTAGGTAACTTGAAAAAAGATAAAGTTTTTGGAAATCCATTTGACAGACTAATTAGATTTTTTCAGAAAAGTACCCAATTAAGAGAATTTTATCCATTTAAGATTACTTTATTCATACGTTTCGTTAAAACTTACCTTCTCATCATTATCGAAGCACAGATTAGTGATTTCTTTCATAGAGAGCACGGCATCCGGGTTACATTCGTCGACGACGCGGTCGGCCATGCCCTGCTTGTTGATCTGACGGTCGTAGATCTTCTTCTCGAGGCAGCAGTCCATCACGAACCGGTACACGAAGCAGGGCTTTCTTTGTCCGTATCTAAGTCATTATATGTTTATTAGGAAGAGTTCAGCTATGATTTTAACAAAAATCATGATCATCATCGCACTCTCAATAAAATAACGAGCGAACTCTCGTTTGTAGTACAATGAATTTTAGTGAAATACTGACCTAAAAGAGCAGAGTTTACAACCTAGTTACAAAACCTCTTTTCCGTACAAAATAAGATTAAAAATCTAGTTGAGTCTATATTCACCCCGTCCCGCGCACCTATTCCCCCGCCAAACAACAACCAATAATTCAGTGTTGCGCTAGCGACCGCATGTGAGTTCGGTCGTTATTTTATTGAGAGTACAAGTAGAATTAAAAAGATATTTATACACAAAAATAATGGTAGCAAAAGAAACTAATCATCACTGTTTTTTAAAAATACCATGTAGTTAAATAAATTGAAATGTGTCAAATATCAATAAATACTTGCCTATAAACACGACAAACAGCCTGCGTGTCGTGGCAAGGGTTCCAACTGGCGTCGAAAACGATGACTCTGTTGGCGCCAACGAGATTGATACCGAGCGAACCGGCGCGAGTCGACACCAGGAACAAGTATATGTGCGGGTTGGCGTTGAACTCGTTTATTAGCTTCTCACGCTCTAAAGCGTGCGTCGAACCATCCAAGCCTGTAAGAATTTTAAACATAAATTATTGAATAATATATATCCAAAATATGGGTAAATTGGGTACCAGAATAACACTTACGGTAATAGTTTGTATTTCTCTCCCAGAGACAATTCGTCCCAGGAATATAATTCTTTTCTAAAAAGTCTTCAATGAGATTCAATGTAAATAAACTTTGGCTAAACAGCAGTAGCCTATCTCCAAGCTTTATGCTCTCGTTCAATATGTAAAAGAACAACTCCATTTTAGCAGAATTTTCAATAATCCCAGGAATGTAATCTTTTAGTAACTCAGCTGCCCAGTCGTATGTCATTTCTTCAGCTTTCTTAACCATCGCTAATTCTTCTTCTCTGTTCATTTTCTCCTCCTTCTCACTTTCTTCAGAATCTGAGTCGTCGTTATTCTTTTCTTTCGACGTCTTCCTATCGTTTCGCCCCTTAGCTTTCGATTTACTCTTCGCCTTTGACTTTTTACTATCTTTGCCTTTACCCTTCTGCTTGCCTTTCCCCTTAGGAGTTTCTTCTTCAGATTCAGATCCATCGCTCTTTCCGCCATCTGTTCTGGAGTCTTTATCTTTCTTTTTTGTTGATTCAGATTTCGAATCTTTCAAAAGAAGAGGTTGATTTATATTTATCTTCTTTTCATCTTTCACTATTTTCTTCGTATCCAAATCTTCTATTTTAACTTCACCATCAGACTCTGATTTCATCTCGGTTTTTTCTTCAGCTTTCAGTTTATCAATTTCAGTCTTTATTTCAGTTATAGGCCACGATGTTACTGGACTGCCGGAACTGGCACTGCCCATAGGTGGTTTAGTTTCAAGATGCGGGGGGAAGTTTGGATATGAGCATGGATAATTGTTACCATTTGAGGTGCTTTCTTGCTGTTCAACAGGATAAGAAGGCGTATTCGGCGGATAACCATAACCAGTATTACCAAATGGCACAGGGTTTATATTTTGTGTTTGAGGTAAGTTAGGTTCTGTTTTGATATCAACAGCTGGATAATTACTAGGAACAGTACTGGGTTCATTTTTAATAGCGGGTTGAGTTGGCACATTGGGTTCAGTTTGATTGGAAGGCATATTGTTCGGGAAGCCTGGATAATTGGAAGAATTATTGTCGTACTGGTTGTATGGAGTTGAATTATTACCATACCCAGAAGTGTTAGCGGCATATGGTGGTGGATATCCTTGAGGTTGATTGGGATATCCTTGAGGCACAGGATTGTTAGGATTATAAGATCCCTGTGGCGTGTTGGAGTTGTACTCAGAGAATCCAGGGTGATTATGATAGCCTTGATACGGTGGTCTTTGTGGATTACCAGAGTAATTATCTTGATTATTCGAGTAAGGTTGCATCGCATTTCCGGGATACGGCTGATCGTTCGTCGGCGCGTTGAAGTTCGGTGGGTAATGCTGAGAATTATTAAATTCAGGAGGTTGGTTTCCTCTGTAGTCTTGTGGCGGCTGATTATTTTGTTGATACTGGGGATTATTATAATACCCAGAGTTGCCATAGTAGTTTCCATTACCCCAATAATTCTGGTTATAACCTTGTCCACTGTCAGGAGGCATGTTCTGTGGATACTGATTAGGGTAGTTACTGCCATACGGCGGTTGATGCTGGTAGTAATTGCCGTCATAGTTTTGATTGTACCCTTGATTGGGTGGGTAGTACCCGGAACCTGGGTTCTGATAGTTGTGGTACGGCGGGTAGGACCCGGAAGGCTGGTCTGGCCTGAAGGAGTTGGGTGGACCGTACGGAGCGTTAGGGTAGGGCGCGCTGCCGTATATGTTGGCATCGGGGCGCGGCGCCATTGGACCAGTAGTTGTGTTAGGCGGTATGGTCGCTGCTGGCTTTTTTGATGCACCCTAAAATAAAGAATTTGTGGTATGCTTGATTATTACTACAGTTTTAAACGTTGAATATCACAATACAAATATTCTAAAATTATCACTTACCCTTGGTTTGCCCGGTCGTCGGCCAGGCGTCCCCTTCATGTTTCTCGCGCGCCCAGCCTTCGTTACGCCTCCAATCTCTTCTAAATCCAAGTCTTCTTCAATAGCAGCGTTCACTTCACTGCGTTTCTTGAGGAAATTATATAGGACGTCGGGATGATTCCAAATCTAAGGAAAGTACATTAAGTAAGTATTGAGTGAGCCGTCAGAACCGAAATTCAATCATATTTCTCCATGAGTAATAAGAGGAACGATTTTTCTTTAGTCTTTCAAAAAGATGGTCCTACAATATTTATACGGTACTCTAGTGCCATAACGAACCATGGACCATTTGAATAGTCGAATCAAAGATGGAGTCAGCAACTCCACGTCCAATCGCGTATTTTGCGTATGCGTGGGACAACTAGAGGAGGATATTTGTCATACCTTACAACAAATTGCGAAAGCTTTCAAAGGATTTGGCACTGATGTAGAACGAACGACTTCATTCATAAATCTCTCGTAGAGTTTACGTTGAAGCGGCGTCATTCGCACTAAGAGAACGTATTCTTCCTTTTGAGGTAGCGTCGACTGCAGAACGGCATGTGATCGTCTGTAAACGAATGAAATAAGTATTTCGGACACAGGTCTGGCCAGAATGTCTACTAGACGGCATTTTAATTAAAGCAGATTAACAAGCATTTCAACCGGTCGATGTGGCGATCCTTGGGGGAGGACATAGACCTCCTTCAAGAGTCGCCATCTCCATGTGCGGGGCTATATTGTGATTTAAGGAGTTTTACTTTCCACCATGAATGATATCTACATGGTGGAAGAGTAAATCATTGATATTAGAAAGACCACTTCATTTTTAGGGTTCCGAAAAAAAATGGAACCCTTATAGGATCACTCGGGTGTCTGTCTGTCCGTCTGTCACAGCCAGTTTTCTCCGGATCCACTGGTCGGTCCAGTGGATCCTGTTGAAAGATTCGGTTGAAATTTGGTACACATATGGACTTCTGTGACCCAAATACATATTATACATATGTATAGTAAATCATTAAATTTTTAGTATGGAGGTTACTTTGGGGGTCAAACTAAAAAATTAAAAAACAAGTTTTTTTAACAATATCGTGTGGCATATCAAATGAAAGGGCTTATTGTGAGGGTTTTAATTATATTTTTTTCATAATTTTAAAATAAATGATTTTGAAATTATTCAAGAAATTAGACGAAAAATGACCATTCCCCCCCCCCTTATCTTCGAAACTACTGAGCTTAAAATTTTGAAAAAAATGGAGATAATAGATCTTTACTTAAAGATTACAGGAAATCCTATTAGAAGTCTGTAGTGTTAAAATAACATGTTAAAAAAAAAAATTCGTTCGGAACCCTTTGCATGCGAGTCCGACTCGCACTTGGCCAGTTTTTTAATACCATAATCTGATAGAAAGATTTCTGGACAGAATGGTGGCATTAATCATCATTGGACCAAATAAAATGTTTTTGTGATTAGTGTGGAAACTTGAACGCCTTTTTAGAGAATATTGACATGATTAAGAGTTTGATATGCGAAAGAGAAGTTGTTTTATTGATATCCTTACCTTTGTACAAAACCTACAAGAAGTGAATGCAACACATGGGCCCGGTATCTCATGAGCCTTATGTCCTGGGGTGTTGAGTCTATACATTGTCCGTTCTGAATGGGGCGCTCGAACATGTTGCAAAACTCCGTCTTGCTACCGAGATAGTTCGGACGCACGAAGTCCACCATGCACCAGTATTCCAGCAAGTTGTTTTGTAAAGGATAGCCTGAATAAAAAAAATTGTACTCTAATTTACGGTAACGACGTTTAAAATCTTTCGCAGAAATTAAACGTGACACATATTTACCCCATACATTACCCAATTGTATTCCTGTTGCTCTTTTTGTTTTTTATTTTTATTTTAATTGTATGCCACATATTCGGCTAAAAGAAACTCATTTTTTTTTTCTTTCTGCATAATGAGACAGAAATATTAAAACTAAATACGATTTGCAATTAATTTTAATAGTTTCGTATAAATAACTTCTACAAATAAGAGTAAATACACTGGGTTGAACATACCTGTCAGCACTACTCTTCGTTTCGTCCTCATTTGCTTCAACGCATAGGAAATATTCGAGTGTGAATTCTTAATCCTGTGTCCTTCGTCGCATATAACCAAATCTGGGCCTGGCTTGACCAATGCTTCATACATTTCTGCACAAATACAAAATAAATATTACATAATTAAATTAATACAACACCGAAAGATGTATTTCTTTTCTGAAAGACCCTCGTCATGTCCTAGCCCTACCGACCTGCAACCATGTCTATTGTATAAACATCTCACTGAAAACTTAGGTGATGTGAGCTTGAAGTGAACAGCCATTCGATTCTGTAAAAATGTAGAAGTGAGCTGTCAATCCTTGTATTCAATTTAGATGGAATGACAGCTCACTTCATGATCACTTCACCCAAGCCTTCACTTCGACATGTTTACAGAATCGACTGGCTGTCATAGCCCCTTGATTTGATGGATTGACAGCTCTCTTTATGTTCACTACACTTAAGTTTTTTAGTGATATATATACAGAATAGCTCTACAGAATGGCTCAAAGCATGCCAGGTAGGTACTTTATCGATACTAATATATATATTTATATTAGTATCGATAAAGTACCTACCTGGCCTGTGTTTTTTTTTACATTTTTTACTCCGACTCCAAGGTGGGGTCGTTAGTCCTTACTGCCCGTGCCCACACGATAAGAAGAATATATTTTCAAAGCCAAAAAATTAAATTCGTAAGAATCTTCCGTGCCGCAGGCGCCACCAATTAGTTACCGTACAAATCAACGCTTACCGTCTAATAGTTTCTTATCTTCATCAATGGGAGTGTCTTCCTTTTTCTCTTCTTTCTTTATGTCATCCTTCAGATCATCTGGCTTCGCCTGACTGTCGCCATCATCTTTATCCAGTTTTGATTCTTCAGAAGCCTTCAAAGAGAACAAAATAACAAGTTAGCATGCACCTCGAAGTAATCCAAAAAAATAACAAAAAATGTGGCACAGGTTATATTCATCATCATTTGAGCGGTAAGACGTCCACTGCAAGATATAGTACAGTGTACATTTATATACTCCAGTGGCATTTAAAGTCTTCACCAGGTCATATTACAAAAAAAATATCTCTACAACTGATATCCCCGATATCCCAAACATTCTTGATGAAGTTTAATGGGCTATAGTTTAGAACTTTAAATGCACTGATTTGCAGCCCTATATTGCATGTTCTAGGGATGACGCTTGAAACATAACTTCAAGTCTTGTCTACGATTTTACCTGAGTATCTTCAGTAGGCGGGTCCGACTTTTTCTCATCTTTGTCCTTTTCGGCTTCCAGTTTAGCGTCAGCTTTCCTTTTCTTACGAGGTTTCTTATCTTTTTTCATACTAAGCAATCGGTACAACTCATAACCTATCATGAGAACTCCTCCTGATGTTGTCCACTCCTACAAAAGTAAAAATTACCATAATATGTATTTCTGTCGTTGTTTGTTTTTCGCTGCACAGTCCCCACCAATCACACCCGCTGTCACATATATTTACTATAGCGCAGCGGCTCGCAGTTTTCCGAACCGCCGGTAAGTTTGATTCTACCAGTATCAGAAACAATCTCATTTAAAACAATCAGTAAGACTTTCAGCTCTTTAGGATGGATTTTTCAAGTGAGCGTGGTTAGCCAAATCCGAAACTACGAGGCATATCAAAAACACTCAAAGGAGTCTTTTGATGAAAATAAATATGCATCATTAGATTTTTTGAAAAATCAATATTCCTAATCAAGAATGGAACCCGTTGATTTGAGAATTAATAAACACACTGTATAATTACAACATCCGAAAGTGTCGCTTATAAGAATTAGATTTTGTGATGTACAGGAAAGCGCAAATTTTAACACTTTTCTGTTACCTGCCTACCTTTATACTAAAGGATATTTTCTCGAAAAATCTAATGATGCTGTTAGTTTTCATCAAAATCGGGCTCGAGACTAAGTATTTTTCGCTATTACTCATCGTTTTGGATTTGGCCATCCAAAAATAATATACAGGTGGAATTTTTCAAGGGGGCGTCCCCTTGAAAAATTCCACCTGTATATTCCATTATAAAAATATTCCATACCTTCACAACTTTGGCTCGCATCTGTAACGTTTTGTGACTGTCATTGAGCACGTAGATAGGGAAGTTCCTTGGTCGGACCTCGCCGTGCGCTGACAGCGGACTGGTGCTCGCGTCTAGTGGCAACCACATGTTGAACTCTGCTACCTGAAACATTATACATACTGGATTTTAGCAAACATTTTTAAGTGTTAGAGTAGAGTAGAGTAGAGTAGGGACTCCATTCTCCGCACCTAGACTCTCATTTGGTCCGTTGTGCGTGGTTATCCTGGCTACGTTAGCCAGCCTAGCTCTGCCCAGAAGCACAGAAGTTTCCTGGGAGCCTCACAGGCTTCGCGGAGCGACCTCACCGTTCCGAGGATTTGTTGACGTTGGGTAGCCACAGCCTCGCATTCCAGGATGACGTGGGCGGCTGATTCTTCGGCGTCAAAGCAGCCCCTGCAGAGTGGGCTGTCTGTGGCGCCTATGTTGAAGAGATGTTTGTTTAGGGGGCAATGACCCGTAATTGTCCCTATAATTATTCTGAGGCTATTTCTACTCAAGCTGAGTAATCGTTTTGTTAGTCGCGGATTTAGACTTGGCACTGCCATTTTTGACTGTCTGCAGTCTGTAGCCTGTGACCATTTGTTGTTATGAAGTTCAATTGATCTCTGGCGGATCCATGAACGGAACTGCGAGAAAGGTAAGGGGAGAAGTGGGTACGGGCCTAGCACCACCATCTCGGAACCTCTCTTCGCAAGTTCGTCTGCGGCATCATTGCCTAGGGATCCACTGTGCCCCTTGATCCACTGGAGGGTGATTCTGTTAGACAGTGATATACTCTCCAGGGCGAGGTGACATTCGTAGATTAATTTACTGTTGGTTTGTTTGTTTCCTAGGGCTTTGAGCACAGCTAGGCTATCAGATACGAATCTTATTGCGTAGTCGTGTATCCCTAGACGCTTTACTGCTGTTGCGGCTTGTGTTATGGCGACACACTCGCATTGGAAAATAGAGCTGTGTTCGCCTAGTGGTAGGTGGAAGTTAAAGTTGAGGTCTAGGGAGTGTACACCAGCCCCTGAACCGTTTTGAGTTTTTGAGCCATCTGTATAGATGCGTACTTCATATACTCCTGACTGGTCCCTTTCTTCCTCTGTTGTTTGTATGCTATAATTTTTGTTGAACATAGGTTTATTCGGCGTCCTATCACACGGGGCAGCGATAAGAGGCTGGTACTCAATCGCCCGGTCCAGGATGCCAGCGTGTGGACTGGTGTGGTACTTGCCCCATATGCCTAAGTGCATAAGCCTGATAGCTGCTAGCGCCGCCTCCTGCTGTATGTACAAGTCGAGGGGAGTTAATTGAAGGGTTATTTCCATTGCTGCAGTTGGAGTTGTCCTCATACAGCCAGTGATAGCAGAACAGGCTAACCTTTGGAACCGCTGGAGCCTGGAGACGGTGGTCGAAAGTTCGGTTCTCGGCCACCAAACCAAGGCGCCATAGGTCAGCATTGGTCTGATCACAGCTGTGTAAAGCCACAGCGTGATCTTTGGAGACAGCCCCCAGGTTTTTCCTAACATTTTTTTGCATTGGTAAAGTGCGATTGTGCTTTTGTTGAGTTTGTATTCAAGATGCTTATTCCAGAGCAATTTGCTATCAAGAATCACTCCTAAGTACTTGATTTCATCTTTAAGTGTTAGTTCGGTGTTGAATATTTTTGGGAGTTTATGAGGTCCAAGGACTCTTTTGTTGGTGAACATTATTAATTCTGTTTTGGTGGGGTTCACCGATAGTTCGTGTTTTGCACACCAATTCTCGATTATTTTAAAGGCTTTCCTCATGAGGTCACATAAGACGCCTTCAAAGTTCCCCGTGATTAAAATTGCTATGTCATCTGCATAACCCACCGCGAACAGACTGCCAGCGTTGAGCTCTGTGATGAGCTCATTAGCGACTAGGTTCCACAGTAATGGTGACAGCACCCCACCCTGTGGGCAGCCCCTACTAACAATACCTCGCGTGGTGGTGTTGACAGTAAATTGAATAGCGCGTTGTTTTAGCATATTGTGTATCCATTCTATAAGCGTAGGCGCCACACCATGCATAGCTAGTGCCTGGCTGATGCTGGCGAAATTAGTTTTGTCAAAGGCACCCTCTATATCAATGAAGGCGCCCAGTGTTGGGTTTTTGACTTTGAGACCATTACCTATGCGTGTGACCACGCAGTGGAGTGCGGACTCAGTTGATTTGCCTTCGCAGTAGGCGTGTTGGTTAGGGTGTAAAGGTCTAAGTAGCGAAATTTGATTCCTAATCGTTCTGTCCCCCAGTCTTTCCAGTGTTTTCAGGAAAAACGAGGTTAGGCTGATGGGTCTGAAGGATTTGGGTTGAGTGTAATCGCTCTTACCGGGTTTCGGAATAAAAATTATTTTTACTTCGCGCCATGTCAAAGGGATGTAGCGGTGAGCCAGACAGGCACGGAAAACCTTGACAAGGTATTCAGCTAGCGAGTCTCCGCTCCATCTGAGCAGAGCCGGGAAGATACCATCCAGCCCTGCCGCCTTGAAAGGTAAGAAGGTGTTGATTGCCCATGTTATTTTATCCTTGTCTATAACCTCTGAAGCCACCTCCCAATCCAGGCTACTCGTGGCCCTATCCCTATGCGGTTCCCAGCTTTGTTGGGTCGCAATCCGGCAGCCCGGGAAGTGGGTGGTGAGAAGTAATTCGCTGGTTTCCGCATCGTTAGTTGTATAGGTGTTGTCTGGTTTTTTAAGGCATCCTATTGAGAGGTCCGTCTCGGCGGCGAGACAGGTTTTGACCCTCATTGCCTGGTTGCTATTCTCAATGTTGGTGCAGAAACGCCTCCAGCCGTTCTTTCCTCTGAGGCGTATTAGTTTTTTGTAAGTTCTACGGGTTTCTATATATCGGTCCCAGTCTCCTGGCGACCGTGTGTTCATAGCCCTGTTGAACAGTCTTCTCAGCCTGTGTCGGTGTCTTTCTAGTTCCGGACCCCACCAGGACTGCCTTGCACCCTGCCTTGGTACAGTGAGTGGACAAGACTGCTCATAGCTAGTTAAAAGGATTGATGTGAGGTTGTTTACATGTTCGTCTATGTTGGTTATGGGAATTTCATCTGGAAGGGAGGGTAACTTACTAAGCTCTGCCTTGACCAGCCTGATGAACTTGGATTGATCTGTGTTACGAGGTGTTCTCCTCGGTTGTGGCTTTGGTAGATTGAAATTGATGGTATAACGGATCCATCTATGGTCAGAACATGATAGTTCACTGGACACATGCCAGTCCTGGATGGAGTTGGATATACCTATGGTTTTAAGTGTTAAATAAGAGTGGATTTTAGTAAAGTTTAATAATGGTTAACAACGCTAAATAGGTTTACCATGTGAAAAACTTACAAAAAACTAGATAGGTATTTGCTGTGAACTTTATAAATCCATTCTTGTCAAAAAGCTCAATCAGATTCTAGATAAATCGTACTGAAAGTTGCTTTAACAATCATCGCTACTAACATAGGACACTTACCCAATTCTGAAGAGTGTTGATTGGCATGATACACAGCACAGTTTTAGATGAAGTGTGTCGAAGGAATATATCACAGAAGCATACGATTTGTAACGTTTTGCCAAGGCCCATTGAATGTGCCAATATACATCCAAAGCCTGTTGATGTCGAGAATCGTTCAACAGATTCAATAATGTTATCAAATAAGAATCTTACACCTCCAATCTGGAACACAGATAAATGACATAAAGGAAGTGTTTATTGACATGTATTGAGATCAAAAACTGAAGATTTGAATACCAATGTCTCACTTGATTTGGAGTGTCCACTTGTACCAAAAATAACAGTTAAAATATTCGCCGGAACAACGTGACGAAGTAACATTTTAAAATAAAGGAACTATAAATAATATTAAAAGTAAGGAACAATAATATCGTAACGAGTTTTACCTGATGAGGTTTGATAACCCTAGCAATTTGTGGTGCCAAGAATATGTCCTCATCATTCTCTGGGTGACCAATATTGATTAACACACGGCCTTGTTCATCTGGGATGTTATACGCATCATTCACATGGAGACCTTCAAAACAAAGAGAAATATTTTTTCAAACTTATACCCTTTCAGTATCATGCGAAACTTAACATGTGTAGTTTCTGATAACGATTCATAATAAACATAATTATATAAATGAAAAGGTGCCGTACAGTGTGTGTGACAGTATGCAGATAAACCAGAGTGTGTGATCAAACCGGCATAATATTTATGACACCCTTTTAGAAACTGAACTTGTAGAAAAAACAAAAACAAATCCATTGCTGGGGTGGAGGACCTTAACCCCAAGAACTGATTATGTGCAGTTGTAATTTTTACACAAAGGAAACCTATAATCGCCATATATACTAACTACTGTGACAAACGATTTTTTGACCCACCTGACTTGAAAAGTACGGGTAAATTGAAGGGGCACTTGTGTTAAAGCTATACAAAGAAGCAAACAAGACTCCTACTGTTACTCACTTCTCCCATACATCTAGGGATGGACTAGTTACATATTTTGCATTAAGGTAATACATGTTTATATCCTTTCTAATTTATCTCACCTGAGTTACCAGGATCCTCTTCGGCTTCAGGACTAGGCGGCACTTCTGAATCTGACAGCATTATGCAATCATCAGAATCAGATGACGAAGACGAAGACTCCTCACCACTGCTGCTATCAACTATCTCTACAACCTACACATTAAAATTTCGTGTTAAGTTCTTATTTTTTAAAGTCACTGAAATGCAGACTGATATCGTAAAATTGAGAGGTATTCAATTTGGGTTAGGGGGCAACTCATCCCACTTTGGAACTGGGACCAAACCCAGTTCTCAATTTGAGTTATAGTAAACCTATCATTTTCAAAATGGATGGTACAAAAAGAATCCTTTTTATTATGGAGGCAAAATTTTTGAGCAACTCAGATATATTCTAAAAGGACAAAACGTAAGTCTAACTCAAAATAAAAGAATTTCAGATTTGAAAAGACATCCTCATAATTGACTATAGTTTTTTTACCTCTTTCTTATCGGCCTTCTGATCAGATTTCCCTGGTTTTTGAGCACCAGAGGTTGTAGGTTTCAGCAACTTTGTAACTTCAACTTGGCCAGATTTTAATGTCTTTTTTGTTTCACCTGATGGTAGCTTCACTAGCACTGTATTTGGTAAACTAGAAACAACAATACACATTATTAGTTACTTACATTGCACTGCAATGTAATCTTATTCATTCAAAGTATCTCTCATACTCGTAGTACATACTTCAGTTTCTGTCCTGGAAGAGACTTCTTTAGAATAGACGATCCTCCTTGCAACAGTGATATAGTTTTCTGATGAATTTTATTTTGTCTATTAATTGCTATTTGTCTTTGTACCTGTTTGAAAAACATTTACATTAGACATACACCTTAACATAATTAGGATGCTTCTTCTTTAGAACTAACTCATTATTTTTGGAACATGGAAAAGGGAAAGGAATCTCAATATTGATAGAATGAGTAGCCATACCTCTCTGATGATTCTCTGCTGTTCCTGAACTCTAGCCAATCTCTCTGACTCCTGTCTTTGGGCAGCGAGTGTGGAAGCATCCAAGTTCTTCTCATCCATGACTTCCCTGATGTTCCGCCGCACATTTATAGCACTGGTATTCACTGGTTTCTTCTGTAAAATGAGTATTTTATAAAAAAATAAAAAAAATCTTATTAAGTTGCATTTAACAATCATAGTATGTTATATCACAATCTGGCGACCTACCTAATACTAATCTAGCTAGGTACCTAACAATTCTATATTCATAAAGCTACATTAGTCAGTAGATAGATACTTAGATAATTGTACCAGACTGTCTTAGTACCTTTGTAACATATGTCATATAATTATTAATTAGGTTTATTCTGTATATTTATATTGATTCTTTTATTATTAAGTGCTATTATGTATTCTGAAAAAGCATATACCACAAGAAACAAGAGGATGAAACTATTGTTGTAATAAAAGTAAAATATTCAAGAAATAGAGACCAACAATATTACAGCAGAATACAATATCAAGTTTCAAGGCAAAGCTAACTTTATTGTGTAAACAATACTAACAACATCTTAAAGAACTAATCATGATCTTGTGACCAGTGGGCATTATTATGACCAAACTTAGATGACCATAACTAAACCTCATCACATATAATTACCAGAATGTATGTTGTATGCATTTTTAGTAATTAAGAACCACATAGTACTGTACACAAGTAAAAATTGTTTACTTGGTTACTATTATGATTCAAATTGCTTCATTAAAGTGGTTTCTATAACCCAAAAGGTATCAATTTAGAAGCAATACAACAAAATTTATCAACAATATTATCAAAATTAAATATAACTGCACACAAAATCATCTATTATTTTGTTGAAATGTCAACATTGTGATAAGGTAAACAACTTTAACATTTACCAATAATGTTATAAAATTGCAATAATATGTTAGTAAACAAACAATAAGGAACATGTTTTGTGTTGATCCTAGTATTGGCAGAAGATCAAAAGTCTGTTCTACAGTAAAAGTTATAACCATACATTCTGTTTATATTACTTTCAATGCATTTTATCACTGCTAACACAAATAATAGTAAAACTGGCATTTATGTCTGCATTTAGTACTGACCTGAATGTTGCTTAGAAATACTAAGAATAGGGTTACTATGGGCACATTATTTGCATAACACAGTATAAATCAGTAAACAATAAAGAAATATCTTACCTCGTCTTCATCTTCAGGCTTCTTTTCTCCATCTTTCGATGACTCTCCACTTTCATCCTCCTTTTTAACTATGGGTTTAACACTTATTTCACCCATTTCTTTCAATTTCTCTGTGATGTCAAAATCCTGACTACTCTCTTCTTGTTTCATGTCTAACAACTCTTCAGCTGATTTATCTGGGCATAAGTCACCTTCTTCCACTTCAGCGATTTCAACATTTTTATTTTCTAAGTCACCTTCATCAATAAGATCACTAATTGAAAGGGTTTTAGGTTGTTCTTCTTCTTCGTCTTGTTCCTGCTCTTGCTCCAATTCTGGTTCTGGTTCTGGTTCTTGCTCCTGCTCTGGCTCTGGCTGTTCCTCCTGTTCTTGTTTAACTTCAGGTTCTGGATATGGAGGAGGCTCTTCAGGAGGTTTACTGGTGCTCTGTGGCTCCTTTTTCGCTTCCACTATGTCACCAGTCTCAGGGTCAATATAACTCTCGTTTTCTTCATTCAATTCTTGCACAGCATTGAGGTTGACTTCAAATTCCTCCTCTGATAGTCCATCACTCTCTGTCTTACTGTCTTCACTTGAAAAATCACTTAATTCTAAGATGTTATTACCAACTAGGCTGCGAATTGTTATACCTGTGTCCTTTTTGAGTTTCTTTGTGAAATCATGGAAGTTTTTGACAGCTTCCATCTTCCGTTTGTGGCTCATAGGCCTGGGCCGCGGAGCCGCGCGCCTCCGAGCGCTCATAGCCGCTGCCTGCGCAAAGTGAGCTCGTTGTATTCTGGCGATGGTCTCGTCATCGTCTTCACTGTCTACTACCTCTTCCTCGGAGTCTTCTTCGTCGTCTTGCACCTTGCCCTTCATCTTATTCTTCATTGAACTCGTGCCGCCGGCATCATCCATGACAATAACTAATTTCTAATATCTCAGATTCACTAAAACCTATCGCAAGTCATCATTCTCACGTCTTATTTCATTGAATGAAATCTTAAATACACTGAAGTTTTGTTATGAACACAGGCTTATTTCATAAATGGAAATAATTTTCTTGGACACAAACAATTCTTTTTCAGGATAGCTCTTTGTAGCAATTTTACAGGACGCGGCATTAAATATCCAAGGGAATATGCCGGATGACACAATTATTCACATAGCGCGCCCGATCAGATCAGAAAATACGACATATCGTCATATTTGATTTTAATTATCGATAATAAAATAATGTCTGCAATTAAAATTTAGGAAGCCATTACTTCCGCAATAAATAGCCTATTCAACTATTCGTATAGAATTTGTGTATTCGACAAGCGTGTTTACAAAAATTGTAGATGGGCGACTGCGTCACAAAACGTCACGAAGACCTTATTAGCGATGACTATTAGAGTGTTTAATTGCGAATTCTCTTGTGCCAAATGTCTGTGTAACTCTCATTACAGCATCTCGCACTTGCCATTGAAAATGCATCCTTGTTGTACCAAAACAATGCGTCAAAAATTGTAACAGCAAATGTTTTTAATTTATGGCAACATTATTGATTTTCTTCACTGGGTTGACATATAAATTTATTGTCTATGAAATACTGTATGGTAAGGAATAATGTGAGGTCCACAAGATGATTTTTTAACTGCCTATTTAAATCTGCCCACAACGAAAGAATAAAAGATGTCGTAGATACTCATTTACGTTTCGATCAAGATTTGAATGCAAATAAAACATTCTTATTTTTATAAAATTTTAACTATATCTTCGACATATAACCCTGAACAAACCTAGCAGTAGTCATAAAATGCCTGACCCCTAATCCTCAGTATAATGTTTTGATGAAGAATTTGGAAACCAAAGTTCGAATAAAGTGTGCTCAAAAGTTGCATAGCGTTATCTTAACCTATATAATACTAGTGGACGTCACGCGGTTTCACCCGCGTAGTTCCCGTTCCCGTGGGAGTACGGGGATCAAATATAGCCTATGTTACTCCCTGAAAATGTAGCTACCCATTGCTGAAAAAAATTTCAAATCGGTCCAATAGTTTCGGAGCCTATTCATTTCAAACAAACAAATCTTCTTTATAATATTAGTGTAGAATAGTGTAGATAATAAACGCGAAAGTTTAGATAGTTGGATGTTTGTTAAGAACGGCTGAACGTAACTTGATTTTTACTCCAGGAATATGTTCCCTTAGGATGATTTCTGAAATTCACACGGGCGAAGCTGCTTGCAGAAACTAGTTGTTTTATTATTAATATCGTGGAATATCTCACCTCACCACTCCTCTAGCACTTCAGGATACTATGTAATCCCCCTTAGCGGTACCTACGTTACTATGTGCTAGCGACGGTTTTCGGGATTAGGAGTCCATTTATTCCCTTTGCCATTTATTAAAACATTGGCCAGGCAGGGCCATAGCCATATTATTATTATGCTCTTTGGCCATAGCCCTTCCATAGTTGTAGGGGTGCCTAGTCCCAGCGGAAAAGTGTAGTTTTTTTTTTAATTTCAGTTTAGCAGATATTTAGAGCATGATGTCCTGTAATTGTATGGTAAGTACAAATTTGTGCATCCAACCATTAGGGAGTTATTCAACAAAAACAGTTGCCGCTGGGATGACGTCATCCCAGCGGAACTTCTTTTTTCCCTATAGGGACCATGCACAGCGTTGACTATGCCATCTAATTGGCCATCTAGTGTCGCATATTCGAAGTTTTAAGGGTCAGAATACTTGACATTGTCGTTTCTGTGCTGCCACCTGTGGTTCCTGCACGCTCAGTTTAGAGGTACGTACGCGAAGAAGACTGTGCCATCTAGCGTAGCTATTTCGAATTTTATAATTGAAACATACCTGACAGCATAGACATATAAAAAGTATGGACTGGAAATACCTACAAAAGAAAGGTGCATACCTACAATTCAAAGTGGCGCATGAAATGGCTGCCAATGCTAGGGTTGTACCAATCAGGGAATACAGTGTTACCATAACGATACTATAAAAAGTATCGGTACTAATACTACATACTAGTATTACGAGTCTTACTAGACATCACGTTTGAATCAAAAGTGTAACAAAACAATGAGTAAAGGCTTACTCCTTTCTGTTAATGACAGTTAATGTAGTTTTTTCTGCACAGATTTTAAAAAACACTTTTACTTGAATCACTTTTGCGCTTTCGCTTATTTTATATCTGGTCTGTAGCTTCTAGTAGGTATGTGGACTAGGTTTGCCAAATACAGTCATTTCATTTCCGGGACAATTCGAGGGATACTAATTTGGTGTGTACGAAAATAGATAGTGGTCTTTGTAAATTGCATTTCTAGTAATATTTTACAAACGTACCAATACACCTATTTCAAAAACGAACTGACCAGCTTCCATTGCTCATACAATGCAGATTATTTTTAAAATATTAGAACTTAACCATAAATTGTGCATCGCACTTCGCTTTTACTTATTCATTAAATAAAACTTCGGTAATAATCAACATAAGTGTTTTATTTATTCAATAAACATTTGGTATGACACTTTGCACTTCCTTGCACTTTAATTTTTTAAACAAATGCTTCTTTCGTTAATCCCGGTTCCCAATTTACATGCTGGTACCATTTGCTCAAAGTTCTTGTGTGAGTAAGCAAGTATTATAAGTTCGCCTTATATAATTATAGGCGGGGATAAAAATGCAACGTTAATGCGAACTTTCGGATTTCTTCAGAGTATCCTTTCGTTGAAGCGCTTAATTTTTTTCTGTTTATTGACATATTTTTCAGTCTTAATTTTTCCAGTTTGTGCAACCTGAAAAAGAGAAAAAAACTACTTAAATCCTTAAGTTATATCGAAAACGCTGCTTTGTATCCGTAGTTTAAACCTGTCTGTAGAACCTCTACAGAACAGAGAGGTTAATCCTTCATTTTTAGGAAACCTATAAAAAGGTTAATATTTTTATCAATAAATCATTTGGTTCGAGTTGTTACAATACATAATTAAAAAATTAAAACAAATAACAAAATGATGTCTTATTTCCGGATCTTCTATAACCAATCATCATAAAAGTCTGGGGAACGATCTCTCAGTGCTGTGAACAGCGAGCCGGACCTAAAAAGGTCACTCGAACCGATTAGAACACGTATTATACCGATATTATATCAGCGCTGCGAAGGAACTAGTATCGGAAAATATTACGGCAACGGTACTACACTATTCCATCATGACATATTATTGTAAACAAACGAATGAAATTATGAAATTAAAAAAATGTCTGTTGGACGAGAATAAGCCCAAATATGAAAACTACAACCATAAATATGTGGTAGCTTAGCATTTTTTTCATCGAAAATGTATTACTATGTGTAATATTGCATCAAAACCGGTTACTAACCTGTGCAAAGACAATTGAGGTTGATTTTCCTTCTTTCTTGCACCACACTCCATAATACAACGCACAGGCATCTTGAATGGCTGTTTTCCATCACATACGTGCAATTTGAAAGATAAAATTCTCGTAATTTTCTCACAAATCACAATAAATACAAAAGTAAACACTCATCTGACAGCAGAACTACCACGAGACTTGTCGCATAAAATGGCGAAAACGGCACTTGCCTACAACTGTCACAACGTCACAAGAAAATGTTGCCATTATGAGCAACAACTGAAATACTGTTGTCTCTTTTATCAAATACGATTACCAAATTAGAAAGAATGAAACAAAACGATATTTCACAATCTGTTTCGTATTTCACCCATATTTGTATAAGCAAAGGTAGATATAGATTGTCGCGGCGCCTTCATATATTTTCTATCTCTATGCCTGACAGTGACATTTCTGTGCTGCCACCTATAGTTTCTGCACGCTCCCTATGTACGTACAAGAAAAAAAAATACATACAATAATTAGTGTGTATTTGTGTGTAAATGTGTATGTTAATGAAAGTGTGTCATGAAACTGCGGAGATATTAAAGTTTCCGCTGCGCTGACGTTTGGCAATTTGATGAAAATCATATAAAACGATGTATGCAGAGTTTTTTACGCACGTTGCTTTGAATTTGTGTGTAATGTTTGCTGTTTTAAAACCTTTTTAGTCTAATATACTCACCCTGGCCATTGATTTTTTGTCTTTGGGTTTAAATTCTCCATCTTAGACGTCGTCCTAAATATTTTAAGTGAAAGCGATAATCGCGCGAATTCGCGATCGATTAGTTCATTTGTACGGCGAAACTGAACGCGCTATCGCACCGACAGAGGCCAGCTATTACTATGCTCTATGGGCCACCACGAATACACACTTGCTTTTCCAAATTACTTTGGATATTGGCAGAATTAGGTTTCTAAGTCGGTGGGCAGAATAGTCGACATCGTCCTATTGCTAGACTATTCTGCCTCTGTCGGTGTGATAGCGCGTTCAGCTTCGCCGTACAAATGAACTAATCGATCGCAAATTCGCGCGATTATCGCTTTAGGACGACGTCTAAGACGAAGAATATTCAAACCCATCATTAATATGGGATATAAGCAATTCCCGTGCGGAATACGGGATGAAAATAGTACAGATTTTGTAATCTCATTTGTATAGTCATTCAAACTGAAGCGATAGTATATCCAGTGGCGTAGCTGGGGTACCCGACCATTTGTTTACCGAGGTTTATCATGGTTGGGAGTCACCGATTTCAGTGATGGAGTACAAAATTTAAGATCACGCTACGCTTGCTCTTACTGCACTACATCTTATTCTCTTATAGACTGGTACTGGCAGAGAAATTGTCCATATTGACATAAAAATAGTAAAGAACTAGCTTTTACCCGCAACTTCGTACGCGCATATCCCGTTGTTTTCCGTTCCCGTATGAATTCGGGAAGACCTCCCTTAGTGCTCTCCTACACTGCCTAAGGAAACCACATGCCAAATTTCAGCTTTCTTTTTTTTTTTTCGCGAATTCAGTGTTGGTCCCATAGTGAGTTGTTCATAATGATGAGTTCAATGACCCCTTAAGAGGTATTGCGTTTATTCTGTTACAGGTTGTATATTGATTGATGATAACAGTGACCAAAGTAAATTCCTGAAAAAGAATCTGCAGCACCGTGAGGTGGTTACTTCGTGGAAAAGTCCGTAACACCCAATGCTACGGACTTTTTCCCCGAAATCATAGGTTGTAACCACGCCTGCCATCACCAGAAATCGAGTCAATAGGTATTACACAGTAAAACAAAAATTAAAAAAAAAACCAGCCAAGTGCGAGTCGGACTCGCACACGAAGGGTTCCGTACCACTAACCTTCATTTCTATTATTATTTTGTTGTTATAGCGGCAATAGAAATACACAATCTGTGAAAATTTCAACTGTCTACCTATTACGGTTCTTGAGATACAGTCCGCTGACAGACAGACGGACGCACGGACGGACAGTGGAGGCTTAGCAATAGGGTTCCGTTGGTTAACCCTTTGGGTACGGAAACCTAAAAAATATTTTTGTGGATATCCGACTCATTGCCACCATAATTTTCATGCATACTTTAGCCAGGCCCCGAACATTGGACGATGACGCGCCAGGCGCGTCATGGGCCTACATACAGGATGACGTACCTTCAGCGTCATTGGCACCCTATGATGTTTTATGCGTATTTCGCCGTTATCTTGCGTCGATCTGCTAAGACAAAAAGTTCTGGGTGTGCTTCAATTCTTATTCGTTGGTGTTCAAAGGAAATATGGCCTCCCAAGGTAGGATTTATTTATTTTAGTAAAATGTTACGGGGGTAGTCAACATTTGTGTAAATTTATTTGTATTAGGTCAACTGTTTGTGATAATAAACGTATTATTTGTAGATAATCAGCAAGAAGACGAAATTTTTCCTGAATATAGTCAAGCATTATTTACTAATAAGCAAAAGTATATATTAAGGAAGAAGTGCCACGGTTGCCTGCGAAATTCAAGTTTTTCGTGTCCCTTCCACCCCGTATAAGTTTGTAAACTGTTACCAAAGGTTTGCTATCCCTAACTTATAAAATATGTATTCTAAATTAATGGCCAAGGGTATTGTCAACTTCAATGTTTAATTTAGGATAAAAAGTGGTAGTTCTCTTTATCTCAATTTTTTAAAATTAGTTTTTAAGTAAGTTCGATATGACGCGCCAGGTGCGTCAAGGGCCTCCCGTGATATTTGCTTATGACGCGCCTGGGGCGTCATTGGCCATGAATCGGATATCACCCATGCTAGCTACGCCACTAAGTATATCGCGTAAATAATAGATGCGCGCAGTCAGGTTCCCGCGGAATTCTTCCGAGTTGACCTGAGCTTAAATGTCATTATCAGAAAAAAAAGAAAAATAAGGCTTATAATTAAATATTAAAGATGTTTTGTATATTCTATTTACATAGTATTCATAGCAACATAATTTTTCTACTGAACAAGATGGATAAACGTAGCGCATTTATTAATATGCCCCAACAAGACGTTTTTCACGTAGCCTCAGACGTCGCTCACGTTCAAATTCCTTCATGCGAAGTTCATAACTGAAACCAAATAATGATTCATCATTACTTAACATTTTTGATCTTTACATGCATGTGGTAAACTGTAATGATAGTCATAATATGCTTGGTATTACAAATAGAACTAGTAGCGTAGCGTAGTGGGGGCGGCAGGGGCGGCCCGCCCCTGGCGGCACCTTTAGGGGCGGCAAAATTTGACAATATATACTAATAATACTTTGTAAATATTTTAACTATTTTATATTTTTGTCGCAACTACGATTTCAACCGATTGAAATGAGCAGAATAAAGTTTTAGCTAAAATTGACAGAAGTTTTGTTTTTAATTCTAACAATTATATTATTTTCCAATGAAAATATAAATAGGTATTAACAGTATCGTTCTATTTCTATTTGGACGTCGATTTGCGTTTTATATTCAACTAGCTTTTTCACGTTCCCCTAGGAATTTCGGGAAATCCTCTCCTAGTGCTCCAGAGTGTAGAAAAGCTACATGTCAATTCAGCTTCCAACGACCATGGGGGCTAAAAAGGCCACTTTAGGAGAATCGTATTAGAACATGAATGATAATATTAATCACTCCACAATCTGTCAAATTTCGTTTTCATCTTTATCGCTAACGAATTGTGTTCAAGGTTGATTGGGAAAATTTGACAGTGACGGGTAGCGTGATTTGCTTTCTGATTCTGCTAAAGTGGCTTTTTTAGACCCGCAGTAGTTTCGGCTGAGCGTTGTCTGTCAGTCACTCACTCAGTTACTCAATCAGTCAGTAACGGAAGAATTTTATATACATACTAGCTGATCCGGCAAACGTTGCTTTGCCAACAAAAAAAAAAATAGCCTACGACCTATTCTCAGACCTACCAAATATACACAAAAAATTTCATAGAAATCGGTCAAACGGTTTCGGAGGAGTCGATAACAAACACTGTGCAAGAGAGATTTTTAACCGACTTAAAAAAAAGGAGGTTTTTCAGTTCGACCCGTATGTTTGTATGTTTGTCCGCGATTATCTCAAGTTTGGCTGAACCGATTTTGATTCGGTTTTCAGAAAAGTATTTGTTGTATACCCGGATTTACTACGATTACTCAACTGATTTTGATGCGGTATTCAGCTGGGGAAAGTTTTAGTGTTATAATAATAATCAATTTTCCACCGAAATCTGTTGTGAAGTAGCTACGATTTGTTATGTTTGATGTGTACGCAGTTTTGGTTTGTTATTTATTTATTATACGCAGTACCTACTCTATAGAGAAGCTCGTGGCTAAATAATAACAGCCGTACGAGTCGATCTTCAAGGTTAAGCAACGCTTGTCAAGGTTGGTCTGTAGATGGGTGACCATCTTAACATAATGAGTTTCCTCCGTGCCTCGGAAAGCACGTTAAGCCATCCCGGCTGTTATTTAAAGATCTTTGGCAGTCGTTACGGATTGTCAGAAGCCAGTAAATCTAACTCCAATCTTGCCAAGAAGTATCGTGTTACCCTGTTAATGGGTTGTGGAGGTTTGGTAGGCAGCCGCTCCATGTAAAATACACTCCAATCTCGATCCGGTCCATTATCATCTAGAGACCGACAAGCCGCACCTGTTTTTCCTAACGGAGACGAAAATAACAACCCCGTCGTACGTGGCACCTCAACTACCCGGGTTACTCTCTTGAACGCAAGTTCAAGAAGCAATCTGGGGTCTGTGTGTATGTCCGCGATGACATCTGTTGTCGTCGTCTCCGTTGCTTTGAGAAATATGGTATTTCTGTCATATGGCTACTTGTGGTCACTGACGTAGAGAAATCTCTTTAAATCGGCGTGTACCAATCGCACTGCGGTGACCAGAAGACAACAGCGGTATTTAATTCGTGGAGTCGACTGACGTAGCCCAGTAACGGCACCCAACAGCGAAGCTCAATTTTTTGGGGGACTTCAATGCCCACCATAAAGAGTGGTTGTTCCCGTACCAGAAAACTGACCATGCCGGTTTAGAGACGCGCAAGTTTGGATTATCGCTAGATCTAACCCAGCTGGTAAATGTGGCAACGCGGGTACTAGATGTTGACGCCCTAACACCCAATTGCTTGGACCTTATGCTGACAACTGATCCGGGCAGTCACTCAGTGTCGGTCTCAGCCCGCTGGGAACGTATGACCACTGCTTGGTGAAATGCGTATCGAACCTAGAGGCACGAGACGTGTACGGCGATATGAGTCAACAGATTGGGATGAGATGCGGCACTTTTTTGCGTCTTATCCATGGTGGCAATTATGCTTCTCCTCGAGTGACCCCTCGTGCTGTGCTGACGTGATTGCGGACGTGATTCGGCAGGGGATGGAGTACTTTATTCCATTCTCTGACATCCCGCTCGGTTACAAATCCCGGCCTTGGTATAGATGCGCCCACGCTGAGGCCCAAAGAGTCTGCCTACCAAGCTTTACAAAGAGCCTTTAATTCTGCCGCCAAGTTCTGTAAGCGGGTTCTACGTAGGGCATGTTTTAACCATGTCAGACGTATCGGGGCCAAACTAGCATCGCACCCTCCGGGTAGTAAGCACTTCTGGTCCCTGTCGAAAGCAGTTGGAACGAATTTCTGTCGACCCACTTTACCTCCAATGTTGAAACCTGATGGATCGCTGGCTCACTCTGCAATTGAGAAAGCAAATTTATTTGCATCTCTCTTTGCAACGTGTAGACGCTGGCTTCAAGCAACCACCAACTGTACCTCGTTATGACTCTTCGATTTCGAAGATCGCAGTTCACATCAAAGACGTCCGAAGAGTACTGTGCAGCCTAGACTTGAACAAGGCCAGCGGGCCTGACGGCATTCCACCGACAGTTTTGAGACAATGTGCGCCTGAACTGTCTCCTGTGTTGACACGCCTGTTCCGCCTCTCAATGGAAAAAAGACCGGTGCCAAAATCCTGGACGCTTGTAAATGTGCAACCGGTGCCCAAAAAGGGTGACCGTGCAGACCCTGCTAATTACCGTCCGATCACCATTATCTCCAACCCATGCAAGGTTATGGAAAGGGTACTGAACAGTAAATTGCTGTACTACCTTGAAGACAATGATCTCCTCAGTGACCGTCAATATTGCTTTCGCCGGAGACGGTCAACTGGGAATCTTCTTGTGTATGTCACGCACTGCTGGGGCGAAGCTATCGAGAGACACGGCGAAGCAATTGCCGTGTCGCACGATATCTCGAAAACCTTTGACAGGGTCTGGCACGCAAGTCTACTCAGCAAGCTTCCTGCTTATGGCATCCCAGCTGATTTTTGTAGCTGGATATCAGACTTCCTCAGTGGACGGTCAATCCGAGTGGTCGTTGACGGCTTCTCTTTGCAACTCTTTTCCTGCTGCACATCAATGACCTTCTTCAACCTGGTCTTGTTGGATACGCAGATAACAGTATGGTTTCAGAGGGATACTTGTCCAGCGCAACAACCAGCGGGGATGAAATTTGTTGCTTGAGAGAGGCCATGGTAGAGTGGACAAATTTGACCTTAAGCCTTGTCTCCCAGTGAGGTGGTGACAACCTGGTCTCTTTTAACGTCGAAAAGGGATTAATTTCGACCAAACTCCTACTTTTCGGGGTGCATCAGTTCCTGTGACTGATTGGCTCGAGCTCCTAGGCATGGAGTTCATCCAGTTTCAACTTCGGCGCCAACATTGAGTACAAAACCCAAACTGTGGCCAAAAAGCTGCGCATCCTAAATAAGGTGAAGCGATACTGCAGGCCTGGACAACTTTTAACCCTATACAAAGCACAAGTCCGATCCTGCATGGAGTATTACTATTTTAGGCCCTAGGTCGATTATCGCGGAACTAAGTGTACACCCTAACAACTTGTGTGCCGTCACAGTCCAGCTCAGTATGACTGGCAAAATCCGCCTCTCGATATCACCGTAACTACGATTGCTTTGATAGGTTGCCGTCACTGGAGCTATGGAAATGTACCCATCATCATCTTTAAGACGTACTCCTATTGATGGATCATCAAATAATATCAAAATGGCATTCATTCTCCCTTGCGTGACACTTCCTTAAAGCATCCTTCGTTTTTCTACCTAGGCCCATAGGCACACGGTATAATACTAGGTATGTCAAAATCATGATTACAAACTGATACGTACTAGTACTAGCCCAAAACTTATCACTACAACTAAAATAAATGGAGAACCTAACTATGAACAAAATCACTAAATGGCATGAAATAAAAAAAAATTAAAAAATCAAAACCAAAACAAAAATGATAACTTAGTTTAAATTATTTATTATTAATTATTTTTCATAATTTTAAAATAAACGGTTTAAAAGTTATTCAAGAAATTAGATGCGTAATGACTATTCCCCATTTTGAAAAAAATTGAAAAAATAGATCTTTACCTATAGATTACAGGAAAACCTGTAAGAAGTCTATAGTGTTAAAATAACATGGTAAAAAAATTGATTTGTTCAGAACCCTTTGCACGTGAGTCCGACTAGCTCTTGACCGATTTTTTTATTCATATATTAGAAGACTAGCTGATAACGCAAACGTTGTTTTGCCACATAAAATAAAATAGCCTACAACCGATTCTGAATTTACACAAAAATTTCATAAAAATCGGTCAAGCCGTTTCGGAGGAGTTCGATAACAAACACGTGACCAAGATTTTTATATATTAGATTAGATATTGCTAATTTGCTAATAACAATCTTATTATTTATTATTTTTTTTCTCAATCTTGTTGATCATCAAGGTATAATCATAAATGTTCTATATCTGTTATATCTATAGAAGTGGCATGCAAGTTAGAATTTTTCTAATAAATGTGATTATTATATTGGAGATTGTATAAATAAGAGGGCGGCAAAGTTTTCTTCTGCCCCAGGTGGCTGACACCCTACACCCAGCTGAATAGAGCATAGTAATAAATGATTTATTCATCAACCTAATCATTTATCTAGGTAACTGTTGTGTATCAAAATAAGTCTTGAAGTGAACTTATGATGATAAACCTTTTACACTTTGAACTTTTTGGTATTCACTTTAAAACAGAAGTTTGCTTGATTTTGTCAAACATAAACTTCTTTCTACTTTAACAATAGGTGTGAATACAACCTCATTGCTAACTCATTATTGCTGTCTATTGAATGATAAGGTGTCATATTCAGTGACATTTATGTGATTTTCCTCTGCAAGAAATAAATAAAAATGTTGAGAGAAAACTATTATAAAAGCCTCCTTTTGCAACAGATCAAGAAGGTAAATTATTACCACAGTTATCACTACTACTATAAAGTTGTTAAGGCAATGTAACATTGAATAAACATACTCATCCTTTTCACAGGTCAAGAAGGCATGTTTCTCATGGGCACACTTGTAGATCAATGGCATGTTTTTGTAGCGACATGATTGGTATTCCAGCAAGTAATGGGCGCAGTAGTCACGGTGTTTTGGTGGGATCTTAGCTGAAACCAGATCAGCCTCTCGGGCTACCATTTCTGAAAAATAATGTCAACAACAGTGACTTAACAAAGATATTGTTATTATTGAAGTAATACTATTTTTTCCTTGAAAATGTTATTATAATGTTTTGCATGCCATTTCATTGAATCATGGGAGTTTTCATGTATCAATAACACTTTGTTTTGACTGCAACATAACCTAAACAAAAATTATGTAACTTTTGTTTAAATCCTTTTAAAAACATAGAAAACTGTGTGCAATGATAGGAACTCACTAGAGAATCGATTTTAAAGGAATTACCTCTTGGTTTTCTCTGGTAATCAAATCCTGCTTGCGGGTCAAATGTGGGTTGATCATCCATATAAAGACCAACCTTCCTCGCTTCGTAAGATCCCATCATTTGCCCCATATTTGCTGTTCAGATAATTATCTAACGAATCAACGAGTTATAAGGCCTTTACGAACTATTGGCCTTAATATTTACAACTTTTGGTTTGTAAGCCAGCTGAGTAGAAGGCAGTAGTTCGGGTTAGGCATGGGCAAAAACTATCGATATATCAAAATATCGATACTTTTCCATACAATTATCGATATATATCGTCGATATTTTTAATCGCGATATATTGATATTCGATATTTATTTTAGAGTATCGAATTCGTATCAATTTCGATTTTTTTGACGCATTTTTGGTTTCGTGTTTAATTTTATTAGATACTAATGTCCATATCTAATGACTACTGGTTTGATTAAATTGTTTATAATTGTTTAGGCTCGAGCATTAATAAAAAATACTATTTTCTTCCATTCTTTTTTACGAAGTTTGAATGCTTTGGGAATATGTTTGAACAATCATGCGAAATCTGACGATACATCGATATATCGATATTTTTCACCCGATAATTATCGATACTGTTTAAAAGTAACGATATATTTTTTTCACTTGCCCATCCCTAGTTCGGGTCGTGTCGTAAAACTCGTAATGTTGCCACTTTCTATGTAAAGTCTCAATCTGGGAGTTATGAAAAACAAACGGTTACACATGCGTGACAAACTGACAATCTATGTGCGAGGCAGTCAAGGCTGGCCTTAACCATCTCAGCGCTCCGGGCGAGTCATGCATTTGGCGCCCTTTTAAATTTCAATATAATTAAAATAACATACTCAGAAAAACCTTTACACCCAACCCCGATAGCTTCATCCCCACCCATTAGTACTTTTGTACGTTGTTTAAAACACCATTTCCTACAACTACACCAAAATTCGCTTATAAACGAAGTATTTCCCCTATTCGCCACTTCGCCAATTTTTGGTTTTCTTTTATTCAGCTTTAATTTTAGTTTAGAAAAACTGGCCAACTGCGAGTCGGTTTTGTAACATGTTATTTTAACACTATACACTTCTTATAGGTTTTCCTGAAATCTGTAAGTAAAGAACTTTTATTTGCATTTTTTTTTTTAAATTTTAGGCTTAGTATTTTCGGAGATAAGTGGGGGAATGGTCAGTCAGTCTCATTTCTTGAATGACTACAAACTTTTTTTCAAATTATGAAAAAAATATAATTAAAATCCTCACAGTTACTCCTTTTATTTCATAATTATGTCACAGTTTGAAAAACTTTTTTTTTTAATTTTCTAGTTTGACCCTTATGCTTTAAAATTTATTTACGTAACGCGTCCCTTTTTGGGCCACAGAAATCCATCATCATCATCAGCCGAAAGACGTCCACTGCTGGACACAGGCCTCCCCCAAGCGTCACCACAACGACCGGTCCTGCGCGTCTTGCATCTATCGGCTACCCGCGACCTTCACTAGGTCATCGGTCCACCTTATGGGAGGCCAGAACAGAGATCCATATGGAGAAAACTGGCTGTGACAGACGGACAGACAGACAGACACTCGAGAGATCCTGTACGGGTTTCGTTTCTTACGGACGTTCGGAAACCTAAAAACTGCGTTCGCCAGTAGAATACGCGCGTTAGTAGAATACGCAGCGATATCCAGGGGTATAATTCTTGAAGCTTTTTGATGAAGTTTAATGTTTCGATAGGCGTTGCCTGAATGTCTTCGAGATTGTGTTGCGGACCTAAAACTTTCATCGCACAAGAAATCACCGAGTTTTTCTTTGTATCGAAAGAAATAGGCACTCAAATTACGCGCAGCGCCCTATATAATATATGTCCCGGGGCCATGCAGTTGCCGGCGCCCCGGGCGGCCGCCTGCGTCGCTTGGCCTTAAAGCCGCTACTGTAGTGCTATTCTGTAACATTTTCGAGTCTCTACAGCGGAATCCGAGGTATCAAATTCGTATAAACATAAGACCTATGGTGCGTGTGATAAAGCTCACTTTACGAATTTTATCACTCAGGTGAAGCTCGATATCGAAATAGTTATTTACAGAATAGATTAGCTGGAGGCAGTTGTTGTTAGGCAATGTTATTCACTTAAGGAATTTAATCTAAACAATAATTTAGAAATTACCTACTTATTGGTAACTCATAATAACTAACAGCTTATTTCTAAATGTCACTTTGGTGTACCTTATTTAATTTAGCAGACAAACGAAAATACGTAAAAATGTTGGTAATAATGTTCGTAGTCATTAGCGTAACGGTAGTCAAAAGAAAAGTTCAATTTCAAGGCAAAAATTATTCAGATGCAGATGTAATCATAGGTTTTGACATTATTTGTCATTGTTGCTAACGTTAAATATGTCTAAAATGATACAATCATCCAAATATGTAGGTTCTTCAATAAAAATCGATGTAACAGAAAAGTCAACGACGAATGTTTCGATGCTAATAACAGTTAAAGATAAATTTACTTAATGTTTGCGGAGATAAACCGAAGCATACTGTGCCGCATTAATTAGTGTTATACTCTGTGGTAACAAATTACATCACAATAGTGTTATGATAATGCGGGTCACAGAACACCATATTACCTAGCGGCGGGTAGTTTAAGTTTTAAGACAAATGTTCGGCTTCACATTGTATCAGCGTAAAACTCGAACTTATTTAATTTGATACAGGGATAGTATTAATGTGTTAAAGAAATTAATCATGCGAATAGATTTTAAATTAATTGACATTATCATAAAAACATATACGAAGGTAGTACTTAGATACAATAATGGATTGTATAACAAAAAGATTTAAGAGTCACAACCTAACCGTTTTAAAAACAGTTGGTAAAGGGACCTATGGGTACGTTATTACTTTGGTAGGCAATCTTGTCACCATATAATGAACTTAATTTATGAAGTAGTGGGGATCTAGTTTTCCAAAAGATTTTCCATATCTAAGTACCTAATCTGAACTTGTTATTTTCCAGGAACGTGTATTTATGTGAAAAGCGGGATAGTTCTAAATTAACAATTGTAAAGGACATAGAATTGAACATTAAACTTCAAGACCATAAGCAAGTGAGTACCTACCTACAATAATCAGAACCCGACTTGTTCATTAGGTGCCTATTAATTTGATTTAATTTTAGTATGTAGCTACACATAATTGTATTATTTTAGGATATAACAAATGAAGTTCAGATCCTATCTTCACTGCACCACTCGAATATCATCAAGTTTTATGCATGCTATTACACTGACAACCATGTTATGATATCCATGGAATATGCCACTAGCGGGAATCTAGCGGAATACATGTATCTCAGATGCCCAAAATTAATACAACAGGAGGTAATATTCATAATTCATATTGGTTAGATAAACTAACGTGTAATGTTACTTACATTATTTACCCCAATTAATGTTTTTATGATTACAGGAAATTCTTTTCTACTTTTGCCAAGTTTTGTTAGGAGTCGACTACATTCACAGTAAAAATATAATTCATAGAGATTTGAAAGCAGAAAATATTCTCTTGACCGGGAAGCATGGTGTTATAGTTAAGATAGGCGATTTCGGGATATCTAAAGTTTTAGCAAGGTAAGCCAAATCGAAATAAAATAGACCCATTTTCGATAGCCGTGTTTTCTTGTTTGCTTAAGTAGTTGGTCTAAAGCTTACAAGTGCGACTGCAGAACATGAGATCCTCGGTTCGATGAGGTTATTTGTATTTTAGGAATTTAAACAAACTTATTATTTTTAGGTACCTACTTTCAATTGTTGTGTGATAATACTATTCTTTCAGTGCCAAGAAGACATCGACTGTTATAGGCACACCTTACTACTTGGCCCCAGAACTTTGTGAAGGCAAACCGTATTGTAGCAAAAGTGACGTTTGGGCCTTAGGCTGTTTACTTTATGAAATGTGCACTCACAAGAGGGCTTTCGACGCTGAGGTAAGCAAAAGTATTGAGCTTAGGGTAGATGTTTACACAGTAGAACAATCAAACGAATGTAATATCTCAGAGCGATGTGCGAAGCGACGAGACGAGACGTTTAGCGCGAAATAACTACACTGGACCGCAAAGAAAAAGGGTCGGTTTGAAAATCTTCAATATCTTCATACAAGAAATATAAGTAATAAACGCGCGGCGGCAGCGCTGCCGCCGCGCGTTTATTATTTGTATGGATTAACAAAGCAGCGCGGCAGCCGCGCCGCACTTTGCGACAAATTTGAAGGCGCCCTAATTTAGTCTCTATTTCATAAAGCTAGGTCAGGTACTTTTGAAGATATTGAAGATTTTCTAACCGACCCTTTTTCTTTGCTGTTGCCGAGCGGCACTTTGCGTCAATTTTTTTATTTTATATTTAAAGAATATTTAATGCCACATAAAATCCTTACTAATATTATAAATGCAAAAGTAACTCTGTCTGTCTGTCGCGCTTTTACGTCAAAACTACTGAACCGATTAAAAGAAATTTAGTACACAGATAGTCTAGAGCCTGAGAAAGGATATAGGTTATTTTTTATCCCGGGAGTATGTTTCCTAGGGACCAAGCGGGCGAAGCCGCTGGCAAAAGCTAGTAATATATAAATCCTTTTGATTTATTTTTGATATTTGCGTAAAAAACTGAAAGTGTAAAATAATGGTCATTTTTTAATTTAGTAGGTACCAAAAAATTAAAATCAATTGTTTAAGTTATGCGATAAAAACGTTATATAAATTTATATTATAAATATTTGTTATAAATATTGTGTCTCTGCCTTATAAATGTTATTATTCTGAAGTCATCATGTCGTTAACCCCTGAAGAATGTGCCAGGGTCCTGACAATGCTTGAAGATGGGCATAGTCAGCGAAATAGAGCGAGAACTGTTGGTGTGACTAGTTTCTACAGTTCAGCGAGTACTCCAGCGTTTCCATGAAACTGGATCCAACCTTCGAGGACCAGGAACAGGCCGAACAAGGCGCACGACGACGCGGGAGGATCGCTATATGGTGTCAACAATTGGACTCTGAATGACTGGTCAAAAGTTATGTTTTCAGAAGAGTTGTTTTTCTAGATTCTGTCTATACAAGCACGACGGGAGGAAAAGTGTGTAGGTACCTACAGAAGACTGGGAGAGCGCTACCTATAACCAAGCCTGTACTTATAGAAGAAAAAGTACCATACGGCGGAGGCTCTGTTCACGTGTGTGCTGGGAATTTCTGCCGAAAGCCGCACTGAGCTAATGGTGATAGAAAATGAAACTTTAACTTTAGGAAGACAATGACGTATTACTAATATCATTGTAGGAAGATATGTTACTGAAATTCTGAATGACTACGTTGGTCCATTTTTAGTGGACATGGGTGAGAATGCCGTTTTTATGCAAGACAATGCCCGCCCGCATACAGCTCAAATAGTGTTAAACTCCATTGAGCATGCATGGGACGAACTGAGACGACGTGTCCGTCAGCGGAATTGGCCGCCAATCACGCTACGTGAAATGAAAGAAGCTCTAACAGAAGAATGGCAGAATATTCTGCAGCATCGCCTCAAAAACCTAGTAGAAAGTACGCCAAATCGCATATCAACAGTATTGCGAGCTCGCGGAGGCAACACAAAGTACTAAAATGCGTGAAAACGGCACATCTGTAACCAATTACATAATAATTACAATAAAATTTACGAAAATACTGAAAAAACTACGCCATTTTGTTTATTTTACATTTATTAAAAAAAGCTTGTATTCATTTTTTTATTTCAAATATTAATTTCGTAAGCTAGGTTGGGTACTTTTGAAGATATTAAAACCGACCCTTTTTCTTTGCGGTCCAGTGTATTTGCAAACAATCATTGTTCCTAGATGTATTTTTAAGTTCCTTAGACGGCGCCTTGCAATTTCTAGGTCTATTATCTTCATGTACTAATCTCATTTATGAAAGTCTCTGAACTCTAAAGCACATAGATATAATAAATAATAACTGTTTTTTATATTTCTATGGTATAGCACCTTTTAAGCATTGATTAGCAAAATTACCTATAGAGAATTTGAATGAATATATAACTGCAAAGTACTCGAGGCCTGTGTACACAAACAGCTCTCGCACTTTGTGCATTGTAACTCCCTAATAAGCCCTCTACAATCTGGGTTCAGGCCCGGGCACAGTACTTTTTCCGCTTTCCTTAAAGTGACTGGCGATATAAGGGCAGGACTGGAAGTCACTGTACTAGTATTGGTCGATTTCTCAAATGCCTTCAATACCGTCAGTCACGACATCCTTTTAGCCATTTTCTCCTATGTTATGATCTCTCCCGAAGCACTGGAGTGGTTCACCTCTTTCTTATCTTCAGGGACGTCAGCAGTCGGTTCGTGATGGGGATTCCTCATCTTGCTGGCGTGATTTGGAAACTGGCGTTCCTCAAGGCGGCATTCTTTCTCCTGTTCTGTTTTCTATTTTTATTAATCTAATAATTTCTGTACTTCAATATGCGTATCATCTATATGCAGATGACCTGCAGTTATATTATCAAGTGAGGGTCGACGAATTATCTGACGCTATCAACAAATTAAACAGAGACTTGATAGTCATAAAAACATGGTCGGATAGATTTGGTGTTGCTGTAAACCCTGATGAGTGTCAGGCGATCATGATTGAGAGTTCTCGAAGCATCGCTAAAGTGGATGAAACAGCTTTGTCAAATCTCCTGTTCGACAGTAAGATTGTCCCATTTAGCACTGATGTGAAGGATCTAGGTTTGCATATTGATAGTACCTTAAACTGGCCTACTCAAGACGCTAGTGCGCATCGATTGCTTTTAAAGTGGTTGCCCATACCTACTTACGCGAGCGCAGAGAGCTAAGGGCTCTTACTACCTTGTTTTCATTTCTTGTCTCTCCCAGTTATCTAGCCCCTCATTTTCAATATATTTGCGCCAGCCACAATCTAAATCTACGCTCATCAAACAACCGTCTCCTTCAATGTCCCACTCACCGTACTGCCTTTTATTCACTCTTCTTTCTGTCTATTTCTCTGTGGTGTTCGCTCCCCCAGGAGATCAGGATGGCCACCAACCGATTAACCTTCAAAGTTAAAGTTCGTAAACACATTCGTAAGAAGTTGGCAGTAGTATCATCACAGCGCTGTTTTCCATTTACCTATTCGTATTGTTTTAGTATTTTGTTTGTATATTTATCTTATTAATTTGAATATTTATTGTATATTTATATTGTATGTATAGATTATATATATGTATACTGTTCAATATTGTATTTGAATAATTATCAATCGCTTTTAATTCTTTTTATTGCACCTACGAGTATTCTCTGCATCACCCAAAGGTTGACTGGTAGAGAATGCCTATGGCATTAAGTCCGCCTCTGTACATTTGTGTGCTGAAAGTGTTAAATAAATAAATAGATTATAAACTTAGCCCATGAACTAATCCATTTTCAGACGTTAGTGGGTTTAGTGAAGGCTATTACGAGCGGCAGCGTGCATCCAATAGATTTGACGATGTATGACAGGAGCATGCAGGACCTTGTGGATTCTATGCTGTCAGTGTTGCCAGACAAAAGACCTTCAGTTAAAGACTTAATGGGACGAATGGTACTCTTATCTGATATTTATACTGTCTACTTAGACGCTGGCAATGACGAACTATTATATTTAAAAGCGAAACAATTTGTGTAAGTATTAATGAAATGATAATTATGGAATTAAATAATAAGACATTGAATTAAAAGGAATTGTTTTATTTTGAAAAATAGAATGTTCATGAAAACAGTTGTAGTATGGAGTTCTTTTCAGATAACATCAGAATTTCTCTGAAACCAGCAACATAGCCTCGTACAATCTATACGAAACGATGTTGCTGGAACCGATCCTTGATAATCGTAATATAGGTCTTCCGATTATACTATCGAGTATCTGTTCTTTTGCCTAATAACCTTGGTTTTAGTGTAGTATCTGTCTTAATAGCAAAATATCTAGTGTAGAACTAAGGTCTGTTCTTACCAGCTTAACATAATCGCACTTTATACAGTTAAAAGTATAAAAAGAAATATCTTAACAAGGCTGTATTATCTGTTCTTACAGCCTACACAAAGTCTGTATATTTTTGTATTGGGTAACCTCCTTACTGGCCATTTGCGTGGTCTGTCTCCATCTCCTCCTCGTCGTCTTCTGGAATCACAAGAATTAGTACATTTGATTGTTAATATTTAATTAGGATCTATGAGAACTCGAGTTTGTCAAAAAAAAATAAAATTCTTTAGGCAGGATGTCTGTTGTTCCATTTCCAGATGCGCCACTTTAGACCTGCATTATTGCCATTCTTTGGTGAGCTGTGCTGTAATAATGCTGTTTTTAAGTTAATTCACATACTCAAATAATTAATTAATGAATTTAATAGTGTAAAAAGTAAATCTTGAAAAAGCTGTGAGCTGCAAGCAATAGATAGAGCTACCATACAGTACGCTAAATCAATAATTTTCTTCCGGAGTCTGCTAAATGCAAATGCTGGATGAAGGCCTCTTCCAAGTTACGCTATAACTTTCGAGCTTTCCACCTTTCGCTTCCAATATCTTATAATGGTTGTTGGTCCTTTCATTCCACTAAAAAGAGACTACATTGACTGATATAGAAACTCCCAATTGTGATTCATTGGCTCCAATGGATGTTGGACCAAGTAGTTGGTAATTTATACAAATCTTACGTTGGCCATTAGACTGAGTAGGTGGTAGCAAAGGTTTCTGTCCAGGGATCTGGCCTGACTGGAGCATTCTCGTCAGCCTCTCAACTTCTTGTAAGGAAGAAGCATTCTTGATGGCTTCACGAATCTTGTGGATTTCTTGAGGTGTGAGGTCTGAAACAAAATTACAGTTTTTTATTCTTTTCTGAATAAATGGATGCTGTGGGGTAGGTATGTGCTGTATTTAAATATTCATGGGAACCAGCTCCCTCACGAATCAGCATCATGCAACATCTTTATAAAATGTAACCTCAAAAGTCCTATGGATTCCCGGTCCTTTCCCTTTTAATAATAGAACAATGTCTATCTTGAAAATTATCACTTGCTTTGACTTTCTTCTCTTTTAACTTTATTGTTAAATGCTTTAAATGAAGAATGAATAAGCTATACACTTACTTGTAACTTTAGGATCAGGCATGTTTCCACCAGGCACAAACGTCTTGGCCTTTCTTGTGATTTCCTTCTGCATCTCTTTTCCTTTCTTACTCTTGAATAAAATGTTAGCTTCATCCCTCTCTTTTTGTTTGATTTTTCTGAAATCTAACAATCTCAGCTCTGGGAATTTGAATGCCACATATGCTCTGAAAATAGAAAGACAGAAGTTTGAGGATTTGGAAAATTGGTTTAAAGAATGAAGGTTTATTTGCAATATAATGTTGTCATTCCATTTCAAATAATTTGATAGAATTTTGCTGTTTCAAATTACCTATGTGTACAGTGCCCACAAAATCAGGTTGCCACATTTGCAAAACACTGAATATAACACAACAGACATGGATATAAAAATAATGATTTCAATTGTTGGTGATGGAATAAAAATTACTGGGATACATTTAAAACAAAACTATTTGCCACAAAATACAAACCATAGTGGATATATTTTTTGGCTTATTATTTTACCAACGGGTTAATTGGATAAGAATAATGATAACATAGCCTTGTACATAAAAACATCACATTTACCTGTAATGCTGTTTGTTGGAAACTGGATTATGCAGTAGTGATAGTGTTCTCAGTTTGGGCAGTGTGACTAGAGGGTCCAAATCACCTAATTCTGTTATATTGTTGTTTGTCAGTACCAGGGTTTCTAAATTAGGTATGTATTGCTCCAAGTTTTCACCGATTCTCCTGTAAGAATAAATTACAAACTTGTTTATTTCAGGTAGTTTGTGGATTTCCTTGTTGTTGATCAATTCATGAAAGTTTATAAAATAACAGTAAGAAATAAGAAATTTCTTAGAAATGGCCTTTTTAAAAGTTAATCTAATATTACGCCACTGATTTATTGATTATTTTCATGATAATACTTACACAATCCTGTTGTTGTTCAACAACAAACACTTGATCCTTTTTAGCAAAGGAAATCCATCTAGCTTCCTGATATCGTTGTCTGAGAAGTCGATGGTGTCGAACTGATCTAAAGTTGCGCCCATATTCTCAATTTGCGGTATTTTGTAACCTATAAGAAGACGCGGGAAGATTTAGTAGATGATCCAAAGCTTATACCTAATAAGATTGTACCAATATTATATAGAGAAAATAAAATCATATTTTGATTCGTTTCGCTCGACATGTTTCGGGTAGAGGTAAATAAAACAGTGAATTACATGATAAATGAATACAGGAACTAACCTCTAAGATCTAATTCTCGATCTCGACATGGATTCATGTACTGCATCGAGTTTTGTATCAACTCTGTCGAGAGTTTCACCATCTTGGATTATTTTCTGAAAATATTGGGACAAAATAATATTTTCACAAATTGCAGAAAAACCAATATTTATTTTCGTAGCGTAGCGTTGCTTTGCTTGCTTTGCGTAGCGTCAATTTGTCAAAATGCTGTTGACATTGTCATTTGAGTCATTTTATTTGACAAGCATGCTTTTTCTTAAATATTCTTTTATGACCTGGATACGAGTCTTTTAGTTAAGACAGGCACGCAAGTTATAAAAAATGTTGTATGCACAGTGTCTTTTAAATTCAATGAAGGAAGCTAGATAGCTAAGTGATGTCGCGTCTGTGACCCAATCACAGAAGTTCATATATGTTCTGTGATCCAAACACGGACGTAATAAGTACACGCACTAAACGATTTGGGAACACATTCATTGTGCGTACAGCTAAGGAGTGGAATTCCCTGCCAGATAGCTACAACCTGGGTGTCTTTAAGACAAGAGTGAATTGGGTTGAACAAGGTTGCTTCTAGGCAAACGTGCTCCATCTTCGACTGCATCATCGCTTACCATCAGGTGAGATAGTGGTCAAACGTATGCCTACCGATAGTAAAAAAAAAACATTTTGAAAATGGGGTCGCTTTTTGTTGGACAATTAGGAAAAATAACTGCACCGTGTGACATATTAAATGAAAGGGCGTATTGTGAGGGATCTGAATATATTTTTTCCATAATTACAAAATTTATTATTACAGTATTATGTAGTAGTATTATAGCTTTTAAGATATTTAGTTTTGAAGATATTTTAGAAATTGGATGAAAAATGACCATTCCCACTTATCTCAGAAATGACTGAGACTAACATTTAAAAAAATACAGATTTTCGGAATTTATTCATCCTGGATGAACTATCTTCTACTTTATATCAAGGTTTTAAGTAGGTAATAGTCACTGGGAAGAGCCGGGCCCTAGGCAGCACGGGCCCCCTACCCTACCTACCGCCTGGCTTGCAAAATTCCGAATATTCCGAGTCGCTCCCACATGGATTGCTACCGGGTGGCGAATGGGAAGTTATTACCCCGACTTCAAATCGCTGTACACTGTGGCGTGGATCGTCAACCCCCTCATCGCTGTATGTCTTACTGCCACTATGAGGGGGTTATTGGTCAGGATTTTCCAAAGTGGTTCTATTAGATAAATAAGTGATATTATTAGGGACATACAAACAAAATTTTCTTGATCGTAGTTACTTTTAATCACTTATTATTACTTATTGTAATGACTCGGGAGACAATATAATCACTTTATACACTCCGACAAATATATGGTACGCGAGACACTGAACACGTGCGTCCCGGGCTACAACCTGTGAGCGACTGCCTCTCGCTGCCATAGATTTTGTATTATAATGTCACCATCTACCCACATACACTACATCCCTTCTTTATTTTAATTGATTTAAAATGTTTCAAAATTACGATTAACGTTTTAATATTCCTACTTAATCTATATAATATGACGGGAACTAATCAGATGTCTTAAATATTATTCTAACAGATTTCCCGGAAATTTTACAAAACATCTTTGACTTTAATTAATTTTAAATCTATGTGGCAATAACCATAGACAATGTATCTACACAACAACTTAATAATAAATATATCAATTATCAAAGAATTTACGCTGGATAGTCAGATTACTTCTTGAGTCATTATTATCTGGGGGCACGGCAGTGTCCCCGCCAAGTCGAGCAAAAAAGCGGCACGGCCGTACCATCCTTTTCTCGAAGCAGTTCAGGCCATTTTCGAACCCTTATAACTTATGTGGATAAAACTATAAGCCTGAGTCAGTAACCAAGCAGGCTTTGTATAAACACGGTATATATCAAATTTCATTCAATTTGAACCAGTAGTTTAAAAATTATAACTAGTCAAAGTTTCTTAATTTCGTCACTCACTGACTCACCAAATTAACCGACTTGGTATTGAGTGCGAGACTTGTTTTTTTTTACAAGTTATGTTTGTGATGAAATTAATATTTTGAATAACTACAGTCCATGAATCATTTAATTTCTTTCACTTAAGATCCCCGTACTCTTTCAATTCTTTGTTCATTTTTTTTCAAATGCGTTGCAAATAATCTAAAAACAACATCTACCAAACTGCATCATCGGCAGTAGCCTCTCGTGGATTTCGCACGAGGTCCTATTAACGATGCAAATGTTTAAGTAAAATCTAAGTTTGATCTAAATCTGTTACTTAAGTGAATACATAGTAGTTGCCCACACAACCATAACTTACCATTTAAAGTGGTTTTTATTTTGGTCCAATGGATTACTTCTTCAGGTAGGTAACTCATTAATAATAGTAGGAGTAATCCATCGTCTCGACTTTAATTATTATTGTTTATATTTATCGTTTATGTATTTATTTGTATGTATGTTTAAATAGTGCACCTATAACTACCTACAGTACTGTCTTTCTTTTTTCTTTGAGTTGAGACAATAATCAATGATAATCAAAAGCGCTTTTCACCCCACAGATACTGACCATTGCAGCAGCAAAGCAGTTTAGCTTACCGAACTTTGAACTGTTACACTCAGAACTGCTCATATGTTGCAGCTACTCAGCAGTGATAACAGTTTTCAAACTGCTAGTCTCCTGCTGGCTTCATCCACCAAAACACTACGAGAGTGCAAGTCCAATCAAAGCTGAGGTGGGAATAAATGTTTCAGGTTAGCGTAGTAGCCACAATATCAAGTAAATACTATCAAATGCAGCATCTGACTACCATGTGTAAATTGTGCGTGGCACAATATTCGGCTCTCCTTTCGACCCTACATTCGACTCTACATTTGACTCTACACATGTAGAGACAAAACTCTACATTTGACTATTTTCGGTAATTTGGTCGATAATACGTTCCTCTTTATTAAAGAATTGACAAATTGCGGCTTGATTACTCAAACTTAACTTTTTTTGCTTGGCTTTTTTACTGAAAACAGTAACAGTACCTAATACAACTACATAGTGTTGTAATCAAATATTGAATCTTATTTTTGCGTGGCTTTTTACAGAAAATCAGTAACAGTAATACAACTGCATAGCCCTGTAATAAAATACTGAATCTTATTTTTGCGTGGCTTTTTACTGAAACTCAGTAACAGTCTTATAACTGCATAGCCCTATTCTACTTTTGAAAGTGTTCTTTGCGTGGACCTAATTATATTTTTGTCATTATGTTAGTTAAACATAATACGGTCCCTTAGATACGTTCTTAATTAATTTGCGTGGCTTTTAAGTGCCTCTTTGTGAAAACCATGATTCTCTCAATATAAATTGTGCAAGTATATAATTAGTTAAGTCATCTGCCTAGCTTTTTCCCAACTATAATGGGGTTGGCTTCTAGTCAAACTGGATTCAGCTGAATACCAGTATTTTACGTGGAGCAGCTGTCTACCAGACCTCCACAACCAACCACAACATTAACTGGGTAACACAGTACTTCTTGGCAAGACTGGAATCAGATTTTACTGACTTCTGACAATCCACAACGACCGTCAAAGATCCACAAATGACAGCCGGAACCAACAGCTTAACGCGTTTTCCGAGGCACAGGGGAAACTCGGTATGCTAAGATGGTCAGCCATGCACAGACCAACCTTGGCAAGCGCTGCTTAACCTTGAAGGTCGACCCGTGCGGCTGTTATTCTTTAGCCACAAGCAGGAGCTTGTATAGCGGACTATATAATTAGTTAAGTGCCTAATTTAAATGTTGTGACGTAATTTTCGTTAATCCATAGTTGTATAATAAAGCTGAAGAGCTTCTGTTTGTTTGAACGCGCCAACCTCTGGAAGTACCAGTCGGTTTTGCATACCATGCCCAAACCCAATAGAATTGTTATTCCAATTGCGAATCTTCAATTTATTACTTAAAACCATACGTTAAGTACGTACGTACGTTTTTCCTGTACCCACCTACTTGTTATGAGGTGTACAATCAATAAAGTATACAGTAGTAGTTAATAATACTAATTATAACACAAAATTTTGAAATGTGGGTAGGTATAATATTTTTGGCTACTCGGCATTAAATTATTATAAAGACTACGATAAAACTATGAGTTGTGTACAGAAAAGACATAATAATATATCATTTTCTATTTTAATGTCTTATTACTCGTATCTCGATCATAATAATTGTTTTTTTTTAGGTAGGTACTGTTTGGTAGTTAGAATGTATACGTGTAAAACATTATTTTTATAATATCTATATACAACCATGGTTTTGTTTTTTTGCGTGGCTTTATTTTCTTGCCATCCGATACGATGCATAGCCATTAACAATGAAGGATAGTTGGATTATGTGTACCAGTTACCATTGTTTACATATTGACTCGGTTCATAAGTGATTTTAATTTAGGTATAAGTCATTGTGTAATTAATGTTCATTTTCTTAAAGCAAATGTTTACATGCTACTATATATAATACCAATAATTTGTAAGAGACTATTTGGAACGGAGCTACACGTAAACAACCAGTAGAGAAAATTAATAATTTCATACTCTTTTCCTTCCTTTTTTTCTTTTGTACGGTATGCGAGACACTGAACACGTGCGCCCCGGGCTACGGCCCACAGTGACTAGGCGACTGCCCGTACCCACATACACTACACTTATAATCATAAAAACTTGGTGTATATTCGTATCACAGTAAAAATCAAAGAACATATTTATAATAATTAGAAGAAAAACGACTACTAGCCTGTGTATAATGTAGGTAAAAATAAGTTCGCAGGTTTCTCGGTAGTAGATTATATATACTGTACATACAGCGTAGAATTTCAAATCAGTCTCCAAAAATACTGGGCACACTCACCCGACCCTCCCTCCCCCCTAATACTCCCATAACTTTAGATGGTTTCGATCCAAACAGTGAAAGCATCTGTGATTTTATTGCCACGAATGGCACGATAAACAAAGACAATATTTATTATTGACATAATATCTAACGACGCGCAAACCTCATACCTTTTTGCCTACAGACCCTAATAAAAACGATTTTATGTAGGCCATAGATACCTACTACTACCTTAAAATATTGTAAACTTTGGATGGGGACGAATAACATTGATAATTCAATATTAACACCGGGCGCAATGTAAAATACGTCACCTGCCCGAGCCAGGAAAATAAATTTATGTTATAAAAAATTCGAAATGTTAAAATTTTGCGAGAAAAACGTCGTTTGACATTTCCATTCATTCGAATTGACCTTGGTACTGCAGTAAACCGGAATAATAAGTTAAGTATGACACAAATTAAGTATTCAAAGAAATAAAATATTGCTATTTCTTTGAACATCGGATTGACTGTAAAACAACAATAATAAACCATCAGCCTGCTGACTGTCAATTAAATAAGAGCACGAGAGGAATATATAAACGCGGAGCTGGCAGGTACAAAATAATAACCAAGAGGCGTGAAATCAACTTGCTGATACAATTAAGATTTGGATAGCAAAATATTGGGATGATGCTTCTCATGCCCTGGATCACGAAAATGATGAAGCTGTAGTGAGATTGGGAAGATGCTTCTCGCCATGCTCTTCATTGCAGACTGCAACTTTAAAGTAGGCCTTCACACACAAATCTGGTTAAGGTGATAAAAGATTTAACTTGAGGTAAAGCTCTTCAAAGAGCTTATTTAACGTGTGCCTCTGCTAGTTATGTATATGGGCTCCTACATACATAGGTATAAACCAACATGATAACAAATAAAGCACCTGCAACCAAAAGTTGTGACCCACTGTAGAACAATATTCTATTTAAAAGCTTAATTTAGGTAGGTAAACAAGATTTGCAGTAAATGAAAGCAACCACAGTAATTTACTGTATAAACACGGGAAGACCTTTATCACGGTAACGGTTATAAGGATTTAAAGCCTCAATTTAGAATGGTCTCACACTTTTTACTACGCCGTAAAAGAAGTTATAAAAATAAACCTTATCCCTGTTATTAAACGGTAGGTATAGAAATCCTGCAGCTGTGAACCAATGAAAAATATACCTAAAAACCACAGAAAGTCCTCATTTCTGTGGTTCCGTAACCGAGGGGTAACCATCGGATCCTTATTACTAATCCTCCACTGTCTGTCCGTCCGTCTGTCTGTCAGCGGGCTGTATGTCATGAATCGTCACAGGTTCGCCGAGTGTGTGCCTTAAGGGATCATTGTACTCATCATTATGAACAACTTTTATTATGGGACGAATCCTGAAATCGCGACAGAAGAGGAATTGCGTTTATTCTGTTGCAGGTTGTATAAGCAAAATAAAAACTAAAATGAAACGGTTCACCCAAACTAGAAAAGCGTAGCAAAAACTTATGATTGTAAGGCTTGGCTATAGCTATAGAGGAGAATGTCTTCACTCGAACTTGTCAAAGTGTAAACCGGCCTCACTCATAATAACTATAACCTATTAGACTACATAATCAGTTCCTATTGGTAGTAAGATAGGTATAGGTTCACTATCAAAGTCTTAGCCGACCCCAATCACTAAGCTCTCTCCATTATGTGCCGTAATTAGGTTGTTAAAGATGCACCTACCGTTGTTTAGGACCATCTACTGATACTGGTAAGTCATATCTAGATGCAGGCCGTCTACGAAATGAAACATGATTATTATTATGTGACGCAAATGAAAACGCCGAAAACGGTGCACCTGATGTAATACCTACTCACGTTCCAAGTGATGAGTTTAATGACACAAAGTCTCAAATTCTTTGGATGATTTCTATTGCCATCTACCTATAGACTGAACGAATACTCATACTAACAAGGTCTGATTAAAATCGCGAACCAAGCAACATACTTTCATCTCCGACATTCCTTCCCCAATCATGAATTGTTTCCTGCTACCGGAGACAATACACACACGGAAAATAAATCGAAATGTATTTTCATCACATTACATTTATTTATGTATTTTATATGCCATAGTGGCAAACAATTAGTGGGTAGTGGTCACTTCTACGGGACTTCTGCAATACCAGTCGTACCACAACTATGTTGTTATCGTTTTCAGAGAGGACTCTCTCTTACGATCGGACCGATTACACATTTTGCAGATACTTTTCTTCAGTACCTATGCGGTACAATGGGTTTATTTCATTGAACTCGATAGATAATTAAATTCTAGAACAAACAATGTGATTCGGATATCTACCTACCGACTGTTATGTATCATCATCATCATATCAGCCGAAAGACGTCCACAACTGGACATAGGCCTCCCCAAAGGGGGGGCGGGTTTGCCATAATCGCCACGCTTGGCAGGCGGGTTCGCCAACCCGCCTGCCAGTGCGCAGTGTATGGTGTTGCGTTTTACAAAGAAGGTAGAATTAAATTTTCATAGAGTCATACATAGCGTGCTATGAAACAACGGTCTATAGCTAAATTTCTGAATAACTACCACATATTTTAAGCTAAAAATATTTACAATTGAGAACACTAAAATACTGTGACGTACTCGTACATAGCACAAACTTGGAATGCGTCGGCTCGGCAAAGTTTTATAAATATTTGGATTGTCAAGTCTGTTTTAACTCTAGAAACTACCAGTTTTCAAAAAATGCTTCAAATAGTTAATGTGATAGAATTAAAATTCTCTCTCATACTACACTCTTTGGTCTAATGATCAAGCGCTTACTAATTTGGAATTCCTCAGTATCCCAATTTTATCGTTGCTAGGATAAATGCATTAATAAGGTCATTTAGAAACGCGAATGCTACGTTCATTACGTACCTATCCCAGTTTACATCCATGTGTGTGCTATTTTAAGTTGCTCATGTATGCAAGTCACACTTCGGTTCAATTCTCGCTTCATTTGGCTCTTACTCATAATATACCTTGGTATGAATCTCACATGTGAGTCTCAGTTCTCTCAATTTCCAGATTGTAGGTAGGTACATGTACTTTCCATATCATCAAGACCGTATTTGCTCAAAGGGTAGGCCGAGGCGTACACCATACACATTTGTGTCCCAGACACAGAAGTGGCGAAATGTATAAAATTTCATCGCTTCTTATGATATGGGTATCATAAGAAGCGATGAAACTTGGCAGTTGGCACACGGGTGAACCATGTCCGGAATTTTTAAATCAGGGAGCATGTTCCCTGGGAATACTTTCCAACCTCTACGCGGGCGAAGCCACTGGCAGAATCTAGTCTTTAATACGTTACAATATACTATTTAAGGTTTACGATATTACAATATAGTCCTATTCAACGTTTCAGGTTATAACGACCCAGACTAATTTTCTTTTCTTTCGTGAGCTTCCTGATGATAATGATAATCCTACAGGCTTTAACGGACTCAATGCTTATTTTAATCCGATTATCCAATTATGTAGAAAGTTCATGCACGAAATAAGCTAAAAATAAACACAAGATTGATTGAAACATAGTTTGCAAGTTACAACCAATATCAATTTCTGTAACTACTGACTAGATTAGACGCGAATGTGGGATTAAGCATAAACTAATTCAAACTTTGTCGTGTTCGCGCCCTCCACATTCACAACGAAGGAAACGTATAGCTGGCAATATTCAATTAACTGTATAACTTAGTAGGTACTCGGAGTTTTTGCAGAATAGTATGTTCCCAAGTAATACGCTCTCTACTTCTATTGAAGTGTTGTTGTCCTATCATAACATCACGGCTCTATTCTCCGAAGTGGTTGGCAGAGCTGTAAATTACTTACACCCACATTATTTCTCGAAGGCTCAGATCAGATGAAGTTTTAACACATCTACCGAGTCATTGATAAGTTCCATGTATTAGGGGGCGAGGGGCGAGGGAGTTCATGTATTGGTAAGCGATGATGTGGTCGAAGATGGAGCACGCTTGCTTAGAAGCAACCTATTCACTCTTGACTTAAAGACTCCCAGGTTGTTATTTGTTGTTATGGCGGCAATATAAGTACACAGTGTGAATTTTTCAACTGTCTACCTATTGCGGTTCTTGAGATACAGCCCGCTGACAGACAGACGGACGGACGGACGGACAGCAGAGGCTTAGTAATAGGGTTACGTTGGTTACCCTTCGGGTACGGAACCCTGAAACGATTTTCATTTTAATATGTCAGTAGCTAGGTAAGACCTCAATATTATACCTACTAGGTACTTTTCTATATGAAATCGTGAAAAATGTATGATGTTACGTTGATTTGATAAATATTTCAAGCATTTTCTATATTAATTTGAAACGAAACATTCGTTTCTTCATTTCCGATGTGTCCTTTTGCATTTCGAGACTTTCTTCAGGATTTAATTCGATTTTGTTGCTTCATATTTCTGAAGGCGTTGTATTTTTATTTGGTAAAGAAAACGCTGCGAATGTGAGAACAAATGTACACTGTCAGATGAAAATAAACAGACAAACATTCTTTGTTTGTTTTGTCCCTTGACTCTACTCGTCTTTCCAGTTTTGATCTGACACAGCGTTTCTGGTATTTTTTCCACGAAATTGAATTATCTAGCGCAGATTATTTGATTTTCGTCATTCCACTTCGGAGCTAAATTAAATTTTAAGTCCTCTTGTTAGATTAAACAGTACCCATTTGGTGGACTGAATGAATATTAGTGGAAGAAAGCAAATATAATTTAGGCAGGTAGGTAGTTGTCTATATACTTCCCTACATATGTTTTCACTAATTGACCCGCGCAACTTCATCTGCTCCGCTCGTATTGGGCTTAGCGTGATGATATTTAGCCTATAGCCTTCCTCGATAAATGGGCTATCTAACATTGAAAGAACTTTTCAAATTGAACCAGTAGTTCCTGAGATTAGCGTGTTCAAGCAAACAAACTCTTCAGCTTTATATATTAGTACTACTTGACCCGCGCAACTTCAGCTGCTCCGCTACTATATGTCTGAGCGTGATGATATATAGCCTATAGCCTTCCTCGATAAATGGGCTATGTAACACTGAAAGAATTTTTCAAATCGCACCAGCAGTTCCTGAGATTAGCGCGTTCAAGCAAACAAACTCTTCAGCTTTATATATTAGTACTAGCTGACCCGCGCAACTTCGTCTGCGTCACATTTTTCATTACTGCTCCGCTCCTATTGGTCTTAGCGTGATGATATATAGCCTATAGCCTTCCTCGATAAATGGTCTATCTAACACTGAAAGATTTTTTCAAATCTGACCAGTTCCTGAGATTAGCGCGTTCAAGCAAACAAACTCTTCAGCTTTATATATTACTAGCTGACCTGCGCAACGTAGTCTACGTCATAATTTTCATTACTGCTCCGCTCCTGTTGGTCTTAGCGTGATGATATATAGCCTATAGCCTTCCTCGATAAATGGGCTATCTAACACTGAAAGAATTTTCCAAATCGGACCAGTAGTTCCTGAGATTAGCGCGTTCAAGCAAACAAACAAACAAACAAACAAACTCTTCAGCTTTATATATTAGTATAGAAGTATAGATACGAACTGATTTTTTCCGAAAATCAACGGTTTCTTTTCCTGGCCTAGGAATGTTGATTTTTCAAAACACCAATCATACAGTTATAGTTTTCATTAAAATTGGGCGCGAGAATTTTTCAGTATTTTTCCATATTGCTTATAGTTTTGGACTTGGCCATCCTGAAAAATACCTACACACTAATCCGGTAGGTACAAGTTGAGTTTTAAGAGCGCACCGAGCTTTTGGTTTAGGTATTCTATGCAGTCCGTGTAGGTATGTGTGCATAAGGCAAGCGAAAACCGTGGGGGAAAGCGAGGCGGCTCTAGCTATAATGGACAGAACGCGCGCTAATTTAGGTATTTTGCCCGTATTGACATTTTGAAAATGTGAAATGTATATCTACGTAATAGAAAACATGTGGTTTTGTTATTGTTCAAAAACTGACTACCTTCCGTGAAGTATTTACGCCCTACTGAGGGTTTATTTTGCCTTTTTAGATATTACTTTAGTTTTTAGGGTTCCGAACATCCGTATAAAAACGGAACTCTTTTAGGATCACTCAGGTGTGTCTGTCTGTCCGTCTGTCACAGCCAGTTTTCTCCAGATCTACTGGACCGATTTTGTTGAAATTTGGTATACATATAGACTTCTGTGACCCGAACACGGAAGCGTTACGTTTGCTGTGAGGGTTTTAATTATATATCCACATATTTTCATTATTTTAAAATATACAGTTTTGAAAATTTTCAAGAAATTAGACCAAAAATTACAATTTTAGGCTGCTAGGAGCAGCTGTGTATGGAGCTATGCGTTTCCGATATGGGCTGACCTCTTATTGTACGGAAATCCTATACAGTGCAAGGTTCGCTTGTGCTGGGGTGTGTGGCTCGGTGTGTGGCCGTGTGTACTTGGAGTCTGTCAGTGTCCGGTGTTCGCGACTTGTCCGCAATCCGTTCGTGCCGGTGTGACTGATCCTTGAGCGAAATAGTGCATAGTTGATAGTTTTTAATTTAGGTTGGTTTTCATAAGAGTATTTTTACACACACATATGTTTAACATATAAAAAAAGCGAATGCTAATTACGTATCGTTTCTTCGGTGCCCCCTTTTCTAGGTATTAATTGGCAAAATTATCACTTTTGGGAACGCAAGTGTAATGACAGGTATGTTTATTTCTGTACCACCCAACTACCTCCAGCCGCGCTGACGTCCTGTACCTGTATACGAAGGTCTCTGTACCACACCTGTACCGTTCTTCTTTCATGATATTCGTACTTGCTGTCTTCGGGATAGATTGGGGTTAGGGATGTTTGCTTACCAGGGAATAAATGAAGATGCAGATAATTTACTGTTAGCACTGCAGCTAGCGGTTTAAGGGATGTTTTTCGCGACTACTATTTTTACATAAAAGTCCTATATTTCTTCTTGCCAATGACTACAAATTCTATTTTTTTGTCTATGTACTAACGTACCATGTTACTTTACCGTAACGAGGCCTAAAAACCACTAACTGTTTTAGTTTATTTTTAACTGATAGTTCAACTTTGACTAGAGTACATTCCTGGTTATATCTAGGCTTATTCTAGGTCTGGATAGGGGTTGATGCACCTGTCTATAAAGCCCCCGAAATTCCCCGTCGAACGGGGTGGAAATCAACCCTTCAATCCTGCCTACTTATGGGCTTGTTGCATTTATCTATCGAAACTATTTACAAGTATGAACTTGTTTACTATTAAGGGTTGACTTCCCGAAAAACTGTGCCCTTAGGGCTGTTGGGCTATATGTCTTACGGTAGGTGCATCATCCCTCTATCCAGATACACATCTTACAAAGCCACCCTTCTAAGGGTGGAAGTAGGTACTATAAGGTCAGAAACCCGGAAGGGGAAAAAATCTGTGATTTTACATTTTTCCAAATTGTGGCTTTATGCCTTGGCTGACCATACATACGTATATATATTTAGATAGGGCTTAGTGCTAGCTTTCTAGTGCTGATTGTCTAAAGCCTGAAAACTTAGTTTTTCTGTATGTTTAGTAAAGGAAGGGGTCTGTAAATGGTGGTTTGTCTGTCCACCCTGTTACCTTTTGAGTAGGTAACTGTCCTGTGTCGGTATATGTGAAATGTCCGATACCTGAGTACCTCCTTTACCTTTAACTTTTACCAGATACCTTTTACCAGGAATGTATAGGGGAGTGTGTAACCTTACCTATCTATATACTGAGCGAAATTAATTTCCACAAGAACATATTATGTGCCTGGGGAAAAACGACAACAAAAATATTAATTTGATTTCGTTACAAAATACTTAAGTTATAACTATTCTATGTCATTACATAAAGCTCGTCTGTACGCGAGTTATATAAACCTATTGTGACGATACCGTCTCGAACACAAATAGTGTCTTCAGAAATGACACCTGCGAATTGTTTCAAAAATTAGTTTTCGCTAGCAGGTATTCAATTACTTATTTCTAGTATCTTCGATTAGATATAATAATAAGGTAGAAGCTAAATTAATTGAATTACCAAGAAATAGTGCTCTAAGTCGATAGTGTTTTCAAAGAAGTAGTGTGACAACGACAAATAAAACGTCATTACTTTAGTATTAGTATATTATGGTAGTAGACCTATGGTAGTTGGCAATAGCATCATATTCCACTAGGATATATCTTGTACATACCTACCTATTGTGGAAGCGTCCGCAGACAAAAATATTACTTAGGCCTTACAAACACATAATTTGTAAATTTGTTTAATGCAGTCCCTGTTTGACTAGCACTGATTTGAGCCGTCAATTTTCAAGCCGTAGGTACCTACCCACCTGACTAGTGATGGGGAAAAGGAACATTCTCACAATGAGAATATTCTCGGAACGAGAATAATCGGGAATATTCTCGTGAGCGGAGAACATACGAGAACTTATGAGAACTTAAAACGAGTCGGTGATCCTTCCTGTTTTAACATGAAAGAAATAACTTTGGTCATTTTTATTTTCATTATTAGATGTAAATTAACATATATTTCATTGTCTATAAATAGGACAGTGGTGACATAACTAGCAGCTATGATAACTTAATTACCTACTTGTTTGATTCTGGACTTTGTAAAAGGATTTATGATTAAAACTCGGTGATCTATTAAACAAAAACAGCCTGAAAATGACTTCAACATAAACCAAAGTAATTTAAATAAGAAAAATACTTTAGCAAAGATTATAGAATCTAGAAGTACTTACCTCCTATAAAATGCTATGAATATGTGATTTTAGTAGAAACCAACCAAGATTGAACCAAGATTAAATCAACAGAAATTAATATGACGTTCCTATTTTTATTTTATTTTGTCAATTTTTTTTTATGTGTCTTGTGCGAGTCCCAAATAAACATTTTTCTTTCTTTCTAAGAAATATCTTCTGGCGTATATCATTCACATCTGGAGTGAGGCCATCGAGAAACACGGGAAGGCACTTATGGTCTACCTAGACATCTCGAAGGCCTTCAACAGGGTCTAGTACGATAGCATTATTGGCAAGCTTCCTTCCTTTAGTCTGCCTGCCGGATTGTGTGATTGGATTTAAGATTTCCTGAGGGTTCGGTCTATCCGAATGGTCATAGATGGCTGCTCGTCCGGACTGCTGGATATTAGTGCCGGGGTTCCTCAGGGGTCGGTGCTCTCGGCAACATCGTTCCTGCTGCTTATTAATGAACTGCTAAAACCCGGTACCTTTGGGTTTGCAGACAAAAGCACTGTTGCTGAGAGATACGTGTCCAATGCACGAGCTGGTTGGTCGCAGGTCCAGTCTCTCCGGGAGGCTATGGTTAAGCACTTGAACTTGTCCTAACAGGTTGTCTCTGAATGAGGCAAGTTCAATGCTGCTAAGACCCAGGCGAATCTTTTTACCGCTAAAAGGAGCCATTTCCATCCAGCTCCATTTTTCCGAGGTGTAACCGTGGCGATAACCGACCGACTTGAGCTTCTTGGTGTTACGTTAACATCTACCCTCAACTTTGGCCCTTTCATAGAGGCAAAGGCTCAAGTGGCTGCCAAAAACACGGGGATCCTAGCAAAGGTAAGACGGTACTTTAGAATAGAATAGAATAGAATAAGTATTTATTCGCATCAACAGTACAGCTACGCCGCCGCCGCCGTACTTTACGCCGGTACAGCTGCTCAAACTTTATCAAGTGTAAATTCGATCGTGTATGGAGTACTGCTCTCATCTTTGGGATGGATCTGCCAGATACCAGCTTGATGCCTTGACTTAATCGAGAAACGAGCCAAGAGGGTCATCGGCAATTATAGGCTCGTCGAGTTAAAGCATCGACGCCGAGTTACTGTCGGTTTTCTATCGGTTGCAATTTGGGGAATCTGCGACGGAATTGCATAATTTAATTCCACCAAGCCCGTTCCATCATCGGACCACAAGACGTACGGCGCGGTGCGCCACCGGTACATGGTGGACATCCCACCTACATGCACAAAACGTTTTGGGAACACATTCATTGTGCGTATAGCTAAAGAGTGGAATTCCCTGCCAAAGTCTGTGTTTCCTGATAGCTACAACCTGGGAGTCTTCAAGTCAAGAGTGAATAGGTTACTTCGAGCAAGCATGCTCCATCTTCGACTGCATCATCGCTTACCGTCAAGTAAGATACTGGTCAAACGCTTGCCTAACTAGTAAATAAAATCTGGCCAAGTGCGAGTCGGACTTGCGTGCAAAGGGTTGCGAACCAATTTCATTTAAGTAACCAGGTTATTTTAACACTATAGATTTCTTATAGGTTTTCCTGTAATATTTAGGTAAAGAACAATTAATTGCAATTTTTTTTTCAAAATTTCGTGTTCTGTAGTTTCGGAGATAAGGGGTAAACGTTCATTTTTAGCCTAAATTCTGGAATAACTTCAAAACTATTCATTTTGAAATTATGAAAAAAATATAATTAAAATTTTCACAGTCCTTTCAATTGATATGTCGCACGATAAGGTTCGAAATTTTTGAAATTTTCTACTTTGACCCCCATTCTCAACATTTATTTATTTACGTAACGCGTCCGTGTTTGGGTCACAAAAGTCCATAATTATGTGTACCAAATTTCAACAGAGACGGTCCAGTAGATCCAGAGAAAACTGGCTGACACAGACAGACAGACAGATAAACAGACAGACACCCGAGTGAACCAATAAGGCTTCCGTTTTTTTTCGGAACCCTGAAAAAGCTAAAAAAGATGGAATACAGTACCAATTGATAACCAATTGGTACTGTATTTTAGATTCGAAATTCCCCATAATTTAGTTTCCTTCACGAAATGTTTCTAAATACATATAACATACAAGTAACACACTATAGATTTCATCTATCATACAAATTTCAAGACAGGATTAGATTAAAGTTAGGTTTTGTTACTCCGTTTTTAAGTTCTCGTAAATTCTCTGCTCGGAGAACATTCTCGAGAACATATCCGCAAAGTTCTCGCTAAGAGAATGTTCTCGAGAATTTCCCATCACTACACCTGACACGGTTGTTTCGCCCGGAGGACACGGTGGAGCATACGGTGGAGGTATCTCTGCTTGGGCGGAGCACAACCGTGTCCTTGTAGCGGCATCGTCCGGAGCTAGAGGTCATGGGAAGCAGACCTTCTGCGAAGTAGTAATGCAAGCGAAGGAGGAGGCGGGCCGCGTGAGGGAGATGCAACCCTCAAGCCCCAGCTGCTGCAGCAGAAGAAGAGGCCCTGGGGCTTGTGAGTCGAAGGGCGATATACCCGGCCATCATAGGCGCGGGCCTGCAGACGGAAAGCGGTGGATGGCTCGTCGTCCGATAAGGACCACAGGTCGACGGCGCGTTGTGTTTCACGCGCGCCTGATAGAGAAGTCAACATAATTGACGGAGTCTGCTAAGTCCAGTCTGCCAGGGTTGCGGAATTGTTCGAAGAAGTTACCGCGGCTCTGGAACGTAAAGGGCATTTGGAGGACCACGGCTGGGTCAAAACCCATCCGTGGTCCTCCAAATGCCTTTTGCGTCAAAACCAAACCAAAGTCATCAAAGTCAGTCAAGTTTGACCAAAGTCAGTCATTGATGATTTCGCATCCAAAAAAAAAATTACAATACATGTAAATCTTTGTTGTCATCATAAAACATTGTGCAATGTAATATTAGATATTACAAAAGTGAAATTACGTGACACCATCCAAAAACCGATGATTCGAGTCGGTTTCTGAGATAAGAACTTTTCAAAAAACCCCGTTTTAACTGTCCACTGGAGCGGAGAGGAAAGTCAGCCTAATGTCAAAGATAGACAGATTTCCCAAAGTAAAGTTACACAACTACATTGTTAATTCGGAAATCGGAGGTTTTGGCTTTGCCCTAAATTCTGATATTCCAGTTTACAGGCACTCGACATTAGTATACAAAGAGGGGAGTTTAGAATAGCGCGCTAATTCCTGCCCTCAAAGAAGATTAGTGCAAATTCCGAACACTAGTAATGGCTTTCGTGTTGCAAATCGGAAAACTAATGGAACAATTTACGACTGAGCTATATAAATATGTAGGCCAAGTATTAATAGAACTTCCAATATTGCTGAAGAGAGTCTAGATCGAATGGGTTGTCGATTTGTCGTTATAATATTGAAAGAAAATTCGTTATCATGGGTTGAATTTATTGAAAAGTTGGATTCTTGATTGTAGTGTTTTGTTTGATTAGTGGGTACTGCTGTGCTAATGCTGCTACAACTGTAATGAGATTTTTAGGGTTCCAAACATCCGTAAGAAACGGAATCCTTATATCACTCAGGTGTCTGTCTGTCCGTCTGTCACTGCCAATTTTCTCCGAATTTACTGGATCGATTCTGATGACATTTCGAACACATATGAACTTCTGTGGCCCAACCACAGACGCGTTAACTAAATAAATAAATTTTGGGTACGGGGTCAGCAGACTGTACCGTGCGTGTTAGGTACTTACATATGAAATTAAAGGGTCTTATTGTGTGGGTTTTAAATATATATTTTTTTTCATAATTTTAAAATCAACAGTTTTGAAGTTATTTAAGAAAAGAAAATAGACGAAAAATTACCATTCGCCCCCCCCCTTATCTGCGAAAAATCTGAGCCTAAAATGTAAAAAAAATGCAGATAATGGTTCTTTACATGTAGAAAAATCTATAAGAAGTCCAAATAACTTGTTACAAAAATGAAATTCGTTCGGCACATGCAGCTAGCTGCTGATAACTTTTATTTTTATCAGACATCCACCACACATTTTTGTGTAAGAGGACTAATCAGAAAAATAAATTTTATCTAATAGTTGTAACACTATTATTGTAATCTAGTAGTACCTATCTCCGCGACTTCGTACGCGCATATCCCGTTTTTTTCCGTTCATGTGTAGCCTATAGCCTTCCTCATGAATGTGGCTATCATATGCAAAACGAATTTTTCAAATCAGACTGGTAGTTCCAGAGATTAGTGCGTTCAAACAAAAAAAAACTCTTCAACTTCATTATGAGTATAGCTTTCCAAAGATGAAGATGGAGCAAAAGGAACGATTTTTCTTAATTCTTTAGATTACGAAAAGAAATCCCGCGGGTAAAGTTCGTATCCAAATAAATTCTTGTGTCCATTGAAAGGTTAATTAATACGGTCGTTAATGAAAATGCCTTGTATGCCAGCAAATTGGTTTTTATCAAATATTTGTACTTCAACGTATATTTAATTCCAGTTCGTTATTTTAACGAGTGCCATTTTTCATTCAGAGTATGTTTTGGGTACTTATACATTTATGGTCGGAAGCCGTTAATGCATAGTTAAAATCTTTACAATGTGGACCGAAGAGAAAGGGTTTCGTGAAATTGGACTGGGGTCATAAAGATCCATATTTGAATAAAAAATTGTGGGACATCGACTTTGAAGTGACAGTCGAAGTTACTGGCCATTTGGTATGAGCCGTTCTTTATAGAGTTAAACATTGTTTTGTTCAGTTTACGTACGCTTTACAATTTGGCATACTTATTTATTCACGTTCCAGAAGCTGTGACTAGTCAATTATTTTGATCATAATCCGTTTTGTCTTTCCAACTAGGTTGTGGGGTGGTCGTCCAATCTAACCAATGCGGCTGACTATCAATATTTTACACTAAGCGAGTACCATCTGACCTCCACGACCCAATTACTGGGTGAAACAGACATTATTCTATAGTCTGTTTCGTGTTGATAGAGTTGTTTTATTTTATTAGGCTAGTCTGGTGATTATAGTCAACGTTCAGGCCATAAATCGTTATCGTAAAAAGGCAGTATAGACCTTCTAACCCGTTGACACGAATAACGTTTTTGATCACACTCCACTTTTATTATCTGGCTCCAACTTGAAAATAACTGTGTTTGCAGGCGTGCCTGCTAAGAATTGGATTCTGGGTTTGATTTCCATGTCGGAAAAAAGTGCTGGGTTCTAATTTCTGCGTAGATGCCATGCTTTTCCCTATTAAAAGAGATTCTAGTCCTATTACCGGTAAATTGGGAACTTAGAAAACACCAATCCTTTAAAATAATTCAGTCGTTTACGTAATGATAACACGGAAATATTTATATTACGACCGCGCCGTCAATCTGCGGTCATAAATATAAAATGGCAAGTGTCATATTAACTGGCATCGTTTGGTCATCGTCTGACGAAACAGCGACCTATTTATTTAGAACTTGTTTATGCCAGCTTGCTTCTCTTGGCTTCGTCCTGAAAATCGAAAATTATACCAAGGACTACTCCCATTAGTGGCCAAAGTCCTATTCTAGAAAATGGTCAGTCAGTTTTTAACCGACTTCAAAAAAAAAGGAGGTTCTCAGTTCGACCCGTATGTTTGTATGTATGTTTGTCCGCGATTATCTCGAGTTTGGCTGAACCGATTTTAATGCAGTTTTCAGCAAAATATTTGCTACATTCTGGAGAAGGTTTTAGTATATAACAAATTGATATCCCGTGTCGTTAGATCCGTTATTAAGCGATATATTAGTTCAACTAGACCGGTTTTGTTGATGCGGTTGCAATAAATCAGGTTCTACTCAACTGATTTTGATGCGGTATTAAGTAATGCATTACTAATATCCTGGGTTTTTGTGTCATAATAATCAACTTTCCGCCAAAATCTGTTGTGAGGTAGCTACGATTTGTTATGTTCAGTGAGTGGTACGCAATTGTGGTTTGTAATTTATTTATTACACACAGAACCTATTCTATAGACATATTCTATGGAGGAGCTCGTAGCTAAATAACAACAGCCACACGGGTCGATCTTCAAGGTTAAGCAACGCTTGCCAAGGTTGGTCTCTGGATGGGTGACCATTTTAACATACTGCATGCTTTGAAAAATCGGGTTTTTCTGTCATATGGCTACTTGTGGACAATGGCGTGGAGAAATCTCTTTACATCGGCGTCTACCGATCGCACAGCGGTGACCAGAAGACAACAGCGCTATTTAATTTCCTCGTGGAGTTGACCGACGTAGCCCAGCAACGGTACCCCACAGCGAAGCTCATTTTTCTGCGGGACTTCGACGCCCACCATTAAGAGTGGGAAGAGTTTGCATTAACGCTAGATTTAACTCAGCTGGTGAATGCGGCAACGCGGGTACCGGATGTTAACGCCCATGCTCCATACACCCAATTGCTTGGAACACAGCGCGCCGTTGACCTGGGCCTGGTTCTGATCGGACGGTGAGCCACCCAATGCTCACCATCCGCAGGCCCGCGCCTACGGCAGCTGGAAATCGCCCTGCGACTTCGACGTCTTCTTCTGTTGCGGCGGCTGGGGCGTGAGATTTCCCCTCTCTCTCACGCGTTCGGCTTTCTCCTTCACTAGCATTACTGCTTCCCAGAAGGAGGTGACCGCTTCCCATGCCTCCTCGCACGGAACCATGGCGTGAGTTAAGGCCGAACACGAGAGGTCGCCGCCACCGATCACCTCGACCAGGACACAGCGGTGCTCCATACCAAGCAAGGCAGACCTCCACCGTGTCCTCCGAGCGATCTTCGCAGCGTTGACACCCGGGCGTATCCTCCCGCCGAATTCGAAACAGGTATCTCCCGAAACAACCGTGTCCGGTGAGTACCTGCGTCAAGCGGATCCGGATTCCAAATAATGGTAGAAGGGATTCACATCGCCGTTGGGTCGACGATGACGTACCTGGGTCTCGTCCGCGACAGCCGGTGGAACTTCGCATTTCCGATGTTTGGCTCCAAGACTGGGACGGGCCGGGGCTGCCTTCAAGCGGCTTCTGCCCAATCTAGGGCGTCCAAACGTCGTGCGGTCTATGGCCCTTTATGGGGCGCCGGTGTGGGCGCCTACTTTGAGGAAGTGACCTTTAGAGTTACCGGATGGGAGCCCTAGAGGCACGAGACGTGTATGGCGATACGAGTCAGCAGATTGGGATGACTTGCGGCACTTTTTTGTTTTGGATGGCTCAGCTAAGTATCAGCTTTCCGCGCTTGACTCGGTGGAACGCAGAGTTAAGAAGCTGGCGACGTAAAATTGCCCCCCCTCCCCCGGTTAATACCCGGATAGTGATTAATTTTCTTATTATTAGGTATTAATTACTTTTGGCCAGAAATTTGCTTTACGGGGTAGGAATAGAGATGGGATTGGGACTGGATAAGGATAGGGGTGGGGTATATAAAAATTATTTTATGCTTTTCAGTGGGTTGGATTTTTGAAGGCGCTTCCATTTAAAAAAAAAGAATTTAAATGAATTAATCATTTTTGTTTTGTTTTATTTTTATCCAAATCTATTTAGCCGTTAAACCCGAAGAGGTAACGAACAGTCAGACAGACAGACAAAGTTACACTTTAAATTATGCTAAGAGATTTACTGCGATAAAAAGTATCGGATGTGTGTTTTACTTCAGCTTATAATCTACATTTCATCTAAATTTTAAAAAATTCTATATAAAAAAATATAACCGACTTCCAAAAACAAAACACTACAAAGTATAAAATAACTTTAATTTCGGAAGTCGGTGTCAAAAAACGAAATAACCTAAAACACCGATTTTTTGTAAAAAAGTTTTTTTTTCACTTTTTAGTGGTACCTGCGTACCCATTCACAGCGTACCGGCGTGATGTTATGTTATGAACTGGGGCCTATTTAATTAAACTTACTTAGTGCTTTCGGTGTAAAGGTCTCGTCAATACGAATGAAATAAGCCCAAACACTTGGTAGTTCCTACATACCGATGAGGAGTTCCCTTGACTCTCTGTCGTCTCCATCATCAGGTCTGATCCAAACCTATATATTTATATTTTCGCGGTCGAATTGAGAACCTCCTCCTTTATTGAAGTCGGTTAAAAAGCATTAAGTCCGTGTGAATCTGATCACAAACAAAGATGTTTCTTACAGATTTTGCAACTCCGTTTCACCATCTTCAGCACATAATTTTGGTATACTTACTTCCCTATACTTTATTGTTTTAATCATAAACGAAAAATGTTCAAAAGTTTATTTAGCTTGGGCGACTGGGAGTTACGACATGAGTCTATGAGTGAGTCAGTACTGTTCGTTTGATATACGTAACTAGTTGACCCGCGCAACTTCGTCTGCTCCGCTCCTATTGGTCTTAGCGTGATGATATATAGCCTATAGCCTTCCTCAATAAATGGACTATCTAAAACTGAAAGAATTTTTCAAATCGGACCTGTAGTTCCTGAGATTAGCACGTTCAAGCAAACAAATAAACAAACTCTTCAGCTTTACATATAAACCTGTGATAGCAGATATAAGCATCGGTATGTATTGTGTAAGGAAGGACTTAGGTTGGTTCCTAAGAAATAGCTACGAAGAAACTTGATATGTGTGACTCCGCCTCATATATTTTGTATTAGATGTGGATGGATATATTTCCACGTGGGTGTGTTGCGTAGGTACCACACGAATTTTTTTCCGTATTAATATGTAGGTATTATTACGTTCACTTTAGGCTAGTGACAAATAACATTATTTGGATTGACACTGAAGAGTGGTACGATATAATTTTTACCTTTATGCAAATTTTAATTTCAATGATATTTAGCAAACTCGATCAAAGTCAATCTTTTTTGGTCGGAGTAGATCAGGCCTGTAAATAACTGACTACTTTGAGAAGAAACACCGAATCAAAAGAGACTGCCCCTCTTTTAAAGTCTATACAATTAACGTATTAATCAGATTATTATGACAACCATGTAAGTTAATGTCTGTCGTGGTCTTTTGAAGGAAGTACCACACAGATTTGAGTGTATCTGTCCTGACAGTTCAACACACACACTCACTTAACACAACATATAAACACCAGGATCAATAAAAAAATCAAAATTAAAACTATTCGTGTGTGCAGTCACTATTTTTCTACCATATTCTAAACATCAAGTTTAACACTACTTACATCATCTACACGCTCTAATAGGAAACCAAACAGAATGCTCGCATAAAATCAAAAGTTTACCTAAATTATTACCTCTCTATATTTTGTAGAGGTATTTAGGTACTTATGAAGACTTATAAGTTCTTACCTACGTACCAGTACCCTACCAAAACAAAGGCGAACCATTGGGTAGTAAACAGAGACGGCTATGTTCATACTATTGAATGATTTGCGTTTCTTTCGACCTTGGTCAAGGCCATATTTTTGCAAACATGGCATGTATCGTAAAGCGGTCTGCGTCATACTCGGATGAATTATGATTGGAACCGGACCACCTTGATTTCACAATGGTTTCTGGACAGGTTATTTTGCATAGGGATAATTATTGCGTAAGGAAAATCGGACAAGTGCGAGTCTGAGTCGTGCCCCAAGGATTCCGTAGAAAATCTGTATCGTCCATAATGTTTGACATCACCATCATCATCATCATTATGTCATCGTGTCCGTGGTAGGTCGAGACCAGGATCGGTCTCGGTTCATCCATCACGGGAATTGAGTAACGATTAATTTCAAGTATATTTACGGACTCCAGTTAAACTATGATTCTCTCATTTTCTAGAATTCTCTCGTTTTCAGGATTTTAAAGAGACCTCATACATAAAAGGCTTGACCAGTCGGCATGATTGGTAAAAGGGCTGCCCTAACGTACTTCCCTCGTAAAGATTCTAATTTCGCCTAAAAATTGAAGCTGAATTGTCATTGAATTCCTTACGTTTAAATTCCTTATATTTGTTTCTTCTACAGCTTGTGTAGTCACTAAACCCGGTTCAAACTTATTACAAACATGTACTGCGAGGTTCTTGTCCTTTGTTGACTTCACTAATCACATTGTTGTAATTTACATACATTGTAGGTACTATTAGTAACATTTACACAAATGATGTTAGTATGTATTCGAACAGCAGCTCCCAGCGGCAACAAAAGGCACAGCTATTATGCAGTCATGTGTGATAGTTATCACTGATTGTTGTGATAAGTCGGCACGCTATGCTACAGTCGTGTTTACAGACGCCTGTCACAAAGACTATATGCTACTATAGAGGTGTTTTCAGGCAAGCGTCCCTCGTCGAATCGTAGCTGCAAGTCAGTCGCGTTTCGCATGCCCGTCAGACCCCACGCGCGCTCACATCGCTACGAGCTACGCCGTAGCACGTCTCGGACTTTCGTAGCACTAATAAAACTACGAAAAAATTAATTGGTTCGAACTCGGACTTCATTTACTAAAGTTTCCCAGTGAAGTTTTACAGTTTGAACTTCATAAGTAATCTGTGTAAACTATAACTGTTTTAATCGTGTAGTGGTTTAAATATTTAAGTTACAAGACTGAGGATTTGATCAATTCCGTGTATGTGAATAAGAATGTGAACTAGTGAGTGTTTTATGTTTTGAGTTTGTAGTCCTAAGTTTTTTATACTGGTGAGTATGACATATTTTCAGTTAAAATTTCCCATAGTTAAGGAAGGCAGAAGGAATTCATTAAGTTGCTGAAAATTTATGGTAATTAGCATATTCGTTAGGAGCTGACGTAAAGATTGCCTTATCTTGAAAGTAATAATTACGCGTGTAATTTGATTACATTTATCAACAGTTTAATTTCATTCATGATGTGAAATTCACGTACCTATATTCTCTTGTTTCAGCTAGTTTCATTATGTATTAGCGTTATAACTTCATTGATGTTTAGATTTGCGATACTACAGCCACGATGACATACAATCGCTTTATACAAAAGTAGCTTCCGATATCTGTATTTGGAAGTTGAATATTTTCAAACACTAATTCAGACTAAAAACCAGTGAAACTTTGGCATTTTAACTCAAAATACCTAAAACAGAAATCGGTTATAATCTTGAATTTAGAAGTTTCACCAAAACATAGATACTTGAAATCTCATGATGCCCATCTTATTTATTTCACCTGGTAGGCTCATCTTACTTTCAAATTCTCACATTATTTCCAATATTTCGGCAATATACAGTGTTTGGAAATCCAATATTGTTTGTCAAACAAATTACTAATACTAATAAAGCTATCCATCACCATGTGGAACTAATTTCTCTTGCAAAATTATATTAAAATTGTGGGCAAAGTGTGCCCATGCCCAATATATCAATTTATCTCATAACTTCGTGGTTGTTTTTTCTTATAATATGATCGAATAAGAGAATGCGATCCATCAAACGACGTGATAGGTTAATTCATATTAGTGGGAAAGACATTTTAGTACATCTTGTTTATTTGGTACCACTCGTGTTTGGTTGGGTATGTCCAGCAGTTGACTGCCTAAGGTACATCGATTTTGTTTGTAAAGAATGCAAGTACTTACCGTTGTTTATGTTATTGTTTAGGTAAATTCGGTGTATACAAAAATACTTTGTATTTTGTTATTGTTTACACATTCTACCCACGTGTTTTTTCAGAGATTGTTGGTCGAGTTTCGGGCGTAAATGAAGTTCTTTTTGGTCCCAAAGGGTCGGCCTTTCTTGTAACCATCAAATGAGTTATATAATAGTAAACAATAGTAAGCTCAATTGTGTCTTTTCAGTTCATATTTAACAGTAATTCACTTAATTTAGTTAGTGAAACCGCGTAATAATTTCACTTTAATAATTACTTCATTACGGAGGCGTTATATTTTAGTGGACTAAAAGCTTGAAAATTGTGGGAGTTGAGACTTTAATTAAGAGTTACAGCCGTAAAAACCAGCACAGTTTCACGTTATTTATAACTCATTAATTTACGAAATCAAATCATTTCTAACATCATCTACAGACTGCGGTCGCCTTAGTAATATAACGTTCGAACAAACTTATGTAATTATCACGAGGAAACTTTCTGTGGACACCCTTTGGGTAATCATATCTGGTGTATGGTATACTAGTACTAGTTGTGCTTACGGTTCTGCTTCGTTGGCTATTTACTGAAACCTAGCTAGAGATAATTACATTCAAATTGGTCTCGAGTTACTCGAGTCACTAACGACTAGAAAAACAAACCAAACGAACAAATTTTGTTGTTGTGTTTAGATGCATTTAATAAAAGTTTATAAAGGTTCAGTTCAGATATGACAGTACAGAGACAAACATTGAAATAGTCATTACAGATCACAATCACTCATCCGATTTATCTGATTTTTGTTTGTGAAAGTGAAACAGTAGGGAGCTCATGCGTATTTCAAAAGTTCATTTGTAAAGTCAAAAACAGTTTTGGCATAAAGTTTAAATCCATTTGTTCAGTGTTCACACTGGTAAAATGTTCACTTAGCCTCTTCAAAACTATGCTTTATCCTACTGATTATATTACTCAAGTTTGTACTAATCCTTAGAACCACGGTTTGGGTTATTTGATAACCAGAAGGTATTAAATATCAAACATTGAACGCTATTATATTGTACGGAAGCTTATCTGTCTTCAAATTCGGAGGATTAAGTGACAAATTGGTACCCATTAGATGTTTGATGTAGTAAACAAGTGATCGACATTTTGTTCAGGGTCAGGAGTAATGGAGGTACAGAGAACATGCAAAAGGCAAAGGGTAGTTGAAATGGGTCGGGTTAGGGGTCGATTGAACACGCATTAGAGTATTTCAACTGTAGTGTCTAGGTTGGAAAAGTTTTGGAGGCAGGATTGTCTCGTGCAGAGACAACAAGGGCAGTTCTCGTATTTTTTTAAAGGTGCGTTCACATTCGTGAACTATCAGATAGACCTCTAATTTCCCCATTATTGACATTGATTGCCGCTGTGATGGAAAGGATTGCGATTTGAATTTGAAGAATTGGCCTTCAGGCATATAGGTCTATGTATTCTGTAGGTAGGTATGTAATGGAATGTTCGATTTTTATTTGTTTCCCCTAGGCAGTGAGTGTGGCCGGATATTTGGCAACCTCGGAGTAAAACAAGCGTATTCGTACGTAGGTATTAACTCAGCACTTACATAAGTCATCGGCTTTGGCAATAAAAATGTAGTTGTAAAAGTTTATCGTGTCTCGCATCACGTGTCGGTTTACGTTTGGCGCTGTCCGAAATAAAGAGTTATGAAAAGGATTTATGAATGTATTTGTGTTTACATCTTACCCAACTTAAATCTTGGCAGAAGATTTCAGCCGCTTTTTATTCGGTACTTTAATGTGTTACAGGGGATAACATTAAGTAGGTACTACATTCAAGGCCAGTTGGCTAGGACTGAACAGATATAAAAAAAAAGTAGGTATGCTTTGATGTATTTGTTTGTAATATTAAAGCTGGCTTCTGGGTTGAATCATGCTATTTGCCTCTTTGTTCCCCCCATCGCTATCACGTTCGAAAGATTTTGCCAAAATGGGATAAATCCAGTGTTTTCGGGTACAAAAAAACCAATTAATCTAAAAGGGGGCCAACGCTACCACGCTGATATTTCCCGGTCGCACTTCCATACCCCAGTGCTCTATTAATGTACAATAGCTCAAATAGCTGTCAATTCAATTTATTGCGTTGCGCTCTTTCATTTTATAATATTTTCACAAAAATGATTTGCGATATTTTGTACTGAAATTCAAAACACGTGTCCTTTTGAAATAATTCAATGGAGCGACAATTTTATGACAATGTAGCGATACATTCACTTTAAAACATAACTGTATCATGGTTTTAAAGCATTATTTTGAACTGTTACATAAATGAACTTATTGAATTGATCGTCAAAGGCTCACAATGCACTGGAACACTTATCCGCTCGCTAGTGGTGGCGAATCAACTTTAGATTTTATCGATACTTCTGAGCCAGCCTAAGTCAGAACAGTGTAAAAATGAATAGGTACCTAAGTGAGTTGAGCGAACGAAGTTATACGCTCCAGTGACGTTCAAAGTAAGTTTGGGGCTATATATTTGCATCGTAATCTTTATTCACTAAACAGTGGCGACTGAGCATCTTTCGTACTCCGTAGTATCTCCGATGTTTACGGTGACTCATCACATTGTATGTTTTATTGAAAGTAAACAGATTCTTTTAAGATTTTTACGATCATAGAAATAACAGATCACAATAACGCAACATGAAAGGAATCCGGGTTATTGTGTTATCGCTATATAAATTTAAGAAAGACCTTGTGAAATGGGAGCATGAACGCAATTCATTTGAAATTCTCGCCCGGTAGAGGTGGAGAAAAGTGGATAACGATCATGAGATTATAATTCTATTAGCGTCATCATTATTTATCCATTTAACAGAAACGGGGAGTTTTTGCTGCAATATTTATCTTTAACGTGTATTTTTTACCATATCTTAATCTGGCAACTAGTGAAGCGTGAAGAAATTCACTCGACTTAAACGGTCAACGCCTGAGGGGTCATTTTAATTAATTGAAAGCATGTAGCATTTCGCAAGTTTTAGTAAAAGTATTTTAAGGTGAACAAGTTGAGTGAATGGCGTTGTTATTTTAGCAAAGCATTGTAACTCACTCCAGACGTTAATTTGTGAGGTAACGTGTGATGAAGGTCTGACAATGAGGCCCAGGAGACGGGAATTGATGTTGAAAAAAGTTCAATATACTACAGACATACAACGAATTGAATGTGTAAAAGCTACAACGTTACCGCTTCATAATTCATGTTAATGAGTCGTAATATTAATGTTCCTTTTGTTGTATTACGAGTTACAACATTTTACGATATAAATCTACTTTGTATTTTATAGCTTGTTACATTTTAGTGGTAGTAAAGTTAATAAAGAAATATTTGTTCGTTTTAAACGCGCTGCAGTATGAGTAAAAGTACTTGAGGCTTGGATTGTGTCCTTTATGTCTCCGCTCCTGTAAAGGCACAAAATACAAAGTCTAATTTATTCTAATTTCCACAATAAAAGCGAGGTATTTACGAAGACACGTGTTGTTGAGACGTCTTGAATTCTTGGGGCTTTTAGAAACCCCAGTTGAGAGGCACAGGGTCCCAAGTACTTACCAAGATTTGCTTATAAATACCTACTTAGTGAAGTTTGCTGACGAGCGCCTTCGTGGCCAGGTGCCCAAAATTCAATTGTGAAGTTTTTAAGTAACTTTTAATAGCGTGACGAAATAGTTTGCGCTAACATAATTCATTAATGAATAATAACGTATTATAATTTACTATGATAATCAATTTGTTTTTGCAAATAAAAGTCGCGCTCAATTTTTAAAATTATTTTAATATAGATTATTGTCTCATTAAAAAGATATAGGCTTGTACCTAGGTACTTAAAACTTTTCAAGGTTTTTCACCTTGCTCATTGGGAATATTTGTTTAGCTATAAAAGTCATAATGTGTTTTATTAATTATTCCTAAAGGTTTTCAATAGGCTGGGCGTTACGTTAGTTACAACTAACCCAAACTATTAATTAATTAAGTTTGTAAAATACGTAAGTAGTGACAGTTAATAGGTTCTGGAGTTTTTTATGGCTGTTAAAGTCCCTTTAGTGAAATGAAATGATGAGGTCGATCGAAGTGACGGCAGACATAGGTAAGTAGCACTTTGGGTTAGGTATTTTCAAATTCTTTTTTTTTTTCTCAAGTGAATGGCTTTTTTCTAGATTTCTATATTTTCCCACTGCGTCCCACCATCTTTGCTTTGGTCTGCCAAGATGTGCATGATTATTTAAATGCCGAGACGAGAGGTGAGGTCAAAAGTCAAAATCAATAGGTCTTTGGCAGTCGCCAAAATAATTTGTATTAGCCGTTTTTGTCGCACCTATAAGTATTTATTGTCATTCTTAATTTCAAAACCGAAAATAAAACATACAGCCAACCTAAGGCATACTCTATCGTGAACCTTTACGGATACCTACCTAGAAAGTGATATGTATAAGAGAAAGGTCAATATACTTTATTGCAATTTTTTTCTGGCACCTACCATAGTGTTTAGGTAACATTTGACCAAATAATAACCAATATACCTGTATATATTGGTTATTATTTGGTCAAATGTTACCTAAACAGAACTCAACGTCAAGCCCTATATCTGAGTTGAGTTCTGGGACACCCTGTATAGAATTATTCCGTTACTGAGTGAGTGACTGACAGACAACGCAGAGCCGAAACTACTGGTCGTAGAAAGCTGAAATTTGGCATGTAGGTTTCTTAGGGAGTGCAGGGGCGCACTAAGAGAGGATCTCCCGAAATTCCTACGGGAACTGGAAAACACAGGATATATATGCGCGTACGTAGTCACGGGCAAAAGCTATTGTATAAAATAGTATAGGTGCCAGTGCCACAAGGCACTTAGTGGGTAATCTACACTAATATTATAAAGAGGAAAGATTTTTTTGTTTGTTTGTTGGTTTGTTTGAAATGAATAGGCTCCGAAACTACTAAACCAATTTGAAAAATTCTTTCAGCAATGGATAGCTACATTATCAGGGAGCAACATAGGCTATATTTTATCCCCGTGCTCCCACGGGAACAGGAACTACGCGGGTGAAACCGCGTGACGTCCACTAGTTTAATATATTCTTGCTACTGATGACTCAAACAAAAGAAAGGCTTACAGAAACAAATTATTATCCATTTATTGTTAAAATGTATTCCTACATTGTATTTACAAATATTTCTAGGTGTCAGTTAAAACATAATAGGTTTTTCGTGAGGTATACGTTTGGTTTCCTCACGATGTGGCGGTGTTTTCCTTTATTGTTTGAAGCTCGTGATAAATTGAGCACACATGTTTGAAAACACGTTGTGGCCGGACTTGCGATATCGTTGGTAAGATCAACAATTCACAATAGGTAAGTAGTACTCAGGTAGGTACTGTAGTGGTCAAACTACAGTGCCAGTGCTGATACTAGGTTAGGTTATATGTGATAGGTGAGGGATACAAATGTTACGAAAAATCGATTCATATCGCAGCGAGAGTGATGTAAAACTATTTTTTGAACATTGATAGTTCAAATATTTTAATAGAATATCGAAAACAGCGATGATCGATGAATATATCGTGATAGTTGGCATTCACTTACAAGTTTCGGGTCACTAGTTGTAGGTATGCAAGCATTAAAACTGATTTTTACAAGACTTCCATGATTTATACTAATATTGCGAAAATAACTCTGTCTGTGCGTGTGTAAATTTCCATGCCTGAGCATCTAAACCGATCATAATGAAATTTAAAACATCACAGGATCTATATAGGATAGAATACTTTAATCAGCAACACGCGGGTGAAGCCGCGGTTGCAAGTTAGAGTGGAATAAGGATAAGATTCAATTTAAATATGGAACACTGCTGTACTAGAAATAAACAAATAAAAGCATATCAATGAATAAAAACCATAATTATAAAAAACTCGGCTAATGAAAACGAATCCTACTAGGTACATAAAAGGAAACGACACAATAACGATTATACCCGGTAGCTGTGATTGCTTCTACAGTAGGTAGTAGCTAGTAGGCTTCTATTAGTAGGTATTCCTTGAGAAAGCTAAGCTAAGTGCTATGTAGCAACCAAATTACAGAATTAAATTGTATACAAGACCGGACAAATTGCTAGGACGCCCCTACAAGTCCGTTTCCACTTCATTTGATTTAATTCCGCCTATTTTTATTTAAATTGTGTGATGTCACTGCCCGAATAAAGTAAATAGAAGACTTGACAAATGTATACGGAGATAGTGTTTTGTAAATCTTCCGACATTATCAAGTGATTGTGGATTTGTGCCGCTTCTTGTATATTTATATCACAATTATAACATTTTGTAGAGTGAAAATAATGTTATTTTAACTCCTTACAATTGATTTAATTTGTTCTCCTTTGAATGTAAACTACTATCTGTATAGGTACCTCCCTTTTTAGACATAATGCGATAAAATAAATAAATATTTTCAAACATGGCACAGCCACAATTCGTAAACAACAGTTAATTTTAGTGCAGTTAACAACCGTAAAAGCTTACAACAGTATAAAATAACCATAGTAAAGTGTAAATTAACATTTATGTCTATTAAAGTCAGAGTTTACAGAAATTACATAACAGAAGTTTGTTCGAAACATGTGTAGTTAACAACAAAGTTTGGGACAGCATTTCATATATTAAATTCTGTATTAAAAGGAACACCAAACTTGTTTAATCTGTTCTCAGGGCAAAATGAACAGATAATGCAATTAGCCCTCTAATGGAATTAATTGGGGGAACATTAGGGCACGTCATTAGATAAAGTGTTGGATAGGACAATGTGAAAGCTCTACGCGTGTGTATACTGCCTCTAAATTGATTTCTCAATTATCTTAATTAAAACGAGGATCGGAGTAGAGTATGGGCTAAAACTGTGTTCATTTTATGATGATACACGACGCTTTCGGAAATCATTCCTTCCCATTTTAAGTTTGTATCGTGACCTACTTACACGAATTTAAATTCCCTATTTAAAAAATACAAATAAAGCTGCACCTATCGTGATCCAGCAAACTGTAGTGTAAATTATACAGAAATCAATCGGCAGTCGAATTATGAAGTTTCGATGTGTATGCACTTATTTGTTCATGGCCAAGTACAGTCAACAAAGCTATTCAATAGCTTCGTTGACTACATAATAATGCAAACATATATCATCATATCATTAAGATGAGATTCTGTGCCTACCGAAAGTGTATGTAGGTATGTGCACAGTGCAACATTGTACTTTTGTAATCCAGCCAAAAATATCAAAAGTAACTCACGTCCAGTGGTTAGCCTCCTTTCACTTCGACCATGAACCATTGGCTCGACATTCTATAATAAATCGTAATACGTATGTAGGTAGTGTCAATCTTTCATCCGTACCCTTTCTTACAACATAAACCGCAAGAAATTAAAATGCTAAGAGCATTAAAAGACTCTTACACGACTTCAAATACCCATCTGTAATAGTACAGTTTCCCTAAACTGTATAATAAAGAAAGGAAAGAGATTATGAAAGGCTTGTCTTTTGAAGTTTATAACGTAATTTGGATGTAATTTGCAGCACCTTTGTATTTATCACGGTTTCACCGATCTTAAGACGTGAAATGATTTTTATTTTTACTTCGATTTTTAATAAATGAACGGCTTGTTCGGTTTTATGTTAAAAAGTAGATACCTAGTGGGTTTTTGATGCGGTTTAACATAGATAAGCTACCAAAAAGGTCAGTATCGATTGTTTAATATGTTTAGTATGATATGTCGGGCCTGGATGCCGCTTATTTAGTATAAGAATATTCGCTTTATTTTCAAAAGCCATAACGCTCAAATGACAACGTTTCCTTCATATGACACCACTTTACATCATTTTCATTTAATGTAACGTTCAGTAAATAACAACATATGTTAGGTATATTAATTCTCGGTATCTCTAACATTCGTTTAGTACCTATAATGGTTATTTGATGTAATTATCATTTTGCATAACTAACATTTGATTGAACAAAGAGCGAGCGTGGCCAGATGAACTGAGGGTAGGTACTCCGACACGGATAGGTTAGGTTTGAATGGGATTACGGGAGCTGGAATGAGCAAGCATAGCGAGCGAACATAGCTCCCGTGATACTATGCATGTTAGGTTCCTTTTTAATCCCTGCAGACAGAAATAGGAGCCCCGCACAGAGGAGCTTCATCAACTTTCCATAGTCATGACCGCAATTTGTGCCGAATGTACACACCATTCAATTTAAGAAAGTGATCATTAGATCTGTGGCGTTTGCAAACGTCACATCTTATTCGAGACGGCAACATGGCCATAAGTAAGCAGGACGTTTAAACAAATTCCGTGTATGTGTTTCAGGTCTTTGGTCCCTTGCTTTTTGGCATGTCAGTTGACGGTTCAAAATATTCTTTTAAACGATATGAACATTATAACTTTTAATTATTAGTTCAAGTGGATGACGTTTCAACTGAAGCTACATACATGTAATTAAACTATATCTCTTCGATGTTTATCATTAGTGGTTATGACAATAGATGATTAAACAAGTGAAAATGACTTTTTGACTTTGACTTTTGACTTTATATCAAACAAAATAATATCGTTCGTATATATATTTATAATATATTAAAAATAGAAATAGGTACCTAACATTACACACTCGTTGGGTATGCACAGTGGGTGGACACAGTAATTACAATGATATTGATTTTTAGGTACTCGTACGTCAGCCATGTTTTGTTTGGAAAGCGTTGATTGGTTATTGCATATAGGTACAGCTTATTTTTTCAGTACTATCAGAAAGACACGATTTGTGTAAAATTCAACTACTGAAAAGAAAAAAAAAAACACTCACTCGTGGAACTCACTTCCGCTTAGCATTCGAGACTTAAAATTAATTTCTCTTTTTAAGAATCGACTTAAAGAGCCTAACCTATCCTAACCTAACCTATCCTCTATACTGCGATAGTTATATATATTTATTATATCTATACAATTATAGTATTCGGTATATATTTTATAAGTATATTTTAGTATTTTTATTTGTACTTTAGTTTAAGGCAACTCTCCATTACTCTTCTTCTCTTGTCCTTAAACACTATTGTCTACAATTCTTTTTCAATCTCATCACCTACCTAACTTGTGTTTACACACTTAGAGTTAAGAGATGATTTTTTGTGCAATTGACGTGGATGGTTATGAATTACCTCATTATCGTAATTTTCTGGTCCTTATCCCATTTTTTCCCTCAAAAGCGTTTATGGTGCTTAGTGCGTTGAAGTGCCATTACTCCTAAATATTAGAACTGTAGGTATAACGCCATCAATATAAAAAATAGGACACTCCTGTTTATTCCTAAATACGAAAAAGATCGATATCTATTTGTCCGATTGTATCTTCGTTCCATATTGTGCCGAATGTCATTTCCGTTTATTTTCCGTGCAAAGAAAATAAACAATATTGCTCTCTCTGTTTTCAATATAATTTACGAGTATACGCTGGCACAAGCCTTTTATATTATTTTGTATTTATCGAATTTTGTGTAGTAGGAACAGCCGTATTGTGAAACCAAACGCGGAACGTTCAGGTAGAGTAGGGTCTGCGCAGACCGAGCCGCGACGATACGTGCTCTTTTACCGACAGCGATGCAATATATAGCTTTAGTTTCTAGACATAAGGTAGACATTTCAGAGAATTGGAATAGATTTTAGAACAAGTGATCGCTGGTTATCAGCGATCACTTATTCTAAAATCTATTCTTAAAATAAGCGCAGAAAGCTCTATGACGGGTATAATTATTTTATTAACCGACTTTCAAAAAAGGAGGAGGTTCTCAATTCAGTGGGTACTTTTTTTATGTATGTACACCGATTACTCCGAGGTTTCTGATCCGATTTTTGTGATTCTTTTAGTTCGATGCGGAATACTTGCCATTTAGTCCCGTAAAAAATTTATACAGTTTGGTTCAGTAGTTTTTATTTTATGAGCATTTTTGCTTATTTAAATTTTTGCGTAGACGAAGATGTCGTCCATATATCACCAAGTGAAAAACAAAAAACTTTTTACAAAAAAATATAACCAAACAATGAAACGTAATTTATGATGTGGACTATTGACCATATCTTATATCGGAGTAATAATTACATAATATGGGGAATTACGCGACACTTCCTTGATATGAGATAACAGAAAAAGGATGTTAAGAATGGGAACACCCAAATACTCCGAAATATTTTATTCCGAATTTCGATATTCCAATTTTCAAAAGTCCGAATTTCATAATACCTAAGAATTATAATATCTATTATTAAAAATCACGAAACTTATTTTACGGAAAGTCGTAAATGCGATTTGTTTGTTTTCCGATCTTTATACGTTCGAAAAATCAAATGCTCGATTGTTTTTCGGTCCGAAAAACGACATTCCGACTTTCAATTCTTCGAATATACTGCTTTAAAATTAAGATTCTCATTTAGATTCAATCAGTATAATATTCAGTTAGTTACATATTTTAATATCCAAAGATATTTGAACTATTTTCGAAATAACTACGGTCAAAAGACCTACTGTTTAATTTACATAACGAATATTTTTAAGCATTTTGAATCTTAAATTAAAAAAAATATTGTCTTAAACAGTCAATAAGTTTTGCTACAAAAGTAAGTGACAGAAACGAATCGCTGTAAAACCGACTCCACGTAGTCTTGTCTGCCCTACCCCTAGAGTGTAATTTAAGCCCCGCAGCGCCGGAGCCGTGACAGAAACCATGCCTGCTGCATGTTGCAAGCTTGCTTGCATACTGCATGCTTGCTTGCATAATGCATGCTTGCTTGCATGTTGTATATTCTTGTAATATTATACTTTGTTCTGACTAGCAATTGTGTTTATTTGGCTTGCTATTCAGTTTTACAAAGCGTTTTTTATTTAGGAATTCTAATTAATAGGTATTTTAATAATCGTGTTTTTGATGTTTAGAATTATCATTAAGACGGACTTTCTGTTATTGGATCTATTGAAACTCGGTATTTTAAGAATAATAATTATAAACATTAGGAATATTGATATGTCGGAATTATAAAAAAAGGATAAATGATAATTCGGAGTTGTTATATTAGGAATTTTGAACCATTCGGAATTATTAAAATCGGTATTTTGAAATTCGTATTTGTGACTGTCGGAATAAAGTTTTTCGTATTAATGTAGTGTACCAGTTAGGAATACCTATGAATATATGACGCCCTAAGCCGAGGTTCGTACCCGACAGGGGGCACGCTTAGTTTGTAGGTTTTTAATAAGCGCTGGCTGGAGGCTTTCACAAATTCCTCCCCTTATTTTGTCATTTAAACGCAGGCTGATCTTAAGTAAGTAGGTGTTCTGGGGACTACAAAGACAGAAGTAAAAGAAAGCAAGAAAGTTTGAACACTTGAGTACGTTTTAAGAGCGACCACAACGATGTGGAGAAAGCTTTGCTATTCGCAATCCGCTAAAACCAAATACAAAACTTTACTTACTAAGTACATTTTAAGCTTTGTTGAACCAAGACCGAGTTAACAGCGATTCAACAACGTTAAAAGTCATTTTAACCATTAATCGCCTATACTGAAAATTTAACTGGGTCAAACTTTGTATTGGTCGACTGTTTTTAAATATTCAAATCAGGTCATTATGGAGACAGACTTTTTTTCCAGCTGCGATACATGAGACAGAAAGTTGTAGCTTGAGTGGGAAATCAATAGACTCCGTCGAACCATATTTTTTCAGCTTCTATGAAGGCTTGAGTAATCAGTTGCACTACCCCCTGGGGTGCAGCGCGCATTAAAAAGTTTATTAAGTACTGTGGCCTTAGTGAGAGTTTTTTTACATTCTCGATCGCGTTAGCTAGACGTCAATTTGTATTGAAACTGCATAAACGCCGTCTGGTGACTATAACAGAAATTATATTTTCCGTGAAATTTGACATAAGCGAACGTTAACATGATCTAGTACAATAAAAAAACTCGCATTAAGCCATTTGGCTTTTGCCCGCGGCTTTTCTCGCATCCGACTGAACTTAGGTCACGGAGGTCAACTTCAACGGATATCATCTAAGTACGGAAGATATTATAGTGCACAGGTGTGTTCCCAAACACGGGTGCACTCTCTGTTCCATTTCTCTCACAGTCCAAGGAACGGCAATCTGATACGACCGATAGGCACAGGACCAACGGCTTTACGTGCATTCCTTCCTAAATTCGGACTGCTACTGAGAACCTAACCTAATAGAACCTACCTAAGAAGAACTACCGTATTATCCAGTTAATGGTTTGTGGAGGTCTGATCGGCAGCCGCTGCCGCTCTTCGTAAAATACTGGTTTTCAGCTGAACCCGTTTGACTGGAAGCTGACCCCAATATAGTCGGGAAAAGGCTAGGCAAATGATGAGTACCTAATAGAACCTGTATGAATTGTAGTCATGTGCACAGGCCCTTAGTCATCTTTGAGTATCAGATGCATATTCTCTAGAGTAAGTTCAGAAGATTATCAGCAACTTTAAACTGAACGTGAGTCATTAAAGTTTATAGCTGAAACTTTTACGCGGCACCACTTCCAGCGTTTGCATTAATTTTCTTCTTCGTGGTATTGAAAACGCTACGTAATATAAAGATACTATTCTGCCATGGGTAAAGTAAAATATACTAGAAGAAGAATTATGGGACAGTAGTGTCTCTTTGTGAGCGACACAGCAGACAGATGCAACGTGCCATAGCGACAACACCTTTTGTAGAAATTGTTTTACGAATTATAACATTTTCTTGTGAAAATCTTCGCATCGTGTTCGCATTGTCGCGTCGCGTGCAACTGTTCAATAAACGTAAATCCAGAAGCCCATGTTAACCGGTAACTTTCTATGGACTGTTTGGAATAATCCCTTACAAATTGTTTCAGCCTGGAAATCGTAGTTTATGTTACAATTATTCCGGGATATACAAGCCCCGGGGCCAAACCTATGTGTTACGTAGGGTAGGTACACACAAATTGTTTTCCGTAAAATCTGTACCAACATTATTTTGTTTAAAAGGAAAACTTTAAAGTAAAATGAATTCTGTATCGGCGCAATGTGAGGTAAATGGATAAATAAGAATATTATTTTGCGTGAAACGAAATTGTTTGCTAGTGGAATGGTTTCGATTATATTTGTATCAATATTTATACGAGGAGTAACGATCACGAGTTATGACAATTTTTCGTGGAAAAAATAATATGAAATAACTAGCTTCTGCCAGCGGTTTCGCCCCCGTGAAATTCGAAAATTATTCCAAGGGAACATATTCCCGGGATAAAACATCCTATGTCCAATTCCGGACGTGGAGTATCCTTGTGTCAAGTTTCATCCTAACTTACCCAACCGTTAAGACGCGATGAGGTAGCAAACAGCAAGACAGATTGGCATTGAGACGATTTCATAAATCAAAATTTAATAGAAATTATAGTACTTACTAGAAAGAAAGTAATAAATAGACTGAGTTCTGGAGTGAGTCAGCTATTAGTAAGCGTTTACGGTCGAGTATGTTAATATTATAATCCGGTTTATGCATGTAAGTGGGTTATGAGGAATTCCCACGTAGGGTAGAATAAATATAAACCTACTAACGAGATTTGACCCCAATTAACTAACAGATGAACTGGAAATCTACTGGACCATCTCCTTCGGTCCGTCTTCAATTGTGGCAGCTTCTTCGTCCTCCATCGTGGCGTCTTCACACTGGTTATTCTCCCTGCGATCCACTTCGACAGCGTCCACATCAGGGTCGACAGCGTCCACATCAGGGTCGACAGCGTCCACATCAGGGTCGACAGCGTCCACATCAGGGTCGACAGCGTCCACATCAGGGTCGACAGCGTCCACATCAGGGTCGTCAGTGGGACTAGGTTCTGGTTCGGACATCAAAATCACCTGGTTTTCTGGAATGAGACCGGATATAAATATTGGAACAGACACACCAGCTTGTACACTTTCCTCCGTTCCGTCCAGTTCCGTTTCGTCCTCGATTAGGCTGCTCTCTCCACAGCTCTGCAGATCATTGTCATCATAGTCATCGTGGTCATCATATTCTTCATTGTCATCGGATTTAATTTGTGAATCTTCAATTTTCACGCTAGAATATAAGATTGTATCATTATCGATATTCACAAGCGCCCCATCTCTTGCTGTCCGCATCCGTCGGATACTTTGGCACTCGTCTTTTCAACAGAAATAAAACATTTTAATGCCCTTTGTTTGCAAGAAATACATTTCGTTCTCGTTTCTCATTTTGTCGCATAGCAATGCAAAATCAATACCGTCATGGTACGTGTAGTTATAAAAGTACTTGGCTGCGCTTTCCAAAAATACGCCCAAAATTAAAGCGTAATCGCTCTCACGCCATTCGCTACTTATAGCGACGAGCCTGAATTCTGCTAAGAATTCTTCAAAGCACACTCGGTATATACCGGTATATAACATGGACATTTTTGTCAGTATAAAATATCACTTTACATATCAAAACCACTTAACTTTATTATCCAGGCGTTCATCTAGCTATCGCCTGATCCTCATCAACATCTCGTCATCCTTCGAGATGCTTTATAAAACATACACACAGGTCATCATGCACGTTTTTTACGCAGTGCATACGCGAAATTATCTTCATACAGTGTACGCCCTGTATACGCGGAAAATTACCTTTAATTTACTATTTACTATTTACCCGGCGCCTCCACCAAATGTAGACGTTCAGGTTAGGGCTTCTGCAACGTCTGGGGATCGTTATAAAATCAAATACTTTTGGTGATTTAAGAGATCATTATATTGAGGTGGTGCTCCAAAGAAAACTTTTACAGTTCTGTCAGAAAAACAAATCAATCCTTTATATGTATGTCATTATTTGAACCTATTCTAAATTATGAACTATCCTTTTTAATTCTTCTAAAGCTTTTTTATAATAAAGTTGATGGAGGTCTAAACTCACACATATGTGTAGGTATGTAGGTAGCTCGTCACAAGAGCAGAAGAAGATTAATAGAACATGGTTGTATCTCATTAGTCAAACTCACGATAAATACCTAGGTGTATCGTACCATAAAACATTACAGCTTAAAATAGATGCAAGAATTAGGTGTGCAAACAGAATAACCGCTCTCTTAATGAATATGCAAATTGCGAAAAGTTCAAATAAATATATGCACTGTGATAAGATATCCTCCACACAGTTTGTGCATGTTATCAGTTATCTAGTACATCGCGGACACTGTGTAACTGTTCGTTTTGTGAGCCAGACTAACAGGCGATACACCTGGCGTTTAGAGATTTTGGTCCAGATACTCGTAACTAGGTATAAAGAAAAAGTTTGGGCGATCAAAAACAAATTAGTATTGTGGCTGAGGGGAAGACTTCTCTTATCTGCTGTCGGATAAAGAAAGAGGATAACTAGCTACGAGTACATCATATTATACTTTGTATACATATGTCAACAAGTAAAACCAATCTTTTTATTTACTGTGGAGGGCTAAACAATATGGTTTCAATGATGGACCTCACTGTAAGCACAAATTTTTAATTTTCATCTTTTTGATTGAAAAGTAAAAAAATATTGATTGAACAGTAAAAATTGTTCATTTAATATTCATCCAGTGGACGTTTATAGTCTTAATATTCAAAGAATACTTCCCTGATGTGGAATCAAATAATAAAATCTTACACAAAGGACGGCAGCCCTCAATCGGGGTCAGCGGATATTCAGAATCGATGGGGTAACCATCTTGACACTTTCCCGGATTGCGATTTACAATTTCAAAGCCTTCATTCACTGTGAGCATAGTCAACTTGAATACAAAATTCACTAGCAAAAATATATGAATTCGAAAACATTATGTATAAAAAAACACCGGTAGCACTCCGGGAGTGCCGGCAGAAGTGAAAACTTTAGTATTAACGTTGTGTTTAATTATAAGTACAAAAATACTATCATTTATGAGGTAGAATACAATGTTTATTTATTGCGCTATCGTACACAAATATGACAATTTACATGTTATTATTCATAATATTATATCGTTATTTATTTATATATTACATTAATTTTTATCTCTTAGAAAAATCAACTTTCATCCATAATTTCGTAATTCCGTAATTTCGTATCCTTGGATACGCGTGGCACGCTGTACATAAACACAGACGGGCATTCGCGCAAGCGCCCTGTGCCGCCTAAGCGGAGCAGCACACTCAGGCACGGTAGAAAGAGTGGGAGATACTAGTTCCTCTCCCTTCCCCTCGATCTTACGCTTTTTCGATCAGCATCACGTGACCCTGACGCGAGTCCGTCTTACGCTTTTTCGATCAGCATCACGTGACCCTGACGCGAGTCCGTCTTACGCTTTTTCGATCAGGTCACGTGTCCTGACGCGAGTTGAAGATTTTATACTCATTACAGAAAAAGTGCTCAACGCCGCTAAAGAAGTTTTCACTTCAAAATCTGAAAAACAAATTGATCTATAGAGGATTGAATTTAAACTTCATTTTCAAAAGCCTAATACGTCGATGAAGTCCCCAGAGGAATTTGAGTCCATCTTTGAACTTCACATGTTTAGATATTAAAAGAGAAAAGATTTGAAAAAAGTTTAAAAGAAAACACATTTGTCATAGCTGAAGAATGGCACGAGAGTTTTTATTTTTTTTTTTTCTTGGGAAAATAGAAATAAAGTGTAACATTTTCGAGGAATAATAAATTAAGTCTAACACCAAGAGGGCCGTAGAAGAGATATTAAATTAATTCCGTGAACAACAAAAGCATTTAAATGAGGATTTGTTTCAAAGTCTTTTCAATGACAAATTTCGGATACAATATTGTCCGCAATAGTAATGTATATAAGCATTATAGTGGCTTGTACAATGAAAGACAAAGTTAGTAAAGTGCTCAAAACTTTACAGTTGGTAATAGCTCAACTTTTCAATCATAGTTTGAAAGTAAATTATTGTTGTTTTTGTTAAGCTTGATAAAGTTTTATTGCTATGATTGAATAACTGAGTAGTTTTTACAATGAAAGGAAATCTCTTCTTCTGTTTGTCGTACGGAGCTACTGTAGCTTGAAGTCAACCTTGACTTTTGACCACATGTAGATTTTTGATCAATCATTAAAGAAAACTACTTATCTCCGTCCCTCAGCATAACCTACACGCGCGGGGTTCATTATCACCCTATTGTGGTAGACATAGGTTGGATCTATCCATAATAATATTATAAATGCGAAAGTAACTCTGTTTGTCTATTTATCACCATTTTGATATCGATGAAACTTGGCACAAGGGTAAAACGTGGCCTGGATTAGGACGTAGGACACTTTAAAACCCTGGGAGTATGTTCCTTTTGGAAAATTTCCGACTTTCACGCAGACGAAGCCGCTAATACACACTAGTTACACCAATATTAAAAAGAGGAAAGATTCGTATTTTTGTGTGTTTGTAACGAGTAAACTCAAAAATGCTGGACCGATTTCAAAAGTCTTTTGACCACTAGAATGCTACATTATCCCTGAGTAACATAGGCTGTATTTATTACTAGAAAAAAAAAGGAACTGCAGCGCGGACAAAGTCGTGGGCGAAGTGTACTTAATAAATGTTTCACCTAAATACAGATGGTCATCATAATTGTGACAATTGTTAAGATTACGGTAAATAAATGTACAATACTATTGTAATAAATGAGGCGATAATAAATGTAGAGTGTGCTACGCATAGATATAAAAGTAGATACTTTACATAAGGACGCCTATGAAATTAATTAAACAAATGGTTTAGCTAAGCTTAGTGTTAGCACAGATATCATCTTTGCAAAAGCTCTTGGGTTACAGAAATGAATGTATTTCAGCCTAATAATATAAAGCTAAGCAACGGTTTGGTACATAAATTAATACATTTCAGCTTATTACTAAACTAGATGGCAGTTTTCATTTGATTCGTTTAGTATAATTATGTAGTAAAACTTTGTTTGCGCGTTTAAATTCTGTCTTATTGTATGTATAGATTTTGGGGTTGGTCCCATATAAAAGTTGTTCATAATGATGAGTATAATGAATGAGGTATTGCGTTTATTATGTTACAGGTTGTTACCATTTCCTTTGTTTGTCCGAATCCTAACAGCAAATATATATAATTACTAATTAATAACGAACAACACGTGTCTAAATGTGACGAAGGTTTAATTAATAATTTACTGGTTTAACTTTTTTGATAACAGTACCAATACCTGCTATACAAATGTCAGGAAACATCACTGAGTAATAATTCATAAAATTTTGGTCTCAAGGTAGTAATTACATACCATTTGACTTTGATTTTGAGATTTTTGCTGAACATGAGGTGCTGGGTCCGATTTTTGGGTCACGCATAGTGTTATTGAGTTTTTACATTCAAAATTACTCAGTAACAGGTCTGAGTCTAGATTTCTGTCAGGCTTGTGACACAAAGTTATGAGTAGCCAAATCGCTTAATTGGTCATTTCATGAACTGGTCGGGCATTTCACATAATGGCCACCACAAACTTAATCTAACCTCGGCCACGTCATGAAATGGCAAATTCTACGATATAACTTCGACCTGTAAACATATCAAAGCACCCTATATCGCAGTCCTACCCATCAGACTATATAGGTTTTGTTGTCACAGCGTTTATATTTACGATAAACACTAAATATAGAATTTGTAACTAATCTGAATTGGGTGTTGTGTTTAATGTATTCGAAACTAAATCAATTGGAATTTCAAAAGCAAGTATTATCGAAACTACGATTGATTACAGCTCAGACTTATACTCAAGGTAACATTTATGTATGTTTCTTGTTTTGAGTATTCAGTTAAATTGATGCCTCCCGCACCAGTAAAGGCGGTAGGGCTAATATAATTCACTGGCGCTGAAAATACGCTGAGCGCACAAGTTTTGTCATCTCTGCCTTTTAAAGCCCTCAGATTCTATCAGTCGTTAGGGTAGTATCTAGTAAAGTAGCGATTTTGTGATATGAAAATCACCAGTCTATTGGATAAACGTGGTGTATGACAAATTAGTTTCATGAAAATATTTGAGCAGAAAGACGTCCTCTGCTTGACATAGCACCTCCAAGTGTCGCCACATCAACTGATTCTGTGATCTCGAATACAGAAATTCCCGCGGCTTTTACAAGGTCATTGGTCCTCCTTGTAGGAGGTCTTCCAACGGTGCGTCTTCCGGTACGTGGTCGCCAGACTAGAATCATCAGCTCCATCAATCATCTGTTTTGGGAGCAATGTACCTTGTCCACTGCCACTTAAGTTAGGCGACGGGCTATGTCGTTAACCTCGATTCTCCAACGGGTATCTTCATCCATGCAAGGAAACACTGAGCACAGTCCTCTCCATCACAGCCAGTATTACGTTTCTCATTAAAGTCTACTTATTTTCGTGTTTATTCTACCTACTTCTCGCTCTACAGTAAATATCATGACACCGCTACGGGTATCCCCGAACTTAGGTGATATTCTGAATCCCAAAGCGAAAGGATTTGGAAACTTTAGTATTTTGTGCTACAAACTTTGTGTCGTCTTGAAGTTTAAAGAACAAAGTAATATGTTATAGAAGATACACATGTTATGTAATTAAGCTTTTAGTAAACAGTTCTAAACGTTTATGACGCTACTTAACAAGTAAACTTTACGTTTGTTTATATTTTGGTAAATAATTTTATATTTTCTTCTACTTTTCGTGTCGATACTCGAATGATGCAAATGAAATTTTGTGCGATAGAGTTGTATAGGTTACTTAATACTGAGAATCCATTCCTTTCAAATGACTCCTCCCGCTCTATGCGGCGCAAAAAGGAGTGTCAGAATCTTACTCACTAAAACCCATTCGTGTTCCTCCTAAAGCTCTTTGCGTTGCAGGGCCGCGGTGACTCTTTCGGATATATTCCGCAACCCTGGCAGGCAATGACCCTAGCGGGCCCCATCTACTATGCTGGTATCTCCTTGAGGCGAGCGTGGATTACAGCGCTCCGTTGACCCGGGCCTAGTGCTGATCGGACGACGAGCCATCCAACGCTCGCCGTCTGCAGACCTGCGCCTGCGGTGGCCGGGAATCGCCCTGCGACTCCCGACGCCCGGGGCGTCTTCTTCTACTGCGGCGGCTGGGTCGTGAGGTTTCTCTCTCTCTCATGCGTTTGGCTTCCTCCTGCGCTAGCATTACTGCTTCGCAGAAGGAGGTGACCGCTTGCCATGCGTTTCGGAACATTAATTGAACCAGGGCCGGACGTGAGGCCGCCGCCGATCGCCTTGACGACGACATGACGGTGCTCCACCCAAGCAGGGCAGACCTCACCCGTATGCTCCACCGTGTCCTCCGGTCGATCCTCGCAGTGTTGACACCCGGGCGTGTCCTCAAGCCGAATCCGAAGCACGTCTGCTACGGTTGCGGAATTTGTTCTGAAAGAGTCACCGCGGCCCTGGAACGCAAAGGGCGTTTGGAGGAACACGGGTGGGTTTTAGTCAGTACGAGCACAGTCTGACACTCCCTTCCGCTGGTTAAAGCTAGTATGTAATCATACAATTGGCCTTGTGCTTGACACATTTTTATTACAAACTTGTTAAAAACCTACAAATTAAAATAAACAGGAAAAGGAGACGGAATTCGGCTAACCCTCTTTTGACAGATTTATTTTTCGGTCGAAAATAATTTACATTCGGAAGACATTTTTCTTTTGGCTCTAAACAGATTTTAAGCAATTGAGTTTAGATTTTTTATACATTGTGTTTGAAATTATGGATACACCCTATATTTGTTCAACCAGATTCTGAATTTGAATAGAAGAATAAAATCTTATTGTAACATAATGGTATTAAACATTACACTTATCACATGCCACCTAAATGATGTCAAGCCTGTTTTGAGAAGTGTACCTTTAGTACCTGAACCCACAGTTTGCTACCCTGAATATGTTTTGTATATCTGGTAAATTACATTTCTTCCTCCTCAACCAGCGCTGAGTTATATACTTTTAAATTTCGCAGCCTATGCTGAGATAGGGACCTTTTTGGCCTCGCACAGACTAATTTATTAGTGATTAAGTAATAGACTACTTTTAGTTTTAATTAATTTTACATCTGTCTGTTTTGTGCGAGTTCCGAATAAACATTTTTCTATCTTTCTTTCTTCTGAACATCTCTTTCTTGCGCGAGCTCTGGCCATGTTTTACCAGAAAACGTGATCAGATCGTCTCACCATCTTCACCGCGATTCACTGGTAGGCGCCAGATAAATTTGCAATAAAGTACATTGACCTGTCCCTTTACCCGAACAATAAATTATGAAAACGTAAAGGATCATGATAGAAATCGATTCCGGACTGCTTTCTTTTATACCTTTCCTTTTATTTTTAAGTGATTTCTCCTATGTCGTGTGACTGTTCTACTTCACCATAGTGAAGGAGTGTGTGGAGTGTGTGATTAGTGAATGGAGTGAGACAGACTGATATTTTATTTTTAGAGAAAGCGAGACGGATAGTGACGCCAATGCATGATAGTTAATTGATTAATTATTTTGATCAGATTTTTGTGATACAATCTGGCAAACACACGATGATCTGGGACCCAGATCACCGTGTGTTCATCAATGTGGTGTACATTGATGAACACAGTAAATTAATCATTTGACTAAGTAAGTAACTAACTAAGTGGCTAAGTATTCCTATTATTACTTAACCAAGTAACATGGAAATTTTATTTTTATTTTTGCCTGAACGGATATAAACTAGCCTATCGCCCCGTACCCGCTTGACGTTGAGTCAAGCAATACAAGAATTGCTCGTTTAAAGGTGTTAGATAGATAATCAACACTGTCTCATCCTTATCACTATTTGACAGCCAAGCGAGTAACACCAACCTTCATTTATATCTAATTCATAGTCAGGAGATAATGTCTTCTCGTATTTAGCACATTATCATTATATCGAGTCGAGTCGTAGCTTGTGGTGTGAGTGAAGCTACGTAATTGGAAATTGTAACGTTACTTAGTGAATATCAGTTTCTAACATACTGCGGAACGCGGATGTTATTGACATTGCTAATTGTGTGAGCTAACAAGCTTTTACATTGGCCGGTCCTGTGCTTCTCGCAACCAGTCCTGCGGCCTCATTAGATCATCGGTCCATCTTATGTTTGGCTTTCCTACGTCTTTCGACATTCCATTTCAGCCATCTTTTCTGCAAGCAATGAGCTCACTGCTACTTAAGTTTGGCAATTTTTCTAAACAACCATTTTTCTGATATTCTGATCGAATTTGTGAACTAACAGAAAAATGTTTATTTTATCTGAGTCAAACTAAATTAAATTACTGATTGGCCATACTCCACAGACATGATGGGTAAGTACTTTAGTTCTTACCACCTATCTAAGTATTGTAGGATAGCCGCTGGGTACAGCCTCTGGTACTAGGGGCTGTTGACCTCGTATTCAGTAAAATTAAAAAAAAAATCTTGTAAATAATAGCATTAGCAGCCTTATTCGAAAATGGATTGCTTAAGTTTTATATTGAAAACTCCTTAAGTGTCTTATCGTAAATATTGCGATATTATCAAAGCTCGATATATTTTGTGTTTTAGTTTTAAATACAATTTGTTACAAATAAAACAGTTTTTCGTTCTTTCTAAGGTATAATGCACCTTCTTTTCCCATATCGAAACAAACTATACTAAAGTCCATTATAAGGAGTCCATGTCCTGTGGACGTTTACAACCTGCAATTATGATGAATGTGACAAAGACGCATTGTTCGGTGTGCTGCGGACTACTAAAGTTAAATTGCCAATGAGTTAAAAGTACTCTGAATAGGTACGCTTCTCGCCATCAAACTAACAAGTTTGGCCAGCAAAATTGTAAAGAGAACAAATAGTGTACCTATGTTTGAGAATTATTAAAAAAAAGGTTTATTCAGCGTACTTTTAACTCACTGGCAATTTTAAGGAGATGAAAATACTCATGAATTTAAAACACTGATTAAGTTTATGAAAAAAATAAACTTCTGCACATTTACTTCTGACTACATATTATAGCAAATGAAATGTAGGGAAGAGCTGATTTGTTTTTGTGATTTCAAGGTTGAAAGTCAAGAAAGTCTTTAAAATTGTTTTATGACACTTTATTTTCTTGGAACCTTATGTGTGTCATCATAACTATTCTAACAACGCAGTTGCGTTGTATTCTGCAAAAGCTAGTTAGCTTATAAGCTTACTAATATGTTGGTAAAGTTGTCTGACGGGCTGCCAGATGTAGTGTAGTATTGTGTAGCTGTAGAGAGATAATCAAAGAGATAGTTTGTAATGTTTACCGGGATTTGATGTCTATTTCATCCCATGGAGATGTTAGAGGAGAGAATTGTTCTTTAGTTGTTTTTTTTTTTTGTAAAATCCAATGATGCACTTTAAGTTATGATCAAAATCCGGCCCGAGATCCCATTGAGTATTTTTCGCTTTGTCTTATATTGGATTTGGCCATTTACACCCTCTTGAAAAAATCACGCTGTATAATATGGGTGGCAACCCTAGAATATAGGTATCCATCCTCAATTTGAAGAGTTGCTTTTCATGACAAAATTCTTGAACGGATAAGAGTAGCTATCTAATTAAGGAGGTCTATTCAATATTTCTGGAGCGTACTAGACTCGCGAACTATCGAGGCGGATATTGAGAAAAGTGACCAAAATAACCACGGTATAGGTACGACGGATACATACTTTACTAGATTTTTCCTATTGCGTCGCGCCCTTGGTTGATAACATTTTTACGGGATATCTATATTTTATTTCGGGAACCTATGACTCTCAGCAATGGTGAATCATTCTATCAATAAAAGTATTTCGTAATTGGATCAGTGAGATGAGTAATTAAAAAAATAAAACCAATAATTTATCACTTTAAAATATTTTAGGTAATTTACAAAACAGTTTAGCAATCTTGACACGACGATGCCTAATATCTGTTAGACCGAGCACAGTAGATATACTGTGGCTATAGGTACATTTCAAGGTTTTAGAGTGACGAGAAGTATTCAGGAGACGAAACCAAACATTATGTGTCTGTTTGTCTATTCAATGAATCATCATTGAATAGACAAACAGACACATAATGTTTGGTTTCGTCTCCTAAAAAAACAAACTAGTTAGGATATCAATCCTAACTTGTTTTTTTTTATACGTTTGTAAATTGTAATCGTTGGATGTGTTGGTCAGATTATGAAAGTTTTCAACGGTAGGAAGCTATATTATCACTCATCATTTTATTTGGACTCCCGTAAATATAGACGGCGAAAAACCTGCGGTCTATGTAAAAGTCGTCAACTGTAAATAAACGAAATTTTTAAATAAGAATGATGTGCTTGTAGGTACCAAACTAATCAACATGTACATTTCCATCTCAAGTGACAAATTCAGTGTCTACCAAACACACGAAGACTAGGACACATGGAGACTAGGACACACGAAGGTAGAACTGCCCCAGAAAATGTACAGTTCCCCAGGAGAATCAAAATGATGGAGCTAATACTGCAACGTAATTAGTTGTCGTGCGGAGTATTTATATTAAATTGAGTGTGTCAGTCGCATCTATCAAACCGTACGACTCTCGTACGTTTTACGTAGCTTAATTAATAGTCTATACCTAGATTGTGACTGTCTGAGATTAGGAAACCATTTTTTTTTAATACATCATTTTCTTTCAAATGACGATAAAGTTAGATTCACTTGAAAAACAAATAGGTATCTGAAATTTATTTGCAAAAAAAATATCATAAATTAAATTAAAAATATTTGCGACTAATTATTGCCAAGCAACACTACAGTCATCTATATTACTATAATGGGTCATTCAAGAAAGTTTTAATATATAAAGAAACATAGCTGCAGATTCAAGTGGTTGGATCCTATACCTACTATTGTATTGTGAAAGACGATGGATGGATCGTGTACCGTGTTAAATAGTCTGGCAATATTTAGTGACTTTGAAAAGAATATACTACTCTGAAATAGTGCCTTATGTCTACAAATATATTCAGATTTCATCGTGACTTTTAATTCATATGCAGATAATCCTGAAACAGCGAAAAAAGCTTGTTTATGTTAACAACTGTTCTATTTTCTTTAAAGTAACAAAATTTCTAACGGTTTAAATGAATCAATAGTTATCTACATAAAATGATTTTCATAATATCGTGTTAATTTAATAAAAACTTGCTGAATTCAGAACCATTGCTCAAGTTGTAACAACAGCCGATTCAACGCACGGAACTTTCAAAAAGCTTTGCAATGTTAAAAAAAAATAGATTTGGTTTAACACTCCGCAATAAAATATGATTTATAGTCTGCGCGCGCTGGCGGACCGGTGGGACTCTCCGATGCTGGCTCGCTGGATACGGCTGCACGCAGTCATATAATGATTTGCCACCATCATCGATGAGTTCACCTGGATCCACTCAGATATTTAATCATAATTTTTTCGTATTATTACTAACATTAGTTTTTAAGCAATTTTACTAACAAATATGGATCCTGAACAATCCGAAATAAATGATTTATTATTATTATTATTATAGTTACAATTTTTTTTTTATTTTCCTGTATGGAGTCCTTGATATGAGCGGCTGTTGAATTCAATGCGTCAAATGGAAGGGAGGTATCGGATTTGTCACAATAGGCTCGTCCCGTTGATTGCGACCCGGTCTCATTGTACGGCTCGCTTCAATAGGCTCAGTTATATCAATAGACGGCAGACTATCAATTTCTGTTAAGTATCATTGGCGTAGATTTCCGAAGGGTTGTAAACAGGAATAGGCTTTTGATGGACTCTCACAGATGGCCTCAAACACTTAGCGTTTACAAAAATGATTAGTTTTTAGCCTTAGTTTTGGCTCGCCTCTGAAAAGTATATGTTGAGTGCGCTTACGTTAAGGCTGCTCTCTCGAGAAATGCTTAAAAACAGCGTGCAGATGAAGCAACTTTTCGTCGGCATTTACTGAGAAATTACATTTGAAAAAATAGGTAGTAATCTACATGATATGATACGTAATTTGGTTTATCCAAAATTTGTGTTTCGGTATCACATAATAAGAAAAAAATACACCAAATCACCTCCAAATCGTTGAGATGAAACCATTTTACTCCTTAATTTTTTAAGAAAAGTCTAAAAATAAAAATATCTACTGCTTTGCAATACAAACGAAAATAATTTGGTTTTGTTCCTTTTTTAAAATATGTGTTATTTTTTTATAATAAATTAAGAATGCGGGTAGCGGAGTGGCGCGTAGAGGAGTAGTTAGGTCCGTTTATATGCACAAGGTCATTGGCATGTATAAAAGCCTTAAGTAGGCTCACGAAGAAGAAGAAGACCGAGTAACCAGCCAGTATATTCTGTCCACATCTCACCGTGTACACTTAGGTGGAGTGAACGACAAGTGAGTTGTCATTCCATCTTGTTTGTATGGATTGACAGCTCTCTTGTCGTTCACTTCGCCTAAGTTTTCATTTCGACATGTTTACAATCGCAGTGCAGTCAGTGGCGGTACCTTCATACAAGCCCAAAAGCCTTACTAAAATGCTAGATAGAGAATCAATATCAAACCCGAACTATTTAAAAGTTCGCGCGCTTAATTCTTATCAAAATAACACAAAGTATCTACCTATGCCACATTACTACATAACTACACATCGCGATTGTTCGCGCGCAGAGTTTCGCATTTGCAGCATCTACATATAGCTATCTCGCTTACACGCACCGGCTTTTACCGGGCTTTCAAATACTATCTCCGTCACTTTCGCACTTATAGCGATGTGCCGTATAACGAATTCTAAAGCTTGTGTGTCTACAAATCGATCAGTATGGAAGATTAAAGCCGCGCATGCGTATGAAGTTGCACCCGTATGCGTGACCTTGTCACCTTGCCAACTCTGCAGTGTTGCCGTTTTAGCAACGTTGTGAAATCTTGGAGATTTTTGACGAGTTGGTGACTTTTTTTAAGATTTAGCAACAATAAAAACTAGCGACTTTTTAAAATAACGAAATTAAATATTCAAGCAATATCTTAAAAATAAAAAATTTGCGACATCTAGCTAGATTTTTCATATACCTGGCGCTTTTTTTTGCCTAAATGACAACACTGCAACTCTGCGTAAGTAGTTTTTGACACCGGAGTGCAACTCACTTCAGTTTTATTTGCTAGAGAGTTGAAAAGTTGTGTTGTTAAAGTTTTTTGTGTGTTTTCTTAGATTTTCTCAGTGATACAATTGTTTTGGTGACTTACCTACAACAATGGAGGTAATTGTACCTTGTGAGGATTTAAAATGCGTTCAAGTTTTGATTGGCGAAGATAAGGTAAAATCTTTAAACTTTGCTCAGAAAAAACAGTTAATTTCTTCATTAAAACCGACGCCTAATCTGTGTTTTTCTAGACTAGTAAATCGCATAAACGAAATTTAATAGATCAGTGTATAAAACTAGTTGGATTGTTGGCTGTTCGCACACTAATAAGTTGTGTTCGTGGAGCTGCCTATTTTTTTCAAATGAAGATTCCGTTTGGAATACATCTGGTTATAATGTTTTAAATAACATATCTGGCGCCATTAAAAGGCACGCAAATTCCCATAAACACCTGTGTGCAATGGTTTCTTTCGGTAATTTTGGTAAACAACGAATTGAGACATCTATATCAGTTTATGAGAAAATTGCGATGATACATACGAGGGTACCTACATACTCAGTCGAAAACTGAACTTTCTTTTTTTGAAATCGGTTAAAATTTTATTGGGCTTGCCTTATTTTGAAACCCTAGGCACGCCACTGAGTGCAGTACATGAAAAAGTTCGAACTCAACAAAAAGAGTTTGACTTTCGTGTGAGTGGATTCTTCTGAGGCTTAAAACAAGTGGCTTTCTACAGGGTATTCCAGAAGTACGTGGTCATATTTAAGGGTGGTCTTCTTCAAGAAGGTTATTCAAGAAATTAAGAGGAAACTCTAGTCAGTAACTCTTGGGCCTTTCTCCATACAAACGCATTCAGCTGTTTTCCAAACCATAATTACTTAAAGAATTTTGATAATCCAAAAACTACGTTTTTAGCGCCACGTTCAGACGACTATCAGACAAATTTAATAAGTTTTTAACAAAATAGAAAATAATAGAAGCATAAATATATGCTTCCTACAATTTTTAATATTTTTATAGATCAGTCCAGTTTTAAAGAAGAAAACAGCGGAATACAAAACGTCTTTTGGTCAAGGTTTTAATAGGTAAAATCAGCCTCTGCTGCAGTTGTCACTTTCGCACTTTACTTGATAGGGCGCAGCGCGATGGCATCGGCAATAGTTTCTTCAAATATCTATTTTTCAAATTCCTCGGGACTAGAGACCCCTTTTAAGAAATTCAATGAAAAATTACCATTCACTCTCCGCCCAGCTAGAACACCACCCTTTAATATGACTACGCACTTCTGGGACACCCTGTTTAAGCACGAGCGATTGTCGTTTATTCCAAGTCTAGTTTTTTATATGGTGGCTTCGCTCGCGATCTAATTTCATTTTCTCAATAAATCGTCACCTCCGGGGGTCTAACTCTGTAACAAAGGTTCATCAAATCGGGTCAGCGATTTAGGCCCGGTTTCTGAGGTACTTTATCTGTCCGTTGGCCAGCCAATGGCGTTACGACAAATAGCGCTAACAGACAGATGAACAACTATAAAGTACCTCAGAAATCAGGCATAAGTCGCTGTCAAGTGCAGCAGGCGTCAGGCGTGGAAGCGTAACAAACAAATTCTCGATTGAGATGTTTGAAACCCCACTCGATTGGAAAACGAAACAAACCAAAACAAACGAAATCAGAGGCAAATCAATCGGTAAACCGTTTAGTTTGCCTCTGGTACCAAACTGATACAGGTTCGCTTGTTCACTTTAGCTTCTCTGCCTAAGGTAGATTTTAGGTACATGTTGTTACATCACTCAACTCGGTAAGGCTTTCCATCGAACCTTAAGTGTGCCTACGAAAAATGGTGCCACTAAAACGAGCCATTTTGTCTGTATACGCAGAGGGTAAATGTGTCGTCACTTTTATAAGGAAGAAGGCATTAGCGTTGATGCTGGGCCTGTATTATCAAGATATCGGATTTAACAGCACCGTTCGCACGTACAGTCAACAAAAGACTTAGGTATACAGGGGAAAATAAACATCTTTCCATTACGCTGGTAATGTTCGTTGTTATTCTGTGAGGGAAACATTTGAATTGAAGACACTAAAAAAAGCTTCACTACTAGGTACAAGCACGATAGTTAGATGTCTGTATACTTAACTCTTTTATTGTCTGTACCTACGTGTGAATAGTGACTTTACGTACAGTCCTTTCAAAGTTATTTCACCTGTGCTTTTCATAATAGTAATCTTTATTTTCGTGGCAATAAGGTTGCTGTTTGAAGTAACTAATAATGGACTAGTTCGTAGTTACCTATATGTATGTGAGTTTGTTTGTATCGCTCTACAAAATAAACGGCCGAATCGATTTTGGCGGGTAACGCGTTCCGATGATTTGTCTTGGTCACGCGACTGACGCGGGCTCTGGATATCCTGTCAGAACACAAAATTGAGGTCGGTTAGAATCGTATTACACAAAGCTTGGCGCTGAATTTTGTTCTCGTCCTGACGATGCGTAATACAGAGTGATATATTGAGATGGATCTAAAAAGAGGTTCCAAATGCAATGGATAATAGAATCAAATTTCCTAAAAATACAAGGGCTAGCATAGAATAACGATTACCTAGATACACAATTATACAGTGACTTTTCTGTATGAACAGCTGTTTATAAAGATTTTAATTAATATATAAACAACTGTTTATAATTTCAAAGATGTTTTAATTTAAAGATTTCTATGAAAATATGTATGTAGACATAGGCTTTTCCCTCTTGGGCCTGGAGTGTTTGAGCCCTTTCTTTTGCGAAATAACTTTCAAGCGGGGTAAGATTAGACCGTTTTAACTATGAACAAGGTTTACGGAATTTACTCTTAAGTGCAAAATGGGTATCATACTATAAGAAAAGCTTAAGAAATAAACGAATTTTGAATTAAAACTGTCTAGTACGGGTGTTTCAAAGAATCCTAAATTACAAAAGTTCGAAATTCTTATATGTTGCGAAGACACGCTCGCGCTTAAAATTAAGAAACCGTACTTAACTTGAAAGGTTTTCTCCGTTTGTTTTCATACAATTTCGCTCTAAACGGGAGTCATAAAGTTGTAAAATTATGTGCATATTTAGTGCGCTAAGTGATTTCAAAACCGCTGTTTAGTTAGCAATATTGTTGTGGAAATAAAGCGATCAGCGACACGGTTTGATTTTAATTTAATGCAGTTAGAATATTGTTTAGATGTGCTCTTGCGTGACATATTATATTAAAACATGCTTTCATTTACATGACAACTGGACCCAGTACCTAATGGGCAAGCACTCTCTCAGGCCGCATTACTACCTGCAACCTACTGGCATGCAAGTTACATTCCGGGGCATAAAGAGTGTTTGATCACATTATACTTCAGTAGCCCGCAATGTAACGCAACTTGTTTGCAAGCTTGTTGCAGGTGGAAACGTGGGCCAAATAAGTGATGAGCCAGATTTAATTAGTGTTTTAGGGTTCTTAACGTCTCTAAAAAACGGAACCCTTACAGGATCACTCGGTTGTTTGGCTGTCTGTCCGTCTGTCACAGCCTATTTTCTCCGAATCTACTGAACTGATTCTGTTGGAATTTAAGGTACCTATAGACTGCAGGAAAACCTTTAAGAAGTTTATGATTTTAAAGTAACAATTACACGCGAGTCCGACTCACACTTGGCCGGTTTTTTTAATTATTGATAGGCTCGCGTTTCACCACAATCTCACCTGATGAAAAGCACCACATGTTTGCTTTCCATCAATCGCTTTCAACGATGGAGCAAGTTTGCACAGAATTAAACTATTCACTCGTGTCTTGAAGACCCTCAGGTTGTAGCATTACAATTCCACTACTTCAGATGAAAGACAGCAGGTCTGCACGAGTAAACAATTAAAAAGTTTAAGGTTGACGAACACAAAAGCCAATAAACTTCTGATTAAAGTGAGTTGTAGATACTAGTTTAAATAAAGGTGCCTTTTACCTATCTTGGTGAATGTTACTTGAGTCTTCTCGCTTTAATTATACCTGTAACAATGCGAAAATAAATCGCAATCACAGTGCCTTGTCTGCACGGCACGGGGACGCAGGGTAGACGCAAGTCACAAGCCATTAGCATTTATATTAACCCTTAAGAAAACAGGTTTGTGGAAATGAAAGTAAATTAGATTACACCTCCATTCCCTTACGCTGAGTGAACGATGAAGATATAGAATTTATTTTATGCCAAGTTTATTAGGTTATCTTATAAAAAGGTAAGTATAAACAGTCTATGATAACTCGAGATTACAACACATGTTTGTGTCAGTAAAACATACATTAAATAGACACGTACACTCACCTATAATTAATGAACATTTTACATAACTGGAGCACGATGCTTGACAATGATGGAATACACTGGTGCCATTGCACTTTCCTATATAAACACAGGTTACAGTAAATCGATACATATTAAATTCGTACCAGTTAACTAAGTTTTTCTCGGAATCCAGTAAAGTAAAGCTGTGTCTAAACGTGGGTACCAAGGGTAAGGATTACGTGAGGAAAAGCATCAGCAAACGTCCGCCGGTCTGCTCAAAACAAATTGCGATCATCAATCCAACTGCTAAGCGTGGTAAACAAGGTTTTATATTTATATGAAGGAAGAGCGTTCATTCTAGCGGTTATTGCTCTGCCATGGCATCAGCCATATCATTCGTTTATGAACACTTACCCAATGTATGATCGTGATTTTCCGAGCGAATTTTTCTTCAAGAAAGCAGTTACATATTTGGAAAAAGAGCATTTTTATGATAATAAAATGACATATGCCTTGCAGTGAGACATCATTATGTGCAGTAGACCAATATATCTTAAGATACGCTGCACCAGATTGTAATAACACCCTAAGTACCTATAAATCTTCTGCAATCCCCGCACCATTGTAATCTGGACCTTTGGAAAGCATACGAGAGGCCGAAGACAACTAGCAAAGACCTGTTAGACGTTTTAAATGGAAAAAAATTAAAAAAAAAATGTTTACATGATGTCCAGCAAAGCATATAATACAGCCTCGAAAAGTGGCGATACTCAAAATTTACCCGACATAACCTAAAAAATATTGACCAGTCAGCAAGAAATTAGCGGAGCTGGCTCTCCAATATTTTTTACCAAGCAAGAGCTTTTAATTTTGTTTGTATCTCATTAACGTTTATATATCTGCCTAGCCTTTTCCCAACTATTTTGCGGTCGGCTTTCAGTCTAGCCGAATGTAAGTGAGTACCAATATTTTACGTTGAGCGACTGCCTGCAGTGGCGGTGCTTGGCCCAAAGTAGATGTCGGCGACATCAGATTTGCGAGGCCCCTTTCATTTACCAGACAGAGAGAAAATTTAAGTAACTGAGAACGCAGATATAAAAATTGTCTTAGTTAATCGTGCTCTTTCGTAAGTTTAACTTTGAGAAGTTTTTCTCTGAAGATGCCATGCTGACTGGAACTGTGAGCATGATTCTGATAGTATACTTCTTCCAAGTAGTTCTGTCTCGTTCATGGATTTTATCAAATAAGTATTGCGAGAAGAAACCATAAGAACTTGAACAACTTTCTTGCGAAGCCCCCTTAGGCGCGAGGCCGTCAAAGGCCGTCAGCGGTCGCTGACGCCTAACGCTGCCGCTGACGCCTAATACCGCCGCTGACTGTCTATCTCCTCCAACTCTACAACCCAGTATCTGACGATCCCCTCACCCCATGGTAAGACTAGTGTCACATTGTCAGACTAGTGTCACAACAGGTAACCAGAAGCCAAACCTTTTGGCTACCTGTAACGACTGTCAAACGTGCTTTCCGAGATACGGAGGAAAAGTTATATCGAGGAGCGTTGCTTAACCTTGGAGATCGACCCGTGCAGCTGTTGTTATTTAACCACGAGTTCCACATAAAGACTTAAATATTTTATTTACTTAACTTAATCTAACAGCTGTTAAACTGTAATATCCATGCAGTTGTGCACAGAACTGGCAGTATAAAGTAACGACAAGGCTTACCTGTGTATATTACCCAGTGAGAGCTTAATGGCTCAGTATTCCACGTCTAGGTTAGTGTTCCGAATAGATTGCATGGACAGCTACTAATCTAGACATTCATTAAGCCATAGGGAAATAACATTGTATATACGTTGGTAGTTAAATTTTATGCGCTCCCAATTGAGATGGTACGTTCAAAATAAAATTAGGTTATTTAACAGTGTTGTATTTGTATTGATTAGAGGATCTCGTGGGTAAATAATAGTAGCCACACGGGTTGATATTCAAGGTTAAGCAACACTTGCCAAGGCTGATCCGTGGATGGGTGACCATACAGAGACCTCCGTGCCTCGGAAAGCACCTTAAGGGTGCTATTACAAAATCGAGCGCTTGGCCCGGACTAAAGCTGCAGACCGCGTTTTCCGAGATTTATAGTGATTGTAGCGCTGTATACAACAATTGTTTAAAAATATTGTTTCACATTTAAATAGACAATTTTTTTTTCAAGCAAGGTAACATAGTAACCTTAGTTATTAGTTCCTTTTTGTTTGAATTTGGATTATTTTGTCATAGAAAAAAAATATAATTTGGGACGAAAAATTATCAGTAACTCTCTGTTTTACGGAATTGTCCTGTATGAAACATAATAAATTGATTAAAGCACTCCAAAGTAGAAGATACAGTTGTACCATAAACATTTTTATTAATGATTAAATTATTATATCTTCGATGTAACAAAGCATCAAAAGATGCCTAAAGTAAAATTTTATGAAACATCCTTTGCAAAGACAAGGTTTTTACTAATTTAAGTAAACAAATTAAAATATTTATTTAAAGCACTCCCAAGAAAAAGAATCAAACTTTCTTGGCCATATATTTTTTTTAATTTGTGGCTATATATAAACCATAATCACACATCAAAACTCGAGTCAAACGCTCAAATCCAAAAAAAAAATGTAATAGCCCTCTTAAGCTGTTAGTTTCGGCTGTCATTGGTAGATCTTTGACAGTCGTTACGAGTAGGTACCTACTCAGAAGTGGAAGCCAAGAAATCTGATACCAGTCATGTCAGGTACTTAGTTACAGGGTTGTAGCGATGAGATAGGCAGGTAAAGATATAGCGGCCAGACTGGAAGCCAACCCAAATATAGTTGGGAAAAGGCAACACAGATTGAATAGGTGCTGGGATAAATAATATTATCATAATAACTTTGTCTTAAATCCGTTATTATAAAACACAGAAGACTGCAGTTAGCTAAATATTTTCTTTCTTTCCTCAGTCACAGTCTCAAAACAATGTGACTTCCAACAAATGTGAGGTTACATTTTCAATTTTATAATGGCTTCTGCGTAACTCAGATGTGGCTGATTCGCTCTCTTTGTGAAAACATTTCTTACCTTGTGAAAATTTGTTTGTGGTCATGGTTTATTTGAATGACAAATAGCATTTAATGCCGTGCATTTAACATACATACAAATAACTAAAATTAACAATGTTATTCAGAAAAACGAATCCAACAAATCAACGCTCGCGGTGTGATGACATTTCCAACTTTTTGTCAATATGTTCACGTGCCCTCAACTTAAAAGACAGCCGACTGGTTATTTTCCGTATATTAATTACGATACACATATTATGTGTGCCAATGGTGGAGGTACAAGGGTGGTCAAAGTCAATCCGGGCAATCCGATTGACTAAACGGTTAATAAGTTATTTTTAGGCTGAAGCACCTCTTAAATATGTTTGGCTGTTCTATAAATTATTACGGTGTTTCTGGGCTGCTCTAAAACCGAAATGAAAAAAATTGCTTCTAAATCTCTGGTTTATGATTGCCATTGTTGGACCGCACACGTGTTCTGGTACACATACCTATACACGTGCACGGCGTTGACTATGCCTAGATGGCATAGTCAACGCCGTGCACGTGTATGTGTTGCAAACTCGAAACTTGTAAGTGAAATATCCATGTTACTGACGCTGCTGTGCTGCCGCCTATAGGTTCTGCACATTCCTTTAGGGGAACGTGCACGAAGTAGACGGTGTAGATCGCACCGTTGCATATTCGAGATTTATAAGTAAAACTAGCTTTTGCTCGCAAATTCGTCAGCGCATCGTGTTTTCCCGTTCCCGTAGGAATTTAGGAAAATTCTTAGTCCTCCCCTACACGAACCTGCATGGCAAATTTCAGCTTTCTACGACCAGTAGTTTCGGCTGTGCGTAGCCTGTCAGTCAATCACTCACTCACTCAGTAACGGAAGAATTTTATATATCAGGATATCCTTGACAATGACACTTCTTTTATAATTCCTGCACGTTCCCTTTATTACTGGTACGTAGAAAACCAACGTTATACCTACCGGGAAATCGAATCGACAATTTTCCATATAGTGAGCTATTAAGCTAGTAGTAAAATTCCGTGAAATGATATCCTATATACTTTAACAATTTAGTATTTCTGCTGCTGATGCTAGAGGATATAACAATTTAATGTTATGCGAAACGTCTCGTCCATATTGCGGTTTTCCTTGGGATTTTGACACAAACTATACTTATAAATAACAAGAAATTCAGCAGTTCAAGCATCGTCGTTCATTAATGACACACAACTCCTGCTTTTGATGGACTATCACATATCTACAGTAGGCCACACGTAAACGGTAACACATCGCACATTATACAGGACTAATCAAAGCAGCCCTGTTATTCTACTGAAACTGCATAAAACGATGGACCAGTCAAGGCCACAGTGTTACCACCAGCATGCGGTCAACTGCGCCTAAGTATTACACAGAACACTACAGTCTTTTCCAAAAAAACTCGGAAATTCAGAGTCAAAGGTAAATATTATTTACCACCAGCTTTAGCTCCAGCTTTCAGGAGCATTTGTAAAAAAATTGATTTGAAAACTCAGGAGAAGTGCTAAATTGGAAGTCGATGAGTCAGCAGCTCTTCTGTTACGTGATGAGATCTTTTAGTCGAAAACGGTAAACGTCAAAATGAGTTATAGCTTGCACCAGCAATAAAATAATAATAGAAACTGGACGCAACATTGTAATGGTCCAGTATCAGTGCTAATATTTTGGCCATCTAAGGCTTGTTTTACAACACGTGAGCGGGCGCTAATTTGTATGAAAATTAACAAATTCATACGGACCACACTTTGCCGTCATTATTGACCGTGTGTGTGATACCGACCACATTGCAGCCAAGTTACCACCACAACGCAAACACCAGCAATACTGCGAGCTAGCGGCCGGCCACATTGCAAACACGTCCACATTTTGTAGGTATCACAATGCAACCACAAGAAGCTTGACCACCTTTTGTCGCGTATAGTATTATAAACGTAATTTGACCTACCTTTGTAGACACTTTTGTTGGTGGAATGTAAAGCTTGGACGCACTTCTGCAGCCCATGTTGATAATATTGGCGCAAATACATTTTTACTCTTAATACCACGCTTTGAAAGAGCAACTTCTGTTGAAAGCTGAAACATGTACCGCTTTATGACGTAATTTATACATTATAAAGATGTCTAAGAGAGTCTTTGTAGTAAAATTATATTCAGCAAAGATTTATGATACTTTGATTAATACTTTAATTTAGTTTGCTTCGTAAGATGCCACTAACACAACGTTATCAAGTTTTAGACATGGAACAGTTTTCCCTCCAATTTCCTGTGCATTATCTTATAATGCGTAGGTATTTCTGTTCTATAAACTATTAGAAACTAGCCGATGCCCACGACTTCGTTCACGTAGATATCAGCTTCAAGGATCAAAGACTTTCATACAAAGTTCCCCCTCCCATTTCCCCCCTATAACGTTGATATTTCCAAAAATCCTTTTCAAAATTTCACGGTCCTAGTCGTTTAGTTCGTAGTAGTTTGTAGGACAGTCAGTCAATTTTCCTTTTGTACATATAGATTAGCCTTTTATATTTATATTATTTCTGAATAGGGCATTGTTTACAGTGCTAACACAAAACTCTCGGAGGCACTCGGAGGGCATAATTTTATCGACTGAACGTAATCGTCTTTTGTTACTACTCAAATATTGAGTTTTGGGAAAATGACAATAAATTGTGACCTTTATATGCTTTGTGGAGGTTAGTATTATATGGGTATTTATTTAAGGGTTGTTTCAGGTGAGCAAAGTCGATAATATCTTAGTAACACAGTGGCTAAACTGTCCACACAAAGTTGGCAATTCGGAAATTTATAGTTTGGCAGAAGTAATGAACTTATGACTGTATATTGTCGCTTTCCATTCGGTGATATTGTGGATAAACGCAAGCCAATCAATATTTTTTAAAAGCTGAAGAGTTTGTTTGTTTGTTTGCTTGAACGTAATCGCGCTAATCTCAGGAAATACTGGTCCGATTTGCAAAATTCTTGCGGTGTTAAATAGCCCATTTATTGAGGAAGGCTATTAGCTATATATTATAACGCTAAGACTAATAGGAGCGGAGCAGACGAAGTTGCGCGGGTCAACTAGTTATAAATATAAGTTTATTTGTTTGTTTGTTACGCTTTGACGCCTAAATCACTGAACCTATTTTGATGAATTTTGGTTCAGAGATAGATGAGACCCTGGAGACGGTTATGTGCTACGCGATTTTATCGTGGTATTGTTCTGCGGAAATATAACTTAGCGTGACCGAAACCGCGGGCAAAAGCTTCTCTAAAATAAAATGTTATGATGAATATTATTCCCTAAGAAGTTCGTTTGTGAATGTGTGCCAAGAAAAAACTTTTTTACAAAAAATATAACCGACTTCCAAAACAAAACACTAGTATAAAAAAACTTTATTTTCGTATGTCGGTGTTTTTGGTTATTTCGTTTTTGACACCGACTTCCGAAATTAAAGTTATTTTATACTTTGTATCCGTTTCTCCACTCCGCTGCCTCGCTTCGCTGTAATGGACAGGCATCCTAAGGATGCGAATAATGGTCATTTCCCTTTTTCTAACATCTCGTCGTGGGAAACTGAATGTATACCTGTCAATTTTCTTTAGTATAAAAACATTTAGGATCACGAAATATTGTTGATTCAGGCCGACTTATCGTCCTTATTTCGTTAAAATTGAGAACTTTTTACGAACAAATAAAATTGTAGTGGCTTTTTGTAATACCAAAATAAGATTTATTCCAGAAATCCCCACCGACAAATCCTCACCAATTTTGTTTTTTTGGGGATTGTTATTTTTTTCCAGAAATTCCCAGTCGTTAAATAAACTCAGAAACACTTTTTTACATTTATTCTCCGTCTGTTTGTTCCGGTTATCTCCAGATCATTTAGACGGATTATGACGGGACTCTCACTGGCAAATGAAAATGTCAAAAATTTGAAATATTTTTGAAAAAAGGATTAAGTTTCCGTGCAAAGAAATAAAATCGTATAAAAATACTATTCCCGCGGGTTAAGCCACGGGCAGAAGCTAGTATACTTACAAAGCTGGCTCAATTACCGCTATTGTTCTGCTAACTAAAACACAACAGCTACAATTTATTTTCACAGAAACTAAGAGCGAATGTTCCTCTATCGTAGAGTTGCCTAACGACATATTACAGTACCTACAAATAACTATCTATACAAAATACCCCAGAAATCAGTAAATATCTCAACTCCCTTACGGTCCACCGATGATTTATTATTACCTACACAAAGATATTCCGTAAGGTGTTAACTTCAATAATGGCTTCTGGCTAAGACCGCAGTGTCTGGCGAGTCGGCGCTGCTTGATTTGTGGCTCTGGTTCTGCATAAGTAATTTCGAGCGAGCCTCCTATCATTGCAGATCAGCATTTTTATCTTTAAAGATTAAAAAGAAAACTTTATTAACGCGACTTCTAAAAAAGAAGGTGGTTCTCAATTCGACCGCGTATATTATATTTCTTCTTTTTATGTGTGTTCGCGGATAACTTCGTCGTTTATGAACCGATTTCGATGAATCTTTTTTTAACCCCCGACGCAAAAACGACGGGGTGTTATAAGTTTGACGTGTCTGTGTGTGTGTGACTGTCTGCGGCATTGTAGCTCCCGAACGGATGAACTGATTTTGATTTTGATTCTTATGTTCAAAAAGTGAATTAGTCGGGAATGTTCTTAGCTATGTTTGATGAAAATCGGTCCAAGATGGCCGCTGCCACAAAATGGCGGATTACATATTTTTTCACAACTCCCTCAATATGGGTATCAAATGAAAGGGCTTGACTAGTAGAATACTATATACTGTGACAAATTTCAAATCCAAGATGGCCGCCATCTTAAAATGGTTAATTACATTTTTTTCACAAATCCCTCAATATGGGTATCGAATGAAAGGGCTTGACTAGTAGAATAATGAACACTACATTGAAAGGGCATACGGAATATTAACTAACGGAATGAAAATTAGGTTTAAAAAGCATGAAATAAAAATTAAATTAAAAATTTAAAACCCCCCGACAGAAAGAACTTTAAAAAGTAAAAAATAATTTCTATTGATCCTTTTAGTTTAATATAGGTACGATTTTGGCCTAAAGAATCGTACCTATATTAAACTATGCAATTCCATTGGTTAAAATTTCTCCGCTTCTCCGCTCCGCTGCCTCGCTCCGCTGTAATGGATAGGCACCCTTAAACGGAGAAAAAGTGTAGTACGTGTTTTCTTTCCTTTTCTTAATAACTTATTGCTCCACATAACCAAAATGTGACCAACTATTATTGATCACTAATTGCATTCTGGGTCCGACATACTCTAACGACTAAGGCAGGAAATCAAGTAGTGCGTAATAGGTATGTCACTCTTTATCTACTCCAATACTAAATTACTTTCCCCGAAGCCGAAATGAGAAACGTTAACGTGTCCATGTATGTGTGAGTGTAGGATCGTGTGAATGATGTCTGTATGGATGTGTTTGTATTGTACGCTACGATCCACATACTAAACTTGTGGAATGATTAAGCAGGTCTTTGTTTGATTTGCTTAAAGAGGTGAAGATTACCTTCACAAATGTTTATTTTACACATTTTTGGTACACTTATTTTGAATAGTAGGCAAGTGCGCCAGTTGAAGAAGAGTTTTCAGAATTAAATATGGAATGTACTTTTCTTGATTGACATCGTTTTGTGCGTCATAATAATTGACTTTATGGTGTTGTCATAACCAAAATTGCTGTTTTAATTTTTTTTTCTGTTTATTTTGTGAAGGAAGTGAGACCATAAGTAATGGTCTGAAGTAACGTGTTTAAACAAAATTACAAAAAAACAGGCAGACCGACTGACAAACTCACTTTAACACGTGTACCATTAAGAGGCAACGATATGTTTATTTTGTGGCCCCAATACAGAAATGCTTTCAATGGTAACCCAACTATAGTACCTAATGCTATTACGATTTCATATATGTATCTCAGGTAATGGGATAAGCTGTGTTCGTTACAAGTTACTTTGTAGCGCCATCAATACCGCCACAAGAAAAACCAACGGAGCAAATCTACATCACAACAAAAATAACCGCGACGCCATCTATCCAACTAGCAGCGAACTACATTGAAATCCTGCATTGCGCAAGCAGAGTTTACCGCGCAATTTAAACATATACATCAGCCCGAATATCAACTATCGGGCAGTTGCCCGGCAGACATACCAACTGTCTGGTAGGAGGATCCTCCCTTTTCAATGGGGGCTTTGCGGGAGTTTACTTTCTGTACCGCATACCTCCAAACCTTCCTTGCCTAATTTTATCAAAAATATTGCAATTATTTTTAAGTAAGTATGTAAGGTAATTGCAAGTGATAAACTAAAGTATTTCCTAAAACGAATTAATAGAGAGATAGGTAGATACAAACTCACTTTTACACGTGTAACATTAAAAGGAAACGATACATTTATTTTGTGGGCTCAATACAGAAATGCTTTCAAAGGTAACCCAACTATAGTAATGCCATTACGATTTCATATTTGTATCTCAGGTATTGGGATAAGCTGCGTTCGTTCGTGGCCTACCGTTACCTCACGCAATGTTCCGAACAATCGATAATCCATTGACCCTTGTAATATTGCCATGAGAATTACTATTTTATGAACTAATATATTTGATTATGTGTTTGTATTATGTTGTACTACGTTTGACTGTCATGTGGAGTATGATTTCTGATTTGTAATAGGTTTCTTGAACTTTGGTTTTCTTGAAAAATTTTTTTTTTCCTTACTCAATTCATTAACCTATTTCATTTTTTAAAAAGTACCTGTATCTAATCGTATTGCATTAGTATTATTCAGAGCTTCAGTAGAGAAAACAGTAAAACTTTATTGATAAACTTTAGCATTTGCGTAATTAGTATTACTATGTAGGTTCTGCCAGGGGCCGTGGAAGCCAAAATATATATCCTATGGAAACAAACTCCCGGGATATAGTATTATATATCCTATTCCAGGACATGGCCTAAGTGCCAAGTTTCATACATATTCGTTAAGCCGTGAAGAGGTAACAAACAGACAGACAGAGTTACTTTCGCATTCTGGGTGGATGATGTATTATTAGTTTCGATTTCAAAATGCTAGACATTATTCACCGGGTTTTAAACCAAAACAATATAGAAGTAGTTTTTCTTAGAAAATCTGAAAGAAATGTGATTACGTGAACAAGTTGTGCCAAGGCCAGCCATGTGTTACAGCTGGTAATTATACTAAAGATTAATGACCCGACATACTGCGGTAAATGACATTAAGGAAGTATGACTAAGCTTTTTATTGGCGCTGCTTGGAGGACTGCCCAGTTTGATAGGAAAACTACACAAAAGGCATAATTTTGTTGTTACAATATAGTTTGAGTTGAATAAATAATCTGGCCAAATGAGGCATCTTCCATCCATCTCAAACGCAGTGCCATTGTAAAGCCCCTTCACAGGAAATTAATCAACACTATTGCTGCCCGTTCTGCATAACCACCTTGCACTTAACAGAAGTTGGACGAGGAATTAAAGAGACAAGTTGCTAAATACTGGTCAGACTTATTTGTATTTTAGTTAGTCTAGCAAAGAAGAAGACTATTTAATATCTGTATCTGTGTCTATCTGGCATTTGGGATGATCGATGGCCGAAGACCTGGCGAGGGAATCTGCTGGGTGCAAGAGGCACAGGACCGGTCAACTTGGCATTGCCTATGTCCGGAGGGACGTCTTTCGTGTGTTAAGATTATGATAAACTGTATCTAATTAAAGTATAAGTGTTAGCAGATGATGGTGAGAAAAAATGAAAAACCTAAAAAAGGGAACTCCGGAAGCAGACCCCAAACTAAATGATAAGGTATATTCAGCTAAGAAGGGTTTGCGGACCCGTAGCAAGATGGATATGGCAATTGGCGCACTTATGAAAGGCATATTTTTTCTACGGGAAATAAAACTGACATATGGTGTCAATATTTTTTCTTTCCCAAACTTTTTAGAATATCGTGAAAAAGACTAGGCAATTCTACGCCAACTCGGTGTTAAATTAAGTTACTATTTACCTACACGATAAAAACTACTAAATTATACCTTCTATATCTACAATAATTACGCAAATTACTAAGGCTTTGAAATTACCTGGACTAGAATTACGAGCACGATTTTCAAATTAAATTATACACGCTTGCAATTTTCATTCATATTAAACTTTTTGTACGGCGAATCGATTAAATTATTCATATTGAAATGATGTTTTTCCTAGTAACAGCGCGTAGGGCGGAATAACGAAACGGTTTTATTTTCCAGCTAGAGGTTTCCGTGCAAAGCTGTGCCAAAATGCAAATGAGGTGGTATTAAAATCATAAGCGTAACAGGCGACTGGCGTGTGATGCCAAGTCTGTGTTCAATCATCGTGCGACTGTTTTGTTGAAGGTGTTCTTTGTTATTGCATGTGTTACCGGCAATCTGTATAATTCAATACATGTTGTAAGTTACCGAAAAGGTCGCTGGCGGACACTGACTGCTGGCGGTTGCTCTAGCGGAGTGTCGCGTCGAAGGTTGCGTGGTGGTTGTCTCTTGTTAACAGATTACTAAGGAGGTCATAGTTGGAGGGTCTACTTTGATTACGGCTCAATCCGGATCCCATTAGCTGCGAAATTGAATGCAAATAAGATTAGAATCATTATGGATTTCAGGCGACGTGACGTGTGATGCCAAGAGTGTGTTCAATCAATGGGAAACTGTGTTGTTGAAGTAGTTCGATTTGAGAACAACGAAAATCATAAAAAAAAAACTTGTTACGTGCTTATATGCAGTAGATTGTATTCTGATAATAATAGTTTAGTACTAAGGTTCTATCTCCTTTAACTGAAACCTAGACTATTTTCAAAATGGTATCTTTGGATTTACTAACCTTATTTTGACGAGAGCTTTGATCTAGGCGAAGCAAAGGTGTCGATAAAATTAATTAATTTAGCCAATAACAAGATCATTCGAGTCAGCTGGAATGGGATGATTGTTTTTCAGTTTTAATTGGTTTAGTTATTATTATTACCAGAGATTTCTCCTCTAGCCTGACATAGAATCAAAGTCTAAGGCACTCAGTGATATTCTAATTTACTTTTAGTGAATTTTAAGAATTGGGTCCGTGCTTCAAGATAAAAATAAAGCCTTTGATAGGTTCCTACTTAGCGATAGTGTAGCTTTCTGTCGGTGAAATATGTAAGTATCGTAATTAGATCAGTATTTCTAGAAATGACCTTTTAAGGTAAAAGTTTCGCCGCGCAGCACTGGTTTCTTCGTATTTCTATGAAATAGCGGCAGGCGACGCGACGCGCGACGTGTCGCTCTACGAAAGGTATTTCATAGAAACTAGTAGTGACGCGGCGACACGTCGCCTGCTTCTGCCGCATGCTGTCGGCTTCGAACTTGTTTCTATATTTGTAACCTTTAGTTACAAATATAGAAAAAAAGTCTCAATGCACTTAAAATATGTTCAAATTTCGCACTACATCTCAGAGATAATCAGAGTGCCAAGTCTACTAATTTGTAAGCAACGTTTGCATTCGCGTCTATTCGCAATCTGTCAAAAATGTATGGAAATCGAGGTTTTTTTTGACAGATGATTGTGACTGACATGCGAATGCGAAAGTTCTTTAAGAATACGAGAAGTGCTCCTCAGTTTTACATCTTTAGTATAATTTTAGTTTAGGCATAACACAAAACTATGAAATCATTTTCTGTTTGCTGTAATTTCGCAAAATTTCTAAATCTACGTTGGTTTGTTTTTCACCAAATAGTTTTAAACATGTGTGATATGTTTAATTTTCAACACCAATATCGATTTCCGATTGCTATATTTATGTAATAACTGGTAGATCAATACACAAATAATTCCGGACTCAAGACGATTTAGTAACAATATTGCAACTGTCTAGAAGAGACAAAGGCTTTGTTTCATTAAACGATTTACAGAACATTGCAGACAGTATTCAGATAGAGACCAAGATGTGTGCGTTTGATTTAATTGTGTATAATCTTTTGTAGCCTTCATCGATATTGCTTGATTGTTAGCTGGTAACTTAATAAATCCAATTATTTACTGCGTGATACCCAATTTTGTTGGTATGTATATGGGAACAGATATTTTTCCATGCCAGGCAGAATACAATGATAGGTTTGTGCAAATGTGCAGGTATTTAATCGTTATCTACATTATTTATAGAAATATCAATTGTATTAAAACATGCATTTCTTTCTTCTTAGCAAGTTGATAGTAAAATAACCTCAAACTTAGTTTTTCTTCGATACAGTATTGGATCCCATACGAACAGTTAATTTTTCTGGGATAAAAGTAGCACATGACATCAGCCATAATGTAAATTTTTGCCAGTAAAAATGTTCATAATCTGTAAACATACAATTTTACCTCTTTATAATATTAAGATTTGTTTGGCCCAGAATTCAGTAACCAATACTGTTTGCTGACGCAGGAATTAGGTCCTCACAGCTGCATTTAAAATGTAACGAGCCCTTTGGCTGTACTTTACTTTCAATTTCAAACAAGTCGGAATGCGCTCGCATACGCGAAGATGCACTTCCATTCGCTACGATGTGCTCATGTTCCACGATGTCCTTCTGCCGTGGAAATGTATGACAGTCACTGAAGTATCGTTTGCACGACTCCACATTTGAACTCAGGACCTCTACTTATATGAAGGAGCTATATAGATTGAAGCAAGGCGACTATCGTTTTTATGGCAGTGGAACAAAAATAAAATATACAAGCTTTCCCCGCGAACTCACTCCCGTGACCATCCCGCAGGCACCGTGAATTATTTCGGACTAAAAAGTACCTAATGACACTCAATGATAATGTAATGGAGATTTTTCCTGAATATAAAGGTTCGTCAGTTAGATTATTATCGAAAATATGCGTAAAACGCGTAGTTATTGCTTTATCAAATCAAGTTGATAAAGAAATATAAAGATTAAATGCATCAAAGTTTAGCGGATGTCACCTCTAAGTCAAAAGTGTACCATGGCGTGATATCACAGGTAAGTTCAACGTACTGCATTATCTTCAGTTATTGTTTACGTGACAAATGAAAAATGTACCTATGTCTTATATTTCTGGTAATCTATTCGTAATTCACGGAATTCATAGATTTTTAGGAATCCCTATTATCGTTATCAGATTGGTACTTCCAATTTCACCCCTTTATAATTTAAGATTAAATGGTTACCGAATCCAACTGAATTAGTATATTAGAATACTAACCGTGTGTTAGCCGTGTTGTAAAATTAGATCCAATCCCGACAGGTTTAACGGTGGTATTATTATAAGCTGAGATTACTTAAAGAATGTTCTTAGGCCCGTTGACATTTTGCTGGGTTTTTTTCTTTTCGCACATTAAATTGGTTTGTGTTTTTGTAGGAAAATCTCAAAATTAGAGGTTGACATGAGCTTGACATGGTTTTTTTTTAATGAGGGAACTCGTTAAATTGCTCTTGCTGCTCTGGGTGGAGTAGAAGGGAGTGTCAGATTCTTATTGACTAAAACCAATCCGTGTTCCTCCAAATGCCCTTTGCGTTCCAGGGCTGCGGTGAATTTTTCGAACAAATTTCGCAACCCTGATAGGAGCTTGACATGCTGGTATTTTGATTGAACTTGCGTCCTAAAAACTTACTAGGTCAATCCTGAATGATTGAGCCCGTACCGACTAAATGTATTGAGGAGTCAAAAGCAGAGCTAGAGCTCACGTAGAGCTACACATACAATTGCGTAGAGAGCGTAGAGAGTCATTAATTTCCTCTTCTAGATTACTTTCACTTTTTATAAGGACCATGGGCGCCGATAGGAATAGGAAAGGTTTTCTTTTGCCCATTCACACAGAGATAGAACTAAATTGAACTGCTTGTGCAGAGAAGCTTTAGAACTAAAGAAAATGGGTGCAAGGGTGAGCGAAGCGAGGTCGAAAATATACACCTCGCCTCGGTTTTACTAGGTTCTCTAAAATTAAATTCAGCTTATCCTAATTTATAAAATTCTTCCTTTACTGATGACTGATTGAGTGACTGACAGACAACGCACAACCGAAACTATTGGTCGTAGAAAGCTGAAAGGACATTGACCGGTTCTGGGCTATATGCTGCCCAAACATGGGAGTACTTCCAAATGGTTACTTGCATTATTTTATATCTAAAAAAAAAATCGTTCCGAAGGTTTTTTTAAATAAAATGTTTACGTTCTAAAATAATAAGATCCATCAGAATCCATCATACGGGATCTCGCTCGGCTCGAAAACCGGTTATATTTTATGCTTACCGGCATAGAGTTAAAACAAAACCAGAGTTGTGAGAAAAATGAAAGAAAACATGTTTATTCCGTCAGAAATAACGTCCAAAAACACTTAAAATAAAACGAATTATCCCTAACTAAAATCAAAATTAAAGAATCGGTCGTTGCTTAGGAAAAATCCATTAATCAACGGCGCTGATTTTTCAGCAACTGCACACATTTAGATTATGTATAATTATGTCTTTCTCTCTAATGCGATCTGTCAGCATTTACTACTACTACCCTACCTACCCTAGGTAGGGTAGGTAGGCTGTCTACCCTACCTACGCTGCCTACCCTGTCTACCCTACCTATCCTGCCTACCCTACCTACACTGCCTACCCTACCTACCCTACCTACCCTACCTACCCTGCCTACGCTACCTACTCTACCTACCCTGTCTACCTTACCTACCCTGCACCCGTAACAAAATATTTTTTTATCTAAAAACTTGACGGATAGATTTTGATGAGCTAGCTAGATAGCTTACAGACTAGTGTTAGCCTAAGGTACACAATGCACTATGTGTTTATTCTGGGCAGCACTTAGCCCAACTCCCATACATGGATGGTCAATGTCCTTTGGCATGTTTATAGGTTCCTTGGGGAGTGTAGGGGAGCTCACTTAGTGCTCCCCTACACTCCCCAAGAGTGCTAGATATTTCCCGAAATCTCTACGGGAACGGGAAAAAAGTAGCGGGCAAAAGCTTGTCTAATATAGTTTTTTATTTCTTCATGTTGTCGTATGTTTTATTGAAATGCATCCCCTCCCGGCGGCGCTCATGATAAGGTCTAGTGGACATAGACATACATGTCTAAGTTATTTTGAGGCATGCCATAATCTTTTTTCTTCATTTTCTTACAAATTCAACAAAACATTTTTCTAATGTGAACAAGAAAAAGTAACGCGAATCAACTTTAATATTAGATTTTCCGCAGATTTAACGCGCCCATTTGGATTAGAAGTCTTCAACTTTTCAACTTATTTTTCTGCTTATTGTCATGTTACGATGCATATGGTCTGAAATATTCATACAGTACATTTTACTTAATTCTAAATGGAAATAAATAATTTCAGAGGCAGAGCAGTATTCAGAAAATGTTCGTATTATTCTTTACGAATTTCAGTATAAATTCAGTATTCTTATTTCAGTATAAATTTGTCAAAATCATTTCTAGTGCGGGTTTTTAGTAAAATTTTCGCATTTATCTACTTAGAATACGTAACTTATGACGCAAACATGACGTTGACGACAATATCTAATGTGGGATAATATAAGCACAAACATAAGCGTCTCGATGCCTGGAGCTGGCGCCTCAGTGCTGCCACCTAGTGTAAGTCTTTTTAGAAAACCCTCATTTTCGTGAGAGTATAATTATTATGTTCTGTGTATTTCACATTAATTGTTTTCGAGATGACATTGCGACTCAAATATTAACGTTTTCAAGTACAAGAATTGGTCATCTTATTAATTCCATTGCTCCATTCCAATTTCAATTAGTTAGCCAAAGTTTTAATGACTTATTACTGAGTATTCGATATAGCTATAACATAGTTTAGAAATTAATAATGGAATTTGGCTGTTTGTTCGGGAACATTGGGGCACGTCATACCTATGGTCAAGTAAGTTACGATTGAATTAATTTCAGTTTAGTAACGTTCGTTACACAGAATGAGGCAAACGTACGTTTTCATATTGAATTATGTCCTATGCTTGTATAATCATTTTATCTACCAGTTCATGTAAGAAGACAATAGATTGCTTCATGACCTGCCTAGTCATTTCCCAATAGGGTACTATGACGTGCCAATGCCATTATGATTACGTTATGAAAATGGGATTGTGCTATGCGACTGATGTAGCTTCATCTTCCTCTGACACAGGATTCAATATTGTTTTAAGACTTAATAGTAGAAACCGCAGTGCTAGGATTGGCTTCCAGTTAAATTGGTGCAATGGAATGCTAATATTACACTTGGAGCGACCAACAAGGGCTGTGGAGGTCAGAGAGAAGATCTGAGAGCCAATACCTGTGTGAACTTGGCTCCCGACTTTTTTTTTCTTTTTTATGCTTTTTTGATAGACTTCGATAAGTAGTGGATAGTACTAATTTTTAAGCAATGTTCGCATTTGCATCTCAGTCGGAATTTGTCAAAAAAGCCTCAACGTCCATACATTGTCGACGGATTGTGACTGATATGCGAATTCGAACGTCGTTGCTTAAAAAATAGTAGAATTGGCACTCTAACCTCCACAATCCAGTTACTGAGTACCGTTTGTTAGTACTCGTTGTCAGTCTTTCGGTCACTGTAATAGTACACTCTTATTGTTCTCAAAAATAAAATACAAATGGATTGGAAAGTAATTTGGGACTTTAGGGTTCGTTATGAATTGATTTAAACTTTGTGTTCGGCATTCCTAATTGCTTTATGAGCATTAAAGCCACGTGGAGGACTAATATTTAAACGAAATCATAAAAGGCTTTATTCGTTTAGAATAAGGGTCAGCACACGCCGAGACGCGACCTTTTATTATAGTGTTACAGTATAGAACTTTATTTACTAGAAACGCAAAATTCTGTGCTACTTCATCTCAAGAATCTGGCCACTTCAAGCATCGATGTGAGCTGACCCTTAGCTTCAAATGATTTTTTTTTGTAGGGGTTATGTTTTTAGTACATACCTATCAAGCTTTTGCCTGTGAGTTCGTACGTGCATATCCCGTTTTTTCCTGATCCCGTGGGAATTTACAGCTTCCTACGACCAGTAGTTTCGGGCGTGTGTTGTCTGTCTAAATCAGTCGCTCTATGCAAAATATTGCTATTTAACCGGGGAAGCCAACTCAATCATAGTTGTGAAAAGGTTAGATAGATGATCGTTTCGAAAAACTCATAAAAAATCCCTGAAAACTGCACTAAAGAATTATTATCGCAGTAAAACAAACACATATAATATAAATCCGAGCGACATTATATTTCCAAGCGGACAGTAGACAAGAATGAGGCCAATTTCGTTGTGGATACAAAAGCTTAAAATATATAAGCGTTGAAGAAACTTGGAAAGCAATTTGGAAGGTATAATTATTATGTCTATACGCTCTGATGAAAATTTTAGACAACAATTTAATTTCTTGTGTACATAATACTGCAATGAAGTATAATTTAATTGCTTGTATAATCTCAATTACTAATATTTACTGCAATATTGTTTGAACAGTGAACTGCCTGAATAATACTAAAGTGAAGTGTAGTTTAATATTATTTTTGTCAAAATTCAGAGTTCAAAAGTCGTTTATTCAAATTAGGCAGAGAGCCATCACTTTTTGAACGTCATGTTTTACAAAAGGCAGTCCCCCAAAACACCCGCCCATCACCACTTCCTAGTGTTTTAGCTGCGGAGAAGAAGTGGCGCTACAAACCCCTCAGCAAACACATCTGTCTGTTACGTTTTAATAACTTGAATTTATACAATAATATGCAAAGAAATTAATACATGACAAAAAAATATATTTATCACTTGTTAGCTAGCACACTTAATGATACTATAAAACATATTGTTACGAGTAGATTAAGTAAATATATAAAAAAGAACAGATTGATCTACATAGTCAGATGAATAAAAAAATAAAAAAAGAAACAATATTACATGAAAACATATAACTTGTCGTAAGCTAATTACCTATAGAGAAAGAACATGATAAATATGACATTGTGTTGCATTCAACACAGCGACCACCTATTCTTATCGTCTAAATAATCATTAATAGAATAGTATACCTTCAAACAGAGGTTAGATTTAACTTAAGCTTTAAATGAGTTAAAAGGCAGGTCAAGAAAAGAAAGTGGAAGTTTATTGTATCAACGGATACCGAGCCCCACAAATGAGTCGTGGACCTTACGAAGTCGGTGGGAAGGAGCATGTAGCTTGTGGTTATTTCTGGTGTTAATGTTGTGGATGTCGCTCGTTTTACTGTATAAATGTATATTTTGCCTAATATATAAAAATTTTGGCCATAAAAAAAATTGAGATGCTACCGTGAGAATTCCAATCTCTTTGAAAATTTCTCTTAATGAAACTCTTGACCCCAGCTGATATATTGCTCGCACATCACGTTTTTGTAAGACAAATATTTTTGTATATCAGCAGCTTGTCCCCACAATTGGACATAACACTATGGAAATAGCTAAAATAGACTAACCGAGCTGTGTCAACGTCAGTAAATTGTCTTACTTTCCTGACAACGTATGCGGCAGAGCTGAGCCTTCCCGATAGGCTTGATATATGTGGCCCCATTGTAGTTTAGAATCATCAGTTATGCCCAAAAATACTGCCGTGTCCACAGTTTAAGTACCTCGTCACTTAAGATAACATTGGGTCCTAAATTTTTAATATTTGGCAAGGCAAACTTTATACATTTCGTTTTCTTGGCATTTAGAACTAAATTATTTGTCGTAAACCAATCCGTAACCATTGAAAGAGCGCTGTTTACGTTATTGAAATTTTGTCTACTCCTATCTACTTTAAATATAGGAGAGGTATCATTCGCAACCATACTACGTCACAGATACCCTTTAAGAAAAATGGTAGATCGTTTATGTACACCACAAATAAGAATGGACCCAGTATTGAGCCTTGAGGCACACCTAAATGCACTAGTAAATTTACTGGTAGAGGCCCGGAAGATTTCACACCATTAACTGCAGTAGTAACGCTGCAATGAAGTGTTGTTTATTTCCTAAAGTAAGCTGCGTTATGGACCGTCCACACTACACGGACTTATGTCTGCGCAGACTTTGAACTCTGAATAATGTTATTGTATATCTGCACAGACTTACAACAAAGTCTGTGCAGACAAATTAATGACGGTGTGATGTTATTTTTTTTATTCAGAGTTCAAAGTTTGCACAGACAAAAGTCGGTGTCGTGTGGACCCACTATTACTGCTATTGCAATTAAGTGTAATTTCATTCCTTGTGTAAACTATGTTACTAATTCTGCAATGAAGTGTAGTGTATATGTAGATAAGCTATCATTTAGTGACAGATTACTACTTTGATAACGAAGTTAATAGCTAGGTGCTGATAGACTTATCTTTTTGGAGTAAAGCTTCAATCATAGGGCAATTTATGGAAATTAAACCTTTATTTAGATTTTAGAATATAAATTAACGTTTATTCTTTGTTGTTTATAATTTTTCAAAAACAACATTTTCACGTTTGTGAATAAATGTTACATAGATTTTTCAATGAAATTATTGGGCACGATGTATGGGAGCTACATTCTATGTAGCATAGAATTTAGCTCCCATAACTTTATGTGGAAATCTATCTACATAACATTACATATAAAATCGTAAATCTTAGCCTTATATCCCTGGAGCCTATTAAAGGGAAATAGAGTTTCTATTTTGCCCCTAAACGTGCGGTATGAATGAATCATGATGGATTTTCCAACCGTGGGAAATGCCTCATGTGGGGTGGGTCGACAAGCCCGGGGTTTTAAACAACTGGCCTCCTTTCTGAGAAATTTTAGCGCTAATTTTCTGTAATAACTTATCAGAAATTTCCGATAAGCTATATCTAATAGATAAATTATAAATAAATAAAACAGAATTTGTGTTAATGCCAGCGACATTTGTTCAGTTTATATGCCCTTCACCGGGGTGATAAAACACGCTTCGCTACGATTTTGATGATTTTTTATGAGTATAATGGAAACAAACCATAAAAAATGCTGTGTTTGTGCCTGTTAAAAAGCTGCCCAAAGAAAACATCTTTGCAAACAAATAACAAAAGTAAACTGACTTAACAAAATTCATTCCTACAATACAACACCGAGCTTTGTCAGAATATTATCATAATACTACAAGGATAGCGTAACGAAGGATATTGTGTACAAAAAACAAGAAAAAAGTGTGTAATCCGAGTGAAAACCAAAATCCTCAATCCCGTTCAACCAAGCCTTCAAGGCTTGGGTGAACGGGCGTCATCCAGGCTAGCTCATTATATCGTAGATCTCACTCATAGCTTTCCATCAAAAGAGATTGTGGCCAAGTAAACTGGCCCATCACGAAATAAAAGTGAAAAAAAAATATTGAATTGACTCAAAAAAACAAAAGTAAGATTGACAGTAATTTTCGCGAGTTTTTATGAGATGTTGAAATTGAAGCAGCAAGCGACAAAGTTTGCTTTTGTTTGTGTTCTCCTTGTACTCGAATATCCCGAGACAATAGAGGCGCTTCATCACTTGAGAGCTTATTCTTAGAAGAGCAGCTGAAACTAATTCTTAGAGTGCAGGTACATAGATACAGCATTAAGGCTTTCTGAGCTCAGATTATTTATTGGAAAATAAGGGTTTCTGGGAAAAAAGTGTTGATAAAGATCACTTTATTAACACTTTTTCCATTTTCAAAGTAAATCTTTGACCTAGACTGGAGTCAAGAGCAAACCCATCACAAATAAAAAAAAAAAAAAAAAAATCAATTTCATTTAAAAAAATTGAACTTTAAATAAATAAACTGCAAACTAATATTGTGAAGACATAAAATTAATTTATGTTTTTAGAATGTAATATCAGTGTCAAAGAAGTGAATTGGTTCAGTGATCAGTTCCAATTGACTCAATTAAGAAAATTCATTTATGGATGGAAAGTGACATCATCGCTGAGTGACGTCAGGAAGCTTGTGCTCCTGAAAATAAAAAATGCATGGTGTTTGTGGTTACGGGAGCTAACGCCTTTATAATAACTAGTAGTAGGCAAGAAAAGGTGAAATATTTTATCTATCTACATATATGTAAATGAATAAAAACCCCAAAATACGATATTACTAGACAGCATTACTACTACATAGCATTTTTCTGAAAAGTAAAAATATATATATACGGTTCTATTTTAGTCGTCTTGCAACGGCAGCCCACTTTATCTATCCAAAGACTACTACACAATCATTGAAAATATATATATTAATGAATATATTAATAGCTTAGCGAGCGCAATTCGAGCCTTGTGTTCCAAGGATAGTGCGGAATGGAACGGTGATATTTTTTGATACGTTAACATTATCAACAGGGTGTTTCATAATTCCAACGTATTGTTTATTTTTATTGGACCTATTATCTTAGTAAATTATTTAAAAAAAATCGCGCCTGGAGGTAGCTTATATCGGGTACATTTAGTGGGCCGCTTTTGTTAGACGACTAAATTGGCACCGTGTATAAATAATATTTCTTACAAATAAATAAAATCGAATTCCAAATAAAACACTACTGCAAAATAACATAAAGCTTTGTTTTCGTTTTTTGACTGGTGTCAAAAACGAAGAAATAAAGCCTTAAAAATATGTTGTGAAATATTTTTTCTTTTTTATTTAATTAATAAAATACGGAATTCTACATTGGATATAATATAGTCCAACTAGGTTGCAGTTATTATGATTTTGCAAAAGCGGGAAATTCGAGCTTGGAAAATAGATGAGTTGGAAACCCGGCGGGATAGTAGGAGTGGAAAACTTAGAAATCACGATATAATGAATATAAATTGCATAGAGACTATTCAGAATTTGTTTTGTGTATTTTATACTGTAGTTAGCTTGGTCCTGTTCGTTGTATGTGATAATTAAGTAATTAATACAAATTCAAGTCTCCTTTCTTTCTGCCATTACGGTTTTTCTTTAAAATGTCGAATAAAATACCGAATTATCTGTGTAAAAGTTGATCGATTTTAGAAATGGTATTTCCAATGAACTTTGTGCTGTGTTTAGACATTTGTACCAGTTCTATAAAGGTATATTTAAGTCGGTAGGTACTATTAAAAACTAGGTAGATAATAACCATACCTAAACCTAAAGTAATTGCAAAAACCAAGATTTATACTTGAGAGGCTCTTTTTTCAGTTCAAACTTTTTGCGTTTTTTTTTCTGTTACTGTTCTTTAGGTTTGGGAGAGAAAGAATATCAGCCGCACGGGTCGATCTTCAAGGTTAAGCAACGCTTACCGAAGTTGGTCTGTGGATGGGTGAACATATTAACACACCGAGTTTTCTCCGTGTCTCGGAAAACACGTTAAACTGTTGGTCCCGGCTGTCATTTGTAGATCTTTGACAGTCGTTACGGATTGTCAGAAGCCAGTAAATCTGACTCCAGTCTTGCCAAGAACTATTTAAACGTTTGTTACCCAGTTAATGGGTTGTGGAGGTCTGGTAGGCAGCCGCTCCACGGAAAATATTGGTATTCAGCTGAATCCGGTTTAACTGTAAGCCAACCCCAATATAGTTGGGAAAAGGCTAGGCAGATGATGAATGCAGTTTAGGTTTGGGCGCCCATATTAGGTAAGTTTCGATCCCCCTCACAGGTGCAACACGACCAATATGACGATGACGACTCGTCGTTGTACAAAATTGTTCTGAAATTGCTTTATAAATGGAACAACTGCTATGAAAACGCATTGTCGTAATAGGGTTCCGTTGATTACCATGTGGGTACGGAACCCTAAAAATTGACGTAGCTTGAGGATTACGCCACGAGAGTGAAGTCACTGGAAAAAGTAAGTTCGTAAAAAAGAGTTTTTTGGAGAAGGTATGTACATATGTATTTTTCTTTGGCACAACCTGTAGTCTATGCCTAAGCCTTTGGCATCCAATCTATGATTGAATTTAAAGAAATTTCCACCATCACCATCAGCATCAGATTGCTTGAAAAGTGACTTATTTGGAACTTTTTAATTGTTTTATGCGTTGAGTTTTTAGGGTTCCGAACATCCGTAAGAAACGAAACCCATAAAGGATGTTTCGGGTGTCTGAGACACCCGAGTTATCCTATAAGGGTTCCGTTTGTCAAGCTGTGACAGACGGATAGACAAACGTCTGTTTATCTGTCACAGCCAGTTTTCTCCGAGTCTACTGGACCGATTCTGTTGAAATTTATTTATTTATTTAACACTTCAGCTCACAAATGTAAATAGGCGGACTTTATTTGGCACACATATGGATTTCTATGACCCAAACACGGACGCGTTACGTAAATAAACGAATATTGAGTGTGGGGTCACTCATACAAGAAAATAAAAATAAAAAAAGTTTTTCAAACTGCATCGTGTGACATATCAAATGAAATGGCTAACAGTGAGGGTTTTAATTATTTTTATAATTTTAAAATTAATAGTTTTGAAGTAATTCAAGAAATTAGACCAAACATTACCATTTTCCCCTTATCTCCGAAAGTGCTGAGCCTAAAATTAAAAAAAAATGCAGATCTCTATAGTGTTAACATAACATGTTACAAAAATGAAATGAATCGGAACACTTTGCACGCGAGTCCGACTCGCACTTGGCCAGTTTTTTGTGTAGTAACCGTTCAGCAACCTTTATTGTCCAGAAATTATGTCACCAGATATGTTATCGTGTTATACTAGGCTATTAACGTACTCCTCTGTCACAGTATGACAGTATTACCTTTCCATAAAATTATCGTCTAATGGAAATTAGACTCACTATTTATTCATGAAACACCCTAAATTAAACACATGTCATTCTTGTTACACGAACTTCCGGATCGGTTAAATATGTTTTCGTATAGGAAAGGAAAACAAATAAGTATGTCACTGAAATATATTCCAGAAGTCATATTTAACACCGTTATTAAGGTTATTAACAGTCTTAGGTATATGAGAGGTATACTGTAAAATACCTCACGGGGTTACGTAAGCAGGTTAGTTTTTCTAATTAGTCCAAGATTCTCGAGCCTTACTTATTTTCTGAGTAGTAGAATGTGTGGAATAGAGTAGTATTAATTTGTGCTTTGAAACTCCGCATTTATTGGCGCTTATTTCGATCAACTGGGAACAACTCCAGACTGTACTGAAAAAAGACGGAATAACTAATAAAAGTCTAAATTCGGCACGAAAATCGAACTCAGGACCTCTAGTACAGCAGTACAGCACAGAGCTTACAATTACTGGACAGTAGACGGAGAGTTTTTCGGCTGTTATAATGATGATGAATGCCGCCACAAAAAAAACTAACGAAGCGAAATTTGTACGCTAACCTTTTTATGGCAGTCACTCCATGTAAGAGACTGGTACTCAGCTGTATCTGGTTAAATTGAAAGTCAACCCCAATATAGTTGAAAAAGACTAGCCAGATTGACAGATTCTTATTTAGATGCGTAAGAATAACATAAAGATGAAAAATAAAGCTAGATACACGATAAAAATTTATGTAAAACTAGCCAAGCAAATCTTGAACCTAGCGCCCATTGGGATCTCAGTTCTTTTTTCGCTAAAATCTACAATCACGGAGATTATTAAAATTGAACTTTTGGCTCCCTTTTTCACATTTATGTTTTTGATGGGATTCTCATTTAGATGACGGCTCGGTGACAGATCTTTTTACACCCTCCATACCGCGTGCCCCTGTACTCTGCGTCACGTAACGCTGCTCCTACAATTCCTATATCTCCTACTTATGGTCCAAGACGTAACACTACAGGTCATTTAGTTAGGTTACGGTTGCGACGTGCAATCTCGTTGAGAGCTAACACCTCGTCGTGGCGTACAATAAAACTGCGAGCCACTTCGCTGGTCGTCCATTTGTTATTTAACGCTGTTTGTTAAGTACGTGTTGTGTTTGGATTGACGGGAATGGACGGAGTTAAAGGCGGTGTATGTTGGTAGAAAGCGAACTGTGAAAGTTTTGCTAAGATGAGCTTTACGATGGACATTTATAATTTATGAGAAGGAAATAATTATTAATACCTACTTTCGTTAGTTACAAGCCCCAAAGTTTTAGTACAACTTGTCGATGTTGATGTGATGTGATGTGAAAATCTCTGCGTGAAAAGTTAGCAGAAGTGAGCTGCCATTTTAAAGTAAAATGACCGCTGCTTCGGATTTGTAACTCACGCTTTTCTCTGTGAATATTTTTTATAACAATAACACTATATTTTCAGTAATAAAATCTTGACAATTAGGTAGGTACTGAATACTTGCTTTTAAAAAAATATTTTTGAATTAAAACTGGTTGCATGTAAACCCTTTTTGTCATTGGCTATTCTTACCGATTCTGATGGTAACGGTAATTTCGAGCTCATCTCGTATAATTTAGTGCATATCGGGATTGTAACAGAATGTTCGCAGTAGGCCGTATTCCGACATCCTATTAACAGAAATTCTCGGTACTAGAAATGAGATTTCGCTCGAGCTGTTTTGAGCCTAGGCATTAAGTGGGACTTCCCTAGTTATTTACAACACCGTCTGATGTTTGGTGTTCGATTATAGTTTGTTGGCTATCGTATTGTAAAATAAGTCGAAATATAGCTTTGATTCTGACATCAGTAAATGATTATAATAATCGATTCGTGAAACAGACTCTTCTTAAACAGAAATTATATATTCTTAATAGAAAATATTTGATTGAATATATTACGTTTTGAGTGGTATATTGCTTTTACGTTGAAAATATTTCCCCATTGGGGGAGAAGGAGATTGTCAGTTGCTCTGCTCAGAACCGGTCTTGGTCGCTGGGCTGGGCTTTCCGGGTAACTCATTTTGGAGGGTAGTTGGATCCGAAGCACGGCGCCAGCCGCTAGCCGACCGCAGTTAGTATGGGGCCCAATTAGCACGCCAGTCACGTGTCAAAGGCTGCCCCGCCAACTAGCGAAAAATCCCGGTAGGTATGTTTCACCGTGCCAGCCGGCGACTGGATGGGATGACCCGGTGGCCATATCCGGGGGGGTTCGGGCGTCTCCGCAGTCTCCAAATGGGTTTCCCACAGGTTAATTTAGCTATAGTGTTCCACTTGGTTCACTGAGCAGCGCCTCGACAGTTCGACTTTTCTCCCCAACTACTCTCCATGATGACTAAAGCTAAGAAGAAAAATAAGGTAAAACAACGGCTGCACTTTCTCCCACTAAAAGTGCAACTCACTAGGGGGTTGCACTCCAATCTCGATCCGGTCCATCACCATCTTGAAAACGAGAAGCCGCACCTGTTTTTCCTAACGGAGACGAAGATAACAACCCCGTCCGACGTGGCGTACCTCAACTACCCGGGCTACTCTCTGGAACACAAGTTCAAGAAGCAGGCTGGGGTCTGTGTGTACGTCCGCGATGACATTTGTTGTCGTCATCTCCGTTGCTTTAAGAAATCGGCTGTGTCCACAAGTAGCCATATGGCTACTTGTGGACACAGGCGTGGAGAAACAACAGCGCTGTTTAATTCCCTCGTGGAATCGACCAACGTAGCCCAGCAACGGTACCCAACAGCGAAGCTCATATTAAAGAGGTCCGAAGAGTATTGTGCAGTCTAGACGTGAATAAGGCCAGTGGACCTGACGGCATTCCAGCGAGAGTGTTGAGGCAATGTGCACCTGAACTGTCTCCTGTGTTGACTCGCCTGTACCACCTCTCTCTTGAAAAGAGAACGATGCCGAAATCATGGAAGCTTGCGAATGTGCAACCGATGCCCAAAAAGGGAGACCGTGCTGACTCTGCACGTTACCGTCCGATCACAATTACCTCCATCCTGTGCGAGGTTATGGAAAGGGTTCTGAACAGTAAGCTGCTGACCTATCTTGAAGACAATGACCTCCTCAGTGACCGTCAATATGGCTTTCGCCGGGGACGGTCAACTGGCGATCTTCTTGTGTATGTCACGCACTGCTGGGGCGAGGCCATCGAGAGACACGGCGAAGCACTTGCCGTTTGCTGCTTTGTAGCTTGGCAGCTACAAAGCTTGGCTCATCGCCGTAAGGTTGCCTGCTTGTCGGTCTTCTACAGATTGTACTTCGGTGAGTGTGCCCAAGAACTCCACAACCTCATCCCACCGGCCCCCTTCTACCATCGGACATCCAGACGCACTGCATCTTACCATCCCTACCTTGTTGCTATTACACCAAATCGCACTAAGCGTTTCCAAACGTCTTTTATAATGCGCACAGCAAAGGAGTGGAACTCTGCCTGCGTCTGTGTTTCCAAACGCTTAAAACCCTAATTTCTTCAAAGTTCGAGTGCACAGGCTCCTTTTGGGTAAGCTCGCTCCATCATAGACTCTGTCTCTGTCATCTCTGACCTAGACTAGAGTCAAGAGCAAACCCATCACAAATAAAAAAAAAATGTTTTTGAGCGATTATATTTTCACTATATTTTTTTCACGGGTAAAATTAATTGTCTCTAAGAAATATTGTAAAATGGTTTTGTTTGTTGTAGGTATTGTATTCTTAATTGATGTTGACCCCTTTTCTAATAATAATGAATTAAGGCAAAAGTTCAATTGACACGACTCCCTTTGTCTCTATTAATTGATTGAGAATTATTATTTTCGTCAAGTTTTTGTAATAAATGGGACTGGTCGGCTAGATGCAATAGCGTAAGATTACGACGAGAAACATTTGTAGGGAATTACTTCAGATATTATTTTTGTCCCGTTTTCCTTATTAAGTAGAGGAAATATTAAGATGACGAGTTATATTTATCCACTTTCAGAACTAATATGTCTAAGTATTTCAGCAAACGATCTCACATGAGGTGGTAATGGTTAGTATTTAGTCATACAAGATATTTCTCTTTATTCTTCTTATCGTCTGGGTAGTAAGGTCTAACGACCACACACTCTAGTGTCAGAATTTCTAAACCATCTCAAGGGCCTCTGAAGATATTTCTCTGAAAAAGCCCTTTCAAATGGCAAAGCTCTTAACGCTACCGAATTTAAATCGTGCTTTAATTTAGAGCACTTTACCAAGCCCTTAGTATATTTAACTTAGCATACAGAACGTTCCTCTTAGCATTTCCTAAACGACTTTTCACAAAGTCTATTAAAAAACGGGCACACATAAACACACACAAGCACCAACATACACATACAAGAATTCATTCAAACATTTCACCAAAATCTTTACTCAATAATCCTGAATGCTGGCTCCGTGAATATTATTTCACATGAGTTCACATTTCTCAATACTCCGCAACGTAAAATTACTTTCGGAAAGGTAAAACGTACAAACTACATAAGGCTAGGGTAAATCTGGATGAAATGATGTAGGTAGGTAAGTTTGGTATGTGAGTGGAAAAGAGGTAAAATGTCATCATCAATCATCATTACAATAAGCTCTGGAACGTCCACATGGATTTATAAAATGACGGTCGCACGGGATTAATCCTAGATCATCACTCCTCATCATGGCTGTAATCTGATTGATGACAGACAAATGTACTTTTAAATTGACCTTTTTTGTCATTAATGCAAATGTAGGGCATAATTTACAAACAGATCTCATGAATGGCGATGCTTGAAATCAAAAATTAAGTTTTGACATCCAGCTCTCTCGTCTGGCGCATTCAGCTTTGCTTGACCTTACTGTTTGGCAGAGCTAATCTATCCTTAATTAATATTATAAATCCGAAAGAAAGTCAATCTGTTTGTTACCGGTTCACGTTTTAATGGCTGTACGGATTTGTGTAGAATCTTGGGATATGGGTGGACCATCCCGGAACAAGACATAGCATTCATTCATCTTTCATCCTGGGAGAATTTTTCCTTGGCATAATTGTCGACTATCAAGCGGGCGAAGGTGCTGGCAAACAAGGATTCGAATAAACATTTCGTGAAAAAAAAAAAAATATCGTCATGCATACAGAATTAATGTCTCGAACGATATACAGCGGAAAATGAGTTCTATTTTCATTTTCAGGAAGGATATCTCGAATATGAGATATTTTGATTATAGTAATATAGAATGATAGTACGTACACACATTACTTTCGGTCAACAGGACCTTATCAAATACACAATAGAAGTGGCTTGAATACCACGGATGAATACACATAGTTTTACATAATAGGCTTAATACGCAGTATGCATACAACCATGTATTTGTTTGAAACTCCGACAGTAAGCAATGTAGAACAATTTGCGTGATGACTGCCCATTATGCGAACAAGTAGCAGCTTATTAGACTAGACACAAAGTAATGGCTGATGTTGCATCTTTGTACACCTGGCCATGAATAAACTGGTGTTTTGGCTTATTCGTATCTCCTTGCTGGGTAATATTTCTGGCATCTTAACAACACGCCTGTATGGACTTAGATCCCCAGAGCTACCAAACCTATCTTATTTTCTCACTAAAAAGATTGTGGGATAGAATAGTGTTAATAAGTACTTTTAACATACGCATACTAAGAGAGTTCTGGCAATTCTGGGATCTCCGTCTAGTACCTAAGAGTGTAAAACCTACGACTGAAAATGTAATTTAAAGTAATGTAATTAAGATGTAAAATTATTGGTTTACATATCTGCTTAATCCAAGTTAGTCTCTGAAAGTATTGATCCCATCAAAAACATAAATGTGAAAATGGGAGCCAAATTTCAATGTTAATAATAATATTTGTGATTGTCGACTTCTGCAAAAAAAGAATTGAGATCTAAATGGGCACCAAGTTTTGTACATAATCCTGAAATTAGATTAATTAAGGTTCAACATATATAAAGATGATAAGGTCGACATATCTTACTCTTCTAAAAATTTGATTTGCTGGTAAAAACTAGCCAAGTCAAATCTTGAACCTTTTTTTAAATCTCTATTTTAAGTGACTTTTGAACTCAGTTCATGACAGCCCCATCATAAACTTATCTTGAATTACTAACAAAAAGCAACAAAAACTAAGCTAAACAAAAATCTTAAATATTAACTAATGAATAAATCATTTTAGCCTCACGGGACAAAGGTCGAGATAAAAAATTATAAAACATGCTCTAACCTATTTATACTTAACTCCCTAATAATTTGGTAACAATATGGTCTTAATTTGGTAATCTTAATTTATCTGATTTCGGGAGTACAAAAAAAAAAAAAAACTATAATTCCTAAGTATCTATAAAAACGACCTTTCGTCATGGAACTTACTCTCCTGCTAAGAAGAAAGCAAAAATTTTTGCTCTTATAATTTTGAAAGGCGCTAAGCGTTACCTAACAAAATCGATTAATTGGAAAAATTTATAATCATAGAAATTCCCAGTTTTGAGATTTTTCCTTTCTATACACACAATTGCCAAATTTCAACTTTCTAGGACATCTGAAAGTAGGTTAGGTTTTTAATCTATAAGTTAGTGAGTCAATCTGTCATAAAAATTATTTTTTAAACGTTAATATATCAAAAACTGTTTGAGTTACATTTATTAAATTTTGTATTCTAGACATGCTAAGAGGTTTTAATAAATGTGCCAATTGTCATGTATGTACATAGGATAAATGGGTTTTGAGTTGTAAAGGGGTCAAAAGTAGCTCGCAATGGTTCGTGTACACACGGCTGCTGCGTCGCTAGTTCCTTTTTCTTTGAACTTTTGGCTGGACACGATGTCGTGTGTCTAGAGTCCGATTAACTTAATTATTTCGCTGATATAAAGCTACAATAGCTGTGGAGTCTGGTAGGCAGCCGCTCTACGTAAAATACAAGTATTCAGTTGAATCCGGTTTGACTGGAAACCGACTCCGATATAGTTGGAAAAAAAGTCTAGGCAGATGATGATGAAAGCTACACTCTATAGTTCGTGCCAAAGATTCTAATAACCCAAAACAAATACATACTGCTTGACTTGGGAAACGTATCAGGAACCCAACGCTTAGCTAACGCGGTTGTAACCCTAACAAACCTGGCTTTAATATCGGGACAGACAAAATAATAATATTTGATGAATTTGTTTAGTTCTAGAATATTTCGCATAACTTGCTTTGAAAATGTGTACGAGTCTGGTAGTTGGATACTGGAATCAACGTTATATTAAAAATGTTTTTGTAAGTACAATTTTTCTACCTCTTTTTCGTGAAAATGCGAAGATTGTATTAAGCCTCATTTGTGCCTATTTACTTGAAATATTAAATTACGAAATAGCTGGAGGCTGTTGGAAAATTGTATATTTTTTATTTGTTGCCACTTAGCAAATAACTTATTTATCATTATATCTTCGTAAGGTTACAAAAACGATACACATAATTAAAAATATACTTCGTTAGTGGTTTTCATTTAAAATAAAGCGCAATAAAGCGTTGCTTAGTTTGTAAATCCTTCCTAACAATATTAATTTGAAAGTGTGTTTGTTTGCCTAAATCGCTAAACCGGTTTTGATGAACTTTATGGTAGGTGCCATATAAATGAGTAATAACGGTCATTGACCTACACACATGAATTGAAGTCAATTAAGAAAGTTCTTAATATCAAAAACACAAATCTATAGATCTATAAACTAATCCTACTAATATTATAAATGTGAATGTTTGTATGTTTGTATGTTTGTATGTTTGTATGTTTGTATGTTTGTATGTTTGTATGTTTGTATGTTTGTATGTTTGTATGTTTGTATGTTTGTATGTTTGTATGTTTGTATGTTTGTATGTTTGTATGTTTGTATGTTTGTATGTTTGTATGTTTGTATGTTTGTGCCTCAATCAGGCAAAAATGGCCGAAGGGATTTGGATGATATTTGGCACACATATAGTTCACATGCTGGAATCAAACATAGGCTACTTTTTATGCCGGTAAAAGAGAGAGACTGAGGAGGAAGTGGAAACCCAGCGCTTCTGCTGCCTTAGTACTTCAGATTCAAAAGTACCAGGAGAACAGAAACATGTCGTAGTATTTCCAGGACTGAAATTGGGAGCGCTACAGATTCACAAGTACCCGGAGAACAGAACGATGTTAAAGTATTTTTGGGATAGAATATTTTTTTTTTTTTTTTAACCGTCGAACATAAATATAAAACTGAAATTATGCTGAAATTATGAGCGCTAAAGATTTACAAGTACCAGGAGACCATAAACATGTCGAAATATTTCCGGCGCTGGAATTGTGACCAGTTTGAATTCAAAAGTACCAGGAGACCAGAAACATGTTGAAGTATTTTCGGGGCTAGGATTGTGAATGCTAAAAATTAATAAGTATCAGGAGGCCAGAAACATATCGAAATATTTCCGGTGCTATAATTTTTAGCGGTAAGGATTCAAAAGTACCAAGACAAGAGAAAAATGTGGAAGTTTTTCCGGGGCAGGAATTATGAGCGCTAAAGATTTATTATGTATCAGGAGACCAGAAACATATCAAATTATATTTTCGGCAGGAATTGTAAGCGCTAAAGATTTACAAGTACTAGGAGACCAGAAACATGTTTTAATGTTTCCGGCGCTGGAATTTTGAGTGGTTAGGATTCAAAAGTACCAGGGGGCCAGACATATATAGCGGTATTTTCCGAGCTTTAATTATGAGCGTAAAAGATTCACAAGTACCAGGATACCAGAAACATGTCGAAGTGTTTCCGAAGCTAGAATTGTGACCGGTTAAAAATCAAATGTACCAGGGGACAAGAAACATGTCGAAATATTTCCGCGCTAGAAATATGAGCGGTAAGGATTTAAAAGTTACAAAACATTATTAAAATGTGGAAGTTTTTCCTGGGCAGTAGTTATGAGCGCTAAAGATTCATTATGTACCAGGAGATCAGAAACATATCGAATTATTTCCAGGGTTGAAATTTTGAGCAGTTAAGATTCAAAAGCACCAGGAGATCAGATACGTGTAGAAGTATTATCCAGGCTGGAATAATGAGCGCTACAGATTCACAAGTACCAGGAGAACAACGATGTTATAGTATTTTTGGGCAAGAATAATTTTGTTTTTTTTTTACTGTCAAACAGAAATATGTATGTCGATGTATTTTCCGGGCTGTTATTGTAAATGCTATAGATTCACAAGTAACAGGAGACTAGAAACATGTTAAAGAATTTTTTGGCCGAAATGTGAGCGCTAAAGTTTCACAAGAACCAGGAGACACAGAAACATGTCGAAATATTTCCGGCGCTGGAATCGTGAGCGGCTAAGATTCAAAGGTATCAGGAGAACAGAAAATGTCGAAGTATTTTCCGGGCTGGAATTATGAGCGCTAAAGATTCATTATGTACCAGGAGACCAAAAACATGTCGAAGTGTTTTCGTGGCTAAGATTGAGAATGCTAAAGATTCAAAAGTATCAGGAGACCAGAAACATGTCGAAATATTTCCGGAGTAAGAATTATGAGCGGTAAGGATTCAAAAGTACCAGAACAACAGAAAAATGTGGAGGTTTTATCTGGGGAGGAATTATGAGCGATAGAGATTCATTATGTATCAGGAGACCAGAAACATATCAAATTATATTTTCGGCAGGAATTGTAAGCGCTAAAGATTTACAAGTACTAGGAGACCAGAAACATGTTTTAATGTTACGCGCGCTAGAATTTTGAGTGGTTAGGATTCAAAACTACCAGGGGGGGGGGTGAACAGAAACATATAGCGGTTTTTCCGGGCTGTAATTATGAGCGTAAAAGATTCACAAGTACCAGGATACCAGAAACATGTATTTCCGAAGCGTGAATTGTGAGTGGTTTGCATTTAAAAATACCAGGAGAACCGAAACATATCGAAGTTTCTTCTGGGCAGGAGTATCGAGCGCTAAAGATTTACAAGCACCAGAATACCAGAAACATGTCGAAGTAGTTCCGGAGCTGAAAGTACGGACAGTAAAGACTCACAAACTATCAGAATAAAGAATCATGAAGATGAATTTCCGAGACTGAGAATATGGGACAAAATAGTTGCGTACCACTTCTAAAGTCTACGCAGACGAAGTCGCGGGCGAAGTGCTAGTATATGTATAAAGCTGAAGAGTTTGTTTTTTTGTTTGTTTGAATGCGCTAATCTCAGGAACTGCTGGTCCGATTAGAAAAATTATTTCAGTGTTAGATAGCCCATTTTGTCGAGGAAGGTTATATATTATCACCCTAAGACCAATAGGAGTGGAGCAGACGAAGTTGCGCGGGTCAACTAGTAAAGACATAAAGCTGTCCTGAATCGACTTCTATCGTGATTCTTTACGTTCTCTTGTAATAAAAAATGGTTCATAATTCAAAAAATAATTTCTAATTTAGTTGGTTCATTGTTGTTTGGTTCATTTTTTGTATATTATTTTAAATTATGAACCATTTTTGATACTATCTACGAATGGATATTGGGGAAAGGTCAATGTACTTTATTGTTAGTTTATCTGGCGCTAACCATATATATATAGATGTGATTCTGGAGATGGTTTTAAGCTACTTTGCGAAAATCTACTGCGTAAAGCGTGCGAAGTCGCGGGAAAAAGCTGTTGTTTAAATACATTTAGAATCCAATGTCCACTAAACTAACTACCTAAATTTTAATACAAAATTCATTCAGCCATAATATTCTGAAATAAACTCACGCGAAGACCATTTTTCTGGTGAACAACACGATATCCATTTGAGTATTTACCACAAGAAATTGACCACCCGCCGTGTCTTAACTTATGATCTCTCTGTCTATTATGTATTTACTTTATTAAATGTCAGCTTACAAAGACAATATTTATGGAGGGAGCCCTCACCCCCTGTTTGTTTGTTCCAATTTCCCATTTGACGGCAATTGCTTTTGAGGAATTCACTTATCGTTACTTTATCGACTAATAACAAAATCGCATCTAGAAATTTCCGGAAAGACATATACATAAATAATATGATGTATATTTACAATTTATATTTAAGAAGAACCTTTCATATTGTGTGTTATTCAAGCGTATTAGCTACCTGCACAATACTGAGTGTTATATGGAAATACATTTCTGTTTAAGTAGGTGGAATATCTTCCTACACAAAATTGAACGTTGACCGAATGCTGACCGAATGCGAGTTAGAAATCCAATTCCGCATGTTTCCTAGAAATTAACAGGCGACACAAGTGACCAAGCACTGACAGCAGTAGCCAGAAGTAAAGTTTCCATGACAATTTGCTGAATTGAATTGAGTGGCATGCCCAGTGTTCAAGAGTAGACTAATGTGGATTAACTTAGTACTATCACGTGCTATAGTCATAGATTTTAATAGAAGTTATAAGGTTGTCGGAACTTTCGTTCATACGCGATAACCATACAAGAAATATAAATGTCTCTCAAAGGTAGGCTCAAATTGTGGTGTCAGAAAAATGCGAGTTATAAAGTTTAGAGAAAATAATTTCTCTTTACTAAAGTATACATGGCCCAAAAATAGTTACTAGTAACAGATGTTAGTGCTTGCGCAAAAAATATCAAAAACTAGCTGACACGGTGAATTTCGTACTGCCATATTTTTTTTTGTATAAAAAAAAATTAAATTCATACATCTTTCTCCTGACTGAATATTTATCCAATTTGGTGGAGTCGTTTGGAAGTTATGCGCGTACAAACATTTCGGTGATTCATTTTTATTTATATAGATTATAGAGATGATGCCAGTGTGTAAACAGGACATGTCAATGTGATGACGCTTGGGGACGGCCTATATCCAGCTGTGTTCGTCTTTCAGCTGAAATGATGTCTTAGTAGTACCTTACTTTGTAAAATGTAGATAAGGTATTTCATTTGTTGCATATTCTTTTAATAAGCAGATAATAATGACTCATAATGTATACGAGTGAATATAACACAAAGCTGTCATTACACATTTCGGATGTAAAGTAATTAGAAAAGGGAATGTGCCACATTTAATTTTTAATTAAAACGCGGTGGTACTCAAAACGTAATTATTTTCATCTTGTCATTTAAGCTGCTTATCTACCATTGTTCCTGTTGCCTTGTCTGCAAAATCAGAATTAAAACAAAATATAAAATCTTTATAAATGTTTTATGTTGAAAGTGTCTCTTACACTTTCAACATAATATTTTGTTTGGGAATATTTCCAGATTATATTCAGTCAGAAATCCACTACTTTATGATATGATATTCATGCTCGTTATTTGTTTACTACAATAATATAAATAAAATACTATTCACTCACATTACAAGCATTCGTTAGCGTATTCAAAGGGCTTTTACAATAACCATCCAAATACGTAATAATAAATAATAATATATATATCTACATATCTTAATGTACCTATAGATACATACCCTGGTATTAAAGGTTTACTAAAACAACATAGCTAGGTACTAAATCTGTATTCTATAATAATCATTTTCGCATCGGCGCTCGCTGCGGACGGACGTGGCTTTTTCCTGAGATCCTCCAGTAAACAGGAGGTTAATGAGAAAACTTAGAGCAAGGCCAGACTGGCTGCAGTCGCGCGGCATCAAGCAGCGTCCGGTGCGAACTCGCGTGCGACACGCCACGCCATGCTATATCTATGATCTTTAATGTTTTAAGTTTTGTTTTATAGCTCTTTAAGGCGCATACTTCGATTAAACTTGAGCTAAGTCGTCGTAATTCAAGATGCTCTCGATTTTGCGTTAATGCAGCGATTTAAGTAAAATGATGAAAAGTCTGGCCTCTGTAAAATCATTTTTACTATAACATGCAAGTTATCTAACATTTCTGACAAAATTAACAGTGCACCTACTGATGGTCCAACAATGAACTAAGCTGACAAGATGACCAGTCGGCGTTTAATTAGCCGACTAGTCCCCGGCTATAGGTTGTAATTATGTTGAGTGTCCGACCGAAGGTTGATTTAAATTGAAAAATATTAAAACTAAGTAAGTGCAGGTTTTCATTTTTCCTGTAGATCATTAAGTACTGACTGGACGGCATTTTTTACGATTAATCGTCGATTTGTGAAAAAACTGGCCAAGTGCGAGTCGGACTCGCGCATGAGGGGTTCCATCCTATCGTATTTTTATTACCTATTTGTTGTTATAGCGGCAACAGAAATACACACTCTGCGAAAATTTTAATTGACTACCTATTATGGTTCATGAGATATAGCCTGCTGACAGACAGACGGACAGACGGTCGGATGGACGGACGGATGGACAGCGGAAGCTTAGTAATAGGGTTCTGTTGGTTACCCTTGGGGTACGGAACCCTAAAAAACTAGATACGACTAGCGAAGACTAGTCTCCTATCGATCTTTCTCTCCTCTTCTACGAAATCTGGTGATTGTCACCATCGTCTGAAAGTACTCTTATTTCGCTTTTTTTTTTCCATGAAATTAGATCCGTGTTCAGCATTTAATAAAAGGATCGGTTCTAAGACTTTTTCTAGAAAGGCGGTATGTCTGTTCCCGTAGGTGACTATAATACCTATAAGAATGTCAATGGGTCTTCGGATTTCAAAGAAAATCAATTCTAGTGTATGTTTTATTTATGGAAGCTTTTATGTCTATAATTTGCCTACTAAGTTTCTATCTTCATTTATCAACTAGAAGTAAATTCCTTTTTAGGGTCTCATACCCGAAAGGTAACCAACGGAACCCTATTAATAAGCCTCCGCGGTCCGTCTGTCCGTCCGTCCGTCCGTCTGTCTGTCAACGGGTTGTATCTCAAAAAACGTAATAGGTAGACAGTTGAAATTTTCACAGATTGTGTATTTCTATTGCCGCTATAGCAACAAATAATTAAAATTAAGGTTTATGGTACGGAACCCGTCGTGTGCGAGCACGACTTGCACTTGGCTGGTTTTTTTTCGGAGCTTTGGCTAGAAATAAAGAGAATACAATTTCATCAGTCGGCAACGCGTCCCGCAACGAATTTTTTTGAGACCCAGAGTTTTGACTTTGGAAAGTAAGAATGGTTTTACATAGGGGTCTATTATTAGAACGCTTTTTAAAATAAATCTCTTTCCTCCATCCAGCTAGACACGGTTTATGCACGGACACGGAGTTTACGAGGAACCCTTTTAAAGAATTTTACGTGCTCCGTGTCTATGAAGTACTTTTAGGAAACCCTTTATGTGTGTGACGTTATGTTGACAATATCCGGATAGTGAAAGTGTCTTTTAATAATAGACATTCACAAAAAAAAGTAATTTAAAAACGTTGAACCGCCTTCAAAACTGTAATTTATTTAAATAATAACTAAAAATGGAGAAACAAAAGCTTTATCTTTTAAAAATCTTAAGTAAATATGACAACTATTTCTTTGAGGTCGATGCCAGTCTTTGTATCTATATCTATACTAATTTATAAAGCTGAAGAGTTTGTTTGTTTGTTTGCTTGAACGCGCTAATCTCAGGAACTACTGGTCCGATTTGAAAAATTCTTTCAGTGTTAGATAGCCCATTTATCGAGGAAGGCACTATATATCATCACGCTAAGACCAATAGGAGCGGAGCAGTAATCAAAATTGTGACGCAGACGAAGTTGCGCGGGTCAGCTAGTTTAGAATAAACGTTGTCACTTGGTAGTTGTATATCATATGTCGTATATCGGTATACCCCGCCTACAGCAGTTAGGCTCGCTGGAAACTTTTCACTGAATAAAGGAACAACAGATAGTTGATGTAGGTAAGTAAAACCAATGTCATAAGCGAAGGCGTTTAACAGAACTTAAATATTCGATTCTGAAGTGTAACTTACGGGTTTTAGTGCTATTGTTTGAAAGGTTACCGGTCTAAAGTATAGTTTGACAAATACTCAGATCATTTCCTCTTTCAAACAGCACTGTACTTCAGTCAAATTGTAAAATAGGATTCTTCTACTTAGTTCTAAGGATGAACTAAGAAAATTTTGTAATACGTTTGACTTTCGGGAGTTCTGGAAGGGAACTAAGAAAATGAAGGGTAAAGTTAGCTTGCCAGTAACTGTAGGGGGTTGTAGTGAGCCTAAGGATATAGCCAACGTTTTCAAAGATCATTTTAAAGTAACTCCGCTGCGTTCCTCTTGCATTGGGATGCCTGTCGCGGGTGTCACTGAGCCAGAAAACTTGTTAGGTTTTTCCAGTAAAGAAGTGGAAAATATTGTTAAAAACATGGTTAGAGGAAAATCTCCAGGCAATGATGGCCTAAGTATTGAGCACCTGCAGTTTGCGGGCAAGCATATATTTAGGGTTCTGACCATGCTATTTACTTTCTGTATACGACACTCTTACCTACCGGCAAAACTGTTGGGAACTGTTGTTGTGCTGATACCGAAAAATGTCACTGGGGACGTCTCAGATAGAAGCAACTATAGGCCAATTTCCCTAGCGACTGTAATTGCAAGGGTCTTCGATGGTTTACTTGACGTTGAACTCAGCAGGCACATTCAGCTTAATGACGCGCAGTTTGATTTCCGTGAGACACTGTCGACTGAAAGTGCGATCTTGACATTGAAACATACTGTCAACTATTATGTAAAGAGAAAGACACCTATCTATGCTTGCTTTCTCGACCTATCGAAGGCTTTTGACTTAGTGGACTACTGCAGGCTCTGGACAAAGCTTGGTGAGGTGGGAGCTCCCACCGAACTCATTAACATCTTGCGCTTCTGGTACAAAGACCAGAAGAATTTCGTTAAGTGGGGGAATGTTTTGTCGGATGAGTATGCACTGGAGTCTGGTGTGAGATAGGGAGGCCTGTCCTCTCCAAGACTATTTAACCTGTACGTCAATCAACTGATCGATGGGCTTAGTAACAGTCATGTCGGTTGTCATATAGATAATGTCTGTGTTAATAACATCAGTTACGCGGACGACATGGTGTTGCTGAGCCCATCGCTCAGTGGTTTAAGAAAGCTGCTAGATATTTGTGAGTCGTATGCTGTGGATCACGGTCTGAGGTACAACGAGAGGAAGAGTGTGTGTATGGTTATTAGAGGTAGTAATAAACAACCGGAACATATACCACCTGTCTATTTGAACGGTGTACCTTTGGATCGTGTTTCGCAGTTTAGGTACCTGGGGCACATTGTGACGGAGACCCTGCAAGATGATGCGGATATCGAGCGGGAGCGAAGAGCGTTGTCGGTGCGTGCTAATATGTTGGTCTATAGATTCGCAAGGTGTACAGTAGACGTAAAAGTAACCCTATTCAGAGCCTACTGCCAAAACTTTTACGCCAGCGCTTATGGTTCAACTACACCCAGCGGGCCTACAACGCTCTTCGCATACAATCCAATAACGCCTTTAGGATTCTAGTGAGGCTCCCTCGATTCTGCAGCGCATCGGGCATGTTTGTCGATGTAGTCGATGACTTTTATGCCATTATGCGTAAGAAAACAGCTTCTCTGATGCGCCGGATTCGGGGGAGCGCCAACGGAATCCTAAGGATGATTTCTGAGAGGCCAGAGTCTCCAGTGCTGGGGAGATTTATGCAGCTTCATGTGACGAGATGACAATGTATGTATGTTTAATGATTATTTTATTTGTTGACATTTATTATTTGAATGTATTTTTTACTTTTTGACATTTTTTTATTTTGGACATTACTGATTTTATTATTTTGAATTTAATTTTATTGATTGATTTGTTTTAATTTGTTTCTATTTGATTTTTAATATTGACTAACATAGTTTTAAGACCTCTGTTACTAACAATTATGGACATTATTAGTCTGAGTTAATTAATAAACGAATTGAATTGAATTGAATTGAATTAGGTACATCTACTGCTTGGCTCGGTATGAAAAACTGGAAACCGACTTCAAAGTTTTTTTTTCCTAAGCTATTCCCGACCTAATTAACCCAATTTCTGGTGATCTCGTTATCCATCAGTATATCGATCATGATAACAAAAAATAACAAAGCTGAAAATTAAAAAATCTCCTGTTATTTTTAAAATATCAGCGAGTTCCCAGGCTATTGATTCTATAGATAAAAGTAATTAGAGTGTATACAGAGACTTAAAACAGTTTGTGATGTTATCAGAACCTTCGTCGGCAGTGCACATAATCCCTTACTCGGTTGCAACAACATACGCGGAAATTTACACTTTGAAACTTTCCAGGACACCTACCTACGTACCTACAAGCTAAAGCCTCTATACATTGCCCTCATTCAAGTTAAGCCTTAATAAATGAGTCGTTAAAAACGCCCTTCGTAAGAACCTTTGTGTGATCGCCACAATTGCAAGCTCTCATCAGTCACAGACTAAAAGTTATTAACACTAATGACAACAATCATAAACTTGGACGTTTACGTTAAGAGAAGTAAGCACACGGACTACTGGGCCTAAGCAAAACTTTTGTAATAATAACTTACTTTGTGCGACACAGTTTTCTATTCCCGACTACTCGAGTCGAACAAAATTCCGCCACAGCACACGGTAAAATTGATTTTCAACTTTGTTCGAAACAATAGAAACAAAATATACGGACGTCATAAAGTCTGATGGGGTTACGCGTCACAAGTAGTTGGATTTGTGAATATCGTTTGAGGTTTTGACCTTAGCGAATTGATTTGAACTTTATGCCTAGTAAAATAGGTAAGTGTATTGGATCTATTCTGGATAAACAGTCTATGTTTGTCCGAGGTCGCCGAAAATAGGTCTACGATTTTCTTAGCAAACTTGCCTAAACGTGTAGTCTCTATGCAGTGAGCTATTGATCCTAGTTTACTGTGACAATGATAGGTCTTATCACTATTATGATCAGAAGTCTTAGCACGGACTTTACAAAAGAGAAAGTCTGATATATAAGCCGACTTTGAATCCATAGCAATCCTTCAGTTGCCCATCGATTGAAAGTCAGATTTTATAAGAAAACATAACGACTTTATTTGAAAAATACGAAGTAACGTAGAACACATAAGTGATGGAACACATAAATTAACTTCAGTAAAGTCCAGTAACATTTTTCCATCACTGTCAGTCGTAAACAAGGTGCTACGTCATAATTACCCGCGATGCCGCAGATCTAGCTTTTACATTAATTGTAACTTCAAACCACGTATCTCATAGCAGAAGGAAAAGTTCTGCGTTAGAAGAAAACTTTTCTTAGCAACAAATATATAGTTATTCTCTTATAAACTTAGGACTAATTTTATTATATGAAACCTTATCTGACTAAGACATCATTATGACTTTTATACTTACCATGTTTTAGGGGATGAAAATTACAAGTTTTTATTTCAACGTGGCTGTTTTTGGTCGGCTGTTGTACCTAAGTACCTACCACATATGGAAGAAGGAGGCCAACTCAAAATAAAAAGGGTTATGGGAAGGAGCATACCTAATGATTCGCTTTTAAATTTTCAACTTAGCTTGAGAAACTACATAACTGTGTGACTTCTCAAATCATTTTTTTTATTTATTTGAGTTTTGTTTGATCTTGACTGTAGTCTAGGTCAGAGATAACAGAGACAGAGTCTATGTTGGAGCGAGCTTACCCAAAAGGAGCCTGTGCACTCTGACTTTAAAGAGATGAGGGTTGTAAGAATCTATCTTTTGGTTCCTACTTGTATTCTGCAAATAAACAAAGCGAGTAGCGTTTGAGTGACGTATAACCAACATACCTACATACAGTATATTTATACTTGTTGCTTTGTTTTCCACTTAAGGGAAAAGGCTGAACGAAATAGGTACACATCTTGCTACATGTTTTAAGCATAATGTAACGTTTGAAGTGTGTTTTCAGAGTTATATTTGGGGCAAACCTTGCCTTTTACTTGGAAACAGTAAAATTATAAATATCCTTGTCTCGACTCGATCCATGGCTTTGATATTTTCGTTCATCGCCAGTGATCGGAATGAGGCACTAGAAGTTAAATGATTAGTATTTTGCTTAATAAATGTTAATGTAAAAAAGTCGGCAGTTTTGGTTTTGTGTCTTCCTTTTTATGACACGGACTTCCGAAATTAAAGTTATTTTATACTTTGTGGTGTTTTTCTTTGGAAATCGTTTGTATTTTTTTGCGAAAGTTTTTTAATTTTCACCTTTTTTTAGTACTCGGACGACGCGCCGTTATCGTCGTTATGATGTGATTTCTGCTCATATAGTAAAAAAATACTAAAAAAAAAATTATGGTACCAAATGGCAAGTGTACCGTCATCATCATCATATCAGCCGAAAGACGTCCACTGCTGGACATAGGCCTCCCCCAAGCGTCGCCACAACGACCGGTCCTGTGCGTCTCGCATCCATCGGCTACCCGCGACCTTCACCTTCAAGTGTACCGTATCGAACTTAAAAAGAATCACAGAAATCGGATATGAAATCTCGGGGGAATCGGTGTACATGCATTAAAAAAACATACCAACCGAGTTGAGAACCTCCTCCTTTTTTGGATGTCGATTAAAAAAAAAAAGATAAATATAGTTTGAGCAGTCCAAGAAGGATGTCCTAGAAAGAAATCGAAGACCTGTGACATCTTAATAGCAGCCCCACTTCCATCCATAGTGAGGAGTTCGTGACCCAACAGTGGGGACAGAGCTGAATGACAACTTCGATGAAAAATGAAACAATAGGTACAATTCATTGGTTTGCATTGAATTGCCTTCGCACAATACTGTTCGTTCATGGAAAACTAGCGTTTTAAGGCGAAGAGGTTTCACTTCATTTTTTTACCTACATACATACATGTTATTCGATTTTGAGGGACATTTGAATGCACAAGTGAATTATGTGGCTACTAGCTTTTGCCAGCGGTTTTTCTTGCGTTTATGCAGTGTGTTCTAGAAGTGCGTCGTGCCCGAACTCGAAATTCTTGGTGGCTTTTATTTTAGTTCAATCACAGAACCGATGCTATCAACTGTATTATACTGCTTGCAAAGTATTGTTTTACGTTTCAGTCGAATTTTGAGGTCGGGTTTTTTGAAAACAAGTTCATATATTTTCATTTCGATATTGTGTATTTACTGTATAGCAGATACAGAACATCACCTTTAAATATGACCACGCACTTCTGGAACACTGCCAACCTCCAGGGTATCTGTACCAATATGCAACAAAATCAATTCAGCGATATTTTAGCGGCAGGGTATATAATAAAATCGAAGTTCCTACCTCTTTAGGATTTCGTAGTCAACCCTTATAGTTTTGCCATGCCCGTCTGTCTGTCTGACCGCGGTTTAGTTCAGAGACGCTTAGTACTACAAGGTAGAAATTTGGTATGGGTGTAGTATAGGTACATATTAACTAGGTACGCCGATAAAACGAAAAATCTTGAAAAAAAAATTACACGTAAACTGGCGATGAATTATTTTTGACGTCTATCCCATGGTGTGGGATTGTTGGATAAGTCATTTAAAAATATTGAGGATGTGCGAAAACCATTTTTCCATCCAACAATTCGTTTGCGATATATTAAGCTCTAAAGTGATAATTTTTGTTTGTTACTGTGCCAGTAAAACGGTTGTTTTTGGAGACGTAAAAATAATCATGGAAGTAGCAAATACAATTAATTTAAAATGAGAACTATCACAGTTAAGTAGGATTTACAAGTTAGTTTACGGGTATTAGTCGACAAACGGCAATTGTGACGTTCAACTACAGAACCCTTCACTGAGCGTGGCCCGACACACACTTGGCCGGTTTTTATTAAATGCCCTGAGGCTTGATTAATATCTATGTGGCATGGAATCGAGACTTGAGATTTCATCATTCATTGAATGAGACTTTCTTGCGATCAAAGGTAAGAAAATTCTTTTCACATTCATTTCACAATATTACGGAGAAGATAAGTTGACATCATCGGGAATAGAATTAATGTAGGCCTGTTTATACGAAACTAATTAATTTTATTAATAAAATGAGTTATTTTGAATAGCAAAATAAAGAAGGTTATAAATAGGTTTTTTAACGTTGCAAAGCTTCAAATTCGTAGGCATTTTGTGCCAGTGTTAATTAAGTTCCTTTTTAATTAAAAGGGATTGAAAAGTTCTTATTAAAGAGTTTAGTGACATAAAAATTGAGATAAAGCTTCTTAGTCTGAAAGTCACTGGATTATTAGACGTAGGTACACAATTTAGTTATTTATGTAGGTAGTCTAAATGATTCTGGACTATCTACTTTAAGTGCTGAAATAAAAGAAAAAGGTAAAATGTTACACTCATACAAATGGTGCTTCAGTGTGCTGGAAAATAATGAACTTCGGTTACAGCTATCTTTATCTAAAATGTTTATTCTTTATAATAATGGTTATTCTATATTCTAATGGTTATTCTATCTTTGTTTAAAATGTTTCAACAACATAAATGGCTAAAGTTCTTTGGATCAAATATATATTCAACAGCTTCAAAGAACTGATAGTATTGATTGACATATCAAAGCCAAGTTTAAAGCCATAAAATTGTTAACTTCATTAACTTCCATTATTGGAGACACCTTTTGAAATTTGACCGCTCAGCAGAGTAAAAGGGATTTTTTGGGGATTCCAAAAAATGCCGCTAAACTTTTTCATCATAATTTACTGAAACTGTCATCTACATCCTTGTTGTTCGTAGAAGTGGGGTTATATGGTTTATGTTGAAGAGATAAGTTCAGTATGATCCTAATATATAAAATTCTTCCGTTACTGAGTGAGTGAGTGACCGACAGACAACGCACAGCCGAAATTACTGGTCGTAGAAAGCTGTTTTTTTTTACGGTAACGGGAAAAATGGGATGTGCGCGTACGAAGTCGCTGGCAAAAGCTAGTATTTAATAAAAATAAATAGCTTTTGCCCGTATCTTCGCTTTCATTAAAGTAGCCTACAACCGTCTTCAGGGTTCGACCTATCTCTGTACTAAAATAAATCAAAATCTTTCAACTATTTAGGCGTGAAAGCGTACCAAACAAAAGTTAAAATCCAAAGTACTTTAACTCATATTATAAAGGGGAATTATAAAACGATCGAATAAAAAAAAACTTGGCGGCTGATGATGAGATATTGTTTTAATAACTTGAGCGGTATGAATTTGAGTAAGTGGAAAAATAACTAAACTAACGACGAATATTGATTAATAATAAAATCCAGAACGAGCTTACAAAAATGGGTTGTGATTAATCCATTTTATATATTAAAATTCTAGCCGTGCGACTATATTACTAAGTGAGCGACTAGAACTACAGAGAGGACAACTTCAATATTAATATTGAAACGATTTTTCCAATTGAGGTTTTACATAACGAACTACTAAATAGTTCACTTTAAGCAACGTTTTGTAAGGTTTATTAATGATTATTTTTCACTGATATTCTATTTGAGGTCTTATGTTTTATTTCTATTTTGGTACGATTTTTAATGAAATGACGAGATCGTTTTACATACTCCTGTAAGCCTTACCGGGCCTCCCTTCACTGGGACTCCAAATTGAGCGGCATTGGATGCAAGAGCGAGCGAAGCGAGCTTTGTATTTGGGGCACCCGAACTCGGACAGGTTAGGTTAGAAGAGGATGGCGGGGAATAGACCCCGCCATCCCCTTTGTGGTTATTTTTTATAAATCATTCAGAAGTAGGAGCCCTGCGGGGCGCCATCTACCAGGTCTCCCTCGACTGCGCAATGTTGAGCGGCTATAAAACGTTTTGAGGTTAGGTTAATATTATTAGTTTTTCTCAAGAACGGTGCGGTGGGATTTTTCAAAGTAGTTTTTCTATTCGAAACACTTCATTTAAGATAAAATGCCGCTCAGTATAAATAAATCATTTGCCAAATATTGAAAAAAATGCAGGACGTAACGTTGACACTCAAACAAATATTAGGTCGCTCAAATATTATGAAGCTTCTCATTTTGTATTTTAAGTAACTCAAATTAATGTTTGTAAGTTACTGTTGATTTCTCGTCACTCACAGTCAGTCGCTCACTTAATAATACTATAACGTAAATTATTTTTATGACTTAAAACTTTAATTTACAGTTACTCGTTTAAATACCACCTTATTATAAATAAGTTTTATTTATAGCTAGGATAATGGATAAATGGACTTGATGGGACTTTTTAGGTAGGTTCTTCAATTCTATGTGAAAAGAATAAGAAATGGGGGTCGGCTTCAGACAATGTTTGCCTCGTAAAGAAAAAAGAATGATTGGCCTTAATGAAAAACTTGCATGTTGATACAAGCAATATTAATAATTGTTATTTGTAACTTAATCGACCTTATCCAATAATTAACTTTTATATTTTAACAACATTTTTACTCCCAATCAGAGTAACCTCTTGATTGTGAGATTGAGGTAACTCTTTGCCCACTATAAGTACTTTGATATCAGCTATTGAACCAGCTTAACACGAAATAATCTTCATTCGAAAAAAATATGCAGCACCCAGCAATACAACCTATTAGTGTGCGAACAGCCAACAATCCAACTATACTCCCCGTTACGAGAAGCTATAAATTTTGTAAACAAAGAACTTCTGCTCAGTTACGCAGCGACAAAAAATACTCCCAAATTCAATCAACTCAAAGCAACATACGTGTAATACGAAACTAACGAGCAATTTCACTTGGTCGGGTTATATTTTATCGATATAAAGCGCTGTCGTCTAATGTTTTGTGGTACTGGCACGCGTCTGACTCATGCAACTAACATTTTAAACAATTGAATGTGTGTTTACAAAATTTATAGCTTCTCGTGGCGGGGACTATAGTTTTATACACTGATCTATTAAATTTTCGTTTATGCGATTTACTAGTCTGAGAAAAACACAGATTAGGCGTCGGTTTTAATGAAGAAATTAACTGTTTTTTTCTGAGCAAAGTTTAAAGATTTTACCTTATCTTTGCCGATCAAAACTTGAGCGCATTTTAAATCCTCACAAGGTACAATTACCTCCATTGTTGTAGGTAAGTCACCAAAACAATTGTATCACTGAGAAAATCTAAGAAAACACACAAAAAACTTTAACAACATAACTTTTCAACTCTCAAGCAAATGAAACTGAAGTGAGTTGCACTCGGGTGTCAAGAACTACTTACGCAGAGTTGCAGTGTTGTCATTTAGGCAAAAAAAGTCTCCAAGTATATGAAAAATCTAGCTAGATGTCGCAAATTTTTTATTTTTAAGATATTGCTTGAATATTTAATTTCGTTATTTTAAAAAGTCGCTAGTTTTTATTGTTGCTAAATCTTAAAAAAAGTCTCCAAACTCGTAAAAAAATTCCAAGATCTCACAACGTCGCTAAAACGGCAACACTGCAGAGTTGGCAAGGTGACAAGGTCACGCATACGCGTGCAACTTCATACGCATGCACGGCTTAATCGCCCATACTGATCGATTTGTAGACGCACAAGGTTTAGAACTCGTTATACGGCACATCGCTATAAGTGCGAAAGTGACGGAGATAGTATTTGAAAGCCCGGTAAAAGCCGGTACGTGTAAGCGAGATAGCTATATGTAGATGCTGCAAATGCGAAACTCTGCGCGCGAACAATCGCGATGTGTAGTTATGTAGTAATGTGGCATAGGTAATACTTTGTGTTATTTTGATAAGAATTAAGCGCGCGAACTTTTAAATAGTTCGGGTTTGATATTGATTCTCTATCGAGCATTTTAGTAAGGCATGCCGGCCGGGCTTTTGGGCTTATATGAAGGTACCGCCACTGTTTGAAATTAAGAATGTCAATAAATGTAGGCGAGTCAATGACCGCTGTTGTAAGTTTATTTGGCGTCTACCATAGTTTCGTAGTTAATTAAATTTGTGCCTGATGTATTTTGAGTCAAGGCGAGATTAGAAAATGAAAAGGTATAGAGACAATGTTTTCATCTCAGAAATCTGATAGAAACCTGTGCGATATTTGAATATTTGACATTATATTATAATTCAACGTTAGTTCAGACTAGCCAACTGTGAGAATTTCTTCTGTTCATACCGTCTGAATTTGTCGGCAGTAATTTGATTTGCTCGGGCGAAAATTTTGAAGTATTAGCCTCAGAGTCTGTGAAAGTCTACTCACAGACTCATAAAATTTTCTCAGTTGAAAATGTTACAAAGTTATAACTTTTTGGAATATATTTTGTTCTTTGATGATGTATCATAAATTGTACAATTTTGATATGAAAACTTACTTTCTAAGCATACTCATTAAGTTTGTAAATTACAAAGTTATGACTGATTGTATTTTTTTAAGGTATTTGTGTGAAAGAGGAAAAATTTGTATTTTTGTATGTAACGAATAAACCTAAAAACTACTGGACTGATTTGAAAAATTCTTTAAGCAATGGATAGCTACATTTTCAGCGAGTAACATTGGCATACATTTTATCCCTGTACTCCCACGGGAACGGGAACTACGCGGGTGAAACCGCGTAACGTCCACTAGTAGGTTATAATTTTAGTACACGAAAACTAGAAAATTACTAAAAATACGTAGAACTTTGTAGCGTTCTTTACTCAGTAAGTACTAAAATTTACTTTTCGAAGTAGTTAGAATTTGGTAATGTTTTATCGAAATGTCCCATTAATTTTCCTTTACTCAAATTATTACCAATTAAGAAGCTAAAAATAGAATCAAACTAAAAGGGGCGGATTAATAATATAGAATACGGATTTCAGAAGTATTCGTTTGTACCGTGGAAGTGGGTCGGGTATCGGGCCAAATCACCAATTCGACCTACCACCAAATGAAGCTGAATATTTTAGTATCGTATAAATGTATATCAGTTCAAAAAATAACGGAGGGTAAAGTTTAAATTAGTAGTGTTGAACATGTAATTTACCTACAGTTTCAGTTGGCTAGGTACTCAATTTTTTCCTCTTCGTAGAGTGGTATAATTTAAGTTAAACTTAGTCTGTAGAAAAGTTTCCTTCTACATTTTTTTGTTATGAAAGGAACTTAAAAAAAATAACAATTTTTCACAGCCTGCAATCATGGAATTAGTAGCAAAGTCCTTTCGTGAAAGCACTTCGGTAATTACTTAAGTTAATTGTGAAAAGTCATAAATAACTTATGTTAATTGTGGAAAGTTGTTGATTGGTATCACGAAGGCGCGCGCGGTATTCCCGACCGCGGCGGTCACTGCCCCGTGCGACCGTTAACCCCTCTAATGCGGGCTGCATTCGAGGGGTTACCTGCAACATCTAACCCTATTAGCCATTTTCCGGGAGCGACGTCGCGCTATTTTTATCTTTATGTCTGAAGACGCCGCGTCTCTTCAAATATAGGTCGTGAATAACAGAATATGAGACTGAACTAATTTAACAGTATTCCGCCTACTCGCTTTTTGGGTTGTGAACTATCGCTGTTGTAAAGTATTATTTTTATTGCTCTTGTCCTTTTCATATCTTACTATGCGATAAACATATCTTGCAGAATACCTAACGAGGATAGTAAAATTGTTGAAAAATATTCCTGTCCAATATTTTCACATTGTTTATATATGTTTGACCTAGTACGTACTATTTGCAACGAATTAGAACAATAACAGCTTATTAAATTATTTATTTATTGTTTAGTAGAAAATTACATGAGGAATATCGGTTTCCTTGGCAATAACTTGGAGTTAAGTGCTTTTGAAATATGATATCTTAGAGTTTATGTCTTAGTTATTGAATTAGTTGACTGTGGCTAGTGGACGGGTAACGTGGTGTGTTAGAAAACATTTTTCTTCGATTGTAAGTATGTTTTACTGTGTGATAATCGGATAGTGAGGTCATAACGAGTAGAAAATTTTGTTTATTTTTGTATTTATGACATTTGAAATTGATATTTCTGTAAGTGAGAAGTTTCTAAAATTACTTGAACGTGTAATTACTCGCATTAGGTAATTCAAATTTTACGCAATTATTCTAGAAACTCCTCCCCCTTTCTCTACTCCACCGGCTGTTTGATCAAACGATCAAACAGGCTGGTTCAAACAGTTTGTCCAAATAGAAAAACAAAATTTCGTATAACTTCATGTCATTTGACAACTCATTTTTATCAAAGTTTTCCACAGACATTCATGCCAATTTAATAGAAATGAATCCCAACTAAATTGAACTAATGCGAGCCATACACTTTCAAGTAATTTGATCAAACAGGCTGGTTCATCATTATGAACAACTTTGATTATGGGACCAAACGAAAAAAAATCAGCTGCTCAGCACATTTTGTCGAGTTATGAGCACAGAAATGTATGGGGCAGTAGATTTATTTCGCGATTTCGATGTTGGTCCCGTAGTAAAAGCTGTTCATAATGATGAGTCTAATGAGCCCTTTTAAGGTATTGCGTTTATACTATTACACGTAGTATGTGCATGGATCCATTATTATGTTCCAGGCCTACTTTCTTCAAGCAAAATCCCAAGTGTTAAGCCTGAAATAAAATATCTATTTTGAAATTTATTTTAAGTCTCTAGATTTTTTTTGAAGTCTTCAATGGTGAGATTTAAAAATAAAGTAGTAAAGGTTGGTCGTGGAGCCCTATGTTATTTTTATCTCATGAAGGCTTAGCTTAACTTTAAGCTGTTTCAATATCGAGTCGGTTAGGCTCGAAGCCAAATGTAACCTGATTGGTTAAAGATTACATAATGCAGCTATGTCGTAGTGATGTGGACTTATCTATTTTCAGGGATGACCTCTATTTCTACATGTTTTACACAAATAAGTTACTCGTATATGTGTTGCCGTGGTACGACAAACGCAAAATTATTAAAGTTGCACGGGACGATCTTCATGGTTAAGCAACGGTTGCCGAGGAAAAGGACGGCCGTTGGTACATTTGTAAGATCTTTGACAGCAGTTACGAGTAGTCAGAAGCCACGTATCGTCTAACCCAGTGCCTGGGTTGTGGAAATCAAAGGTAGTCGCTCCATGTAAAGTGCATACTGTTATTCAGCTACATCCGATCATACTGGCCGAACACAGCATAGTTGGAAACCTTGGTGCCTTTCCATTACAGTGGAGTGGAGAAATGGAGAAATTTTAACCAATGGAATTGCATAAAATCTCCACACCACGTGACTCACTGACATTTTGACTGACAAGTTTTTAGGATAGGCCAGTAAGAAGAGCAGCCGATGAAAAAATTATTTAAATTTCGAATCAGGAACTCGAATCTTTGGGAATCTGAAATGAATTCATATTTTTTCTTTTTTTTTAACGAATTGGCGGCAATTTAAAAAGTGCCTATCGTGTGGCGTAATGGATTGGTATGAGTCAAGTGCAAAAAGTCTAACTTAGGCGTACTGATGATGAAAAATCAAAGTGTATCAATCAGTTCTATCAAGGTTTCACACACTTAGGTAGCATGACTATTCTTATTAACTTCTGACTGCCGGCTGTTGCGAAATTCCTGGAAGTAAATCACGATATCAATAATTCATTGGAATCGGAGCATATAATCTCTCGCACGAGCGACCATAGTCAGACTAAAATGAGGTTGTAAATAGTTTTGTTTAATACTAATGTGAATTAAATTATGCTATTGAAATAGTAACTGATATATATCCTGTTTCATTGGTAATTTGACCTTGTCTTTCAAACTGCCACTAATGTCGTATGTATGTAATCTAATATTAATTACCTTAATGCTATGTTTCTTGAAATTTGACAGAGTGAAGTACTTCCATCAGAATCAATTAGTAGTGTCACGACTGCTTGGCGTTAATAGGCAACGTTTATTTTGAATTCATTATGAACCTAGTATAAGTCGGTGATAGGTACGAGGGTACGAAATACAGTTAAGTTATAAAAAAGTAGCATTTGCGCGCGGCTTCGCCCGCGTTAAGTTGTATTTTTCGTAAAAAAAGTAGCCTATAACTGTCCACAGGGTCCCATCTATATTTATACTAAAAACTGGCCAATTGCGAGTCGGACTCGCACTTGGGCGCGTGCAAAGGGTTCCAAACGAATTTTATTTTTAACGTATTACTTTAACACTATATATTTCTTATAAGTTTTCCTGTAATCTATAGGTAAAGATCTATTACTTATCTCCATTTTTTTTCAAAATGTTAGGCTCAGTAGTTTCGGAGATAAGGGAATGGTCATTTTTCGTCTAATTTCTTGAATAACTTCAAAACCGTTTATTTTAAAATTATGAAAAAAATATATTTAAAACTCTTACAGTAAGTCCTTTTATTTGTTATGTCGCACGATATTATTTAAAAAACTTTTTTTTGAAATTTTCTAGTTTGACCCCCAAAAGTGACTCCCATACTAAAAATTTAATGATTTACGTAACGCGTGTTTGGGTTACAAAAGTCCATATGTGTACCAAATTTCAACAGAATCGGTCCAGTGGATACGGAGAAAACTGGCTGTGACAGACGGACAGACAGACAGACAGACACCCGAGTGATCCTATAAGGGTTCCGTTTTTTTTCGGAACCCTAAAAATCACCAAAATCTATTCAGTAATTAAGGCATGAAAGCGTGACGAACAAACAAACTCACACTGGCATTTATAATATTAAAATTAGGATGAAGGCTATAGGAGTAAACCTGTGAAAATATATGATAGATATATCTTAAGCGATATTTCCTTTTTTCGATGTTTGGATGAAGTATTTCAATTTATTTTTCCCATATCAGATAATCACAACAAATGCCATGGATAAACATCGAATGTCATGAGTTCACAGCAATGACTGGCATTCGATTAAATATTTTTTGTTTACTCTGCTATGGAAAACAACCTCGAAAATATTTGCTTTCCCGGTACCATGATACCAACATACGTGGAGCTGACGTTTGAACTCTCACTTACGGTTTAAAAGTGGAACAAAAAAATATACCCACATGCAATGCAGCCAGTATTGCCGTCACCTTTAAAAAAGCTTGATTGTTCTACGAAAACATGGCGGTTTTATAGGCAGGTTGACAGAAAGCCCTTTATTTCATAAATTGACGGTGCCCGCCCCAGGTGTAAATTCTATTAAAGTAATGAAGTTTGTTTCAGAGGTTAAACCGATCGACGGATACGGCAACGTGCGAAAATATAAGCTAAATTTATTAGACAAATATTTTATTGAACTGTGGAATTTCTTGTCCGTTGTTCTCCTTTTGAATCTACCTTTGCGAATGGATAGCCAGTCACTTTATCATTGCTTTTATCTGTAAAGCTTGATGTTCGGAAGTGCCTTTTGAATAGTATTATTGAAGCACTGATTTGATTTTATTTGAGTAGAATAACAAGTGTCTACCTGAGTCAATCTGACCGCGGGCGTCCAAACTTTTCTATTAATATTGTCAGAGAATTAGGGTTTGTTTCGGGTTTAAAAACGAAGTTAATGAGACCGGGAAATATTCGCAGAAGGGTTGAGTCAAAAGTTTGAGAGATTTGATGTTTATAACTCAGTTGATGTTTACAAGCGACGAACAATTAATAGACAACTCCTCTTGTTAAAACGGGGAATCAAGTTACGTCAAAATCAACTTTTGTCTAACCATACGGAATGATAATAATTAATAAGTTATTAATAGAATATTTTACCAAAGGGATATTGTGTTACCTGCACAAAACCTTATATAAAAAATCTTATTACCTTTATGTATATAGGTAGTGATACTGCCACATGTATACGTATCCGTGAATAGAATAAATCTACGTAGGTACTCTCATGGAATAAAAAATCACACAAAGGATTAATTTATTCATACGCCGGTACCTACAAAAAGGTTGTGAAATGTGGGCCAAACATTTCAATAGACGTCCAATCCAAGCCTAATATTCGACGTATCTTCAGTTATTGGTTATTCAGATGTAGGGTCAGGCAATCAAGTCTAATAACTTTGCAATTCGATCTGCGATTTTACCTTTTTTACCCTACATCATTTTTTGCTTCATCGTCATCATCATATCAGCTGAAAGACGTCCACTGCTGGACATACCCCCCCAAATGGGGGGGGGGTTGCCATAATCGCCACGCTTGGCAGGCGGGCGTTTTTGCTTATTAGGTCAAATTAACCTTTAGTTTTTGTTTTACTTATTACGATGAATTTGTGTAAGACTAGCTTTTGCCCACGGCTTTCAAGAATTTCGGGAAAAACTAACGCTCACCTACACTCCCCAACGAACCTAAATGCCAAATTTCAGCTTTCTACGACCACTAGTTTCGGCTGTGCGTTGTCTGTCAGTCACTCAGCCACCAGTTATGGAAGAATTTTATGTATTAGGATTGATTTCTGGTTTATATTATGATGTCCGAATATGTATGTCACCTACCAAATTAGGGTTATAAAAGTCTATAAGTCAAGTATTACAGTTTTTCTATAACAGACTTCCCACAGTTGGCTAAAGGCCTCTTTTCTTGATTGCGAAGGTCTATTTATGTAGCATTTTAATTAAAAGTTAATAATAGACCAGAATTTATTCTCCATACCTATTTGCTTAGAAAATTGCGTGTGAAAATTATAATTAAGTATTTGATTACTTGCAAACTTCATACTGAGAATGATTAATGGAGAAGGTTTTATGATGCAGTTATTATTACCTAAAGGTAGTCGGTAACAGTTTTTACATACTTATTTGTTTTTTGTTTGGGTATGGTTTCTTATTAACGAAATCAACATTATCCTTATAATGATGTTTTTTGTTTCAGATTGCCATCACAGACGCAATTACAGAACACAATTACAATGAGAGAAATAAAAAATAGCCAGTGATTTTTGTGTGTTAGATATTGAATTGTGCCAGTGAAGTTTAGTGAACATAACAGAAAACAGCCACTAGTGATTCATCCTCTCTTTCAGGGATTTTAGTGAAGAATATTAACGGAAGTGCAGTGTGGTGACGTACTAAGAAAAGTGACTTAGAAAATCATTTTCATTGGTGGAAAATTAACCCAGTGTTCGCGGCCCTAAATTTGACAGGTGTCAAAAGTACACAGTGGTGTGGTAAACATCTCTAGTGGACAAAAATAGTGATGTCTGCGTGTGTTGTGGAGGAAGGCAGGGAGGAGGGCGGCGGCGCATGCGCGCTGGAGGCGGGGCCGAGCGTGGATCGCGATGAGCTGCCGGAGCGTCCGCGCAGGGAGGTGCTGCTCAGTGCCCGCGGGAGACGCGCCTGCTCCGAACAGGGACCTCATCCCAGCTTGAATTTTCGTAAGTGTTACTTTGACATTGACGTTGTGTTGTGTTGACCTCAAAATTATCGGGATAAAGTTCTTTTTACAAAAAATACAAACGAATACAAGGACTTCCTCCTTTTTTGAAGTCGGTTAATTAGTAGGGCGAAAATTTGTGCAAATATGCAAAGGGATGTGCTAGCATTAGAAAGTGTTGTTTTTTTTCTCGTATAGGTGTAATTTGCCATTGCCACATGTGAGTTTTATGTCTTTTTTTGTTTTGTGCTGTGAGTTATTTTTGCCCATTACTATTTCACTGTGCACGTGCTTTATTTTGCTTCAATTGAAGACTGAATTGTTTAAAGTGATATTGTTTAAAGTGATTATTTATCTTCTTTATCTCAGTGATGAGGCGCTTTCAAAAGCCTGTGGTTTTCTCACTATTGTTTTTTTTTTATTTCTTAGCAAAGTGTTTTCTTTTATATCTTGTTTTATTTAATTTAATTTTGGAAGTCGGTGTCAAAAAACGAAGAAACCTCACCAAAAACACCGACATTAAAATTAAAGTTATTTTGTCCTTTGTAGCGGTTTTCCTTGGAAGTTGGCTGTATATTTTTGTAATTTGTTATTTTTATTTACCGGCTCGTTCTATTTACAAGCTTGGTCTTGTCATAATATCTCATTTATTTTTATTTATGACACGTGATAATTAACAATAGCGATACTAAATATAAATAAAATAGAAACATTTGATGAAGGAAAACCATACGTTTTCCTTGAAATTACAAATATTCAAATTACATATTTAGGTACTACACGACCACAATAACAAATATATTATATTTCCTCCAATTGAACGAAGACAATTTCCTTGATTGCGTCTATTTTAAGTGGATAGGTATGACTTATTAATGGATTAAGTTCGTAATTAAGTACTTTTGTGGACTGTTGTGTAAACTCTAATCATATTAGGAGTATTGGACGCTATTCCCTCTGTGAGAGTGATGTCACTTGATATTGATATCGAAATACTTTCTGTATTTACTTATTTGGTATTTTTTTTGGTCTCCCTTGCGTTAAAATAAATTTAAGTAAAAAAACCGGACCAAATGCGAGTCCAACTCGCGTGCAAGGGTTCCGAACCAATTTCATTTTTACAACATGTCATTTTAACACTACAGACTTCTTATATGTTTTCCTGTAAGCTTTAGGTAAAGAACTATTATCTCAATTTTTTTTTCAATATTTATGGCTCTGTATTTTCGGAGATAAGGGGAAGGGAATGGTAATTTTTAGTCTAATTTCTTGAATATCTTCAAAACTATTTATTTTCAAATTATGAAAAAATATAATTAAATCCCTGACAGCCTTAGCTTAAGCCCTTTTATTTGATATGTCACACGACACAGTTTAATTTTTTTTTTCTCTCGTTTGACCCCAACAGTGACCCGACCGAAAAATTATTTATTTACGTAAAACGTCCGTGTTTAGGTCAAAGAAGTCCATATTCAAACCAAATTTCAATAGAATCGGTCTAATAGATCCAGAGAAAACTGGCTGTGTCAGACGAGAGACAGACAGACGGACAGACAGACAGGCACCCGAGTGATCCTATAAAGGTTCTGTTTTTTTACGGATGTTCGGAACCCTAATTAGCCCATGATCGTCTCCAGGGTCCCGTCTAACTCTATATCAAAAGTAATCAAAATCAGTTCAGCGATTTAGGCGTGAAAGCGTAACAAACAAACTTAGTTTTACATTTTTAGTAAAATACCTTTCGCCCGCGACTACGTGCGCGCATATTCCATTTTTTCCGTCTCCGTACGAATTTCGGGACAAATTTTGTATATAAAAATCTCGTGTCTCGGTGTTTCTTATCGAAATCCTCCGAAACGGCTTGATCGATTTTTCGGCTTGGTTGTAGGCTATTTTTTTTTATTTGTGATGGGTTTGCTCTTGACTCTAGTCTAGGTCAGAGATGACAGAGACAAAGTCTACGATGGAGCGAGCTTACCCAGAAGGAGCCTGTTCACTCTAACTTTGAAGAGATTAGGGTTGTAAGCGTTTGGAAACACAGACGCAGGCAGAGAGTTCCACTCCTTTGCTGTCCGCATTACAAAAGACGTTTGGAAACGCTTAGTGCGAATTGATGGAATAGCAACAAAGTAGGGATGGTAAGATGCAGTGCGTCTGGATGTCCGATGGTAGAAGGGGGCCGGTGGGATGAGGTCGTGGAGTTCTTGGGCACACTCACCGAAGTACAATCTGTAGAAGACCGACAAGCAGGCAACCTTACGGCGATGAGCCAAGCTTTGTAGCTTGGCATCCACCAGTTTTACGTCACCGATGAGCCTCTTAGCTCTGCGTTCCACCGAGTTAAGCGCGGCAAGCTGATACATAGCTGAGCCATCCCAAAGCTGGCTACAATACTCCAAGCAGGATCGGACTTGTGCTTTGTATAGGGTTAAAAGCTGTCTAGGCCTGAAGTATCGCTTCACCCTATTTAAGATGCCCAGCTTTTTGGCCGCGGTTTGGGCTTTGTACTCGATGGTGGCGCCGAAGTTGAGACGATGTCAACTCCATGCCTAGGAGCTCGAGCCGATCAGTCACAGAAACAGATGCACCTCGAAAAGTCGGAGTTTGGTCAAAACGACTCCTTTTTGCGACACAAAGACACGCCTGTGTTTTGGTGGCGTTAAAAGTGACCACATTGTCATCACCCCACTGGGAGACAAGGCTTAAGGTCAAATTGGTTCGCTCTACCATGGCCTCTCTCAAGGAACGAACTTCATCCCCGCTGGTTGTTGCGCTGGACAAGTATCTCTCTGAAACCGTACTGTCATCTGCGTACCCAACAAGACCAAGCTGAAGCAGGTCATTGATGTGCAGCAGGAAAAGAGTTGCAGAGAGAACAGACCCCTGAGGAACTCCGGCATCAATCGCCATGAGGTTAGAGAGCAACCGTCAACGACTACTCGGATCGACCGTTCGCTCAGGAAGTCTGATATCCAGCTACAAAAACCAGCTGGGATGACATAAGCAGGAAGCTTGCTGAGTAGACCTGTGTGCCAAACCCTGTCAAAGGTTCGGTCGCGAGCCTTGATCCACGCTTGGTATACAGACTCTTTACGGGCCTCAGAGTGGGCGCACTCTGCTTTATACCAAGGCCGGGATTTGTGACCGAGCGGGATGTCGGAGAATGGAATAAAATACTCCATCCCCAGCCGAATCACGTCCGCAATCATGTCAGCACAGCACGAGGGGTCACCCGAGGAGAAGCACACTTGCTGCCATGGATAAGATGCAAAAAAGTGCCGCATCTGATCCCAATCTGCTGATTCGTATCGCTATACTCGTCTCGTGACTTTAGGACTCTTATCTGGAGGAGAGCAGGTCAATACGGATTTCACCAGGCAGTGGTCAGACGTTCCCAGCGGGACTGAGACCGATACTGAATGACTGCCCGGATCAGTTGTCAGAAGAAGGTCCAAGCAATTGGGTGTATGGGCGTCAACATCCGGTACCCGCGTTGCCACATTCACCAGCTGGGTTAGATCAAGCGTTAAAGCAAACTTACGCGCCTCCAACCCGGCATGGTCAGTTTTCTGGTACGGGAACAACCACTCTTTATAGTGGGCGTTGAAGTCCCCCAGAAAAATGAGCTTCGCTGTTGGGTACCGTTGCTGGGCTACGTCGGTCGACTCCACGAGGGAATTAAACAGCGCTGTTGTCTCTTGATCACCGCTGTGCGATCGGTATACACCGATGTAAATAAATTTCTCCACGCCTGTGTCCACAAGTAGCCATATGGCAGAAAAACCCGATTTCTCAAAGCAACGGAGACGACGACAACAAATGTCATCGCGGACGTATACACAGACCCCAGCCTGCTTCTTGAACTTGTGTTCCAGAGAGTAGCCCGGGTAGTTGAGGTACGCCACGTCCGACGGGGTTGTTATCTTCGTCTCCGTTAAGAAAAACAGGTGCGGCTTCTCGGTCTCAAGATGGTGATGGACCGGATCGAGATTGGAGTGCAACCCCCTAATATTAGAGAGGTGCACTTTTAGTGGGAGGAAGTGCAGCCGTTGTTTTACCTTGTTTTTCCTTTTAACTTTAGCCATCATGGAGATTAGTTGGGGAGAAAAGTCGAATTGTCGAGGCGCTGCTCAGTGAACCAAGTGGAACACTAGAGCTAAGCTAACCTGTAGAGAACTCATTTGGAGACTGCGGGGACGCCCGAACCCCCCTGATATGGCCACCGGGTCCTCCCATCTCGTCGCCAGCTGGCACCGTGGAGCATACTGGAATATTATTAGGGTTACGTACCCGAAGAGTAACCAATGGAAACCCTATTACTAAGGTCATTTTTCCACCGCCACCGTCACCGGGACGTCACCGTCAACGAGAGGACGGCGCCGATTTAGCAATACATACATTTACTATGGCCGTGTGTCCACCGCACGCCCGTCACCCGAGCGCTGTCTTCCCGTCCGCCTATATATCGCTTAAGGTGGAAACAGACATTGCGCGAGGCATGCGCAGCGAACGGGCGCTAATCGCATGCTACGCAATGTGTGGACGCTCATATTCGTGGTGAGGCATGGCTACCCAGGCAAATTTACATCGAAACGTGTGCGTTGTGAGGCGTGCGCGGTGTATGCCTCGCAATGTCTGTATCCACCTTTAGCTCGGCGCTACCACTAGAACTTGGCCCAAGATTATGACGAGCCGAAGTGGCGGCAATACAAAACAAGTCCACTCTACACGACAAGATTATGACTTTGACACACCAGCCAAGTCGACGGGATTTTGCGAATTACGTCATCAAATTTAGGAATTACCTACATCAATTTTTTTTTTAAAGAAATCGAATTTACTATGAAAAATTTGTTTCCGTAGCTATATTATACGATATGTTTGTGAGAAATATCTGAAATTACAAGTTGAGGTCGTTCAAATCGCTTCAGTTTACTTAAAATGTGTCTTAAATATGAATTACTTCACCTCTCAAAAAGGTAGTCACCTTAGATTTTCTGAAAATATATGAGTAAACAAACTTCTCACTAGCTAAAAAGATGCAAAAAGGCAAAATCATTCATTCTATTCGCTTCCTTCGTTTTGTCCTTATTCGTTCATAAGTAAATTAAAAATACGATCTAATCTTGACAAAAAAATAATTACATTGCAATTTTGATGACAGCAAAATCAAAATCAAAAGTCTTTTATTCAAATTAGGCTGAGAGCCAGCACTTTTTGAACGTCAAGTTTTACAAAAGACAGTCCTCCAAAACGCCCGCCCGTCACCACTTCCTAGTGTTTTAGCTGTGGAGAAGAAGTGGCCAACAAACTCCCCAGCAACACATCTGTCTGTTACGTTTTAAGAACTTGAATCTATATAAAAGTATGCTAAGTAATTAATACATGACACAAAATTTATAACTTGTTAGCTAGCACACTATGATACTGATAATGATAGAAATGTATATATAAAAAAAACAACGAATTGACCTACATAGTCAGATTATAAAAAAAATAAAAATAATAATAATAAATAAAAAAACAAAAACAATATTATATGAATACATATAACCTGTCATAAGCTAATTACTTAAAGAGAAAGAACATGATAATTATGACATTGTCTTGCGTTTAACACAGCGACCAACTATTCTTATCGTCTAAATAATCATTAATAGAATAGTATGCCTTCGAACAAAGGTTAGATTTAACTTTAGCTTTAAATGAGTTAAAAGGCAGGTCAAGAAAAGAAAGTGGAAGTTTATTGTATAAACGGATACCGAGCCCCACAAATGAGTCGTGGACCTTACGAAGTCGGTGGAAAGGAGCATGTAGCTTGTGCTTATTTCTGGTGTTAAAGCTGTGAATGTCGCTCGTTTTACTGTATAAATATATATTTTGCCTAATATATAAAATGTTTGCAAAAATAAATTGAGATGCTACCGTGAGAATTCCAATCTCTTTGAAAATTTCTCTTAAAGAAACTCTTGACCCTAGCTGATATATTGCACGCACGGCACGTTTTTGTAAGACATATATATTTTGTATATCAGCAGCTTTTCCCCACAATAGAATACCGTAGGACATAACGCTATGGAAATAACTAAAATAGACTAACCGAGCTGTGTCAACATCAGTAAATTGTCTTACTTTCCTGACGGCGTATGCGGCAGAGCTGAGCCTTCCCGATAGGCTTGATACAGCGATGTTTTAGGCTAAAAAATTGGCCAAGTGCGAGTCGGACTCACGTGCAAAGGGTTCCGAACGAATTTAATTTTTTTAACATGTTATTTTAACACTACAGACTTCTTATGTATTTTACTGTAATATTTAGGTAAAGATCTATTATCTCCATTTTTTTCAAAATTTTAGGCTCAGTAGTTTCGGAGATAAGGGGGGGAATGGTAATTTTTCGTCTAATTTCTTGAATAACTTAAAAAACCATTTATTTTAAAATTATAAAAAAAATACAATTAAAACCCTCACAGTAAGCCCTTTTATTTGATATGTCACACGATATTGTTCAAAAAACTTTTTTTTTAAATTTTATAGTTTGACCCCCAAAAGTTACCCCCATACCAAACATTTAGTGATTTTCGTAACGCGTCTGTGTTTGGGTCACAGAAGTCCATATGTGTACCAAGTTTCAACAGAATCGGTCTAGTGGATCCGGAGAAAACTGGCTGTGACAGACGGACAGACAGACACCCGAGTGATCCTATAAGGGTTCCGTTTTTGTTTCGGAACCCTAAAAACATGAAAATTGTGGATTTCGGACACCCAAACTCCATTATGGGGGTAGTGGTTTGTTCGTCATTTGATTATCTGACGAATGTATCCATATTTCTAACGATATATGTCGCGGTAATTAAGTATTTTGATTTTCAAGGTCGAAGTTTCGCGCCATCTGTGTTTGTTCACGTTTTTATTTTACACAAATATCACCCACTCACATGTAAATACGATTAAAAATATGACAATTATGAATCTAAATATCATGAAAAACAATAAAAACCCCAGATTTAAATGCAATTTACAAACACAGATCCAATTCCAACAGATCAACACGTACATTATATTTATTCGTGTTCAAAATTTTCAACCATTTTGTTTTCTATATCGTTAGGGTGTGCCATATCGATTATGCTAATCGATTCTTTTTTTTAAATTTCATTCGACTCGATTAATTTAAAAGAGCAATTTTCATAAATCGATTGTTAGTAACTAAAAAAAAAATACTTTAAAGTCTTAAAATACCACAAGGACTTATTATAATAATTTATTTATGGTTTATTATTACATTTAAATAGGTTTTTGGGCAGCAAGTTTTGAGAATTAATTAAAAAAAAAGCAACTCAAGATACTCATCGGACCCGTGATCAATTTCGCGCGGAATTTTCTTCTATTCGAAATTTAAAATTAGAATGTGTGAATGTGAATTTTGATTTTTGTGGACGGAACCTTATCCTTTCAAAAATAAGTTACTCATTATAACATCATTAAAAAACTGTTTTTGTTTAAGCTGTCGTATATACTGTCATATGCATTTAGAATAAAGCTGTTATTTTGATATTACAAACAGACACATGTATGTATGTTGGGAGGTATGTTTTTTATTTAGAACGCCCGGTAGACTAACGGCTAACTAATAATATAAATGCATCGAAATATTAATGACTATGTTTTCGGCGATGCAAATTACAGATGATTTTTTTTTCATATTGAACATCTACAACTGTCTTCTAGTTTTGTATACTAAGATAGAAAATTTTGATTATTTAGGCCAAATTCTACATGAAATAAATTTTATTCTAAATAAATTTTAATACGTAAGTCAAAATGGCAAAAATTTGCTACATTTTTGACATGGTTGTCATTTTCATGGTTGTCGTGGCTGACATGGGGTCGCTAATAACGAATATGAGAAATAAAAATCCACAAAAAAAAAACTGACCAAGTGGGAGTCGGAATTGGGTGACTGAAATTCATAGATTTATCTACCAAATTTCACATGAATCATTTCAAATGTTTGAGAACACTCATAACATGCGTGATAATATTCTGTTTTTTTTTATACAAGCATTTTTTGTTATTCGCTACATAGTGCGATATATTTCTGGAATCTCCCTTTTTGGATACTCCACATAACGAAGTACGGCTTGTAGCTAAATAATAACAGCGGCACACATCGAACTTTAAAGCTCAGCTTCGCTTGCCAAGGTCGGGCCGCGGGTGGGTGATCATCCATTGAGTTTCCTCTGTGCCTCGGAAAGCAAGCTTTGCCGTTGACAGTAGCTTTGCCGTCGCATCTTTGACAGTAGTAACGGGTAGTCAGAAAACAGAAACTTCGACACCATCTTTCCAAGGGGTATCGTATAACCCAGCTGCATCCGGTTAACTGAAAGCCGACCCCAATTTAGTTGAGCAAGGTTAGGTAGACATGCCTGTGTCACGAAAAAAATACGACTGAAACCGTCTACCAGGCGGTTCAAAGAAATAGACATACCTACCTATAAACATCCACACATGCACACTTACATACATCCTGGCAAAATGCATTCGCACCTTCGTTTTGCAGCAAGAGAAGAAAACTTCTGAACGTATCTATAACAAGTTTACACATATCCGTACAAACCAATTTTCTTGCATTATAAAAAAAAATACAACCTGATGCAATACATAACCATAGCGTACTCAAAACTCAATATAAAGTTGTTTCTTTTTTATTTAATTGTTGTCGAAGTCCTACACCCACTTGACATACCTACATAAATATATACCGGGCATTCTGTATGGGTTTGATATAGAATGCCCGGTATACACTTGTGCTGAAAATATCTACACAAACTCTCAATATTTTTAATCTAATCAAATATTTTTGAATCACGCGCGCATTCTGAATTTTAAAGAGTTGGTAATATAAGCAATTAGCGAAATTAGCCGTAGGTCCGATGAATTTGTCGAGTTAATTTTATTCATAATGTCCAAAAACCTGTTTAAATTACATGAGAAATCATAAATAATAATTATCATTATTGTATATTGTATTTCATGCCTTTAACGTATTTTATTAAAAGTTTTTTTTAGAATCTAATTACGATAATCGCTCATTTAAATTAATCGGGAAGATTAAATTTGAAAAAAATAATGATTGCATATAATCGTTTTGCTACACCCTAAACATTATGGGGCGCCGGTGTGGGCGCCCACTTTGAGGAAGCGACCTGCCCGTTACCTCAACGCGTCACAGAGGGTCATGGCCATCCGGCTGGTCCGGGGATACCGCACGGTCTCTGGCGAGGCGGCGAGCCTCCTTGCCGGACTGCCGCCATGGGATGTAGAGGCGAGAGCCCTCGCGCTCATTTACGAATGGCGCGTGGAGGCGCTACGCCGGGGCGAGACTCCTCTGCCACGTTTCGAATTCGGCGGGAGGATACGCCCGGGTGTCAACACTGCGAGGATCGCCCGGAGGACACGGTGGAGCATACGGTGGAGGTCTGCCCTGCTTGGGCGGAGCACCGCCGTGTCCTCGTCGAGGCGATCGGCGGCGGCGACGTCTCCCGTTCGGACCTGGTTCAAGCCATGGTCCGGAGCGAGGAGATTTGGGAAGCGGTCACCTCTTTCTGCGAAGCAGTAATGCTAGCGAAGGAGGAAGCCGAACGCGTGAGAGAGAGGTAAACCTCACGCCCCAGCCACCACAACAGAAGAAGACGCCCTGGGAGTCGGGAGGCGCAGGGTAATTCTAGGCGGGCCTGCGGACGGCGAGCATTGTGTGGCTCGCCGTCTGATCAGAACCAGGCCCGGGTCGACGGCTCAAAGAGTTGTCAGCATTAAAGGCGGGGCCCGCTAGGGCCAGTGCCTGCTTGGTCTGCGGACTTTGTTCGAAAGAGTCACCGTGGCCCTGGAACGCAAAGGGCACTAGGAGGAACACGGATGGGCTTTAGTCAGTAAGATTTAAAAAAAAACACTAAAAATTTAAAAAAAAAACAATATTGTTGATGGTGGATGGCGATTATCACATTATACACTTTAATTTTATTTATGAAAAATAGTAAACTTGCGGATTAAATACGAAAGAATTATTAGCGCTAGTATAGGGCCTTTTATCCAATTGTTTTAACTATCGCTCATTCATAAGATTATTTAAGGAACTTTATCAGTAACAACCTTAGAGTAAAAACATTAATAAAAAGGATGTAAAGGTACTACTACCGAGCCGGCGGAGATTTAAACGTGTCCACCTACGTCGGCACCGTGACGTCGTCGTCTCACCGGAATAGCTTTTGATTATTAATTTACATCAAAAATATATTAGGTACAATAAATAAAAATGACCAAGAAATTAAAAGACGACATTTATTCATTAATAGTACTTGTAGAAAGTAAAGAAGGTTTGTAAGAGAAAACTAAGGATGCGTCCAAAGATACAATTATGCGAAGAAATGCATGGCACGAAATTTGTGTTTTGTACAAAAGTAGAAGGAGAAGTTGTCGTCGGTTCAACGCAGCCATTCGCTTGTTTGTTTTATTTCTACGCTCTACCACCCACGACAACTGCAACAAACTGATTGAACCACCGAGATCGTCGCGCTCGCGGTGGACAAACGATCGCCGTCACGTAAACTTGATCTCGGCCAGAAATAATCTCGTTCTCAGTGACGTCCAGGTGACGGTGGACAAACGGTCTAAGCTTTAGCTGTCTGTCCGTCCGTCCGTCCGTCTGTCTGTCACTGGGCTTTATTTCGAGAACCGTAATAGGTAGAGAATTGAAATTTCCACAGATTGTGTATTTCTATTGCCGCTATAACAACAAATAATAAAAATATTAATTGTTGTTCTAGTTATTTTTTTTTTATTTGTGATGGGTTTGCTCTTGACTCTAGTCTAGGTCAGAGATGACCGAGACAAAGTCTACGCTGGAGCGAGCTTACCCAGAAGGAGCCTGTTCACTCTAACTTTGAAGAGATTAGGGTTGTAAGCGTTTGGAAACACGGACGCAGGCAGAGAGTTCCACTCCTTTGCTGTGCGCATTATAAAAGACGTTTGGAAACGCTTAGTGCGAGTTGGTGGAATAGCAACAAGGTAGGGATGGTAAGATGCAGTGCGTCTGGATGTTCGATGGTAGAAGGGAGCCGGTGGGATGAGGTCGTGGAGTTCTTGGGCACACTCACCGAAGTACAATCTGTAGAAGACCGACAAGCAGGCAACCTTACGGCGATGAGCCAAGCTATGCAGCTTGGCATCCACCAGTTTTACGTCACCGATGAGCCTCTTAGCTCTGCGTTCCACCGAGTCAAGCGCGGCAAGCTGATACTTAGCTGAGCCGTTGAGCCATCCCAAAGGTGGCTACAATACTCCATGCAGGATCGGACTTGTGCTTTGTATAGGGTTAAAAGCTGTCTAGGCCTGAAGTATCGCTTCACCCTATTTAAGATGCCTAGCTTTTTGGCCGCGGTTTGGGCTTTGTACTCGATGGTGGCGCCGAAGTTGAGACGATGTCAACTCCATGCCTAGGAGCTCGAGCCGATCAGTCACAGAAACAGATGCACCTCGAAAAGTCGGAGTTTGGTCAAAACGACTCCTTTTTGCGACAAAAAGACACGCCTGTGTTTTGGTGGCGTTAAAAGTGACCACATTGTCATCGCCCCACTGGGAGACAAGGCTTAAGGTCAAATTGGTCCGCTCTACCATGGCCTCTCTCAAGGAACGAACTTCATCCCCGCTGGTTGTTGCGCTGGAAAAGTATCTCTCTGAAACCGTACTGTCATCTGCGTACCCAACAAGACCAAGCTGAAGTAGGTCATAGATGTGTAGCAGGAAAAGAGTTGCAGAGAGAACAGACCCCTGAGGAACTCCGGCATCAATAGCCATGAGGTCAGAGGAGCAGCCGTCAACGACTACTCGGATCGACCGTTCACTCAGGAAGTCTGATATCCAGCTACAAAAACCAGCTGGGATGCCATAAGCAGGAAGCTTGCTGAGTAGACCTGCGTACCAAACCCTATCAAAGGCTTTCGAGATGTCGAGCGACACGGCAAGTGCTTCAACGTGTCTCTCGTAGGTTTATGGTACGGAACCCTTCGTGTACAAGTCAGACTCGCACTTGGCCGGTTTTTTTTTATTTGGCAAAACAACGTTTCCCGAGTCATAAATATAAAACTTCTTCTTGGATCACTTTGTCTAATTATGTAAACCGCATTAAAATCCGTTTCGTAGTTTAAAAGATATACGCGTACAAACTGAAAAAGTGACATTGTTTTATACTATGCAAATATGGCTACTAAAATGTGTATAGTTAGGATTATCTTGTTGGTATATCTGGCTACTGAATTACATGACTAGTCATTAGTACCTATTACTAGCAACGCAACCGTTGCCATGGTAACCATGCTACAAGAAAAGCGTAGAGAACTGTATGAATGACTAGTGGACGTCACGCGGTTTCACCCGCGTAGTTCCCGTTCCCGTGGGAGTACGGGGATAATATATAGCCTATGTTACTCCCTGATAATGTAGCTATCCAATGCTAAAAGAATTTTTCAAATCGGTCCAGTAGTTTCGGAGCCTATTCAATTCAAACAAACAAACAAATCTTTCCTCTTTATAATATTAGTGTAGATGAATAATGAAAACACAAACTCGTAAAATGGTTGATTAAAGGCAGGTAGTAGAACAATTCGACGCCGTTTGATATAGATGTAATATGCCATGGAATATGCTGACATACATACTGCGCTGACCCCAAAATTTGGAGTAAGGTCGGGATAATGATGCTGTTAGGCCTCTTGACATACCTGCCTACACATATTAGAAGAAAAATAAAACAGACATACCACGCACTCAACAAAACAAATTAGGAGTTCGGTTTCATAGCTTCCAGGTTGGCGGCTAGTGAATTTTTGAAGTAGGAATAATCACCTGGCATGTTATTGTAAATACAATTTATTGTTTAAGTCTTTTCTCAATACCTCGTTAAAAAAGATGCATCATGTCAGAACAACTAGCCAAGAAGGTTTATTAATTTAATTTGAAACTTCCTACTCACACGTACGTGTTAATTTCTTCATATTGCAATGTGTTTGGTACTTTAATTATCGCGCCAGTAAATATTGGTTGGTGACAAACGAGTGTAGTGTTCGATGGAAAACTGAATTTGTGAATTGAGTTTCATGCCCCCTATACTAATAGTAGCCTAGGTAGGATCATGTGACCGATTCTTCACTCATTTTCCGCTTTCCGATTGAGAACACACGTCTAGTTTTCGTTGTATTTTATTTTTTAATGGGATCGGTATAAATGTAGTTGGCCAGTTGATGAAAATCTTGAATTTAGAATTTACTTATCAGAGAATAAAAATTTCGGCAATTTAAAAAAATAAATGCCATACAGTTATTCATTTGTTTTTTCTTTTTCTGTTTCGAAAGACAGTGTAGTGTAATATTAAGTGAATAGAAGTGATTTATTTAATGTACATTGCGAATTGTGCAATTGTTATGTTGACTTTGTGTGGTTACACCTGTATTAAATAGGTAAGTTTTCCTTATTCCATTTCTCAGTTATAAATATTTTTAGTTGACGGTGTACTGTAATCCTCTGTGTTAACAATTATCGTTTTCCATCAACATAATATTTATGTCGATAGTCTGCAATTTTAGCAGTAGACTCAGGAAGCGAGAAATGTGAGAAATATCACTAATTGATTGTTGCCCGGGCAACGGGAAATGAATTCCTTGTGAGTTGCGCATGTCTTAATGAATGGGGAGAATTTTTCATTAGGCAAATGTTTTTATTGAATTAAAATGTGGGACGCATCAACTTATTGCCCTCAAGAGATTGAATACATCGTAGGTCTAAGAGTTTTAAAGAAGTTGGCAAAATTATGATTTAGGTGTAACTACTCGTATTTAAAATTGTGAAAAATACTTATTTACTAATTATATTAACAGTATATAGGCGTATTATCAGGATTGGATATTTTAAAGTAAAAAAGTAGGTAGTTTACTTATTAATCAATTTTATTCGATTAACTCACTTAATTTATAATAACTGTGAACTCAATTAATTATCATATCATAATTATTAACTAAAAGGTTTTAACACGATATTAGCAAATCTAGGCGCTATGACAACACGTGTATCGGACCGAGGTCTAGAATAGAATGCCCCGATCGCTCCGCGCGGTCTCCTTTTACGTCCGAGCACAAACAAGTCGAGTAGTGGGGGAGGTGGGGATGGCGACATCGCCTGATCGGTCCGGTGCACGTGCCGTGCACAACCGTACGATGACGTAGCGCCGTCACGGCCATTCTGACGTGCGTACGTCCTCGGACGCGCACTTTAGAAGCACTTAGGTATTTGTAATGAGAACCACAATTTTACTGTTCGTTCATCCTGACATTAAAATCTTATCTCATGGTCTGGTCCGGTCCTACGACCCTTCAGAGTAATAATCTTCTGGTCCGGTCCTAAGACCCTTCAGAGTAACATCTTCTGGTCCGGTCCTAAGACCCTTCAGAGTAATATCTTCTGGTCCGGTCCTATGACCCTTCAGAATTATACTACTGGTCCAGTCTGATGACCCTTCAGAGTTATAATTTTCTGGTCCGGTCTAAAGACCCTTCAGATTTGTAACTACTGGTCCGGTTCTAACGACCCTTCAGTGTTAAAATCTCCCGGTCCGGTTTAACTAGCCCTTCAGGATTATTACTGCTTGGTCCAGCCATGGAAGACTCTTCAAGCTCTTTTAATTCTTTTTTCGTTCCTTGTTTTTCTTTTTTTTTTTCCTTTTAAACGCTGCCCCGCACTAGGAATCTATCCTGTTTTGTGGGTGAGTTCACAAACATACAAACTCACTCGCACAGACCAGACCCGGAACAACTATTTGTAGGCCATACAAATATTTGCTCCGTGCGGAAATCGAACGTACGTCACGCAGCGCAGCAGCCAAGCGCCCAAGTACTGCGCCAACCGTGACATATCTTTTAATTTAAACTGTTCCCAGATTTGCTAGGCCGGACTAAACTGGTCCCTGTAGCTAATATAATAATAAATTAACTCGTGATTTGTCCTTGTTCTATTGGATCAATTTTATCTATGAATTTAAAGCACCTGTCACAACGTTAATTGGTTTAGGATCCAAAAACCCTTCCAATGATGTACCTACATGATCTATTAAGTTAACTACTGCTACTGGCTTTTTAAGTACGAGAGTCGGCATTTTTTTTTAAAGTGTGAGTCATAAAATAGTACCACTTAAAACTTTATTTTTATGGGAAGTTTCATGAACAATTTCTTCATTATTATTCGCCGTCACGTCATCACTGATATTTTCTGCATCTAACGTTCATGTGAGCACTCACGAATTACTTTACGTTAATCTACAATCATCAAAATCATCGCTGCGCTGTGCGGTTCGAATCAATCAATGTTATTATAATCTCACCCGTATTAAATTGCACAAAATGGAAAATCTATTTAGAACTTGTAATAGCTCAGAACTCTCTGTACCTTTAAAGCTTTTATCAATGTCATTAAAATCAAATTGCTATTCCTGATAGTTTTGATACTATCAAATTTACTAACTGATGTTATGTATGGCAAACTGCCTCCGTACGTTAATACGAAAGCCTAGATCCAAATTTTCACTAAAAAAAACGTCTAAGTTGAAACATGACCTTGTGGTACTTGCTATGCGATAACTAAAGCTAAAGCTCACACTGAATAAAATTTTGACACTATTACCGCCAATGGGAAACTCTTTTAAGTACTCGCTTTGTGCTAACTATGTCAAAATTACCTAGCACTATCAATGCAACCACCGAATTGGTATCAAACCCTTTAAAGCTTCGTTTGCTATTCAAATAAAACTTGAGCGACTCACCAAGTATTCCAGTCGGCCTTGAACGCTCTTAACCCCACAGATGTTGACATGATACTTGGCTACTGCAGTTTGCCAACTGTTTGCCAACCTTCAATCTCAAATCAAATCAAATCAAATCAAATCGTATATTTCAAATAAACCATTTACAGGCACTTTTGAATTGTCAAGGTCGGTCAGTCCAAAAAGATGAAGCTATTTGCACGTTCCAAAGCGTAGATCTCTATGGAGAAGAACGTGCAAGAAACTCCACGGACACTCTTTTAAAAATAATAAATTGTTACAAAGTTTTGTTTACATCAAGTTAAAATTATACAAACATGTGAGAACGATGTAAAAGACGAACAGGATAAAAGCGTCCGGGAAAAAAGGAACAATTCAAAGAAATATTTAAAATAAACCATGGCAACTGAGAAATGACCAGTCCCAACTGACAGCGTCCGTTCCCGAACATGACGCATGCGCTAGCACCATTCGGCTCAACCATTTTGAAGGGAGCCAAATGATCCAACGCATACGCCACCATCAGCAAGACTTTTGTGTGAGCATGACACTCCCAACCGCCAGGGTACATTCAAGTCAAAAACAAACCTAAAACTGATAGCTATAGCTTAAGTTTAAGGTACACAGAACTCACACATGTGCCGTTAAAATGGTTGAAATTATACAATGCAAATATTGTTTTTTACAATCTTCAGCCGGTCCAACAATGTTTCCAAATGCTAACAGATTATTTTGTGCGCCCTAGTGATTTTGTGCGCCCTAGTGTCTGTCTGTCTGTCACGCTCAGAACCGTTCAGAAGTTGCAGCTGCTCAGCAGTTGTTGCAACTGCTCAGCAGTTATGGCAGCATGCCAACCGCTAGCCTCCTGCTGGCTTTATACACCATGATACGAGGTCTAAAACCGAAAAACGCTACGACAGTACAAGTCCAATAAAAGCTGTGGTGGGCCAAAAGGTTTCAGGTAAGTGTAGTAGTCACAGTATCAAAGTAAATAAAAATCTAAATTTTATCGGACCATTGGCACAAGAAAGCGGCCTATGCCTATGAATGGTGATATAAAATCAAAATATTCAAAATAAAGTGTTAGGTAACTAAATCGCTCTTATGTCCAAAAAATAAAAGCTCTCTGGTATTTCACTTCATGACTCGATCAGCGATAGCAGAATAATATCGCTTCATCAGCATTATTTGACCAATGACCAAGGCTTTGTGCCCATTTCAAGCAAACTCCTGTGCAACCGCCACTTCCAGGTATGTGCTTCCAATTCACCAAGAGTAGATAGCGACGGCAAAAGAATGGTCTCCCTTAGGGCAGTGTGTTGGCGCCGACGCTTTTTTTTTAACATCTACGCGAACGAACCGCCTTCCACCTAACACACGGAGCGGTTCTTGTACGCGGATTACCTGGCCCTAGCAAACCAAGCAGCGACTTTTATGGACGTGGAGCATAAACGTACAATGACACTCAGTGCACTGCGAGATTAGTGTGACCATAACGCTCTACGGCCGAACCCATCTAAGAGACAGTCGTGCGCCTTCCATCTCTGCTATAGGCCCGCAAATCGAATGCTTAACATCACATGGCGTAGAGCCAAGGTCCAACACTGCTCGAATCCAAAATATCTCGGTGTGACGTTAGATATGGCCTAAGCGTAAAAGTCAAACTGTTACAATACTTAGCTCCGTCGAACCCGGAATAACTTGCTCCGTCACCTAATTTCCATCAATTGGGGAGCGGCACCCGATGTTCTCCGTACAACCGGCATGTCCCTATTTTTTCTGCTGGCGTGTGGCACCGACCTGCTCTTTCTCGGAAAGTAGACATTGCCCTAAACGAAACGTGTCAGATAATATCAGGCTGATTAAAATAGACTCCACAAAACAAACTCTATCCGCTTGCAGGCATCGCACCTCCTGCTGTTCGAAGGATCTGAAAACCGATTCCCGACATCCCTGTATGGCCACATGCCAACTTCGGGAAGACTAAAAAGTCGCAAGAGCTTCCTTCTTTCTACACAGGCGATCCTGGATATGCCATCTAAAGGGAGAAGCAGACTGTGGGAAGAGAAGTATCCACCACCTCACGACTTCATAAAACCCAAAGAGCAATTGCCTCTGGTCGTGAATCGCAATGGCCCCTGGAAAGCGTTAAATCGCGCGCCAGCGCAATTTGCGCACCCAGGTAGGCCGCTGCAAACACAACTTGGCGAAATGAGGATGTAATGATCTGTTGTATACTCAACGTGAGTGCAGTGCCCGTTTTCAGAGCACGAGCCATATGTTACAGTGCCCCAAGTGCCCATTCTCCTGTAATTTGGAGTATCTAATGAATGCCACTGTTGCTGCAATTAACGTAACTACCTACTGGTCCAAAACAATAAAAAAGTTAACGATTGAATCGAAAAGAAGAAGTATTATTGAAAATGCTATCGCTTAATCAGCAACACTTATGCTATTAATAATAGCTTCACTTTAAGATAAAGCGACAGGCCAATTATCAAACATCGATAATTGCCATCCATAAAGGCGTTGCCTTTTGTAAGTCAGTCTCCACATCATAAAAATGAACACTCGTAAACAAAATAAAAAGCAGCTCTACAGCAATTAAAAAGTTTAAACGACTCACCAGATTGGCGTAGAAATCTTCATATAAATTCACACTCCTCTCCTTGACCTGGCCAGCTGTTGTGAAGTTGCTTGCCTCCGGACGGAACTGGTTTAGTTCAGTTTGATGAGGGTAGCCGCATAAAACTCGTCGAAAAGGAATTCGGCGCAAAGCTCTTCAGCGCCATATGGTAAAACAATAAACTGCTCTGCACATCACTGCATCCTCGACAAAACATACCACCACGGTGACACACTATGATCGTGTGTCGAACTTCGGCCTTTCGGATTTAACTTCACGACACTTCACGGCACACATCAAGTTTTTAGCGTCTGGATAAACGCAAGCGTCTTAAAAACAAACCGCAATTTTCACTATCACTGTCATTACATTTCAAAACGTAACCGCCACATATTTCACTAGCATTGTCACGAATCTCCATGTGGGCCCTTTGAGTTACGTCCCAATTCTGATATAGGCGTATTATCAGGATTGGATATTTTAAAGTAAAAAAGTAGGTAGTTTACTTATTAATCAATTTTATTCGATTAACTCACTAAATTTATAATAACTGTGAACTCAATTAATTATCATATCATAATTATTAACTAAAAGGTTTTAACACGATATTAGCAAATCTAGGCGCTATGACAACACGTGTATCGGACCGAGGTCTAGAATAGAATGCCCCGATCGCTCCGCGCGGTCTCCTTTTACGTCCGAGCACAAACAAGTCGAGTAGTGGGGGAGGTGGGGATGGCGACATCGCCTGATCGGTCCGGTGCACGTGCCGTGCACAACCGTACGATGACGTAGCGCCGTCAAGTATAATTGTGTTTTGTTTAGTGTTTTGTTTTCCTAGTGATAATAAAATATCATCTGTATCTACGTATTTAATGTTCTTTATTGTTAAAAAAATATAACGTACTTTCCTTTAGTTAAAAAATCCTACTGTCGGTTGGTACTTTCCGTCTATAAAAGAAAAACGAACGCGTAAATTTGGAACCTTTCTCTGAGAAAGCAATGTAGCTGGGTTATTCCAATGTTACAAATGTGAAAATTTGGCTAATTTACATTCGAAAAGCGATGAAAAGCTTGGCATGTAGATCAATATGTCGTAAACAGGCCACGACTTCATTATACTGTGTCCGCCTAAAACTTTTACGTCACTCTTTTTCATTCAATGACGTCACCAAAAGGACTTTGATGCTGTAAACTGGATATGGGCCTTTATTCTTAGTCCTTCTAAAGAAAACCCTCCAAATGAATATTTGCCAGTCGCTATGATAAATGTAAAAAGGTTCGATTAATAATGTCAATATTTAAATAACTTCAACTGTCAATTTGATTATGTCTTAATCAAATTGACAGTTGAAGTTATTTCTATTATGAAGTTGAAGAGAACATGCAATATTTCCATTTTTGCTTGCATTTTAAAGGACTCCATCTAGAATAGACCACCACATAAATAAGAAATAAAAACGCTTTAATTTATTACCAAAATTGCGTTTTTAAACTGACATTTTAAATTTTCGCGCTAAAACGGAAGATGACGTCACTCCTATCTGTCACAGGTCAGGAACAGTCATGAATCAAAGTCATAGAGCAAGATCCCAGTGCTCTCAGAATTTACTTATATATTTTCTCAGAAACAAAATATGTGGACCAGAATACTGTTAAAAGTAGGTACTTTGAACATACGCATACCTGCTAGCTTGGGCCAACGCGACGGCCAATTTGTAAGTATCATCATCAGTTGCTAGCTATAAAATGACTAGTAAATTTTTCATGATTTTTAAAAAAATATTCTCAAATAATTAGTAATTTAGTAATATTTTAATGACTAATTAGTCATTGTAATAGTGTAAGATCTGATCGCTATCACCACTGAGAATTGAGATCCTATTCACAGGACTGTATTTTGGACATAGTATATTTACTAAGTATAAATAATGAAAACTGGAAAACTACCTCTTAGACTTTTTGATATATGTCATAAACTTACATCACTAAAAAAATTGCCCGTTGTACCGAGCTAGCAGATATGTATGCGTACGTTGAAATTACACTAGCACTATTCTATCGAAATTTTTTGTTACTGCGAAAATAAGTAACGCGTGAGAGCCCTGGGAACTTGGATTAATAATTGACAGGAGTTACGTTACCAGACGCTGATTGGTGTATTAAAAAACACGTTCCGTTTCACGTTACTTTTAATCCTTACTAATATTATAAATGCGAAAGTAACTCTGTCTGTCTGTCTCGCTTTCACGCCAAAACTACTGAACCGATTTAAATGAAATTTGGTACACAGATAGTCTAGAGCCTGAGAAAGGACATAGGCTACTATTTATCCCGGGAAAATGTTCCCTAGGGACAACGCGGGCGAAGCCGCTGGCAGAAGCTAGTTTGTAATAATTGTTAAAAATCAATGTTAATTGGAATATAAACGTTACACTGGCCCTTCTGTTATGCTTTCTTTATATTTTAGTCACAAAACATTGATAAATATTGTATCTGCATCTTCTCTATTAGTGTGCCTGCATTACTTTATTTATTTAGAACTAGTGGCCCGCCCCGGCTTGGCCCGGATTTTTTGTGAGCTTTTTAGGGTCTCTCTGTCTATCAGTGAGACCGTCTGTCACAGCCAATTTCCTCCGAATCTACTGTACCGATTCTGTTGAAAGGTACACATGAACTTCTGTGTCCCAAACATGGATACTTTATGCAAATAAATTAATTTTTAGCATGGGGGTCAGTTTTGGGGGAAATCTATAAAGTAAAAAAAAAAACGTTTTACAAACTGCACTATGTGATATATAAAATAAAAGGCCTTATAATGAGAGTTTTAATAATATTTTTTAAATAAATAGTTTTGAAGTTATTCAAGACATTAGATGAAAATTGTCAATTCTCTCCCTAATCTTCAAAAATATGCATAATATAGTTCTTTACCCATAGATTACAGGAAAACCTATAAGAAGTTTATAGTCTTAAACTAGCCTACTACAATAATGAGATTCGTTCGGAACCATTTGCACGCGAGTCCAACTAGCACTTGGCCAGTTTTAAATAGAATCTATGATTTCCAGGCAGTACTAATTGCGTGTGACATCACTCACAAGTCACGCCATAGTGGATTTGCTCCATCCAGTACAAGATCGAAGAACAATTTGAAAAGCGTATTAATTCTCTAGTTTTCCACCGATCTTTTTTATTTTTTCACGACTTTAAAAAACTTTTAATTCAATTATAAAAATATTATTACAATAATAAATGATTAGACAGAATTACGAGTACTGGGGGGCTACTCTCTAACGAAATCCGTAGGTTCGGGCTTAGTTGCGGGCGGGCGTATTTTACTCCGTATTATCACCTACAGACTTACGATTAGTCCCGAACCCGAACTGAGAATGAATGACAACACGATTTCACAGTAACTGTCAAATCGTGTTATCATTAGTTCTCAGTGGTTAGGTGATACGGAGTAGAAAATGCCCGCCCGCAACTAAGCCCGAAACAACGGATTTCGTTAGAGAGTAGCCCCCCTGATTGGATGGATAGACATTTTCAGTATTTTTGAACTGAAAGATAACTTCAGCACTCATAAATAGAACAAAACGAACTCTGCCGTACGCACAACACAAAACTGTGCAGACAACACTTTGTTAGTCGATAACAATCACAATGACAGAGATAAAATCGTGGAACCTAATTGAAAAGAGTATTGTACCCCTAGCACGAACAATGAGCCAAATAGAAGTCACTGCTATTTGCCATCGATAAATTATGTAAGTAGACATTCTTACAGTTCCATGAAAACGTATCGTATATATGAAAAATCTGGACAGTCTATTAAAATACAATTGCAAAGTGTGAAACACGAATTATACATGTTAATTAGACCCACCGACTGCTTGTGATTGAAGTACTGTTAGTAGTGCTATTGTACTTGAGAAGGAGCTCTTTCGGGAGTACTTCGAAACTATTCTATTTTCGATACCATGGAACGGCATTGTTAAGGCTCTCCGCAAACGGGTCACCGACCGTACCGGTGGCTGTCGCGCGCCACGTCGTTTGGTCCCTTTTTTAGGGATATTATAAATTGCATATCAAATAAATAATCGCCTATCAATACATACTCATCATTTATATTCTTTTTTACATCAAATAACTTACTTCACTACAAATAAACTAAATGTTTAACAAAACTCAAACTGCAGATAATTCGAAATCATACATCAATATGACATTACTTTTTTCCTCATAATGCAATACAGTTAAATTTATTTTTGTACAAAAATACTACATACAGCATAAATACTGACTGCACAGCAAATTTTCCATATTTATGGACAACACCCCGACTCAGACTACCCCGACTCGGATAGGTTAGGTTAGAAGGCCTTATCCTTCGTGGTTATTTTTTTTTTAAACCATCCAGAACTATGGTGAGTCGCAGTACAGTTTTGTCGTGCATTAAAATTATTAGCTGTGCATTGATGAAAAATTTTGCTTGAGGAAAAATCGCTGTACGCTGCGAAAATAAATTGTAGTGTGTTTAGTGATATTTTGAGTTGAATATTTTGCTGTGCAATCAGTAATTTTGATGGGAATTCGGAATGATATTGCATAGAAAAAGGATATTTTTTGTTTTGCGTTTAAATACTACCCCCTTTTTTATCGCGCAAACGATGGTGGTCGGTAGCTGCCACGAGTGATCGGTGGCTGCCACTAGTAGTCAGTGGCTGCTACAATTTGTAACAGTCTCCTGCTGTACAGTCTCACGATGGATTCCGAGACGGAAGTTTTGATCGCGCTGCTAATAATTCGTAAACGAAGTAGACGACGTCGACGACAATGTTTATATTGGGCACACCTAATTGTAGCTACAGTAAAACATAACCTGCATTTGCGTCGGCGTTTTTAAGTAGCGAGTGGTCATTACCGGTGACATATCGCACACACAGAGTCGCGAGTGGACGCCACTCGCTATATATGTGTACAACGAATCCATAAAAAACGTGTTAAAAATCATGTAGATATGTAGATATACAGCTTGTCGCCAACCACCGATGGATGTGGTCGGCGGTCTGTTTGCTCGGAGCCTAACACTTTCTATACAGAGCAAGCGTGTCAGTGAGTGGCAGCCATACCCACCGAAACAAACGACCGGCAATTGTCTGTTCGAACTATGCCTGCGAATGCTGACGCTCACGCTCAACGCAACTTGTGCGAACTTACATGTTACAGGAATTTAAACTGTAGAATTGTTTTTAATTACGTAAATGCTGTGCATGTCTGAAATTGACATGAACACCGATGTGTCATAATACAAACACTAGAAATGGCAACTTTATTCACTGTGTGACAATTCAAATGAAACAGCGGCTTATTTACTCGCGTGCAAAGGGTTCCCAACGACTTTAATTTTTAGTATATGCTATTTTAACACTATATGTTTCTTATAGGTTTTCCTGCAGTTTTTAGGTACAGAACCTGCATTATTTTCATAGTTTTAGGCTCAGTAGTATCGATGAATAACTTCAGAACTATTTCTATTAAAATTATTTAAAAAATATATATATTTAAACCCTCATAATAAAACCTTTAATTTGAATAATTTTATATTGTAATTTTCTAGTTTGTCCCCAAAATTTACCCCCATTTTCAAAATTAATTTATTCGCTTAACGTGTCCATGTTTGGGTCACAAAAGTTCAGATATGTACCAAATTTTAACAGAATCGGTTCAGTTGATTCGGGAAAAATTTGCTGTGACAGACGGAAAGACAGACAGACACCCGAGTAATCCTATACGGGTGCCGTTTCTTATGGATGTTCGAAACCCTAAAAAGTACTTATTGAAACAACCTATTCAACTTGACGTCAAGAACCTATTTGCATTTTACAAACGCTTATATTCTACAATTCTACAGTTTGATAAAATACTTCATTGGCCAAATTGATAACGATACATTTCTCCCTTTCATTATCGTTGAACCATCAGGTTTAACAAAGGGCGTCTCCCAGTCCCAGTTGAAATTTTCAGCTTTCTAGGCTTTCATTCATTTGGTTAGTGAATGTTCAATCAAAGGCGATACTGTCGGGTTCGAGAAGGTTTCTTATCATGGCATGTCTGGTTGCTTTTACTATAATTGATTTAAGTGTCTAAAATACGGTTTGAATCTGAAATTAGAAGTAGAATTGAGTCTTTAAAATGTCATTAAAAAAACTTCAAATCCATTCTTCATTTACACAAATTGTGTCTATCAATACATAAGACAGATGAGAGATTTTGTCATTGTTTAAAAAAAATTAACAGCAGAAAGTTACATGGCAACAACCTAAATCGGTTGTTGCCATTTTTCTTCTTCTCCACTTTCTTCTTTTCCACTTTTGACCACAATGCCCATTGTATGCCCCTGTATTGGGCATTGTTGTTAAAAGTGGAAAATAATTGACTTACCCGACCTTACCAACTAGAAGTATAGAAAAATATATTAGTATTCAAGTCACAGTTCTTGTAACTAGTCCCGTAGTTTGATCAAACTAAGTTAAGGTTTTAATTTATAATTGTAACAGGAAGTTAGAACGTTAATTAAGTTTAGGCTCTCAATCAGTTGTGGTTGAAGTGGTACCGTAATTACAACAGGACAAATCGGAGTCGTTACGAGTTTGTCAAGTACGGTCCAGATCTATTTGATTTGTCAATTAAAATCTGTGAGTAGTAGAAAATATTACTTAGTAACTTAATTAAAGAAAGAAAGATTATAACTAATTTCAAAATAGTTCTTATCACGTACACCGCACCATAAATTATTTCTTTTTTGCACAATCATACACGAACACTGAGATGGTAGGCGCTCTTTGGGGAGGCTTACGTTCAGAGGTGGACGGCAATTGGCTGTTAAATAAGTATGGTATGATATTGATAAATGAAACGCAAACAACTTTTTGCATAAATAGCAAAGAGAAGATAGAGAGTATACCGTAGTATTTGTATTGAATTCTTGTATCAAAGGAAAGATTTCACATGTGTCATGGGTACAAGAGTTTTTACGATAGTGTTTATATCAAAAGTTATATCAGAAAGGCAATTTCTCGTATTTTCAAACTGTCAAAGACAAGTTTTTTACTTTGATTGCCACTGAGATACTATTATATTGCTACTTGAATTTGGATTGAACTTTTTCTCTGTACGCCTTCTGAAGATGGAGGCGTAATAAGACAAAAAAGACAGATAGCAGCACTTTCATGTGTGTGTGAATGTGGAGTTCTTTTTAATTTAATTCAATTTATTTGGATCGGACAACAATATAGTACATTTTGTTAGTAAGATATTTTATGACGAGTGTTAGTAGTACACAAACAAGAATAAAAAAACAAAAATCAAAGTAGGTGTCTGAGGCAGGATGTGCAGAGAACGATAAAGTAGGTAAGGAATAAGCTACCTGACCATTCGCTCCACATAATGCCTCAGAATAGGGGAGGGGAGCATCCTGCAAACAGTGGTAGCGAGTCTTTACTCTCCACCACTGTTTGCAGGATGCTATTGTCACTGCCCCGCGTTCTACGCATCCGTGATGCAGCCTTCTTGCGAATCACTGCATGGAAGTCGTCAGTTCGGTTCTGAACAAACATCTCCAATCCGCTACAGAAACGGGGCAGTTTCAACAGCATCTTGAAAACATGATTGTATTGGACGTGCATGACATCAAACGATGTTTTGGTCTAGTTGACCCATAGACCCTCCGCGTATACACCTTGACAAAACACCTTGAACAAGGTGATTTTGACTTGGTCTGCACAAAGAGAAAATCTACGGGCCAACATGGTACCTCAGACCGCCAGCGCCCTACGTTCTCTTTCAATATCTACATCACTTTAAGGGCGTCGGTAAGTATGTGTTCTAAGTACTTAAATTGGTAGACTTTATTTATGCTCATACCATTTAGAGTAAAACTAGGTTCACGATTAGGGCACTTAAACACCATTTATTCACATTTTTGGACATTGTACACAAGGCCGTGCAAGGCAGCATACTTCTCGCAGACCTTCAGCATTTCTCTGATCCCTCAGTCGCGCCTAGCAGCACCATGTCGTCCGCGTAGCTGTTACTGTTAATATTAACACCACCAAAACGGCAGCCGACACGCATACTACTAAGTTCGACTATGAGATCATTAACATAAAGGTTGAAGAGCCGTGGAGACGTCAACCCCCCTCCACCGCACTCCAAACCATATGACTCTGACTCTTGTGAATTCTGTAAACAGAATTCACAAATGGTCGTATATACAGGATAAATCATGTTTGCAGGGATATCGGACTATAATCTGCCAGTCCACCTACCCCTTCGGAAAAACAGGCGTGATAACTCTTATTTGTATACTGTACTACAGTCACTAAGTTAGTACTACTCTATTATGTAGGTTAGTAGTATAGCTACAAAACCATTTCCCCAGAGACGGTATTCAGTTCCGTTTAGGCGGTAAGCTTAATGCTATTTCCAGGGCATAGTTTCAAACTACGAACTGCTTCCGAAGAGAGTTCCTCCTCCAGCGGTTGTCCAGTTTGTGACTAACTAAATTTTGAATTAGCTTTAAATGAATAGTTTCTTTATAATTTTCATTGTTTTTTTTTTCTGATGGTAATAGAATAAAATAATGATCATATAGGTTTATATTCTTCTCTGGTAGCGTGTTACGCAGTTACAGAGGTAAGCTGGGCAGTTGCTTCATTTAGACCCGTTAGACTGGAACCTAGTTGGGAAAAATCTAGACAGATTAATTGATTGTTTTCTTATACAAGGAACAGACTGTAGGAAGTAAGAGCTGTTAATAGACAGTTAATAATGACGAAGAGAGTCAATCCTAAGGCCCCAAGACTAGCCAAAGGGATAGAATGAGTACTATATATTTATATTGACTAAAAGCACTAAGTTCAATATGGAAACACCTTTGCTGTTTTCATACGCATTCTGAATGTGAAAGTTAGCAATTCTATAGCATTAAGGCGTACTCATATTACTGTGTAGTGGCGACTGCTGATACTTCTGATTGGCTACAAGAATCGTTGTAACATGACGTACCCCGGAACAGCTTTGTTTTATTGGTGTGGACCGCGAAACGACATAGTAGCCAACACACCGAAATAGTAGCGTCATAGTAGCGGCGTAGTCTCCAAAGCATTACTTAAGTTTGTGAACAAGAGAATAGCTACAACATCGAAACTTTTTTACCAAATCGAACGAGGGAGTGAACTTTGCATGTGAACATACCCAATAGCAATTTAAATTATAAATGAACTTACCTTTTCCTATTACCAGAACACGGCACATCGCACCTGTGGGGCGCAAACAACAGTCGTCGCGGGTGGAGTCGCAAGCGCACGTCGGCTCCTCAGATGAGCAACGTGCACGGGTCCATGCCGCGGGTGGCGCTCGTGCTGCGCTCGCGGCGGAGCTGGCCGGTGGCACCGCAGTCGTGTAGAAGGTAAGCAGTAGTATTTTAGCTCCCTTTTTATAAATGGGAAATTATCATAATGACATCTTCGAGATTGAGAGTGTCAGATTCGAACTGACTAAAACCAACGCGTGTTCCTTTAATTGCCCTTTGCTTTCCAGGGCCGCGTTACCTAACTCTTTCGAACAATCCCGCAACACTGACAGAGTAGTATTTTATCTGGCATAGCATATGGACCTGTATTTTTTCATTGCTGGGTCAATAGCCTCTCTGGCAGAAGACCGTGGCTTGTGTCCACGTGGACCCAGTGCGGATTGGAAGAGGTGGTTTGATACTTCCCAAACCGCGTTGGGTCCGCGAATTTTTGGGTCAGTGTAATGCTGGTTATCTATTTTTTCTTGCACTGTTTTGGGAACTGCATTGATGTTGATGAAATCAATTACTTATCCAAAGCCTTGTCGTTACCGCTTGTCGACCACTGCTCAGAAAAGTGGTCGGTATTCCACATGAAATTGCAACTTGCCTCATCTATCCGATTGAGTCTGGTGCTTTGCGTAGGCAGTTCCTTTAATTGGCCCTTAGCTAGCTGATGTGTTAAGTGGGTACCTATACATTGGCTGATAAATTAATATTCGAGTGCAGGTCACGTGTAAATTGGTTTGGAGAAAATATGCATAATTTCTATTTATGCAACGGGTCGCATGACATAATGTTGTTGCTACAATCATGGTATAATTATATCACCCAAAAATATAGGCTATTATTATATCGATACTGTACGTAAGTGATTTTTATTTTACGGTTCGTATTTTCGATACATTAAGTTCTCTATAAATCACATTATTAATATCTTTTGACTGTTTTATATGCGTTAAGCGTTGTGTGGGATTTTCTGGGATTATATTATATTTATGATCAAACTTGTGCAACTTTTCATGAGACGATACGTGGAATATAATAATCTTTTCAAATTATTTTTGACTTCTAATAGTCATAGAAGTGAAAGGCATTGCCCTCCAGACACCTTGCCAGATATCGGATTATTCGAAAAAATGCTTTCTCTTAAGTTTTCTGATATTTGTGAGTTTCATAAGGTTTTATTTTCGCTGTTCGTGATCAAAAGCGTCGTCAGCATCGTGTTAATGTACAATCATAGCGTCAACTTAACCCTACTTAAAAGTCAAGGAGGGAGGCGTTGCCAAGAAAGCTGACTGCACTTCCTATGGCGCGGGCTCGTGAGCGCTAAGTAAACACTTTGCTAACTAAGAATGTGTCGTCAGCATTTTAGGGCAGATATTAGAATTTTCTTCGAGTTTGTGTGTGTGTGTAGTTTGTTTGCTAATTGATATTCGGTGAAAATGCAATATTAAGATCCTGCTGATCACATCGATTTGGAACTCACCGTGAAACAGATTTCGGAGAAATTCTATTATGGAACGGAGGACAAGTTTCTGTCCTCCAACAGCAAAAATGAAATTACAACCACCTAGCCAGGCACTTGGCAATATTAATCCACACAAATAAAAAACCCGCGGCAGCCGCGCTGCTGCAACGCTGCAGCCGCGCGACACTTTGCGTTTATTATTTGTACGGATTAACAAAGCAGCGCGACAGCCGCGCTGCTGTCGCGCTGCTGCCGCGCGGCGCTTTGCGACAAATTTGAAGGCGCCCTTAAATTCTAACCCATACAAACTTTTATCCCCTTTATATCGTACACTCAATTAATCACCTATAGGAGTACTTTATGGGATGATATTTTAAAAATCCTCCCCTCACCTTCGCTAAAAAAAGACCTTTTGTGCAAAATGATAATTATGTTTCTGAACACAACAGTTTAGGCTGTGCGTTGTCTATCAGTAAATAAATTTAAGATTTTTATTATGTAAGAGAATATGAATTTAGTTCATTCAATTAAACACGTACCGTTAAGGATTTTGTGATGATCTGAAAGAATTTAGTAAATGGTAAATGAGATTGACAAAGACACGTCCAATTATTTGAAGAATTCTAGGTTCTGTCAGAATATTGCATTACATTTTTGTAATCCTTCGAAACGCCTAAACTAGAAATACTATAATAAGCATTCCTTTGATAAAATATAATACATTTAAAAGAGATTTGTAAAGTCGGAAAATATATTACAGAAAACTGAAAATGACAGGAGGTACCCACGTGTAGCTTGAAAGTTATTGTTACTTATTCCATTGCAGATCTCTTGGGCGTAACCAGTCCAATGAACAATATTTTAAAATTGTAATGTAAAAGTTAATTTGTCTCTAGTGCAAATTATATTGTCATATAACATGGCGCCTTTATTTCCCAAAGGGGAGGCAGAACTGTATTATGTGTATACTGCATTTATAGGCTTTTCATTCCTGTATTAATGGGTACCTACTTCCTATTGCCATGCTAATTAGCCTCTAAATCATGTGATTTAAAACCACTATTTTAAAGGCCAACAAGCTCACAACCACTCGAGCATTGAAGGAAAGATTCAACACTGCATCAACGACACATTCGCAACGCTACAATTCCATAGGTATGCAAAATGGTCATGGACAATTTTGTCAAAAAAAGTGCCAATGTGCTATTCCATCCATTTATAACCCTATCCTGTATACTTTATGATTTAATAAAATAGCTATGGAGGTGTGCGGAAGAGAGAGTAAAGTCCCACAAGCCCCCATTGAAAAGGGAGGATCCTCCGACCAGACAGTTGTTGTGTCTGGCGGGCAACTGCCCGATAGTTAATATTCGGGCTGATGTATATATTCTAATCGCACGGTAAACTCTGCTTGCGCGATGCAGGATTTCAACGTAGTAGTTCGCTGCTATTGGATAGATGGTCGTCGCAGTTCTTTTTGTTGCGATGTTTATTTGCCCCGTTGGTTTTTGCCTAACATGGCTTTGTGGCGGCATTGATGCCGCTACAAAGCCATGTTAGATATAATTTGTGTGATCTAAACTATCTGCGGGGTATAAATACAGACCTATTAGTGCCAATTTCCAAAAAGGTATAACTTTTTTTCTTAGCTGGGATCGTATCCAGGAGCGTACGCCCGCAAAACGCCGCACAGCTAATAATATTTATCAACAAATACTTGTAGTATTCCTCAAGAGAGTAAAACTTCAGTTAAGTTACACGTTAAACGCAATTTAAACCGTGTTTAACTCGACTAACCGTGTTTATCTATGTAATTAATTAACGTCTAAGTCACTTGCCGCTTCATCGATTAACTTTGCTGGTCCGTTTGAACCCGTAATGAAGAGCAATATCGTCGGCCGTCAACCTTTGCCTTTGCGAGACAGTTTCCGCTAATCAGACAAAGTTATTCAATAAATTAAGGGTGATTAGGTCGTTAATTATGTAACTCTTAGTACCATGGCAGCAAACCTTACAAACAGTCGATACCGCCATTGTAAACTTGTTTTATCTACACTCATATTATGTGAGTATAGATCAAGCTGAAGAGTTTGTTTGTTTCGAATTGAAAAAAACTTTTAATGTTGGATAGCCCATTTATCGTGGAAGCCTATAGACTATATAACATCACGCTGCGACCAATATGAGCAGAGCACTAATGAAAAATGTGACGCAGACGAAGTGGCGCGGGTCAGCTGTAAATTAATAAATCTAGTGTTATGAACACTGGACATATTAATTTATAGCTGACCTGCTGGACACTAGATATAGTGTGCAATAAAGACCGCCTTAATTAATTTTACATCTGTCTGTTTTGTGCGAGTCTCAAATAAACATTTTTCTTTCTTTCTTTCTTTTTTTCTTTCTTTCCTTATGTAGCCTGAACTAGCCTAATACAGTTATAGTTCAACAACAGTTTAAACATACTCTACAGCAATATTAGTTACTAGTTGACGTCACGCGGTTTCACCCGCGTAGTTCCCATTCCCGTGGGATTACGGGAATAAAATATAGCCTACGTTACTCCCTGATAATGTAGCTATCCTATGCTAAAAGAATTTTTCAAATCGGTCCAGTAGTTTCGGAGCCTATTCAATTCAAACAAACAAACAAACATACAAACAAATCTTTCCTCTTTATAATATTAGTGTAGACTAGTGGACGTCACGCGGTTTCACCCGCGTAGTTCCCGTTCCCGTGGGAGTACGGGGATAATATATAGCCTATGTTACTCCCTGATAATGTAGCTATCCAATGTTAAAAGAATTTTTCAAATCGGTCCAGTAGTTTCGGAGCCTATTCAATTCAAACAAACAAACAAACAAATCTTTCCTCTTTATAATATTAGTGTAGAAAAACCGTTTGAATAGGCAAGAGGATCAATTTACAGATCTTAGATTTTTACCTATTTTACATTGTTTAACAATAACTTTTAGTGTAAACATTAAACTTAAAATGTCTTCCCCATTATGTAGTTATTTCTTGAGTCACCAGAAGAAATATTGGGTGACGCAGTTAAATTCTGTTATTAAAAAAGTTATAATTTAATTCCAAATTTGAAAGTTAACTTTTCTATTACAGATAACAATAATAAAGGAAATTGAAATACGAATATTAAATTGGTTTTGAGAACGATTCTCACCTTCATTCAGTCGGATTTGAAAAGGCTCTAAGATCCATAATAACTTGCGGTGAAAAGGTTTGAATAATGATCTGATTTGTCACCCACAAAAGATGATAGAAGTTAAAGAAATAACTGGCTTAAATAAATGGAAGTAATATAAAATCTCTCCACTTCTTTACACCTCGAGGCCATAGGCAGAATCTTTCGCCTTTGATGGATTTTAAGTTCTCATGGGAACGAACTTATCACTATAACCCGAGCTCAAATATAGCCCCGGGGTCAACTGACGAATCATATTTTCTTTGACGAAGCATTGCACTCCTCACTGTTATTAGAGTCAGAATCCTAGGGGTCGGGATTGGGCTGATATGTAAAAGTCAATTTATTTAAACCCTTCATATAGTTTCAAATGAATAAAACCCAAAATAAACTTTGTAGCTTTGAATTAAATTAATTCAAAATGTTACCTCACTAAATAAACGTACAAAGGACTGCGAACCGATCCGAACCTGTAATTTGCAATTCCCTGCGCAGTAATAGGGACATCACTATACACTGTCCTGTATGTATATCTACGCAGATACATGGTTCTTGATTGCCACATGCCATAAAACAATTACTGTGGGCAATGTGGTGGTTAACAAGAGAGGGTGGGGGTCCTCCACCGTCTCGTGTTGCGTTCGGAATTTAAATAAGGTATTATCTTGGTGAAACACAGTTCTGCGTTTTTCTAAAACTAAGCAATCATATTGCGTTCCCTAATATTAGCTTTACACATTCCGTTCCGACGTTTAAACTTTGTTCTGCGTTTCTGTTACGTAGTTGTTATATTACGAAACTTTTATGTTTGTGTGTTTGTTATGCATCGCACTGAAATATCCATTGTTTCGCCGATACTCGTGCTTCTATTAAAACTTTCCAGTAGAAGTCGCTGTCTCAAATTCATGCGCTTAGCACTTATGTTTTATTAGATACTTTTTTCTTTTTCATTGTAAATAAAAAAAAACATTTTTATATTAACCACCATTAACAAAACTTTAAAAGAAGAGTTTACACACATGAAAAAACAGTCAACACAAACATAAACAAACGTCGTAAATCTCTGTTTACTACAATATTTATTTATTCCATATCTCACGTGTTCAAATCCGCTAAAGCTATCAGCTTTCGTACCTATTGTTAATATGTGAGAACCTACTTACCTTAATAATAGTGAATCTGCTAAGCGTTTAGTGCTGGCTCATGTTGACATAAACGTATCTGTGGGTGACGGATGTACCTAATAAGCAAAATGGCGTCGTGTGTGTGACCTTATTTTATAATGAGCCTTGTAATCTAGGCTGTAAGGGTGCCTTTTCATTACAGGGAAGCGAGGGAATTTCTGCACCACGTGACTTACTGAGATTTTGACTGACAGGATTGGTTAATGTTTCTCCGTTTCTCCGCTCCACTGCCTCGCTCCGCTGTAATGGACAGGCACCCTTATGCTTGGAATTTTTATTAGTGTCGCATTTAAACCTATCAAAGAGTTTGAAAGAAAAAGTCGGCTGTATGAAAAAACGATCTTAAAAGATAGAAACAAGATTATGTGAAACGTACTGAAAAGATGTAAGTAAACGAGTTTTTCTGTATGTGTTTCAGTCTACTTTAACCTGGAAATCGGTTAAAATTTGCCTTTAATCTAGGATTTGACTCGTTCTTAACTCCTTATTCTCAATTCGTTTTTGATGTTTGCTGCCAGTTGGCGAAAACTATGATTCTTAGGTAGCCTCCGACTACATACATTTATTAAAATCTATTCGGCCGTAGAATTCCACACGGGTAAAAAAGTGAACATACAAGTATTTTATAATCCTCATCATAATATCAGCTGAAAGACGGCTGGACATAGGCCTCCCCCAAGTGTTGCCACAACAATCGGTCCTGAGCGTCTCGCATCTATCGGCCACCATCGAGCGATCGAGTTACGAGTACATATCCTACATATAAATAAACATAGGTACGCTTCAAAAATGTAATCATGTGTTTGCTGTCGCGAAGTAAAGTAAAAAAAGACGTGGTATGGTTTTCCAATTTCATCGGAATCGTGTCCGTTGAAGGATAATTTCGAACGGTTTCAGCCAGTTTCACGCTACGGTTGACTGTCACTCGAATCTTCTTATCGATTTTTCATCTATTTCCTGTAATCTGATAGAGATCAAATTTAGGACACCTAGTTTTGATGATGGATTGCAAGTCATATAGCTGGTTTAATCAATGGCAAAATTAATTGTTTGCTTTTAGAAAGTATTCTTTGAAAGTACTCTGCTTTCAAAATAAGTGTGGATGTGAAGACATCGGCAAAAGCTGATGAAGTTGTCTTTAGATTATAATTAATAGCTTTTGAATGACTTACAAAATTAAAAATTATCATTACAGAAATATAATACGTGCAAAGGGAAAAAATAACATAGTGAAAATCGGGAAAGTCATTACCTACGTATATTGTGAAAGGAACATTATAGGTAGTTAAAAATGTCAGGGTACATTAGTATTCCTTATATTTCCAGTATTTGCAAAAATGTTTGTAACATCGACAGGTGATAATGCGTTCCGCATTTGCCGCATATTTTAAGAAAATGGAACACCATTTCCTTTTGTGACTTTCCAGTTTGCGTTGAAAGATATTCTGATATACATATTTATTATGATTTAGATTTCATAGATGAAACAAGAAGATAAACGTAACATAAAGATTTCAGTAGGCAACAGGAAACCAAAAAGTCCTGAAAGTTATTTATACTCACAACTTTAAAAATGCTTCTACGCATTGTAAAAATGAAGTGATCCTTTTCAATTACATGAAATATACGGAGGGTGGTTGAAGTCATAAAATCAAATGCCAATTAGATCTGTCCCCTACAAAATTTAGAAAACAGAAGAATCTATAAGTTAGTAAAAGCATTTCATTTTCATGAGTATCAACAACACTCCTCCTCTCTCTGCTTTACACTCTGCATAATATCAGTACATAAAACAGTAAGTTAAACATGTAGGTATACATTAGGTGATTAATATCATTATAACATCATCTTTATACTAATCCAATATCACGTAAGAGGAGTTTAAAGACATGTTTCATCTTGATTCATTTTATGAGACACGTAGAGACATAAATTTTTGACGCCATTATTACATTACCTTTATCTTCCGGCCTTCAAAGAATTACGTTAAAACAACGCGCTATGGGAAAAACGTTATTAACGCGCCATAACTTGGTGAAAAATGGGAAAAGACCCCTCAAACCGGTTTGGAGTTGACCCTGTAATTTGGGCTTTCAAGGGGGTGACCTTTGTCTCTATAATTTTATTTGATTTTCTCAAAGAGTTTAAATGCTTTTATTTATAACTGCTGCCAACATTTTTAATTGCATAAAAAAATAATTTTTAAATCAAACAAAGGAATTAAAGCTAATGTAAATAACTGTTATGCAATTGTCTACAACCTATTTAAGTATTGGAAAATGTCTATGTAGTAAGATAAAGCATAGATTCAGGCTCAGACTGGTACTACGTGCATCTCAATCTAGAACATGTCCAACTCAATTCCATTCGCATAGCTAATATTTTTCTTCGATTGTGTTATTGTAAAGTTTGCGAATTTTCAACTTTGTTAGCAGAAAAATAGAGTTGAAAGTAGCTCGCTAGGTACGCAAAGGCAATAGCTGGTGGCATTAAAAGTTGTATACCTAGTCATGTGTACACACGAAGGTACGATAGCATGTCCCCGTTCTCCGATTCTGTACATCACGTTATCAATATAACTATGTGCGTATGTATGTATATGTGGGCTAATCAGATCTTCCCCTTTGGCAAATATTACAAAGTGCGGTTCGATGACAACTGTTGGGTCTCCCTAGCGATTAATGCATTGAATGATATGATTAACGACCTTTCGAAACCCATCTCAATCACTCCAGATTATAATAATTTAAGTAGGTCTACAAAGTAAATAGATGACTATAGTTTCCGCACGCGGCTTTATACCTGCAAGATGAAAAGTACACCTGGGATGGAAAGTATTCTATTCCAGGTCATGCTCTACACGTGTGTAAAGTTTCATCTAAATCCGTTCAGCTGTTGAGACGTGAAGCAAAAAGGAAAACCATGAAATCTTAAATTATTTCAATATAATTTTATAAGTCCAGATTTCATGGTTTTCTTTTCATTTAATTTGTCAAGTTTATAAGAGAGATTTCATTCTTACTAACCCTAACCATCGATGCAATAAAAGTACAGGGTGTAATTTTTAAAGATTTTAGTCGTTTCGATTCACGGGCGGGGAAGTGAATTTTCGAAAATCTTTGAAAGTAGTTTTCTTTCTTTTCAAAAATAAAGAAATGTTTTCTTTTAGTAAAATTTTCTATCTACAGTATTAAGAGTACTTTCCCTTCAGGTGCCATTACAAAATTCCACCCTGTATATTGAACACAAAGTGTCTTGAGTAAATTGGCAGCCTTAATGTGGAATAACAAATATTGAAGTTTAACGCGATTTATTACGTTTTTATAGCTTCGCGTTGTGATTTATTGAAAACTTCAGCCATAAATATTTTAATGATATAAATCTCACAGCGTCTTGAATTTTCCATCTTCATAATACCATTAAAGATAATGGTTTTGTGTTTAGGTATTAAAAGTTATATTAAGACTAGGGTTTGTTTGGACTGAATTTAATTCAGCAATGAAGTAGTTTTCAGCTATTTCTAACTAAAGTTTGAAGTGGTTTAGGTTAAACTTTTCAAGCTAAACTTTATTTTCGTTTTTTTTCTTTATTTCGAGTTTGTTTCAGTCAAGCTACCTTAACAGACACAATTCACTTCTTCGAAAGTACTTCACAAAACTCATAAATGCCTTCGTTTGTCACTGTATGGCTCCGTAAGGATTGCGATTTTTTACTTTGGGGATATGAAACCTGCCAAAGATATATACATACAGTTATGTGCGCATATCTTTGATGGTTTGAGTATGTATGTATATCCCGTAGGATTTTAAGATGTATCCATGATTATACCTCAAGTTTTTCATGGTTTGCCATATTTTCTCACTTACTGAGTCACAAACCGTTTTGATTAAATGTTAAATTGTGGTTGTTCTGATTTTTCTTTACAGTTTTTGTTTTTTTTTTTTGCTGCTAAGATAGACCTTGATAAAGCTGAGACTTGAGAAAAATGAGGAGCACTTATAACGGTTGCATATTAGAAAATCAAAACTTTTCTGAGCAAATTTCGAAAGAACAACGTACAAATCAACAAAGTGTAAAATAACGATGGTCATTTGATCAAAAGTTCAGCTGACCAAAGTCTGGAATATCAATGTTTATATTATTTACTAGCTGACCCGGCAAACGCTGTTTTGCCATATAAATTATTTCTAGCTGCCCGGCGCTACTTCGTTCGCGTGTTGTCCTACCCTACTCCTACCCTACTCCTACCCTACTCCTACCCTACTCCTACCCTACTCCTACCCTACTCCTACCCTACTCCTACCCTACTCCTACCCTACTCCTACCCTACTCCTACCCTACTCCTACCCTACTCCTACCCTACTCCTACCCTACTCCTACCCTACTCCTACCCTACTCCTACCCTACTCCTACCCTACTCCTACCCTACTCCTACCCTACTCCTACCCTACTCCTACCCTACTCCTACCCTACATACCTACATTGTTTAAACAACAGTGACTGCTTGTAATTCAATATGAACTTTAAACAATAGCAATAAAGCTCGTTTTAGTTAGAAAACGTTTGTATGGGAAAAAGAAAAGGGCTGTTTTTAGGGTTTTTCCGGCAATTATTCGAATTTTTCTCGCCGTAAAAACCATTTTTGAACTTCATCGAACATTTTAAAAAAATAATTGGCCAAATTGGTCCAGGCGTTGTTGAGTTATGCGCTTACCAACACATTTTGCAATTCATTTTTATATTATAGATTACACTATTGACCAAATCGTTTAAAGGTCAAAATGGATTACTGGACTCACAATAACCTAAAAATGCAAACATATATATTTATAAATAGATAGAAAGTGTAACTTAATTATCTAAGAATCAACGGCAACGATAATTACGTCTCCATAAAACTTGAACAAAATAATACAGAATTCAGAATCGATTTAAATAGAACCGAGGAAATCTTACTATCTAAAAATATAATTCTACTGCCTTTACTAAATTATAAATGGGTACTCCCTTTCTTCTCCTAAAATTGTTTGTCCGAAAATCATTATCCACAACACGTTTGCTATACCCTTCAGTAATGTATATTTTTTGTAATATGTAAGTTATAACATCGTCTTGGAGCAATCTGTAAAGGTGTTTAATTCAATGATAAAATAAATAAATAAATAACAATAATAATAAATAAAATCCTGAAATAATGTTTAACATAATTTTCGCACGCGAGTTGAGGAGCAGGTGGTGAGGGTTAAACCCATCTGCGACGATAAACTTGCATGGGACCGCCGGAGCTCCGCAGCGCCGCCGCCGGAGCCGTGACAGGAACCATGCCTGCTGCATGTTGCATGCTTGCTTGTCTTTAAAAGTTCACATTGCTGCATTTCAATAATTTATTTTTGATACGAGTATATTATAAAATAAAAACGTATTTATCCTGCTACTAAACAGAACTACATAACAAGTGAACTATCACAAAACAAGTCGCTAGAAGAAAAAATATTGCCCGCTCGTATCTACGTAACGCCTGAGAGAAGGTCATAGCAAAAGCTTTGTTATAAAAAGAAATGGAAGAAATTTGTTCTAAGAATATTATTATTTTAAATAAATATTATGTAATTTGAATTTAGGACTTATAACTTTTATTGAAAACGGTTTTATGTGTTTTGTATATTATTGATTGTAATATTTATGACAAACGGATTTAGGACATATTATATTTAGGGATTTCAATTTTATGGCATGTGACATTAAGTTCGGGTAAGTTATCATTTGGACAAATGATGATTAGGACAAAAAAAGTGGCACTTAAAAATAAGGATAAAAAAGTTAGGTGACACAATAGAGAACTTTATAATGGGATGAAAGACAAGTCAATACCTAACGTTAAAAGTTTTTCAAATTAGTACTAAGCGTGCGTAGTTCACAAACTTTTAGGGACCAATATTGTACTTTACGGTTTAACCTCACTGCTGTGTGGTTAAGAACACCCTTACCCGCATTTGATTTTAATGTTAGTGGGAACAAGTTTCAAAAGACTGCAAAATATCGTGCTTCGTTCTAAACTTTGTTTTGATATAGGTAGGTGTCAAAACATACGTAGAAGTTGGCGAATTTACTGATGAACACTGGCAACATTTATTGACCTGATGTAATTGAGTACGTGACGCCGACACGATGGAAGAAGAATTTATCAATACCTTATTTAGTTCTAACTAGCTGCCGCCCGCGGTTCTGCCCGCGCGTTAGTCAGTTTTTATTTCACGGGAACATTCCTGGGATAAAAAGTATCCAATGACCTAATTCAGGACATGGTGTACCCATATGCCAAGACGTGAAGAGGTAACAAATAAACGAACAAGCAAACTCATTAATATAATTTATTTATTAAAACTGTATGCACTACTAAAAACACTGAACAAAAGCGGACTTAATACCTTAGGAATTTTCTATCAGTCGACCTTGGAGTGGTGCAGAAGACAACATGGTAGGTGCAACTTCAATGAAAGACGAAGAACAAAGATGAAGGAAGAATATTATTTAGGATTGGATTTCAGTTTGGATATTGCACTGTTACCACTTGCAATAAAAGTAGCACTTAATCTTTCGCCGTATAATATATGTATTGAAAAACGTTCATACCAGCCATAATAAAACGTTTTTCCTGTAAACTTTTCGCCATTGTTAATAAATCACCTCACTCGTTTCAGCTTTTAGAATTACATTTACAGCCTTTTAGCGCTGCGGCGCGGTCGGTTACTCTAAATTCATTTTACTGTTGTTACGTACTTACCTACGTGCGGTGGTGCGGTGTAACTTTGGTGCATAGTACCACGCTGCTCCATCACCCTCTTTATTCGTATTCCTGAGTCATTACTCACAGGTCGTTATGGGCTACGCGTAAACCTACCTTCTAAGAGGCTTTCCACACGACGATGCATCGTTTTGTAAAACGCGCAAATATCACGACGAGATAGGAGAACATTGGTCGCAAGGAAGTTACGTAATGCCATTGTATTGATATCATTGTTGTCGAAACAAAACTGAATCGTGCCTTCGCTTATTTGTGTGGAGCGTAGATAGCATCAGTTTTGTAGAAGCAAAGCGACGTTGATGCGAGCGTTTCACATTCTCAACCGAATACCCGCCAACGTTGCAACTGCCATATGAAATGTCCTTAACGCCTTGCATTTCCACTCTACGTAAGGCTCATTTTATTTTACTGCCACATCAGCTCATTGTTACGTTCCACGTGTCCCGACACTTCCTCGAGGCGCCGCTCCGGGTCTTAAATGTTATTAGGCAGATGGATACACTGTCTTTCGGAGAGACCAACTGAATGTAATCAAGTTCAGTAGCGACAAGTTTACGAGTCGCTTTTCTGCCACTGACATTGTTGGTTACCAATAAGAAAGTAGTAAACTGAGACAGCCTCATATATTTTTACTAAAATATCACAGCTAAATACAGTTTTGTGTAGCTCTGAAGTCACAAAGTAAATGGTTTTATTTTCGCTAAGTCAGCTTTAATAGACTTACATATTTTCTGAAATCAATCTGCGATGCGTCTACAAAATAGTCTTGTTATTTTTTCAGCTTTTGCAATATTGAGAGAGCTTCGCATTTATAAAGCCTTTAATAATAAAATGACTGTGATTGGATTTGATATTGCTATATTATTTTTAAGTATTATTTTGCAAGTTTATTTTTATGATCTTTTTTTCTAAATTTGAAAACTAAAGCCCAAGATTTATAGTGAAACAACTTTAACAATATATCAAGCTTTCGGCGAATTCAAAAACTATGTAGAGTCAAATATACGTCATCTATTCGCAGCTGTTTAACTCACAAATAAAGTTTATTTGGTCAACCTAAGCGGGGTCAAATTAACGTTACCTTTATATAGCGATATACTTAGTAACGTACGTATATAAATCGCTCTTTCATTGAATTTGGGCCAGAACAGCTCGCAGATTATAAGGGTCAAATGTTATTTTGTTTGCGCGTAATCTGTATGCTTGTGTGATGAATTTTGGACCCAACGGCAAATCTTTTTTCAATGAGAAGGGGAAAGTGTGAAAGGGTTTTAATAAAATGCATATCTCGCTTAGCAAAAAGTCTAATTGCTATTTAATTACTCTTTGTCGCGTGCAGACATTATGTTGGAACGAATTAATACGTTATTCTTTCTATAGATATCTAGTTTTGCTATCGGCTAATTGCACTTAGAAAAATTGTTTTAATATCATACTTGCGAGCTGGTCGGGCTAAACAAGAGAGAAAACTAACTAAATAACTTCTTTCCATCTTGATTTTCTTAACTTATCTAGTTTCGAACTAGGTGAAGCTAGTAAGAAATGAGAGAGAAGCAACTCCAAGATTATCAATTGTATTATTAGTAGTAAGAAAAAATGTTACAAATGAGCGTGTAAGATTTTTAATTGAAATCATTGGAACAAAAGTACTGTGAAGGATCATCCAATAAGTGAAAAGAGCACAAGGATAATGCTAAAAGGTCGTTCAGCATTTTAATCAAGTTAAATTGTTAAGGCGCTTAATTTATGAACCCGGCGCGAATCAGATATAAATGCAGGTAAGTACATTCATATCAGATACAAGAGAAAGATAAGATATTTACCCATGTGTTAATGTGTGTAGATCATCGAGGCGGCTGCAGACCAAAGCTTAGCTAAGTCAGTTTAACTACATAAGTTCGCAAAGTTTTGAAAATTTTAAGGGTTCTGTAACCGAAGTTTAACTAACGGAACTGTACAACCGACCGACTTTCTGATAGCAATCTGTATCTGATGAACCTTAATAAGTAAACAAATGGATTTTTTATAATGACACAAATAATAAAATTAAACAAAAGTAAAAAAAAAAACAGGTTATTATTTTTCATGTAAGACACGTGATTCAATTCAGTTTGTTACGTAACCCTTTTTGTGCGACTCGCTCTTGACCGGTTTTTCCTACCTGTGTGTGACAACCAATCACCTCAATCCTGAGTTATGCGAATTCACTATATAGAGGTAGGTTTAGCTCTTGTTTTGCAACCGCCTTAATAGTTGATTTGGGTGTAAAATGATTGCTTTGTTTTCAGTTTCCTAGATTACAACATTGTTGGTAAACTTCACAGTTGCGTGAAACTTTACAAATTCGAGGAACCTATGTATATTTAGCAATCAGCTGACTTGTACAAAATATGGGATTATTTTATCCAATGTTATCAGTCGATGTCATGACTACCAAAAACATATTATACCTACGTAGTACGAATGAATTTCCTACTGATACCCATCTTCAACCTACTAGCATTAAATATGATAAGTTTTTATCCGGACATTTTTCTATTGTGTAGTTATCACTCTATGAAATCAAGGTCTCATAAATACTTTGACAAAGGCAAACATTTCCTATTTTACGAGGGCATGACCTAACAAATGTTGAGTTCAAATACACAGGATATTGGTACCGCTGAATAATTAAACTCTGTGAAAACAACTTGGAGTTACAGCGTCATAACCGGTTTCATTGCCAAGAGCGAATTGGGAGCCTGCGATTTATAAACACGGATCAAATAGACGTTGCTTTGTTTTCGAACATCCATCTGGTCGAAAATTTACAACATCGTACACTGCTCGTAATGAACCTGTCGTCTTCCTCCTCAAACATATGAATCACGCAATGGATATTGATATTTTCGGTTCCACCAGGTAGTCCCCAGATGTGCATAACATTTTCATAGGCGACCAAAAATACGTTCAAAGCCCACAGTCATTACTCCACGGTCAGTTTGTTTATTACTCCAGTCAACGCATGATGGATCGATGGCTTTATGATTCACTGTTTACTTTCTGATAAACATAATTTCAAAAATTGTATAACAGTTTTAATGTAAAACAGAGCTGTTTTTGTCTGATTTTAGAATGTGATTACATAATCTAGGAAGGTTTCGGTGAAATATATGTTTATTTTTATGTCTAGCTTGGTGTTATGAATCATCTTTCTGTTTTTGTATATAATTTGATACATACATGTTTGAGTACTAATCGAGGAACCGACGAAAAGACTGTGTTACCTACAATATTCCACTTATCCTCATCTAAATACCCATAATGAACCGTATTTCCGGATGTCTTCCAAAAAATGGGAGATAAAGAATATTTTTTCTCAATTAAACCAAACCCTATTGTTATTCAGCATCAGTATTTCGGTTTTACATAAGAAACATCTTTTTCCTTTTATTCTTCATTTCTATTCTGGGCCCATAACATCGAGACATTTGTACTCGTAAATCATCGAAGTTATTTAGAATTCTTATCACTGTCGTGTTGTTGCTTTACTTGTCAGTATCCGGAAATCTTAATTTTATTGTTTGACGATATTTGAATTTGGTTATGCTTGGCTATTATGTTGATAAGTGTGTATATGTAACTCACTGGGCCGGTTGCCATTTTGTATTTGGAGTTAAGAACGGAACGTGACAAACCCAAATTTAATGTCGAAGTTTGCCAGGATTAGTGGCTAAAGTACAGTTCGACAAATACTCAACTTCAAATTCTTCATTCAGCCATCGGGAGAAGTGTTTAAAAATCTTTGATTGGCCTTTGAAAGTACGGATCCCATTACAAACATTCGTTCACTAATACACTAACAATCAGTGGTACTGTATTTCCAGAAATAATGCACGGTTCAGAAAAGTAAAAACCTCTGCCTTGCAGTGAGACAAAACAGGCTAAAAATAAATGTGGACTAGATATATTTTCAGCCTGTTATGTTAGGAGTGAAGCCGCGGGAAAACCTGGTTTGGCAATGTTACTTTATTGGTCCATATTCACCCTTTGTTTTATTCGGTTTACTGCAGATTGGCGGCTAGAGTTACGTCAGTAATTTGTTTTTTGAAGCGCAGTGTAGTGTTTCCAATTGGAGCCACTAGTTTGTAATCTAATATGCTGCGTTCTTTGGTTTACTGTCAATCATCGAGTCCAAGAGTATCTAGACCAAACTTAATACTTACTATACACAGCTACGAAGTTGGAATAACTTTTACTTAAGAAATACAAATCAATCTCCTGTTTTGGAAAGTCAAACCAACCTTATGGCAATCTGAGTATAACATAACATTTACTACATGAAACTTGAAATTCGTATACTTTTCGGTTAATAAATCACAAGATAACTTGAATCGGACAAGGATGTCAAATCAGCGTTAAAATGATGATAGAGAATGCTATATTTTTATCGGGAAAATAACAGTAAAAGACACAAAACATTAGACAAGAAACAGACACAGTTCAATGTATGAACTGTGTATAGAGATTAATTTACTACGGATAGTAGTTGTAGTTATTGTTCCCTTTGAACCTCTTGAGTGTCAAACCTAAAATTCCATTGAGAAATAGCGAAAACACCTATGAGAATAGGTCAAACATATATATCGCAGTTTTCTTATGATCCGAAGCAATAGCTTAGGATCAAAAGAAAACTACTACTACGCATAAAACGTTAAAAACTCGGAAGTCATTTGTTGCTAAATTAGTTTCATAATAATCACCTGGCCCGAGTTTGCACAAAATTGCTAAAGTAAACACTGGCCAGGCCAGATGAATTTGATTCGGACATTATTTGGCACTGGTTTGACATAGTGATGGCCACAGGAACGGAGAGAATGCTTTTGAAACAAATCAATTAAGAATCGATGCTGCGATACAGGAAGACTGTCGTTGATTTGTATCGTTTTATAATACCGAAACGTTGCAATCACAGCTAAGCTAATTGCTCCACTCGATTCTACCTTGACTAAAGCACTCCATTGTCATAGTGACTGAGTAAATTGGATTGAAAAAAGTTTGTTAATATAGTCGAAACATTTGAATGAGCTAATGAGCTGGTAAAGATAGTATCCAAGGTATATTTTCCTCCTGGCGAATGTAATCTACATTATCCAAAAAGTAAATTCATCCTTTCCCAGGGTTTCAACTTATTTTTCTTTGATCATGCATGTTGCATATTCCAAGGTATCCAATTAACTAGATGATAGGTACGGAATATCGATTGTATTTTGATGCTATGTTGCCTAAAAGCTGTGTAAAGTCAATTATATACTGGCTCGAAAAAATACCAATTTTAATTGCTAACGAAGTTGTGTTGCAAACCGTTCGAGAAATATGCCAAAAGGTTTTAATATTGAGTTTATGGCATCCAAAATAAATACCTTTTTGCACATCTGTTGCCTACCATAAATCAAAACTTAGGACAAGTTTTTGATCAGTAGTTATATCAGGTCAAAAATTGTTTTAAAATAAAGTTAAATTGCGTTTTTCGATCAATTGTTAATTATTAACTAACATTTTTATTTATTTCATATACATCTGCACCAAAAATTGTAAAAAAAGCTATGGCTTGTATTGTCCTTACTCACCTGGATGTGTTTTCCCATAAACAAAACATTATTGTCACATTATCAGGGGCCATAAAATCGTCTGTATCCCAGCGACGTGAATGCCAACAAAAACGCTCTGTTGAAGTTTTGCCCTAGGGGAGTTGAATATAGTACTATAATGTGAAAAGGGTAAAAATGTTTTACCGATTCTTCACTTTTACGCCGTCAAACTTTTTCTGCTGCGTTTTTCACACATGTGGTTTGACCTATTTATAGAAGCTTATTTTTAGCGTAACCCATTTTTTAGGAATAGAGGGAATTCATACCTTAAATCATCCCATGGACGATGCAAAAACGAAAAGTGCTGAGAAGGGGCAAGCTAACTTTGCCGTCCATTTGCATGTTCTCGAAAGCTTGAATTTTTTTTCGCGAAATAAGTTTTTAGAACTCTTAACAGTGGCAATTTTAATTTTATTAATACAATTGCCAAAATGTTCCACGGTGCGTAGTAGCAATATAAAAATGCTCACGTAACAAAAACACCGCTAAAGTCGAGCCCCAGAACTTTGCTTACTATGAATTAATCAGTTTTTTCGCACTACTGTAAAGTTAGTCAAATGATGTGGTATTGTTTGCCAAGGGACGAAATGGGACGTCTAAGTTAGTATATCTGCAAAGCCACTTCCCAGTTTTCGGCGTGTACTTACTTACGTGGTACCTACATTATGTGCCTGTCCAAACAATAAGAACGAGTTGATGAGTAAGCTACCACGAAACAGCCAGAGCGAAGGTCGTATCATACAAATTGTCGGTGTACCTCAAAGAGAAAAGGGTTAGATATGTTTGTAACAGTAGAAATATAGGCAGGCAGTTATGAAACCGTTTGCAAACTAGACAAGTAAAACCGTTTCGGGTTCAGAAAAGAAAAACCACATTGGTCTTTAGCGTGCTCCATCGTAGACCACATCATCAACCGATGACGTCACCTGACGGTAACCGCCTGACGGTAAAAGGCGAGCCTACCAATAATAATAATTTATTTTAAACAAAACTGGGCCAGTGCGAGTCGGACTCGTACACGAAGGGTTGCGCACCGTAAATCGAAAAAACACATTTATTATGTGGGAGCCCCCATCATTAATTTAATTTTTATTATTGTTTGTTATAGCGGCAATAGGAATACACACTCTGTGAAAATGTTTATTGTCTATCTATTACGGTTCTTGAGGTACAGCCCGCTGACACACAGACGGACGGACGGACAGTGGAGGCTTAGTAATAGGGATCCGTTGGTTACCCTTCGCGTACGGAACCCTAAAAATGATATCACTAGTAGTACTTAAATTGCGATAGTTATTTATTGTGTCTAGTCTGTAAAACCTTAGCTGTCTCTTTTTCACTTGACCAGTTAGTAAGAGATTGTACTACTCTTGGTTAACTATAGAAGATAGATTTTGATGTCACGTTGAATTGTCGTCATTAAAATCTTGTCTGAGCCCAAGAAAAGGAAGTTTCTCGCTAAATGCTTTCAATGTGCATGTGGGGGAGACGAAATTCAAACCGAACGGGAAAAGTTTCATGCAAGTACTTTTTGCTCTTGGATAAAGCTGCCAGGCGAAGACTACTTAAGTGAAAGTCACACAGGTAGAAGTGCTGTGGAATTTAGACTACGGAAATTTCAGATCGTGTCTAAGTTAACGTGGGTCATTTCCGAAAGTTTGCAGAAAGTTTATAAGAGGCAAAAAAAAACTGTATGGTAAGTATTTAATTAGAAATAAAATTATTTCATAAAAATAAATGCTAGAGGCAAACATGAACAGAAATTACGGGCTAAGGCTGTTTGGTACGAGCAAAAGTATCTAGTAATTACTATGGCGTGATGTTTAAAAACCTCATCTATCGTACATTTTTGACAGATTGCGATGCAAATGCGAACGTTGCTTGTAAAGTAGTAGAATTGGCTCAACAACCGTTATGTGGGAACGGGCTGTTACGGTGTCATGGCACGTCATGTCCAAAGGGCATGGCACATGATAACGGCACCGCAGAGTGCAAGCTCGCAGTCCGCGCGTCGGCCGTTGGTTTTTTCATATTGATATTATGAAATATATTTTACGACACATGATTTAAGAGCCCTATCACAAAATTGCGTTTTCACTCACAAAACTGCTGACTCATCGCATTATATAGCAATTAGACAGTTGCAATTATGTTTTTTTTTTTTTTATATATCTCGGGACCCTGAGGTCCCGGTCCTTTGGTAGGCGTACGAGGACCCGAAGCCAACTCGCAGAGGCCCCGTTAGACATTTCTAATGGAATGGGGTGGAATGGGGCACCAACCGACGATTATCCCTATATGCACTATCAAAGTATACCTAAGGACAATCCCCGGTAGGTGCAAAACGATTGCATAATATGGAAACAAAAGGTGACAGGCTATGGGTTTGGGTGGTTTAGTGGATTCATTAACGTATACTATGAAAGAACTATTGGCCCCTGCCTGACCACTGAAAATATACACGGCTTTAAAATGGCAGGGGGTGACTTGCACACTCAATAAATGGGCCCCCGAAAACGGTCGCTAGCACAAAGTGACGTAGCTCCAAGGAGGCAACATATCCTGAGGTGCTAGAGGAGTGGAGAGGTATACCACGGCTATCAGGACAATCCCGGAAGTACGGTCAAGATCCCTACCAGCATCTTACTGGATTATACATCCTTCTCCCGAGCATGTTTGCTCTTGCGAATCTCCACTCAGACCGGCCGATTAAGGCAAGAAAGAGGTGGGAGCTCTGTTCCTCGTCAGTGTTCACTCCAGCCAGCCAATAAAGGCAAGCCGGAGATGAAGAACAAGACTTCTCCCGGGAGATCAGGTCCGTGGGGTCGCTACTGCTCAACAGTTCGCCACAAAACTGCCTTGCGGATCAATTATGTTTATTATTAATTTAATTAATTAATATTTAATAAATTTTTATTTCTTATGAATTATGGTTTATTTTGGTATAAATTGTATGTAATAATATTAATGTATTAAGGAAACTATCCAGTTCATTTTGAGTATTTTTAGTAGTTTTTATGGATTTGAATTTTCCATTCTTATTTCCAATTTCTGAGGCCGCTACAAACTAATTTTCTATATAAGGAACTAGCTTTTGTCCGCGACTTTTTCCCGTTCCCGTAAGAATTTCGGAAAATCCTCTCTTAGGGTGTGTAGAGAAGTTACATGCCAAATTTCAGCTTTCTACGACCAATAGTTTTGGCTGTGCGTTGTCTGTCAGTCACTCAATTGGTCAGTTACGGAAGAATTTAATATATTTAATAGATTAATAGTATGATATATATTTTATTTTATTTGGTTAGTACAATAGTTAAATCCACGAGAGGTCGAAAAAGTGCCGACGCCCATTTCATGAGAAACTTACTTCGGAATTTTGGCTTTTTACAAATAGATAAGAGAAAAATGCGAAAATTGAGGCCAAAGGTGTCTAAATATTTCAGTTTCTAAGAATAAAGAAGCCAAAATTGGCCATTTTACGCAAAAAATACAGTCAAATTGTAATAGGCCTCTTAATGCTCTAATTTGAATGACAAGTAAATTGCTGGGTTGGAGCAGTGCCGTTGCGATGCCGGTATATGTGCCATGACCTCAAGTCCCCTTTTATACGTAAATTGTGCTAATTTTCGGTCTTTTTGTTTGAAAATGAATACTTTTTAAGCAGCCATAAGTTGTCAATCCGCACTTAGTCAACAACAAGGTTTTACGGGATAGACCATTGTGAAAACTCAAAGATTAACAAGGCTTTACAGGAGATATTGTTAAGTAACTGAAGTCCTTTACTTACTTAGTACTTTATTGTTGGACTTTCTCCTTGTTTGATCGCTATAGAAAAAGTTATCGGGGAAATGTAAAAATATATCCGTGAGTAGTTTCTAGGGTTCCGTATGCGAAAACTGCCTATAAGCCATTTTTTTTTGAGTTCAGTATGTCTGTCCCATCGCTCTTATTTTCAAACTGTAATAAAGAGTTTCGTAAGAAAACGTGAAACTACAACGTGGTAAAGAATCCATGGTGCGGAAGCAAGTAGGTATGATTTTATGCCAAGTAGTATACATGAAACCTAAAATTAATTGCATTATCGACTGGATGATTTACTCATGCTTAGAGTTAACTTAAAACATAAAAGATCTAGAACACATAATCTTCATGGTTCATGGCCTACGTATACTCAGATATGAATTTAATTTATACAAAGTGTGGGCCGGTCGTCACACGCCTATCTCAGATCTTTTTGACACGCGCCGCCGCCGCCGCCGTCAGTAAAACTTCGACGTAGCAGTATTTGACGAAATCGAATTCCTCTACTGTGAGGACTCAAGCCGGATTGCCTCTAAGAAATGTAATAGTTTATTTGGTTGCCTTTTATTCTCTTTGGAAGTGGTTTTTGGGGCTATTTGGTAAAGTGGACAGATTGTGAAGACGAAAAACAAAACAATAAAACAACACTTACACAATATAATTTAAATAATTTTGTCATGGTACAAAAAAAAAGTAAAGAATGAAAACAAAAGCATACGTAAAAGGAAAGGGATTAAAAAATAAATTGAAATCTCCTGGTGCTACGACGTAGCAAAGGTATTTTGATATCAATGCTACGCCCGCTACGGCTACGCTTTCGTAGAGGATAACCGATGCGGTACACGTTGAGTTATTATAATTTATTATTGCACTTTTATGTGTATTGATCTTATTCACTGAACATTTCTTGAATAAATTGTCATGCGAACGTCGTTTTTACAACTTATATTAACTTTTCAAAACCATAAATAATTAGCTTTATAATATAGAAGATTAAATTCGCTTTACGATATAGGGAACATAATATTACCCTGCTTCCTATACAACATAAATACTCTCTACTGCGTAATAGTTTCCTTTCATCGTACAATACAGGGTGAAACGTCACACACAATATATTATAACAGAGCACCCTTTATAATATCATGAAACAGATACATTCATAATTAACTAAGCCTTGTAATAAGCCTTATGCTTGCGCGAAAATGAGTCGGACTTGCGTGCATAGAGTTACGAACGAATCTGATTTTATTAACATGTAACTTTAAAACCATAAGCTTCTTATAAGTTTTTCCTGTAATCTATCGGTAAAGAATTATTATCTGGATTTTTTATTTATTTTAGGCGCAGTAGACTCGGAGATAAGGTAATAAAATAGGTACGGATATAAGAAATTATCGCAAAATATAATTAGAAAAAAACTTTTTAACAAAAAAAAATAAACCGCCAAAAAAACTGAAAACCAAAAAATAATAAACCTTTTTTATTTAATCTTAATAACTAAGTTATTAAATTAATGTAATTATACCTTTTTAGGGTTCCGAACAAAAAACGGAACCCTTATAGGATCACTCGGGTGTCTGTCTGTACGTCTGTCACAGCCAGTTTTCTCCGGATCCATTGGACCGATTCTGTTGGAGTTTGGTACACATATGGACTTCTGTGACCCAAACAAGGACGCGTTACGTAGTTCGAAGTTATTCCCCCTGATCTCCGAAATTACTGAGTCTAAAATGTTGAAAAAAATGTAGATATTAGATCTTTACCTATAGATTACAGGAAAACCTATAGGAAGTCTATAGTGTCAAAATAACACGTTAAAAAAATAAAATTCGCTCGGAACCCTTTGCACGCGAGTCCGACTCGCACTTGGCCAGTTTTTTACTATTACTATTGATAGGCATGCGTGTTGGGGTTTTCGTCGTTGACGATACTCCGGTTGTAGGTAGTTATTGTAGGTAAATAATCCACACTAATAACACTGTTTAGTTGTAGTAGTTTATTAAGAAGAAGACTTAACTATTTCTATCTACGAGTATGTTCGGCGTCTGAGTCGCACGTTATTTAGTTGTTACACGTAATAATTGCCCCGCTCGCGATAGTGGTTTTGTTACGACTAGCGTTAATTGTTTTGAAGCGTATAAAAGTAGAGCGCCTCACGACAATTCGCTGTATGAGCATTATTGGCTCGTACATGCTCCCGAGGGAAAGATATACGTACTCAGATTACCCAACATTCGTTACAATATAAGTACCTAGTTAAAGTAACATCAACATATACATAAAACACAAAAGTAAATATAAAATAACACTCATAGTTTGAATCCAACAGCTGGTTGCTGCTGAGGTATCCTCTTGGAACGTCCATCTCCTATTCTAGCGTAGGAAGGGATCTCTTCTAGTTCTATATCTTCTGTTGTCTCTTGAATCTTGAATGAAGTTTGTTTTGCGTCGGCCCTCTTGGTCTTCTTATTTGCGATAAGACATCTTCTTACTCGCCATACCACAATTGTGACGACAACTCCTCCCACCAGCAAAGTGCTTATCGTGTAGTTGCCGATATCGTGGATGCTTAGGTCGTTAGGTAGGTTTTCTCGTCCCTTTTGTGCTGTTATCAGGTTATTTAAAAAATTGTGTTCTTCAGACAAGTCCATTTTTTGTAGTACAATACTTGTGTTTTTGTACGTATTCCACATATCATTTGGTGAGTCGATAGTAGGTACTTCCAAGGTAATTCCAGTCTTTGTTTTGCTACTAAAAACGTTGTGTGAGTATATTGCGGCATCATTGTATTGTATAACACAGTCCTGACCTAGGGTAAGGAGGCCCGCCTTAGTGAGCATAGTAGTTGTAATTTGATTCTCGCATACCACACGAGTCGCACATTCATTGATGCAATTATATAGCCATATGTTTGGTCTTTGTAACTTTACCCATTGGTCGGAACATTGTCGCAATAACCAATCACAGGTGATATTTATATTTTGACTCAGCATTTTCGCTTCGCAGGATGCTGAGGCTCCATGCAAGTTGTGTATAGGAGTATAGGCGTGGCAAATATAGTTATCCGCCGACATTGTTGTACATTGATGAAGATCCGCCTCTTCCATCTGTATGTAGGTGTTTTTCACGAAGTTCACTCCTATGTAATTTGTTGTTATCGCTACCACCTGACACTGTTTCGGCGCGTGGTCTCTAGGTATAGGTATATTGTGATATAATGTATACTCGTCATCACTTAGCAATGGGATATGCAGTTCAAATAGTAGGTATTGTTCAGTGAGCCGAGCTCTGACGTAAATAAGTTTGTAAATGTTTTGCATTTCCGCTCCATTGGTATCTTTTATAGGTAAAGTCAATCTTTTCGATATGATGCCCGCAATGTAATTGAGTTGCTCCGACAGTTGATCCGGTGTAAATAACTTCATATCGAGATTACCTCTGTAGATATCAGTCAATGCATCTAAGAGCATTTGTTGGTTTCTCCTTAATACATCGATTAGTAAGCTAGCTGTTAACGCTCCAGAGTTGACGTCATTCATTGTTTTCATTATTTGAAATCTGTTTTCTAGAACTGCTGTATTATGTTTTGTTTCGATCATGAATCGTTGAATGGTTTCCAGTTGCGTTTTTACAAAGTCTTCATTTTTCTTTATTATGCTGTCTTCTGCCTCTATAATGAGCGTTTGATTCTGTATCAGCTGCAGTAAATATTGCTCGTTCGTTTTGATTTTCTGTATGTCCTGAGCGTACTTTTCGGCAAAATCGCTATCAAGGACACCAAAGAGGGATCGTGCGATGTTTCCTACGCCGTTGACGTAGCCACGACGTTTTCGTTGTTGATGTGTAGACAGTAACAGTTTGTTATATTCAGTCAGCTGATTCATTTCGAACTTAAGTTGTTGTATCGTTGAGTGACATTGCTCGTTAGGCATCGTGTCACATATTTGGCCTAAATGATTGACGAATATCTCCACTTTGGCTGAGCTCAGCCAGAATGTTGTAAGGTTATAGTATACCAAAAGTTTCCATTCATCGTGTATAAGTTGAATATTTCCAATACGATCAAAATAAACTGGTTGATTGTCTGGTAATCGTGTTGTTTTAAAGTGTTCTAGGGGAATGGCTAATCCATGTGATAGCGTTGTAAACGCTACAAGTAGAACCATCATTAAGCTGTTAACTTTTTTCTTGGTTTTGACATTTTGCTTAGTTTTCATTTCTTTCTCTATTTGAATACTCACTTCCTGTGGTTCTGTGCTATCGCATGCCTCGTTTAAAGGTAGCGGCGCGAGTTTACATATGGGTCTTTTCAGTACTCCATTTTGAGTCTTGAGCGTGACGACTCGAACTAAATCGTCGCTGCCTGGGTGCAATTCCACAATGCGGCCCATTGCCCATTTGCCTGGAGGCAAATTACTTTCTTTTACCAGTACTAGTTGTCCCTTTTTTATGTTTTCTTTCGTTTGTTGCCATTTGTTTCGGTTTTGTAGTAAATGGAGATACTCCTTTGACCAGCGATCCCAATAGTGTCGGCGCATGAGTTCTATAAGTTTCCAGTTGTTTCTGATGTCTATCGATTTCAAGTTTTCAGGTTCGTTGAGAGGTAGCGAGAGCGTCGGTCCCCCCGTGAGGAAGTGACCGGGCGTAAGATAGTCTAGGTCTTCCACATCTTCGGATAACGGGCTCAACGGTCTGCTGTTCATGCACGCTTCAATTTGGGTAAGAAGCGTTGCGAATTGTTCGTAGGTTAGCTTCTGTTCACCGATGACTCGTTTCAAGTGGGTTTTCATAGATCGTACTGCAGCCTCCCATAAGCCTCCGGCCGAGGGCCAAGATGGAGCGTTGAAATGCCACTCGATTTGAAGGTTGTTGATTTCTTTGAAAAACTCTGAAGATTGCATCATTGTTTCATATAGGTGGAATTCCTCATTTAAAACTCTTGCAGCTCCGACAAAGTTGGTTCCATTGTCAGAGTAAAGATGTTTTGGAGTGCCTCTTCTAGCGCACATTCTCTTCAGTGCTGCTATAAAAGTTTGCGTGGACAGATCCGAAACAAGTTCAATATGTACTGCTTTGGTGCACATACATATGAATATGGCTATATAACCTTTGCTAGTTTTTACCCCGCGGCCTTTGTTTATCTTTAAATCCACGTGACCTGTAAAGTCTACGCCAGTGTGTGAAAACGGCCTCGATGGAGTAATCCTTTCTTTCGGCAGGTTGCCCCTCAGTTGCTCATTTCGAGTTGTTGTGTAACGGCGGCATCGAATGCATTGCCGCAGTTCCTTTTTGACGGTTCGATTGCCACTGACGATCCAGTACTTGCTTCTAGTGTGAGCTAGCGTTAATCTTGCTCCTCCATGTAAAGTTTTTTGATGTGCGTTTTCTATCAGTAGTTGAGTTAATCTCCCCTCTCCCGGGATGAGAATGGCATGTTTGGTTTCTACTGGCAAGTTTGAATTTTTGAGACGACCTCCGACGCGGAGAATTCCGTCCGAGTCCATAAATGGGTTGAGTTTCAAAATGGCGCTTCTGTTGGGAAGTTTTCCACTTTTGTTGAGAGTTTCTATCTCAGTTCCAAAATACTGTTCTTGTGTTGATTTTATAATTATACATAAAGCGTTATTTATTTCATTCAAGTTCAGATCCTTGCCCTCATTCGACCTCCTTATGTTTCGTGTCGCATCAGTGAATCGTATTACCCACGCGAGTATTCTTGAAATACGATCTATGTTGCTATGTCGATCAAGTAATGAATGAATTAATTCATTTGTAATCGCAATGGGTTCTGTAGTTGTATTTAGATAGCAGTTTGTTATGAAGCCTATTTTTGTATGATATGTTCTAGATGGTGTAGGGGCTTGATTTTCTTGTTCCTTAAGCCATTGAGGTCCTTCCCACCACAGACGAAAGCTGACCAACTTCGATGGTAACAGTCCTCGTGTTGCACAGTCGGCGGGGTTTTCGTTACTCTTTACGTAACCCCAGTTTTGTGCCGGCACGATTTTTATTATTTGTGCAGTTCTGTTTGAGATATATTTTTCGTATTTTGCTTGATTTCCTTGAAGCCATGCCAATACTACTTTAGAGTCTGTCCAACAGGAAATCCTTAGATCGTATTCTGCGAGGACCTTCGTTATCTTCTCTAGAAGTTTTGCTAGTAAAACTGCGGCGCATAATTCCAACTTTGGTATAGTTATTTTCTTTTTCATTGGTGCCACTTTAGTTTTTGCTGCGATTAAAGTAATTTCATACGTGCCGGTCGGTGATATGGTTCGGCTATAGATAGCGCATGCATAGGCTTGCTCGCTTGCATCACAGAACGCTTGCAATTCGATCGTTTTATTGTTTTCGTTTTTTATCCATCTTGGTAAACTGATGTTGTTTATATTTGGTAAATCAGATTTAATTTTTATCCATTCTCTTTGTATATTATCGGGTATGTTTTCTTCCCAATTAATATGTTGGCAATTTTCACTCCATAGTTTTTGAAAGATCAGTTTTGCTTGAATGGTCATTGGGGCCAACCAACCGAGTGGATCGTAGATTTTGCTTATTTCTGATAATAGCCTGCGTTTTGTATAGGGTGCATTTTTGTTGTTGTTATGCTCTTCGGCAATAAAATGGAATGTGTCGGTTGCGTCATCCCATGCAAGTCCAAGTGTTTTGCTGAACTCTTGTTGTTTGAAGTTGAAGTCGTTCGCGTGACTTTTATCTTTTTCTTGTAGTTCTTTGAGAATAGATGGTTGATTAGAGGCCCATTTCCGTAAGATGAAACCACCTTTCTTAAGCAACTCGTAGAGTTCCTTTTGCAGTAATCTTGTTGTTTCGATGGAATGGTGCCCGGTGATGACGTCATCCATATAAAATTCATTTTGTAGCGCTTTTTGCGCTAAGGGGAAAGCGTTGCCTTCATCCTTGGCAAGTTGCTGGAGAGTGCGCATGGCTATAAATGGTGCGGCCTTGGTACCGTAGGTGAGGGTACACAGTTGCATCTCCCGAAGTGGTAGTTTGTTTGATTGTCTCCAAATAATTTTTTGAAGACATTGTTGATCTTGATGAATAAGGATTTGACGGTACATTTTCTCGATGTCCGCCGTTAGAACATATTTATAGCTTCGCCATTTAACTATAAGCGCTAAGATATCCTTTTGTAGATTAGGACCTTTTTCCATCAAATCGTTTAGGCTGTACCCGGAGTCTGTTTTCATTGATGCATTGAAAACCGCTCGTAACTTGGTCGTTGTTGAACTCTCCCTCAACACGCCGTGGTGTGGCAGATAGACTTGTAGTTGGTGTCCGGATTCGGTCACCGGTTTCATGTGACCTAATTCGATGTAGTCACTTATAAATTGTTTGTACAGTTTAGCGAAGTGTTCTTGTTTTGCCATTTTCTTTTCTAATTGATGAAATTGTGCAATGGCTTGAGGTTTCGAACTACCAATGTTTCTCTCATAGTTGGCCTTCATAGGCATTTTCACGACATATCGTCCGTCGCTTAATCGTTGTGTTGTTTCTGTGTAATATCTTTCACAGTATTCGTCGTTCGTTGTAGATTCGGGTTCCTCGGGAATTTCTTCAACCTCCCAGAATCTTGACATGCTGTTTAGCTCTGTTAGAGTAACAAGACAGTTGAATTGCTTTGTAGCCCCGCACAGTATCCAGCCCAACTTAGTTTGTTGCGCTACTGGCGAGTTAGGGCTATGTTTGAGTACTCCCTCTAAAATAACACGAGAGTAAATATCAGCTCCTAACAGTAAATCGATGGGTCCAGAGATATTGAAGTGAAGATCAGCTAATTCGATGTTATCCAGATGTGTCCATTTCTTCTTGTCTATAGTCGATTTTGGCAGATTGTTGGTAAGTTTTCGCATTACTAATGCTTCTGTTTGGAATGTATAATCAGAGTGTATAGATTTGCATTCTAGTCTAATCATCCCTTTACTCGTACCCATTATGGTTCCAACGCCAGTGACAGCTGCGTTTAATTTGTTTCGGGGTAAGTTTAATCTTTGAGCAGCATTTTCTGTGATCAAGGTTGCTTGAGAACCTTGATCTAGTAACGCCCGAAGGATGATGTATTCTCCTTCTTTGTTCTTGACCTTAAGTTGAAGAGTCGTTAAGAGTATCTCTTGATCACCGTTAATGTGATTAGATGTTCGTTCAGTCGCCGTTGAGGTGGCTGGTTTTGATTGCTGACCTTTCAGATTTTCATCATGTAGAAGAGAATGATGTTTGTAGTTACACGTGCGGCATCTTTTCGTTGAATTGCATCTTTCACCGCCGTGACTAAATAAACAATTTTTGCAAACGTTCATTTTACTTGTTGTTTGCCTTCGCGTTGCGATATCCATGTTCAAGAATGTCGGACATTGCCTTAGCGCGTGATCATTCTTGCAGAGTGGACATTTTCGAAGTGAAGCATGATAGGTTTTTGTGCGCTTTTCTGCGTCTTTATAGTTCGTTGACTTGTAATGGTTTTTATGATGATTATTTGTTGAATAATTTTGTTTTTGACCGCTCTTATTGTTTCGAGCTGTTTCCAACGTCATGAACCTCAATTCTAGGAACTCCATAAACTCATCTAAGTCTGGCAGCTCTCTTGATTGTTTCATATTTTCTATGTAGTCACCGTAGGTGACGTCATCCAGCTTCGCAGATAGTAAGTGAACGATAAGTGGACCCCATACGGGTATATCGATGTCGATGTTCGCCAGTGCATTTAAACACTCCTTCGTTATATCATGAAGTTTTTTCAAGTTAGCCGAGTTTGGTTTATCTATGGTTGATTGATTGAGAAGGGTATCTATGCATGAGGTGAAAAGTAAACGTTTGTTGTTGTAGCGATGCTGAATAATTTCCAGGCATGAGTCGTAGTTCTCTGCACTGACTGGAAGATGTTTAATAAGCTTTTCGGCTTCACCTTTCAATTTGGATTTCAGGAACTTCATTTTCTGAGTTTTGTTTAGGGTTGGGTTGTTATGAATTATCTCGTAAAATAAATCTCTAAAGGAAGTCCAATCATTGTAAGATCCGTTAAACTCTGGTAGTTCTATGTGCGGCGTTGATTTTTCGTAATGAGATGTTTCAAAGATTTTTCGGTTTAATTCTTCTTTAAGCTTGTCGTAGACTTGCTCCCAATGTTCAAATTTTGTTTCGTAACCCTCGTCATTTCCTTGTAGTAAATAGCTTATTTCCCAGTGGATTTTGTCGATACATTCCCACTTGGATTGTAGTATTTTAAGTTGATCTTGAAGTTGCCACTTCTCTTTGAGATCATCAATACTGATTTTAGAGACTGCTCGCTTCAAGGCATTGAAATTGCACATTTGGTTACGTAACAGCGTTGATAAATGCTTATCAGTATCATCTTCCCTAGGTTGCTGGCCTTCATTTGTATCAAACTGCCATGTTTCTTGAGTTTCTGATATTTTCGGTTTAGATGAACTCGAAAATCCAGCCGCGTCTAACAACTCTCTTCGTCGTTGAGTCATAGACTGTTTTGTTTCCTCGAACATTCTCTTTGTTATGTCAAAAATGTTCTCCTTAAAGTAATCATGATCTTTCTTGCTAGCCTCATACTTCTTTAAGATCTCATGGTTCGTTAAGAATTCATCCCAGAGGGATTGTAAAGTTTCGATGCGCTTATTAAGGTATTCTATGGTTTTTCGTTTCACAGAGTCCTTGTTGTAGTTAGCTTGAAGAGTTTTGATATTCTCGTAGCTACTTTGTTGTTTTCGTATCAGTTCCAAAAATTGGTAGTGTTCTTCTTCCATCATTGTTTACAGCTGTAAGTAGCTGTAGTTGTAAGTTGATTCCTAGTTAAGGAATTGATGTAGCAGTAGACGATATCTCCGCTAGTTGGTTTCTAGGTGTCCTGCTTTTGCACGTGAATGACAGTATGTACGCCTTGTCTCAATTCAACTGGTGAGACCCGCTTGTGGGAGGCCAGTTGAGCCGATTCGCTACTATCAAAACATACAAATTGCAAACTCACCTGGATTGCTCGAAGGACCAAACGATGTTGGGGTTTTCGTCGTTGACGATACTCCGGTTGTAGGTAGTTATTGTAGGTAAATAATCCACACTAATAACACTGTTTAGTTGTAGTAGTTTATTAAGAAGAAGACTTAACTATTTCTATCTACGAGTATGTTCGGCGTCTGAGTCGCACGTTATTTAGTTGTTACACGTAATAATTGCCCCGCTCGCGATAGTGGTTTTGTTACGACTAGCGTTAATTGTTTTGAAGCGTATAAAAGTAGAGCGCCTCACGACAATTCGCTGTATGAGCATTATTGGCTCGTACAATGCGTTTGACCACTATCTCACCTGTTGGTAAGCGATGATGTGGTCAAAGATGGAGCACGCTGGCCTAGAAGTAACCTATTCACTCTTGACTTAAAGATTCCCAGGTTGTATCTATCAGGAAACAGACTCTGGCAGGGAATTCCACTCCTTAGCTGTACGCACTATGAATGTGTTCCTAAAACGTTTTGTACGTGTGGGTGGGATGTCCACCATGTACTGGTGGCGCATCGCCATTTTTCTTGTGGTCCGATGATGGAACGGGCTTGGCGGAATTAAACTATGTAATTCCCTAGCACATTCCCCAATGGTACAAAACCGATAGGCTAGCAACTCGTCGTCGATCAAAACTTTGGAGCTTCGTCGCGACGAGCCTCATATCATTGCCGATGATCCTCTTGGCTCGTTTCTCAAATGACTCAAGGGCATCAAGCTAGTATCTGGCAGATCCGTTCCAAAGATGAGAGCAGTACCCCATACACGACCGAACTTGCGCTTGATAGAGTTTGAGCAGCTGTTCCGGCGTGAAGTACCGTCTCACTCGTCGTCTCACTCGTCGTCTCGTTGGTCGGTTATCGGCACGATTGCACCTCGGAAAGATGGAACTGGGTGGAATTGGCTCTTTTTGGCGGAAAATAGACACACTTGGGTCTGCAGCATTGAACTTGACCAGATTGGCATCGCCCCATTCAGAGACAGCCTGTAAGGATACATTCAGGCGCTCAACCATAGCCTCCCGGAGAGACCGGATCTACGACCCACCAGCGCGTGCTTCGGACACGTATCCCTCAGCAACAGTGCTGTCGTCTGCTTACCCAAAGGTTTAAGCAGATCATTACTATGCAGCAAGAACAGTGTTGCCGAAAGCACCGACACCTGAGGAACCCCGGCATGAATATCCAGCAGTCCAGACGAGCAGCCATCTATGACCACTCGGATAGACTGATCCCTCAGGAAATCCGCGATCCAATCACACAATCCGGCGGGCAGACCGAAGGAAGGAAGCTTACTAATAAGGCTATCGAAATATACAGGGAGATCGCTAGTGGCTCCCCGTGCTCCTCTATGGCCTATTATCTATGGTATTTTGCTGTGGGGTCGAGCTGCTGACATTGAATCCATATTTATTCTACAAAAGCGTGCTGTCAGAGCCATTTATAATCTTCGTCGCCGCGATTCTCTTAGGGAACTCTTTAAAAAGATTAATATTATGACAGTCCCTTGTCAATTCATCTATGAAAAAATTATGCATGTAAGGAAAAATCGACATCTCTTTAGCAAAATTAGTGATAGACATAATTTTAATACTAGAATTAGAAATAAACTAGATCAACCATTTTTTAGATTATCCAAAGTACGAACATCTTTCATGGGGTACTGTATTAAATGTTACAACAAAATTCCTTCTGAAATATTAGAATTAAATGAAAGAAAATTTAAAACGTGTGTAAAATACACACTTTGTGAACAAGCATATTACAAATTAGATGATTATATTCAAGATAAGAATGCTTGGAAACATGCTAGTCCTGCTCCATAGGACAATCTAGGGTGTAGTAGACATAGTGAAACTGGTTGATATGTTTGTGTTTATTGTATTAATATTTACTATGTAAACAGGTGTATTTACTGATTTTTGTATTTAATTTAACTCACACACTGATCATATAAATCAATAGTGGCAAAAATTTGTACGTATGTGAGTATTATGTTCCCTTACTAGCAAACTTATTAATTTTACCTCTGCTGGCATATCTTTATTGTACCTATTAGTAGTATATAAGTTTTTTTTTGGGAGCATCGTCCTCACATATAATCAACTGATTAATGTATGCAAATACTGTAAAGCTTATTTTTTTAAAAGAGTAACTATGGAGTTTCTTGTCCGTTCTTCTCCATAAGAATCTACCTTTTGTGAACGGACGACTAGAGTCACTATAATATTTTATTTTATTTTAATTTGACGTTCAAAAGTGCCTTTATTGGTCTAGTTGAAATAAATCATTTGACTTTGACTTTGACTTGCCTCACTCTAGATGTGAATGTATGCCATTCACATCCAGACTCAAAATTACTTAGGTATACTTACATTAGTTTAAGAACTTAGTTATTAAGGTTAATCAAAAACTCAAAATAATTACAAAAATATATACTTAGGTATAATTACATTAGTTTGAGAATTTAGTTATTAACTGTTATATAATCTTACTTTAACTATTATTTGTTGTTTATTATAAATACTTTGAAATACTTGGAGATTTATTGTCCACTCACACATTAAAATCTGTGAGTGGACAATAAATTAACCCTATTTTCCTACCCTTAGGGTTAGATTTTTTTTTTCCAAATTTTTATAGGACCAACTTCGGATTGTCAAAAGAATGATCAAAATCGGCCTACACTGTAAAAAGTTATGCGTGGTCATATACAAAGAACTGTCATATTTTGGAAGTTAGTTAAACATACGGTTTACTGTAACTGACAACAGAGGAGCTCGTGGCTAATAACAACCGCACGGGTCGATTTTCAAAGTTAAGCAACGCTTGCCGAGGTTGGTCTACGGATGGTGACCATCTTAAGATATCGAGAGTCCTTCGTGCCTTGGAAAGCACGTTAAGCCGTTGGTCCAGGATGTCATTTGTAAATCTTTGGCAAACTTTACGGAGTGGCAGAATTGACAAGAATAGAATAGAATAGAATACTCTTTGTTATGTACACCATATAAGTACCACAAGAAGAACCATCTTACCCAGTTAATGGGTTGTGGAGGTCTAGTAGGCAACCGCTCCACGTAAAATACTGGTATTCAGCTGAATCCGGTTTGACTGGAAGCCAACCCTAATTTAGTTGGGAAAAAGCTAGGCAGATGATGATGTAACTGACGACACGGCACCAATGATCGATATGGCCATCATGACCGAAAACAGTTACTAAGTCAAATCAAAATAATACAATCGATTTATTTAAGGCCTAAGCTTATTTAGGCCGTGGTTTATTATTGTTTCCATATAAATTCGTTTAGTCGTAGCTCTTACCCGTGTTAGTGTGAACAGGCCTTTATACCAGAGAAAGAATTTTTGATATCCGCTTGCAGAGAGTTACATTTTAAGAACATGTAAACAAACCATTTTACATACATAGAGGTATGAAGTTCTATAGTCTTCCTTTTGTGGCAAAGCAACATTAATAGTCAGTTCAAGGACTACTAAAAATAAACCTTAAGAAATGGCATTGTACTGCAAGTTGTTCACATTCTAATGTAAACGACACAAAGTCTTCTTGTTATTTGTAAGACATTGTCTGTTTATTGTGGAGTCACGTTTGCAGACACAGTTGATTGTCGAAGTATACATACATTATTTATATATTTTTAGCGAAGCGAGCTCGGGGCCAAGCGGGGCTCTGTCGAGCTACCTTGGAGGTGGTAATCAGCAATTTGACTAAGGATCTACTTTACCACCTCATTGTTTACAGAATTGCTTAGAATGAGATTTCTTACCGACAAATTCCGATTTATTACTGCCCACACGTAACCGCTCGTTCAATAATTTTTACCGTACATTTAATTATTTTCACTGATCCATTTCATTATTTTTATTACTCATTTTTGTTTACTTTACTGCTTAGTTTTAACTACCGAACTAGTTATTAAACGTGCCATTTATAATTTTTAACTTAACAAAACCGCTACTTACAACTGCCTCTTTAAATCAGTGCTAAATTTTATTACCGAAAAAAAAATAGTGTACCTTTGAAAATTGGAATAATGTAAACCAAAGTGGGGCGTGCGCTGAGATAATTTAATAAAAAAATCGAGAAACTCAATTTTATAATATTTATCAAATTATATTTTGATTAATAGTAACAATTGTTATTGTATTAACTTGAATTGGAGCTATTGACGATACATAAAAAAACTGCGAGATCGAAGTCGCGGGCGAATTACTAGTAATACATAAACATAGGACGTGCAGTTTTGAACCAGAAAAAAAAATAGCATAATTAGTCCTTATGGTTCCCACTGCAGGGTCACAGGCCGCGAGGTTTGGTCAATATAACATGTATTTTTAACCGACGAAAAAACGGAGGAGGTTCTCAAGTCGACGAGTATATGTATATTTTTTCTTTTTATGTATGAACACGCATAACTTTTACAGAGTAGTCCGATTTCGATGATTCTTTTTTATTGGAAGACCTCTAGGGTGGTCCCATTTAAATTTGTAAAAAAAGTCCTACCCTAAGGGGGGAAAATAGGTATGATTTATTGTTCACTCACAGATTTTAGTGCTGAGTTGGTATATAAAGCCTTTTTTTAAGTATTTATATTATACAAAAAGTAATAGTTAAAGTAGGATTATATAACAGTTAATAGCTAAAGTAAGATAGGTAGCTGTTCTAAAAGTAATAAAAAATAAGCATGTATTAATTAGTAGATTATAGCCACAAAAACAGTATAAAACAAAAGCTTTAAAAAAAATTAAACCTCCGAAAAAACTGAAAACCAAAAAATTATAAACCTTTTTACAAAAAACGACTTTAGGTAATTTTGGAAGTTGGTGTTAAAATACTAAGAAACCATAAAAAACACCGATTTCGTTTTTTCGGAAGAATATTTTTGAAGTGAAAACTTCTTTAGCGGCGTTGAGCACTTTTCTGTAATGGGTATAAAATCTTAAACTCGCGTCAGGGTCACGTGACCTAATCGCAAAAAGCGTAAGACGGACTCGCGTCAGGGTCACGTGATGCGAAAAAGCGTAAGATCGAGGGGAAGGGAGAGGAACTAGTATCTCCCACTCTTTCTACCGTGCCTGAGTGTGCTGCTACGCTTAGGCGGCACAGGGCGCTTGCGCGAATGTCCGTCTGTGTTTATGTACAGCGTGCCACGCGTATCCAAGGATACGAAATTACAGAATTACGAAATTATGGATGAAAGTTGATTTTTCTAAGAGATAAAAATTAATGTAATATATAAATAAATAACGATATAATATTATGAATAATAACATGTAAATTGTCATATTTGTGTACGATAGCGCAATAAATAAACATTGTATTCTACCTCATAAATGATAGTATTTTTGTACTTATAATTAAACACAACGTTATTTTTTGTTGTTTTTATGGTTCGTTTTGTTTATGTCAGGAACTGTGTCAAGATTGACATCTGTCACTGACAGTCGCTGTCGCGGCCACACGTCAGTGTCTTTTTGTTTATTTTGTTGTCGGTGGTTTGTCTATGATGTGACCGCGACAGTAAGGATGTATTATTTACATGTTTTCACTTCTGCCGGCACTCCCGGAGTGCTACCGGTGTTTTTTTTTTAAAGTTTTTATGGTTTTACGATATACCATGGTTTCCTTACGTGTTTCTTTTTCTTCAACACTAATTTATTAAAATTAGATACAAAGAGGCAAGTACTTTTGGTTTTGTGTTTTTGGTTTTATTCATCTTTTTAACCAACTTCAAAAAAGGAGGAAGTTATCAATTTTGAGTTTTATACAGGATGAGTTTTGAAATACTCAAAGGAGTCTCGAGTCTGTTTTTCAATATTTTTCATAGTTTCGGATTTAGTCATCCATGCAAATTTTAAAAATTCAACCTGATATTTTTAATGTATTTTCGGGCATATTTCCGCCATATAGAGACGAATTTGCTTATTTTTTTTTGTTCGACAGAGGTGTATTCCGTTTTTTCGTAAAGATCTGGTGAAGAACTTCGAGATAGACATTTAAATTGATAAGGACTGGTTCGAAATTTTTGGGGGAACCAGCGCTAAAACGTGCAAAATATTTTTAATTTTGTAAGTCGTTGACAAATAATCGGGGAACAGACATAAAAAAAAGATTCCGACGGATTAAGAACCTCCTCCTTTTTATGAAGTCGGTTAAAAATGAAGAAACCCCACAGAAACATAAGTTTTTATTTGGAAGTCGGTTGTATTTTTGTGTAAAAAAGTTTTCCTTTCAAATCGTTTCCACAAGCTGAGGACGTTTTTGAAAACATCCCATTGAATAACGTTAAGTGGGCATGAAAAAGAAGAAAAATAATAAATCATGGAAGAACTTTTGATTTTTTTTGTCATTGCGGGTAGTCACAAGTCCGAAAGTCTAATAACCGGTCTTAACAATGGATATTACTCAGGAACTTGGGCTGTGGAAGGGTCAGATTAACAGTCGTCATCATCATCATCATATCAGCCGAAAGTCGTCCACTGCTGGACATAGGCCTCCTCCAAGTGTCGCTACAAAAAACCGTCCTGCATTCATCGGCTACCCGCGACCCTCACCAGGTCATCGGTCTGCCTATGATCGTCAATGTAATAAATAGTCGCACCATGTTAAATACTGGTAATCAACTGCCTGCAATTACTAGGCTGATCAAAAAGTGATGATAATCAGTTATTTTTCTTTTTTCTCGGCGCCTATGGATCCTAGCGTGATGTTAAATAACCTGTAGCCATCCTCTATCAAATGCAAAAATATTTTTTCAAATCCGACTGGTAGTTCCAGAGATTAGCACGTTCAAACATACAAAAAAAAACTCTTCAGCTTTATTATAAGTATAGAAAATATGAACCGATTATCATTACTTTTGGATTAGCCTGATACACTATAAGAACACGCTAAGAGAGTTCGTAAAAGGCTAAGCAGATTATGATTGTGGACTAACGTATAAATTATCATTCATGACTTGACCCAGCTATTGTCTAGACGGATAATTCTTTATTATAAAAGATGCCTACTATCTAAATGCATTTAACGAAATTAATAATCTTCACTAAAGGTCCGAAAGGAGTCTGAACTTAACTGTAAAAAAAACAAGCCGAAGGAATAAATTCTAGTTTAACGAATATTAGTTAGAGGTCTTTCCCTAACACCCATTAATGCTGTTCATTAATGGGTGTACTAATGTATTTACGGAACGCTACAAGTAGGTTCTAGGCTTTATTTTCCTTTGAGTTCGCTTAAATAGGCTTAACTGTGTAGGTACATAATAAACATAAAGTTTAGGTAAATTTAAATAGGCATATTATAAAGCGAACTAGACCTAATTAACTAACTCATCACATCATCAATTTTGTTTTTTTTTTTTACACTCCTGCTGTTGCCATGTTATATCTTCACCACCCTAAGTTGACAGTAGAGAATGCCTTAGGTATTGAGTCCGTTATGTACCTCTGTGTCATGAAATATCTAGTAATATTATAAAGCTGAAGAGTTTGTTTGTTTGGTTGAAAGCGCTAATCTCAGGAACTAGGTAGGTACTGGTTCAAATTGAAAAGTTATTTTAGTGTTGGATAGCCTTTTTATCGAGGAAGGCTAAGGCAATATAATATCACGCTATGACCAATAGGAGCGAAACATTAATGAAAAATGTGACGCAGACGAAGCTGCGCGGGTCAGCTAGTTAAAGAATAAGTCATTAATATTCAACCAAAAGACGATAACTGGGGATGCTATGCCCTACAGTTAATGCGACCGGTCCCGCGTTTTCAGAATCCAGTGAATTCAGTTGTAGGTAGTAAACAAAATTAAAACTACAAAAAAAAATTGTTTTACTATTCTTTACTTACTGTCTAACTGTTAGGCAAAGGTGTTCTCTTCCACTCTTTCCACGCACTGTTTCGAACCAGTACGAAGTAAAAGAAAATGCGAGCCTATAGAAACATTTGAAGGTTCATCAATAAATCACTCTTTTCAATTCAAGCGTTGAACTTTGTATTCTGGGTGTCAAAAGTGGCAAACCCATGAGTCATGGAATTAGTTTTAGCTTTCACGTTACTAACGCCATCTAACGGAACATTAGCAATATGCTTACATGCTTTTCCAGCAGAGTTTCCATCTAATAAAAGAAAATTCTAATAGATGGCGCTCATACACGTTGGTACATATCAAAACTGGCTGTTGACAAGCTCAAAGGATTCTTGCAACTATGAATAGATGTCGCTACAATTGTTGAGTACTTAAATTTAGTCGCAAATACATCTTTTTTTTAATTCGGTTTGGTAGAGAATACTATCAAGATATTTTGCTGTTCTCTTTGTACTAATCTTCATCTTGAAGTTTACTTTTTCAATTATTTTTATAAAGTAATTTAATTAATTCGAGCCATTTTCGAAAACAATTAGCCAGGTGTGCTGTTTGATGTATGATTTCAATATTACATTTTCTATGGAGTTTCTCTTTATTAATTGATTTTCTTGATTAAAAGTTAATTGAACACACATCTTGTATAATTTTACGCAGAATTTTTAGAGTTTTGGTTTTAAAATTCAATCTTTATTATTAAGTTTGCTAAGTAGCTATTTAAACTAGGGGAGGGAATGAACAATTTTCAATTTAGTGTCTTCTAGGTGTGAGAGCTTATCTGGCAGAAACTTATTAATTCAAGGTAAAGAAGGGCTCAAAGCCGTTATTATAGACTCACATTTTGGCAGTCCATTAATCTTTCGACTCACTACATTTGCTATTCAGCCATTATTTTAGATCATGTCAGACCTTTTAATAAGATGCTCAAGATTCTGTACCTAGTATCTAGACAGCAATGAATTTTTAATGATCGTTTCATTTGTAACGTTATCATTTTGTTCGCGTAAGTACTCCAAGTATTTTATTCTCCTTCTAAAGTAATTTATGTTTAAGTAATATATTAAAGTGTAACCTACAGTTTTCTCTGATATATTCAGTATTTCATAAATATTATGAAACGTTACAAGTACAGGATGTATCTCGAGAATCTCACGTGTTCTTAAGAACTCGTTGGAGAAGATCATTACCTTGTTGAAAAGTTTCGTATAAAGTTTCACGTTCTTGCAAAACATGCCGTGTATGTAATTCCTCACTGAAGTGTACGTGACATTGGCCTAGATTTCAATTAAAGTTCAAAACTACTCACAGTTGTTACTCCAGGTCAAAGTGAGGCAGCCATTCTGTATTATACACATGGAATTTGTAGTAATATGTGCTTCATTATAAAAGTTATATGTATGAGATCCCTTCTCATTTGAGGTTTCATCTAATTTCCCTAGGTAGTCATATATTGTGTTGGATCAATTGCTAATCACCCCAGCTGACATTGCATACTCAGAATTATTATTTTTGAACATTAACTAGCGCTATCTGAAAGGTAGCATCCCCAATTCGGTGCCTAAATAAACAGATATTGCTATAACACGAACTTTATAACCTAACAGCTCTATCAAACATATTGTTAGCAAGCGAATCCTTCTGGACCCTTAATTATGTCCGGATGTATAAATAAAACCGTGTGCAAACGTACAAAGGTATTCCTCGTATTTAATGTTCTCTGTATTGAATTACTTATGCTCAGTGTCCTGTGACAGGCTAATGTTTGAAATATCGACATTGCACGCCTCTATTTTAAGCACGTGAAAAGTGGAAGGGGCGTTAAGGTCTTGGGGTGTGTGGGGTGGCGAAGGGGGTCGTCGGCATTCAACAGGCGGCGGTCGATACGGCCGGCGCCGCGGCGCAGCGGCTACGTTTACCTACCCTACATACTACCCGCCTCAGAGTAACACCACCTCACATATTTTTACAAAAATCTTAACTCATTACATGGTTTCTTCGTCTTCATTTTTCTTGTCACATTACTGGAGCTCGCTTTACTTTTGAGAATCGGACTTTGATGTATGTAATGAAATGGGAAGAAGGCTTAAATTAAAGCTTCTTCATTCAAACACACAAAATCAACCTTTTATTAAATAGTATTAAGGTAAGGTTTTAGAGCTAAATAATCTACTACAAAGCAAGCTTCATTGCTACAAAGAATTGCTTCACAAGCAGAGTGGGTTTCCGCTTAAAATAAAGCGTCTATTTTATTTTATCCGGCACCTGGTAATGGCTGTTATTAACTGTAGGTACCGGTATCGGTCGCAGATTAAAAGAACTTTAATTGTAATAATTGCATTGGATTTATGGTTTCTGATTTTGATTTCAACTACATATTAATAACAGCGAGTAGTTTCTATATGATACAGTTAGTGAAATGCGTTGTTTTGCAAATTATTGCACTTAGTATTACCGAGTGTTGTAGCCATTTATTAAAAGTCAAACCCTATTTAAACTTGAAATCCTGTTAAAAAGTAAGTCTGCCACGTTCTTAGTTGTAAATTTTCAAGCAACATTCGGATTCGCATCTCAGTCACAATCTTTCAAAAATGTATGAAAAACCGTGCTAGTGCGAGTCGGATTCGCACACGAAGGGTTCCGTACCATAAACCTTAAATTTATTATTTGTTGTTGTAGCGGCAATAGAAACACAATCTGTGAAAATTTGAACTGTTTACCTATTACGGTTTTTAAGATACAGCCCTCTGACAGACAGACGGACGGACGGACGGACAGCGGAGGCTTAGTAATAGGGTTCCGTTGGTTACCCTTTGGGTACGGAACCCTAAAAATGGGGTTCTTTAGGCGCTTGTCAGTAAATACTGGAATTTAGTTGATAGTTGGTTCACCAACTATTTTCCTCAGTCTGAACTTACCTGCGGTATTAAATAAACAAATCAGTAATTTCAAGGTGAAAAGTTAGCAAGATGGCCGTAGCCATATTTGAGATGAAAACGGTGCACTATACGTAATCTCTCGCCTGCTACTAGATTTCAGCCTTAGATTGCGACGAGTCTCCTCAAGCCAAGTCCCTTATCTCCGCTCGGCTGCCGTCTTTGTGAACAATGAGCTATACTTTGGACGCGTAAATTGCTCTTCTAATATAAATTCTCTTATTTATTGCTCGACTTTCACTAGCCCGACGCATATGTAATACCTTTGTCCTTGTGTCGCATTTGCGAACGAGCAATGTTAATATTTTCACTGAGGCTTTTTTTTACACACTTTTTTGTTCTGAGTAGTTTGCGGGGTTTTCAGTTTAGTTTTCGCTGATAGCGTATGATTTATACGGTGAAAAATGTTGGTGGAAATTAACTACGTGCGCTTTGTATAGTTTTGGTCGTAGTCATAAAAGAAGGATTCGTCGAAGATCTAGGTGTATTATGTTTTTTCACGAAACTTGTGTGTTGATTGCTGCGTTTTACGGTTATTGAGAGTACTTGTACGAAAATAGTCGGAGAGACATATGGCCGAGTTCCTCTGGTTCCGGCGTCCCGTCGTAAACTTGGTACTTACCTACTTGTGCTAGAATGTAGTGGAACAGATATCTACGCGTGTACCTACCGCCAACAGATGTTTCCATTTCAAAAGGTTACGATCGATTCTGGCTGCATATTTATTCGTACTTTGCATGTATTTTAATAAATCGAATAGAAGTTGGTTAAAGGGCGCTTTTTCTTAGAACTATGCCGTTTTAAATAAACAAAACATGCCATGTACTAATAAAACTCTGTATGTTTGTGAGCCTGTGGTTATTAAATCATGCTTTTTAATGGCTTCACGGATACATTTGTTAACATGAAGCGCACTTTTCATGGGGATATACGAAATGCCGACTCTAGTATCCAAGTAAAACCACAGAACACGGTTAGTCGAGTTGTAAATCTTGCTAAACAATTCTGGTTATTTCCACCAACCACTAGTGGAAAGTTCTGGAGTGCAATCAATTTAGTTATTCAAATATTGTTGGACCAACTTCCCTAATAACAAATCGTTCGACTGTGTACTCTGTCCATAATTGCTGACCGACTCTATTTAAGGCTGTAGCAGTAATTACTGATCAGCCTTTGATTCAGAGACTCGCTATATTAATTTGGTGTTTGATTTGCTTAGATAATTAAATTACTGTAGGGACTATTTTACATATGATTTTCAACAATAGGTAGTACGTATGTCGTAATTAAATGGCGATTTTATTGATTTGGAATTGGTTTGGATATCAACTGTACTGACGTATCACCAAAGATTAATTCAATATTTTGTATCGAGCAGTGATACATATAAATTAAACATCACTGATGAAATGTGTACATACTATGAGTATCTATAATATCCACACATACTTGCTAATTCTTTCAGGAAATTAAAAAGCAGTAGTACAGTGAAACCTGAATAAGTGGGACCTTAAGGAACCTGCAAATTTGTCTCACTTAAAGAGATATTCCACTTACCCAGTGTCTCAGATATCCAGGTATAAATAAATATCTGTCTCATTTACAGAGGGTTCCATTAATAGAGGTGAGAATAGAGGTTATTTCAGTTATAGAGGTGCAATTATTAAATAAAATAACGTATCTAAATATTTTCAAATAAACATTCGGATGATAGCAAAACCAAACTAAAACTGGAGGTCACTTTTACGCAATTAGCCAAGAGCGGTATTTGCAGGTAAAATAAGAATAAGTAAACAAAACGGTACCCAAAATATAGTCTCAGTAAAAAAGGTAAAATACACTCACTGTCTCAATTACAGAGGTGTTATTGTGACGAATAAAATCGAAAGAAGAAGAACTAATTCCTAAAATATAATCTTAGTAAAAGAGGTAAAATCAACTCGCTGTCTCAATTATAGAGGTGTTATTGTGACGAATAAAATCGAAAGAAATAATTCCTAAAATATAGGCTCAGTAAAAAGAGGTAAAATACACTTGCTGTCTCATTTATAGAGGTAATTATGGCGATAAATTCAAAAGAAATAATCCCAGGTATAGAGGTTTGTTTTGTTCCACTAACAGAGGTAACTCAGTGCTAAAGTGTCGGGACCTAAGCGTGAGTTCCAACTATAGAGGTTTCTCACTTATCCAGGTCCCACTTAACCAAGTTTTACTGTATAATAATCTCTAAAGTGAGTCATTTCCCGAATTTTCAGCAGATCATTACCAATTCATCTAATTGATCTAATAATTGATCTAATAATCTATTATGTTGAAATAAAAAGCTATTTGTGTCCTACTCCTCTATGTCGGCGAAGTAAAGAGAAATAACTGTATGTTTCAGAGCAACCCTTGTCTATTCATGAACACTGTGGCGTCTCCTGAACTAATTGCTGAAACTTGCAGCCCAGAACTTTAATTGAATCTAATGTGTTAGTTTGGTACTTAATGGTTTTGTTAGGTCCTATCGACTTTGAGTTTACAAAGTTTTTGTTATGTCCGATAGTAATTATTATATCCTAACTAGCTTTTGCCCGCGACTTCGTATGCGCATATCCCGTTTTTTCCTGTTCCTGTAGGAATTTCCCATTGGATTCTGCTCCGCTTCTATTGGTCTTAGCTTGATGATGTATAGCCTATAGCCTTCCTCGACAAATGGGCTATCTAACACTGAAAGAATTTTTCAAATCGGACCAGTAGTTCCTGAGATTAGTGCGTTCAAGCCAACAAACAAACAAACTCTTCAGCTTTATATATTAGTATAGATATAAAATTCTTCCGTTACTAACTGATTGAGTGATTGGGTGACTGAGTGACTGACAGACAATGCACAGCCGAAACTACTGGTCGTACAAGCTGAAAATTGGCATGTAGCTTCCTTGGGGAGCACTAAGAAAGGGTTTGCAAAAATTCCTACGGGAATGTGAAAAAACGGGATATGCGCGTACGAAGTCGCGGGCGGCTAGTATATATACAAGGTGGAATTTTGTAATGCCACCTGAAGGGAAAGTACTCCTAATACTGTAGATAGAAAATTTTACTTAAACAAAACCTTCCTTTAATTTTGAAAAGAAAGAACAAAACCGCATTCAAAGAATTTCGAAAATTGGCTTGCCACACCCAGGAATCGAACCGACTAAAATCATTAAAAATGACACCCTGTACTTTTATTGTACCGATCGTTAGGGTCAATTATAAGGATGAAATCTCTAACAAACTTGATAAATTAAATGAAAGGAAAACCATGAAATCATAAATGCAAGAAAGTTATTAGAATGCTAGTCTAAAAAAAGTAGTTTCAAATCTCATTACAAGAGGTTTAAAAACAGTTAAGTATTTTATGCATAATGGCCCCGAGCTAGCAACTTACTTTTTGTTAAATGTTAGCATCTTTCATGTCAAGTTTCATGAAAATTAATTAACGACTGTGGGTCCGTGTCTAATTAAAGCCTTTTTAACCTTTACCATTTAATTATATTAGAAAGAAATCGACATTATAGTTTCAGGCTAAAATCAAATGGATTAAACAACATTCATTCTAATTATTAAACGAACTAAGATACTAATAAAAGCCGGGACAACAAAATTAGTTCAGAACATTTCGGCAAACGAGCACATAATGAGACCTTACCTACGAGCGACAAGAGTGTACCCGAGTCTACGAAAAAGGACTCTCAATAGTGCCCTCTCTTACCTTTTATTTCCCATCATGTCACGTGGCAACCCCATTGCCGTTTACGGCCACAGTTTTAGGACCAACCTGAATAATTTCTTTTGGACGCCGTCCAGGAAACAAGCATTTAGGCGCGTTTCACGTTGGTTTTATTCGACAAATCCTGTTTGTTTAAAACATCCCAATCCCGTTACGGGAAGGTCACTGGACTCATATGTTAAATTTTAGATTTTTAGGGTTCCGAAAAAAAAACGGAACCCTTATAGGATCACTCGGGTGTCTGTCTGCCCGTCTGTCACAGCCAATTTTCTCCGGATCTACTGGACCGATTCTGTTGAAATTTGGTACAAATATGGAATTCTATAATTTGAACACGGACGCGTTACGTAAATTATTTAATTTTTAGTATGGGGGTCACTTTTGGGGGTCAAACTAGAAAATTAAAAGAAAAAGTTTTTTATATAATATTGTGTGATATAACAAATGAAAGGGCTTAGTGTGAGGGTTTTAATTATATATTTTTCATAATTTTGAAATATATAGTTTAGAAGTAATTCAAGAAATTAGACGAAAAATTACCATTCCCCTCTCTTATCTCCGAAACTACTTAGCTTAAAATTTTGAAAAAAAAAATGGAAATAATAGATCTTTACCTAAAGATTACAGGAAAACCTATTAGAAGTCGATAGTGTTAAGAAATTTAATTCGTTCGGAACCCTTTGCACGCGAGTCTGACTCGCACTTGTTTTTTATATATTTGTTGAGATCTGATTTCGAAGAAAGAATGTATGACGCCAATTGAATCGCTCAAAACGGCAATTCACGTAGAATTGGCAGTAAAAGAAATTTGCTGATATTGTTAGGTACTCCGATCTTTCTAATATTTATAAATATAAAATATTTATTCATACTATAAAATATCAACCGGTGGCGAGATTGGCCGATGACATTGTTGCCATCGCGGGTAGAACCTGTATGAGGCTGGCACAGGAATGTGGATATTTGCACAAGAAAAGTGAGGATGCTCAGCAGTAGGCGAAGTCGGGCTGTGGATGATAACAATGATAAAATATTATCCTTGTTGTATTTGCTACTCTCACGTCTCTAAATACCATACGTACTCCATAAATGGAACTCTCAAGTTCAATGGTAAATGTTTGTTAGTGGCAGCCGGTACGCCACGGGGTGCCGGGAAACATCGGGGCACGGTGGCACCTCCTAATAACATGGTGCGACACATATAGACCTACGTACCTACATAGCTTGTTGTGATATGGTGAGAATCGTAGATCGCGGATGTAAAGCAGAAACCTTACAGTACTGCGAATAAAAAAAAAACAGTTGACTAAGTTATTGGAACGAAGTTCCTTATCGAGCGTTGTGAAAGGGGGCTAGACGGAAAAATTCTCACGAAAAGTTGTAACGACACTTTTTGCTATAGTTGTAAGCCGTGCGACGTGCGCGTGTTTCTCTGTCTGTCTCTCCCTCTCTCTCTCATAGAAAGCAAGCCAGTTATTTTCGTTTCGTCTTTCTATTTCTGTTTACATTATATTTGTTAATAATAAAAAAAAATATTATTATAACTTAAAAAAAATATATAACAATTCCTTCACTAATTAATCGAAAGAAACTTCGTTCCATCCGGGTGTCCCTTGACACCTCTCAAGTTTTTTTTTATTTGTTACATCAACAGCGGTAAATAAATACACAGCTTCTACTAATAAGAGACAATCATAAAATAAAAATACTGGTAAATGCATATAAGCAGCTTCGACTGGAAGTGGAAAGTGTCCATACGGTCGGGTCTAAGTTCTTTAAGACTCGCCGTACATATAAGAACAAGAGGCTCTCTGATCCTACTCTCAAGCTCATGAAAGAGAGGCGGAAGATTATTTTGCAGTCTTCAGATGATGCGTGTAAATACCGGCAGCTCTATAGACGGATCTCCAAGTCCTTGAAAAGCGACCTCCGCCGTTTTAACACTGAAAAGATCAAAGACGCGATAGAACGAAATAAGGGCTCCAAGGCCTTGCAAGAGATCTGTCTATTGGGCAGAGCCACGTCACGAAACTGAAGACCGACGATGGCAGAACCATATTCGCAAATCGGAGCTTCTGAGGGAGATCGAGACATTTTATGGAGGTCAATTACTAAACCTGCTACGAATCTAGCTAACGACCCAAGAGCTAGATTGACCCGGCACTATATCGAAGACATCCTGGACGTCAGCCTGTATGAGATTAGGATGGCTTTGAAGCAGCTTAAAAACAACAAGGCGTCGGGCGAGGTCGGAATTACGGCCTAACTCCTGAGGGCGGTTGGACAACCGGTCCTTAAGGCCCTTCAGAAATTGTTCAATTCCATCATACTCGAGGGGGAAATGCCACAGGCATGGAGCAGCGATGTAATAATATAATAAATAATAATAAAATTATTTATTTGGAACATAATGTAGTGGTACTCTTCTTTAATATAATAATAATTCCTTTACTTGTCAGATCAGTACAATCCAGTATTGTTAGTAAGGACATAACTTTACAAACTAGTGTTAGTACATTTAATTTTGTCAATCAATAAATTTAAAAACATGTTGCAAACAATAATAATAATGATTTCATCAATAAAATTCTAATAATAGTTTCACACGCTACTGTTGGGCGCGGTTTGAAGGCAACAAAATCGTTCTCGTCCAACGCTTCCATATAAGGTCTTTCGTTCTTTCGAATAATAGCAATAGCAATCGCTTTAAGAAGGACGACAATGTCCTGCTTAAGAATTACAGGTCCGTCTCACTTCTGTCTACAAGCTGTTTTCCAGAGTCATCACGGATCGTCTCACGCGCAGTTTTGACGACTTCCAGCCTCCCCAACAAGCCGGATTCCGAAAAGGCTTCAGCACCATAGACCACATACACACGCTGCGGCAGGCTATACAGAAGACCAAAGAGTATTCTCTGCCCCTCTGCTTAGCGTTTGTGGACTACGAGAAAGCTTTCGATTCGATCGTGACTTGGGCTGTGCTGCAGTGTCTCCTACGGTGCCAGATCGACTATCGGTACATCAAGATACTGAAGTGTTTATACGAAATTGCCACCATGTCAGTCCGACTTCAGGATCAGACCTCGACACCTATCTTTCTGCGTCGGGGTGTGAGGCAGGGAGACGTCATTTCTCCGAAACTGTTCAGAGCTGCAATGGAGGATGTCTTCAAGGTAGTATTGGACTGGAGAAGGCTAGGTATTAACGTCTTTCCATTCGGTCCCCTTTAATTTACTCAGTTAAATTAAAAAAAAATCCAAGCAATAGTGGAGGAATAAGATGGTTTTTAGGTGAAAATGTTTAGGGTGAAAATGTAAGTAGTTGAGTGCCTACTAGCTTGCTGTGAGAACACCGAAAATATGTACATTTGAAGTGTTTCAGATAAGAGCCCTGTAGTCTGGAGCCCGGTCCATAAAAACTACATTATTAGATTTTTTAAATAATTTTCTTTCGCCTGGCATCGAAACGGAACCGAAAAGTGCTATTAAAAATCAGATTCTGGGACGTAGTGATACAAAGAATGCTCTAGCAAGTGTTGTTACTACTAGCAAATTATTTTGGGTTCTACATTTACTTTCCCAGCCTTTCTTCGGTCTTCAGCCTAAGTGATGTCCATTAAAAGAATCCAGTTTGGCAGACAATATTAAAATAACTGGATAAAAATAACACGAAAAGGGCAAAAAGATTGGAAAGGTTGCGTCATAAAGGTACTGGTATTCATCTCTGAGGAATATTTCAGCCGCATCTGGGTCGAAGACATTATATTTTAAGAATCATCGATACCGTCTAATATACTTCTATATTAAAATCTCTACTCGGAACGCAAAATAACGAAAGCGAAGGTATCTAGGTCTGATCTAATTTGTGATTTCTGATATTATTATAACGTACTGATCGCGCTAAAAAGAAATCCGTGACTTTTTCGCGAGATTAGTTGAATTTTCTCGTATTTGGGTCTCAGTGAACCTAATGGGATTATTATTTTTTTTATGAACGTACCTACTTCATGATACTCGTAGCTGTTGGTCGGTATGAAACAAAAATATTCATAAGAGTATGGTTTTATTTTCAAATGTATCATTCTGTTTGTTAATTCGTTTCTCTCTTCAGTTTTTCGACTAGATGACATCCAATTCGTTCCATATATCGTTACAAAGCGTGTTGTAGTATTCTTACGCACTAAATGAGATACAAAACACATTTAGCTTAGTAACAAGTATAATGTAAGTAGATCACTTCACTAATGAATTCCAGTATTTACTCCACCAATTCTCGAAAGCTATTTAAATTGTCCCGGTTAGAGGGTGGGGTGTAAAAGTTTATGAGTTCACTGGGTCCCGGGGGCTGGCTATACCGATGTCGGTGTATCGGCTTCACATGGCAGCTACAGAATCCTTTTAGATCTTTGGAATTATTTTATTTTTACATATCGCTTCATATTATCGGTATTGTGAAGAAGCCAATGTGTGGTATAATCTTCTAATGTCTTTTTTTACATTAGTGGGTACTAGAGAGCAAAGGCTACATCAATGTTTTAATTTAGCCAGTTTATCTCTGCGGTTTTACCAGTTATAGTTCTAGTACTAGAGAAGAAATGTTACATTAATGCTAAAAAACTTATCTTTAGGTTTAGTTTTTCTCTCAGAATTTCCCAGGTAACTATAGCTCTATTTCATTAGAATGGTTCGAAGGTAATCTATTTCTCCTTATTAATTATTAAATATGCGATAAAACTTGCCTAGTTTCAGTTTAAAACAGGTAATTTTCTATTGAATCATTTTTGGGGTCTCTATTATTCAATCTCAATAACACTGAGCATAATTACTTGTTTCGTTAAAATAATTTTAGAACTTACTATTATACAATTAATTCGGTGTAAACAAATAGATTTGTGAAATACAAAAGGCTTTTTTTCGCTGGATTCTACTTCTAAGTAATATTTTTATTAGTTGGATTTTGTGTTTGATAGCTTTGGCCTTTGATGTTAATAAATAACATTTTTAAGAAGTCAGAAGACAAAATTACCGTAATCATTTAGCTTTTATATTAAAATAGCACTTCGACCGCAACTTCGTCTGCGCTGCATTTTCTTAAGGATACCTTATTTTTTTCACTCTATCCATTGGTGAAAACAGCATGAAAATCGATGCAGTAGTTTTTGAGTTTATCGCGAATAGACAGACGCGGCGGAGGTCTTTTTCTATACTAATATTATAAAGAAGAAATATTTGTTTGTTTGAATTGAATAGGCTCCGAAACTACTGGACCGATTTGAAAAATTCTTTTAGCTTTGGATAGCTACATTATAAGGGAGTAACATAGGCTATATATTATCCCCGTACTCCCACGTGAACGGGAACTACGCGGGTGAAACCGCGTGACGTCCACAAGTTTTTAATACATGTAGTATGATTAATGCTATTTGGTAAACTCTGTCTAGTCGAAAGATAAGAATACAATTAATTTTAACAGTTTCAACAAACAGTTTTAATTGTTTATAGTGAAATGTTACATTGGCGTGATTCTAGGCATCTATTTTCCTATAATGGGTTTCACCATCAATTGAAATGAAACACAAAATTTACCCATTTATATAGGTACTATTATTGCCTTTATAAATTAGCCTAAACAGACACAATATATTTATTCTGTACGATTCAATTTTAAAGTAAATCCGAACCAGTTAGATTAATATGAAATTAAAGAAAATGAGAAAGGAAAGATAATACCTGTGTCAAAGCCACAACAGCAAAGACTGGATTAGATAACAAAATAATGTTGCTACAGAGTTGGCAAGGAGACGTAAGGCTGGGTGCAGACTTATCACAAAACTGTTTCGAGGCAGACCGTCGTTTTAAGAATTCCGCACATTTGCAGCCAACTGTCAAATTTTCCCAATCTACTTGTTCAAGGTTAATTGGGAAAATTTGACAGTTTCGGGTAGCTTGATGTGCTGATAGATTCTACTAAAGTGGCCTTATTAGACCCGCAGGGGCCTATTTAATAAAACTGGCAAGTGGTAAACGGATCTGACAATTCTAAAATTTTGTACGTTTATTTCATATATTCTCTGCTTTATTAAACAACACCAGTTGCAAAATTGTGATAATAATGTCAGTTTTTGGGAAAAATTGTTGCATTGTCAGTTATATTAAGGCGCTAAGCGAATAATAAGGCCGTTTTGAGAATTGTTTTTTTTTTTCGTAAAGTACCTGTAATAATGATTTGATATTTTGGTTTATGTTTTTGACCAAATGATCTACCTAAATTCTAAAGGAATACACGATGCGAAGAAATTTTCTCGATAGAAAAATATAAAAAGTTCGATCTATACTTTTGCCATTTTCATTTTCATGTAGTTGATTTTATGAAATCTGCTTTAAAGCATAGAAAATAACTATATCTAGCTAAATTCACAAGAGGTTTTGATTTCATAATTCTTTTATGTTATAAAATCCGAAATTTACTTTTGGCACTTCCGTTATTTATTCTATCGCTATCTCAGCTTCAGATCAATTCAGATGGTACGTGGGTCTTGTCAAGGTAATACCTATGCCACTTTTTTGCAGATCAGAGCTGTCAGATTTTCATAATTTAAGTTGGTTACCATCTTAACACACCGAATTTCGAGAGAGACGTGGGGTTCTGGTAGGCAGCCGCTCTACGTAAAATACGTATTCACCATAATCGGGTTTGACTGGAAGCCAGCCGGAAAATAGTTAAGATAAGGCTAGGCAGATGATGATATAACACGAATAACTTTACTATTTGTCTACTTTGAATTGTTACTTCATTCTATCTATAAAAAGGTTGTTAATAAGAGTATCGATATATGTTAATATAATTTGCTTGCGAGTAACCCTGAACCATTTGGCGGTTTGAATTAGTTGACGGGGTGTCGCTATATTCGATTTTTTTAACTATCGATGCGGGAGTACGAAGAGAGTGTGCGGTGCGCTCGGGGAGAGGGATGCTAAATCACGCTTTTCGAACTGTCAGAAATTATTTACTTGGCTCTTAAACATGGTCCAGTAGTGCTATTATCTGTCAATACATAATTAAAGTGACATCACATGACATATCAAACTCGCCTTACTTTTGTGAGAGGTTTACAGAATATACTGACTGAACTTCTAAATAAAGTAACATTCTATTCTATTCTATATTTTTATAAGGCAAACAAAGCGGATGTAGACTATGTTGCCAATGTCTAAAGTGGATTGGAAAAGCAAATGGGTATATTATTAATAAAAAATAAAACAATAAACTGTAGGCATAAACCAGATTCTTCGATTGATCGGTTAAAATTTTATAATATGCCACATCCACACAGACAGTGATTTGAAGTCAAAGTAACATTCTATCAGAGATAATGATGGTTAAAAGTCAAGATGGAACGGAACATGTGACATTTCTGAGAGCATGTCAATCTCATACAATCTTTGTCGCCGATGTCACTTTATGTTAAAACATATGATTCGTGCGGAAACTTTTGTGCGTGAGTTCGTTTCACACATAGCCGGTTTTTCGGCCTAGCCCTCATTCGTCAATTATCTGGAGTGTAAAGTGCGATAAGGAACTTCTGTTTAAAACTCTTCTGTCTCCAGTGTACGCACCGTCTTAGAAGGGACTTGGGAGACGCACGGCAGTTAGCAGATGGCGGCCGGAATGGGATCGATACCTTCCCCATGAATAATTAAGATGGATGTACTGCTTTTTAGGCTTTCGCAGGGTGAATATTATCATTTTGATACACCAACTTGGTGGAAAATGTGATCAGAATTTTTATACAGCGAAGGAGGTAGAAAAATTGATAAATTGAATTATAAAATCGTGAAATGATTAATGATTGTTGGCGTATGTTTGGTTTAAAAGGACATCAAATATTATGTAGGGATTGAATGTATTTTTAAGGTCCAGTTAAGGGGACGGGTTGAAATCCTTAGAGGGAATTTCACCTGTGAGACTTATAAATATCGTAATTTAGAGGTATCTACTGTAATATTATAGCGAAGGTGGAATTTATTCGAAAAAGTTAAGGATATTTAGTGATCTTTATCTGTTATGAATATTCATTTTTTACGCTGGCCTTGTATGTATTGATTTGTGAGTCAAATACCTTTTATGTGTTTAGTATTGATGGTACGTTTAAAGCTGGATACGTTATGTTTCTTGTAGGCACTCCTTGTTCGTTACCAATTTAATTTATACCTCCTAACAGCACTGCGTATTTTATGTACTTATTTGACATTAACATATAAATATATATATTATTTTGTATAAGTAGGTACCTAAAAACTTTACAAAAATTACAGCCGACTTCCAAATAAAACAAAACACTACAATGTATCAAAAATAACTTTAATTTCGGAAGTCGCTGTTTTTGGTTGTTTCTTCTCATTTTAACACCGACATCTAAGTAAACGAATTCCAGCTATTTTGATTTAAAAGTCAAACTACTAAACCGATTTTGATGAAATTTAATTGGGACCAGTCGGAAAGTATATCCTTTCACATAAGACAACAATTTCAAATCGGTTTATGAGGAGTTATGAGGTAAAAACCGAATTGAGAAGACCCTTTTTTTGAAGTCGGCTAAAAACAAGAAGTGACAATCAACATAATCGTATGTTTCAATTTTATGTAGAATAGAATAGAATAGAAAATCATTTATTCAGCACAGACAAACGCACAGCGACAAAGTAAACAGAAGTAATAGTAAGTACACAATTGCGCTGAGCGTGCCCATACCGAAAGGGTAACCATCTCAGCATTTGCTGGGCGTCAGACACCCAGCGCTGGTTTTCAGCTGGCACCCCACAGTGACACACGGACGAAGGTAAACACAATAAACATACTTAATAAAATATTGATAAATAAAATAAACATAAATCGTAAATAAATACAGTAATATAAAAACTATAAAGTTAAAAGTAACATTTAAATCTGTGTAGTGTGTATCCAATAAATGTGTCAAACTGCCAACATGGCGCATCAGTCGACCAATGGCAAGCCACTGGGCCGGCTGACGTGGCATTTGTCACGTTCGGCGCGGCAATTATAATCAAAACCTAAAGTAAAAGTTAAAATAGCAATGACTGTCGCAGAAAAAACGGAAAATGAAAGTGAAAAACGCGTGGATCCTGGCATTAGACGTAACGGGCTCATCATATTCAGTCTACCGACTACCCCCATATCACTGGGAATTAGGTACATTACTAACTGGTGAGTATTTATAATAAAATTTTTAAATAGGTGATTAAATAATTGATTAAGATGAAATGTCAAATGAAAAAATTAATGTGTGATTGTAAATGATAAGATTAATAAATAAAATTTCAAATATTTTACTGAATTATATAAACGATTTATCAACATCGACATTATTAAATTCGATTTGCGAAAACAAAATGAATTTCTTAAGATTTGCCTTAAATGTGTTTATATTTGTCAAGTCCCTAATGGGGGAAAGTTATTCCAACATTTGGAGGCCGCATAACGAAAGCTTCCTCGGAAGGCTGCGGTACGGTGATGCGGGGTGGCCAGCTGCTGAGCACAACGCCTGGCTTTGCATTGCCGGTGATTATTTACCCACACAAGCTTCGAGTACAGGTATGACGGACATTTGTACTTAATGACGCCGAAAAGAAGATAGGCTAAGTGTAACTTCCGACGTGATTTCATCTTTAAAATATTATGCTTGTTTAGAAATGGTGTAATGTGGCTCCTTGGTGGTACGTTAAAGCAAAATCGCGCGCAAGCATTTTGAACCCGTTGGATTAGTCGTACGGTACGTGCCAGTAGTCGAGGCCCTACGACGGTATCGGCATAATTTAACTTAGATAGAACTAGGCTCTCAACTAGAAGTACACGCAAATCTTCGCTTAAATATGGACGCATCTTATATAACACTTTTAGACGATAGAAGCAGTTTCTAACACATATTGCAATATGGGCTTCAAACCGTAATTCTTGGTCCATGATTAAGCCCAAATTCCTTGCTTCATAAAATCGATCAATACATTGGCCCAATACGCACACGTTTGCATGATTTGGATTTATTTTACTCAGTTGATTCTTAGACTCAAAAAGCATATATTTAGTTATGGCCGGGTTGAGTAATAAGGAGTTTTGTTTCGACCAGTCCACGATCCTTTCCAGGTCTTCATTTAACAATTTGACTACGGCTTCATAGTCTTCAGGTTTAAAAGAAAGATATAATTGAATGTCGTCAGCATAAATATGAAATTTAGAATTTTTGGGAACATTAACAATATCTGCAGTATACAAAATAAATAAAGGGGGACCCAGTATAGATCCCTGTGGAACACACCAAACAAAATAAGCAGACCCGCGACTAAAATGCCCTTAAATACATATATGTATAGTGTGTCAACTTGAAGTATAACTGTAGGAATATAAAATGTGGAAAATGGGGTGAATGCTTGTGAAAAATAAATAATAATATATGTGAGAGAATATAATAACAACTTGTAACGATGGAAGATGGATACCATCAAACTTGTGCCACTACGGAAAATACCAACGAAAATAATGCACCCTTAAGGCTGGTTTTTCTGGCTGCAGCTAGCAGCCAGAAAAATACACAACAAATAATAACAAAAAATACAACAACAGACACAAAAAAAGCTAAAAAACAAACGTAGTAACTTGTAAAACAGCAAAGATGTAATTTAAAAACTATTTTTATACTAAATAATATGCCAATCAAACCGATGTATTTTTATATCTGCAAAATTCCTGATCTACATAATTTTGTTAGTGTCATTTTCTGTCGTGCAAAAATCCTAAAGCCAAAAAAAATATAACACGGACATTAAATACTTTATTTACACATTTTCATCTTGTGAATCTTGCGTCCTGCGAAAGGTCTGAACCACTCAGGCAGTCAGTTCAGGCACGAACTATCAAGTTTCAAGCTCGTCTTCATTTTGTGTACTTTACTCGGAGTTAGCTGCTGTTGATCTACTCATCCGGAGTGAATATTAACGTTGAAAGCCGAACTGAACAGGAAATAATTGAAAAGCTGTGTTTTTATCGATTTATTGAAATTTACTTTTTAATCTATTTTTTATCTATAAGCCTGAAAACTGCACGGTACGTTAGAGACGCCTCATTAATGAAATCAAATGTGAAAAAGACTATATTATAAAGATACTAGATTGACTTGACTTACATGGTGTATCCTATCCTATCCTATCCCATCCTATCCCATCCCATCCCATCCTATCCCATCCTATCCCATCCTATCCCATCCTATCCCATCCTATCCCATCCTATCCCATCCTATCCCATCCTATCCCATCCTATCCCATCCTATCCCATCCTATCCCATCCTATCCCATCCTATCCCATCCTATCCCATCCTATCCCATCCTATCCCATCCTATCCCATCCTATCCCATCCTATCCCATCCTATCCCATCCTATCCCATCCTATCCCATCCTATCCCATCCTATCCCATCCTATCCCATCCTATCCCGTCCTATCCCATCCTATCCCGTCCTATCCCATCCTATCCCATCCTATCCCATCCTATACCATCCTATACCATCCTATCCCATCCTATCCCACCCTATCCCATCCTATCCCATCCTATCCCATCCTATCCCATCCTATCCCATCCTATCCCATCCTATCCCATCCTATCCCATCCTATCCCATCCTATCCCATCCTATCCCATCCTATCCCGTCCAATCCCATCCAATCCCATCCAATCCCATCCAATCCCATCCAATCCCATCCAATCCCATCCAATCCCATCCTATCCCATCCTATTCTATTCAATATTGGCAACCCGCCATGTTAAAATTTTAAACAAAAATTTTACTCGTTTCTATTATTGAAATTTTACTCTTTCTATTATTGAAAACCGTATTAAACCCAAAGACTTACATGAAGGTCCTCTTTACGTTCATTCTCCCTCAAAAATTCAAAAGATTCGAACTGAATTTCTTAGCGAATACGTTATAAAATAGATCAATTTTCCAAACTTCAGCTTTCTAGACTACGTAGTTTTGGCAGTGCGTTGATAGTCAGTCAGGAAAAACGATTTTATAATAAGAAAATATTTTAAAGCGACCAAATGTCAAGGCCGGACTAAAAACAGGATTGTGTTTAATCTACTGAGTAAGGCTGCGTTTCCAACAGAGATGTGCGAGGATACGTAGCGAGGGATGTGTCTGTTAAGAACCAATAGAATGGCTTTATTTACCTAGCCTCGCTCAGTGCAAGCGCAGCCTAAGGCTTTAGCTACACTAACAGTTTAATAAAATTGAAACCGGTAGTTTAATATGTCCTAGCCTAGCCCGTCTCATTACATAACAAGTCGTAATGTTTAAGGTACCAACGCTCAACGGTCGCAGATGGTTGGACGAAATTAAACTAAGCTTGAATTTGCATATTCAAATCACATGTTACTTCCAAAGGCTGATGCTCAAAGAACGGAAAGGCTTTGGTAAAGTTTTTAATTTGTGAGACATGTTAATAAATTGTGAATGTTTGTGGCTTACGAAACGTTGATTATATATTAATGCATACAATTCGTGTAAAAAGTGGCTAAAAACGAATACAGAACTGATATCATCGCCATAGGCCGATTGCGATTCATTTACGAATGGCGCGTGGAGGCGCTACGCCGGGGAGAGACTCCTCTGCCGCGGCAAATCGCAGCACGGCGGACGGAGCTCCGGCGGGATCTCATGGCAGTATGGAGACACGACTGTCGCAACCCAGCGCTGGGCACGCCACAATTGCGGCGATAAGTCCCCTCTTTGAGGAGTGGCTAGAGCGGCGCCACGGCGTCCTCACCTTCCGCCTGACGCAGGTACTCACCGGGCACGGTTGTTTTGGGAAGTACCTGTTTCGAATTCGGCGGGAGGATACGCCCGGGTGTCAACACTGTGAGGATCGCCCGGAGGACACGGTGGAGCATACGGTGGAGGTCTGCCCTGCTTGGGCGGAACACCGCCGCGTCCTCGTCGAGGCGATTGGCGGCGGCGACCTCTCGCGTCCGGCCCTTGTCCAATCCATGGTCCGGAGCGAGGAGGCATGGGAAGCGGTCACCTCCTTCTGCGAAGCAGTAATGCTAGCAAAGGAGGAGGCCGAACGCGTGAGAGAGAGGGAAACCTCACGCCCCAGCCGCCGCAACAGAAGAAGACGCCCAGGGCGTCGGGAGTCGCAGGGCGATTCTCGGCCACCATAGGCGCGGGCCTGCGGACGGCGAGCATTGGGTGGCTCGCCGTCTGATCAGAACCAGGCCCAGGTCGACGGCGCGCTGTGTTTTTCACGCGCGCCTCAAGGAGCTGTCAGCATAAAGGACGGGGCCCGCTAGGGCCAGTGCCTGCCGGGGTTGCGGGATTTGTTCGAGAGAGTCGCCGCGGCCCTGGAACGCAAAGGGCATTAGGAGGAACACGGATGGGTTTTAGTCAGTAAGAGTCTGACACTCCCTTCTGCTTCACCTAGAGCGGGAGGAGTCATTTGAAGATTTCCCATCCTTAAAAAAAGAAAAAGGCCGATTGCGATGATTTCAGTCGTTTTTGGTTAAAGGCGGAGGGCTCTGTCGCAATCTGTCAAAAATGTAGAAGTTACATATTTTGACAGATTTCGACTGAGATGCGAATGCAAATGTTGCTTAGAGATTAGTAGAATTGGCCCTCTGATCTAACGTAAAATAAGGATTTATAATTTTATTTCACGATAGTTCTTATTCATCGTACTACTTTACTGTAGGGTATCTAATTCTTAGGATTTACTACGTGTTTGCCATACACGTAAGTTGTATATTTAATTGGCTGCAACATAATCTTATTGACAAGGTTAATCTTATAACCAAACAGGTCAAGTTAGTCATTATAATTGGTGTTCATATTACGGGAAACTTAATCCAAAATAAATATACTACAGAAGCTTTGTCTCCTCGTACTAATAGGAATATAGAAAAAAATATATGTATATATATACGTATATAATGTTCACATTATAATAAATAGTCATTCCACTATATTTGATCATTGTTCCTTCAGGTTCATTGTTCGTAAAAAAAAAAAAACGATTTTATAAAATCACTGTCGGCTAGTCAACCTTTTGGGTTAAAGGCACTGCGCTAGGTGCACCACGAATAAAATAATATCTTAAATATACATTAGCTTTGTAAAGTTTGATATAGGATACTAAAGTCACAAAAGTATGCTTAATGAATTTTATTCGAGCAAGTTTTTTTAAGTCTAGAAAGCCTGTTGGAAACCTAAATTTCTGACAGACTGTACCAATTTTAAAAACAAAGTATTTTTTTGTTGATTTACAACCAAACAATGGACCTCTTTGTAGAAGTAGAAAAATGGCTGCATTTTTCCTTTACCATTTTCATCAAATTATGAGTACAAGCTAACAATGTCACGAACATTTTAGAGTTTTAAAGCCGGTATTTTAATTCATAAATTCTCCTCCCGGACGTGGATAGTTTCACTCGCAACTAAAATTCCTACATCAAAAGATATTTTACGACAAAATCGATCAATTCGTTTGTTCCAATTTGTCTAAAAATAAAGTTTGCGGGACGCTCTCGTTTGTACGTATGTGCAGGTTGTCTCAAAAAAGGGTGAACTACATTAGCTCTATGCTGGAAGCATTTTTAGATTATGTTATGTAAAAATTCATAGCGTTTATTCAGAAGGTCGAGTGTTGGACGTAAAAGTTAGAGAAGTCAGATCACTGACACTAAAAATGGTATCTGGATTTTATTATAATAATGCCGTTTTTCTGAGGTAGTCGAGGAATAGGTTTTCTCCGGTTCTAGGTAGTGAAAGTTATACTACCTCTCGTCTTTAGTCTAAAACTTTTCTTCACAAAGAGAATGTTCAAAAACGAGTTCTGGAAAAAGAAATCAACAGAGCTACTTACCTCATTATATAATTTAAAGACACTTCTCTGAATGCACCAGCACCAGCAAAAACCCTGTCTTCTGTTATACAAGGTACGAACAGACTTTTCTACTGTACCTAAAAATATTAAACCAAGTCATCATTCGATATTTTTTTAGGGGAAAGTCTTCTTTAATTAAATAAATATCTCGCCGTCAAGGAAATAAGAACATCGGTAATATTTCCCCTTCAACGACGAAGACATTTCAAATAGAGATGGGCCGACTAGCTCTCTAAATAACTGTCGGCGCTCAAATGGCCGACTAGTCGCCGACTATAAGTCGGCCGGATAGTCGGCTTGATTTTTGTATTTCTGTAGCCCATTAAGTGCTTACACAGTGACCTTAGACAGTGACTAGTCGGCAAAAAAATGCTGATTAGTATTTTTTTGGCGACTACTAAATAATGTTGCGAAATAGTTGGCGTTCCCGTTTTATTGGCGACTACTTGGTCCGTCTCAAATTTCAACTCTAGTTTCGCCGCGTTCGATTAAGAGTAACTCGGTTTTGAATAATACTGTTAAGATAAATAAAAAATTCAAAGCTTTGAACTTTTTCAATTTAACGATCATTGGTGAAAGTTCGTGGCAAGGATTGTCTTTCGACGCTTAAGGTTTTCGACGGGCAGAACTTTGTTTTAAATTCATCATTTCTGGGATCGGAATTAAATAAAGGAAAAAGTATGCTGCCAAATTAGATCCTCGTTTTGTGTTTTGGTTCATAAAACAGGTGGCATAACCAGAAACGAATTTCTGTTGTACCATGTCTACAAAGAGTGATCTAGCTCATCTTGTTTGATAAAAGTACGTATTGCAGCAAGGCTATTTGACTGTATTGAATTCCTGCTGAATGTTGAAGGAAACACGTAGGTACTTTATTTAATACTACCTTTTGCCCGCGACTTCGTACGAGCTTATCCAGTTTTTTCCCGTTCCTGTTGGAAGTAAGGGAAATTAACTCTTAGTGCTCCCCTACACTCCCCAAGGAACATGTCACAGCCTTCTACGACCAGCAGTTTCGGCTGTGCGTTGTCCGTCAGTAACGAACGAACGAATTTTAAATATTAGGATTTTGCACTTCTTGCAGAATTGGACACTTGAGACCCCTTTTTAATTTCTCAATTGCCTTAAACCATATCTTGCTTTAGGATACAAGATAAAAATGTTCCAAGAATCGTAGTTATTTATGTGACTCGGACGTTTCAATAAAGTGGGTTAGTCGCCGCCAACAGAAACGTGTGAAGCGACTTCCCAAGTTTCCTCCTCCATACCGATGTTCTTTTCTTAAACGTTTTCTTTCAATATTGAACCCTCAGATAAGATACTTCTGTAGAATCACATAAGAATACTTTACAATTAGTTGTGAAATTTATACATTTTGAGAGAAGCGCTGTCTCTCAAAATTGGTCACGTTAGTGGTTATGATAAGTACTAAGTTTTCCTGCAGCTTCGCTCCTTTAACCTATCCAGGAACCATGTATTTTTTCCGAGAAACAAAGAAGAAAGGACATTCGCCGATACCTACTGTAGCTTTCTATTAGCGAAAGAATTTTCGGAATCGACCAGGATTTCTAGACCTTTATCTAGACAAACACTTTATCTATAAACAAACAATTTTTTACCACTTTTTACCTAATTATCTATCACAGCTGTATGCACTTCTTTAAATAGTCTAGTACAGTACAACTATTTTGTTAATGTCCCTCGGCATTTTCGTGTTTCGTCAGTCGTCGGATTTCTATCAGTTGCCCTTTGCACTTGGTGCAGACCAGACGCTCTCGTTCAACTTGGAGGTATGTAGTCTGACACACCCTAGTGTCAGAGTTTCTAAACCGCCTCAAGGGCTTCTGACATGGTTTATTTGACGACCGCTATTTGGCGGCCGGGACCACTGGCTTAAACGTGCCTTCCGAAGCATGGAATCATCTTTTTATCAGACAGTCAATTCAGTGATTAAAGTCCGTAAAGTCCTAGCCAAACTGGAAAATAACTTTACAATTCGATTCAGTAATGCGATGATCGTCGAGGGACATTAAGAAAATAATTGTACTGCACTTACCTACTTCTCTATCCTTTTTGTACGGACTTCGGTATTTCTATTGAGAGTCAAAAAGCCTCTGGTAGGGTTCTAGAGAAATCTGACAAGGTTATAGAAAGCCGGAGTAGGAAAAGGTCAACCTCATTGGTTTATTTAGGAGCTCCACCCAGAGGCTAGCTACTTACTGTCGAGGGGGATTTATTTATGACCACTGCTTCGTATTGTTGCTAACCCATGGGGAGCGACACTTTCCCATACGACCAGATGCTACTCGACAATTTTATTATTGGTATTAACATCACGACTAAATTTCTCGGGTTATACAGACAGTTAAAACTCAAGAAATATAGGGTTAGTAGTGACGGGTGAACTCTGTTTTTCGCACTTAAGACTCCTATTTGGTCCGTCGTGCGTGCATCACGCAGAAGGACTGAAGGCTAGCCGACTCCTAGGGGCCTCAAAGTCTTCGCGGAGCGACCTCTCTGTTCCGAGGATATTTTGTGCGGCATGGCGCTAGTTTATACGTGCAGTGTGTGGACTAATCCACCAAAATTTGGGTTTTTGGAACCAGGTAGAAGCGCGTCCTACCACTAAATCATGATGGCTGTATACGACGTGTAACAGTACCTATAGACGACTGCGTCTTGACCTAAAAAGGGGTCATTTTATTATGGGAACAAACCTGAAATCGCGAAGCTGTTCGGTTAATATTATTGACTTATGCGCACATAAATGTGCGATCCAATCGATGTTTTTTTTGCGATTCCAATGTTGGTTTCATAGTAAAAGTTGCTTTTCAGGTATTGCGTTTATTCTATTACAATTAAGTTTTGATGTCATGTCTATACCTACAAGGTACTGACATGACATCAAAACTCAATTATTATATTGAACGTTCCTATTTATAGTGCGTAGGTATCTACATTTTCTCGGATTTATTACTCACCTAGAAAGATAAGTTACAAAGTTGAAAGCACCGATACCTCTTATATTCTCATCGATTGCCACACGGATTACTCCGTAAATTCGCAAGTGATAAGCTATAGAACCCGGATAATACTTCTAAGCCTTATTTTATGTGACTTTACACGTCTAAACAAATCCTCAATATCGTGATATGGGTAGTACGGAAGAGGTTTTGAGTTTCTTTTAAACAAACCACGGTTTTTTAGGGTTCCGTACCCAAAGAGTAACCAACGGAACCCTATTACTAAGGCTCCGCTGTCCGTCCGTCCGTCCGTCTGTCTGTCAGAGGGCTGTATCTCAAGAACCGTAATAGGTAGACAGTTCAAATTTTCACAGATTGTGTATTTCTATTGCCGCTATAACAACAAATAATAAAAATTAAGGTTTATGATACGGAACCCTTCGTGTGCGAGTCAGACTAGACTACTTTTTATGAACCTTAGTCGCTCATTGCTAAAGAATAACAGCCGCACGGGTCGATCTTCAAGGATAAGCAACGCTTGCCGAGGTCGTTCCGTGGATGGGTGCCCAACTGACCATCCATTACGTATCGAGACCCCATCTTAGTTGGGAAAAGGCTCGGCAGATTGAGTATGTGAACCCTTATAATGTAGAGAGTTAAAGTAAAGATACGTCATGGGATATGAAAAATAGAAGTGTGTTAAAGTCAGCACGAGTAGCGTAACTTGAGAACGAACGTCGGGGGTAGGTACTCTGAGATGTTTCGACCTTTTCTGACCGGCCAGTTTCGTTTCGATTAAAACAAAACATAAAAAAATACATGAAATTGCTATATCATCACTAGATAGGTGATGATAGAACATTAACTGAGTACATATTCTCATATATAAAATTATTTGCTGTTCGTTAGGTTTAAACTCAAAAAGTTTTTTTTCGATTGAAACAGTTTAGGAAACACAGAGAAAAAAATTTAAAACCCAATCAAGTTTAGGTGGTACTAAGTTCTACCGGGTCTCCTAATATTGGTTTAAAAAAAAAAACAATCATCGGTTTGCTAATATGTACAGATTGATCGACATTGAAATAAGCCCACATATCGTAAATGGAACAAAGCTAGCCGACCCAAATCTCAACAAATAACAGCAAATAACTAGTAACGAAATCACCATCAAACCTTGTATGAAGCCATTCAATCTTACTACATTATCATCATCAAATCATCACGATTTCAGTGGAAAAGCGTCCACTGCTAGACATAGGTCTCCCCAAATGTCGCCACATCGAGCAGTCCAGTGCGTCGATACACGACACACAGAACCTTTCAACTCATTACATAATTTAGAAAAAAAAAAACAATTCCCGATTTGCCAATATAGATTGATCGACTTTGAAAAACCGGTATAGTGCGAGTAGGACTCTCACACGAGGGGTTCCGTACCATAAACCGAAAAAAATACGTTTCTTGTATGGGAGCGCCCTTTAATTCTTAATTTTTGTTGTTATAGCGGAAATAGAAATGAATACTCTGTGAAAATTGCAACTGTCTACCTATTACCGTTCTTGAAATACAGCCCGCTAACAGACAGACAGACGTACGGACGGACGGAGAGCGGAGCTTAGTAACAGGGTTCCGTTGGTTATTCTTCGGGTATGAAATCCTAAAAAGCCCACATTTCGCAAATAAAGCATACGAGTAGCTAGCCGACCTAAATCTTAACAAATAACAGCAAATAACAAGTAACGAAATCGCCATCAAACCTTGTATGAAGCCATTCAATATAAGTGTGACACATAATAACAACAGCGTTATGAGGTCAATTGCCATCACCAGTTGCAAAATTGTCTCAATCAGTTCTGTCCAGGACAATTAAAGCAATTGCTACGTCATTATTCTTTATTACTAACGACTGTAGTTATTTCTGCTGAATCCTTTGTGGAACTTGTGTATTTAGTAATGATCTTGTAAGATTACAAGTGATTCTATCTGGAAGTGTACTGGCAATTCACGGCGGGAGTGTATCATGTTACACTTTCTTGTATGTTTATATTTTATAATACTAAACATGGTGTATGTGTGTGAATACCTATACATGGTGTAATTTTAATAGTTTTACAACGGCAGCCCAATTCATCTATCCAATGACAACTACACATAAATTAAAAGAAATGATATTTATGAACATTTGAATTACCTATTAAAAAAATTAAAATATTATTCACTATCATGACGCATGACGTAGTTTGAAACATCCAGGAACGAGCGCAGTCCAAGCCTTGTGTTCCAAGGATGGTGCGTAATGGAACGGCAACATTGTTTTGTAACGAAAACATTATTAACATGGTTATTTATAATTCTAAAGTATTATTTATTTTGATTGTACCTATATCTTAATGAATATTTTAAAAAAAATTGCGCCTAGAGGTAATTTATATCGGGTTCATTAAGTGGGCCGCCTTTGTAAGACGACTAAAATGGCACCGTGTATATGGTAGTTCCATACAAAAGCAGTCATATTGTCGGACTCGCGTGCAAAGGGGGACGAATTTTAATTTTGTAAGGGGTACGAGTTTTATTTTTTTCAACATGTTTTTAACACTATCGACTTCTTATAGGTTTTCTTGTAATCTATAGGTCAAGATCTATTATCTCTATTTTTTTTTCAAAATTTTGGGCTCAGTAGTTTCGGAGATAACGGGGAGGGGAATGGAAAGTTATGAAAAAAATATGTTAACAACCCTCACAGTAAGTCCTTTAATTTGATATATCACACGATATTGTTCAAAAAACTTTTTGTTTGAAATTTTCTAGTTTGACCCCCAAAAATGACCCCATACTTAAAATTTAATAATTCACGTAACGCTTCCGTATTTGGGTCACAAAAGTCCATATGTGTACCAAATTTCAACAGAATCTGTCCAGTGGATCCGGAGAAAACTGGCTGTGACAGACGGACAGACAGACACCAGCGTGATCCTATAAGGGTTCCGTTTTGTGTTTGCACCCTAAAAATTAATTCTTATCTATGAAGAATTTAATGCATGTAATACTGTAAAAAAAATCTCTTATCTTATATTTCCATTAACGTCTGGTACAGCACATTTGCTTGAAGTGGCATTCGTAGGGTCAATGGTCTAGCCAATTAATGATCTGACTATTTTCATTTAACTGTTTTGTAGGTACCACTGTTGTCAGTACAGCTATAAGAAAACTTTAAGGACAACCACAAGATCAAGGTCTTTGCCTTATCATCAACCAGTGATTTTATGCTACCCTAATATTTCAGTCAAACACGTAATCGCTATTCGTGGTTAAACTCCAGTCAGCGGTACCTATGCACGGAATAGAGAACAAAGTGTGCGGTTAGGGAGATTTACGCCTATAATATGTACAGAAACACGGTGTCTTTAATCGTGAAGGATCTGGCTGGGTAATCCGTCTCGAGGTGTAGAGTCAGAAGTGATGGGTGGAGGGCTGAATTACTGAGAACTAGTAATCTAAGGATCTTGTCTAATCTAATATAGGCATGTTAGCGGGGCCCACCGGGGTCTAGGACGAAGTTTCTACAGTGGCTGATGTGTGGTTAGCCAAGGTCTGGAAATGTATCAATCTGGGAATGACGAAATGTATCAAAGTCGAATAATTGAAGTACAGACTAAAATGGTGGCTGGAGTGCGGGGTGAGGCAGGGAGGTTTGACTTTCCTCTCCCTCTTTAACCCCTATATGAATGCCTTGATCGTCGCGCTCAGTAACCAGCATGTCGGCTGCCATGTCGGTGGAGTCTGTATCAACAATCTCAATTACGCTGACGACATGGTGCTGCTGAGCGCGTCGGTCTGTGGCCTCAAAAAGTTAGTGCGGATCTATGAGGACCCTTGGCCATGGGTTAAAGTACAATGTGACCAAAAGTCAACGCATGGTCTTTGAGACCGGTACGAAACCTTCGCAAAATTGTGCCCCCGTTTTTTTGAACGGTGTTTCACTCGAAAGGGTGGATCAATCTAAGTACCTCTAATTGTAAGTGGCTTTTTTTTTACTCCTCCCGCTCTGGATGAAGCAGAAGGGAGTGTCAGACTCTTACTGACTAAAACCCATCCCTGTTCCTTCTAATGCCTTTTGCGTTCCAGGGCCGCGGAGACTCTTTCGAATAAATTCCGCAACCCCAGGCACTGGCCCTAGCGGGTCCCGTCTTTTATGCTGACAGATCTTTGAGGCGCGCGTGGAACACAGCGCGCCGTCGGCTCGGGCCTTGTTCTGATCGGACGGAGAGCCAACCAATGCCCGCCGTCCGCAGGCCCGCGCCTGCGGTGGCCGGGAATCGCCCTGCGACTCCCGACGTCCGGGGCGTCTTCTTCTGTTGCGGTGGTTTGGGCGTGAGGTTTCTCTCTCTCTCACGCGTTCGGCCTCCTTCTTTGCTAGCATTACTGCTTCGCAGAAGGAGGTGGCCGCTTTCCATGCCTCCTCGCTCCGGACCATGGATTGAACCAGGGCCGGACGCGAGATGTCGCCGCCGCTAGGTTTCATTTTTAGGGTTCCGTACCCAAAGGGTAACCAACGAAACCCTATTACTAAGCCTCCGCTGTCCGTCCGTCCGCCCGTCCGTCTGTCTGTCAGAGGGCTGTATCTCAAGAACCGTAATAGGTAGACAGTTCAAATTTTCACAGATTGTGTATTTCTATTGCCGCTAGAACAACAAATAATAAAAATTAAGGTTTATGGTACGGAACACTTCGTGTGCGAGTCCGACTTGCACTTGGCTGGTTTTTAGAAAACGTTTAGAAAGCTTGGTCATCCAGGTTTTTTTTTTACTATTAATAGGCATACGTTTGACCAAGGTACGGTAAGGCTCAAGTCATAGGAAAGTCATCAAACTTAAGACCACATTTGGCACAACTATGCCAAATTAATTCTAGAGTTGTAGCATTTTTTCATTTGATAAATATCTTATTATGAAAACTCTTTATCAAAAGCTGCACTAATCGATAAGTGTCATTAGGTACTTTTCACTTTTACGTCAACACATGGTTCTTGTGAGTAGATCACGATAGCGAAGCCGCAGGCATATGCTTGTGTAATATATAATTATTTGCAAAGAAAACCATAAATCTTCTTAGATGGGCCTTCTTTTATATAGCCTCATCTTCCCATGGGTAGATTAAAGAGGATAATGTCGAAAGTAATTTTCATATTCCACAAGACCGTTGATGGTGCTTTCTCCTGGGACACGTTAAGCTGTGTATGGAGCGGATGGTAGTTAAAAATTTAGTAAACCACGAACAAATAATGAGGTTTTCGACAAAATCTATTTATTGTGACATAGTTACGGGATTATGAGATGATCTGAAAAGTTTTCTAGACGGTGTACTTAGATGAAGATTTGATTTCAGAACTCGTAAGAATTTAGAAGGCTATTTTTTGATGCGTTGATGAAGGCTATTTTGTCCATTTTAAGGAATAAAATCTTACTAGGTTTATTTCTTAAAATGGACAAAATAGCCTTCAACAACGATCTTGTGGAATATGAAAATTACTTTGGTTTGTACCTATAAAGGTCAAATTGTTGGTTAGTATGTTTGTTTTGTGAGAGACTCTGGAGATACTGATCTGAAAGCCAATACTACTATTCTTTGGGTTCCGTACCTTAAAAAGAAAAAACGCTTTCCTTATCAGATCACTTTGCTGTCCGTCCGTCCGTCTATCTGTCAAGACCCTTTATCTCGGGAACGCTTGAAGGTATCGAGTTGAAATTAAAACCATATAATTAGGTCTACAGTCTCTTGAAGCTGAAGTGAAAAAATCTAAGTTAACGTAAAAAAAAAGATACGGCCGTTTATGCCGCAAAAACGTATTTTTTGACAATCTCAAGGGAATCAAAATGTATAGGGTATTTTCCGCTGACCTATGAAATTTGACAAGTAAATCCGTCTTATACTACATCATCATCACCATCATATCAGCCCAAAGACGTCCACTGCTGGACGTAGGCCTCCCCCAAGATGGGGGGTTTGGTTTCTTCCGTTAATGACTGATTGAGTGACTGACAGACAACGCACAGCCGAAACTACTAGTCATATAAAGCTGAAATTTGGCATATAGATTCCTCGGGGAGTGTAGGGGAGCACTAAAAGAGAATTTCCTGAAATTCCTACGGGAAAAAAAGGGATATGCGCGTACAAATTCGCGGGCGAAAGCTAGTTTGTAGTAAAATCTTAAATAAAAAGTTTTTTATTTAACACTTATTTGTGGTACACACCTAACAACACCACTGGATAGTCGGAGGAAAGCAAAATACGCATTTCGTTTACTTGAATGACAAACCAAATACGACATCTTAGCAAACGAATATATCCAGCTATTTTTATTTAAAAGCCAAACTGTTTAACTGATTTTGATAAAATTTAAATGGGACCAATCGGAAAGTATACCCTTTCACATGACAGAAGAATTTTTCAAATCGGTTCATAATGACGGAGTTATGATGTAACAGAAATAAAAAAGAAACACAATCGAATTGAGAACCTCCTCTTTTTTTGAAGTTGTTTATAAATATAGTCTTTATTAGGTATGCTAACAACCATCGAGGTTAAGGAACGGTTTTTTTTTCGGTTTATGGTACGGAACCTTTCGTGTGAGAGTCCGATTCGCACTTGGCCGGTTTTTTCTGACAGATTGCGACTGAGATGCGAATTCGAACGTTGCTTAAAAGAATAGTAGTATTGGCTTTCAGATCAGTATCTCCAGAGTCTCTCACAAAACAAACATACTAACCAACAATTTGACCTTTATAGGTACAAACCAAAGTAATTTTCATATTCCACAAGATCGTTGTTGAAGGCTATTTTGTCCATTTTAAGGAATAAACCTAGTAAGATTTTATTCCTTAAAATGGACAAAATAGCCTTCACACCACAAATAAGTGTTAAATAAAAAACTTTTTATTTAAGATTTTACTACAAACTAGCTTTCGCCCGCGAATTTGTACGCGCATATCCCTTTTTTTCCCGTAGGAATTTCAGGAAATTCTCTTTTAGTGCTCCCCTACACTCCCCGAGGAATCTATATGCCAAATTTCAGCTTTATATGACTAGTAGTTTCGGCTGTGCGTTGTCTGTCAGTCACTCAATCAGTCATTAACGGAAGAAACCAAACCCCCCATCTTGGGGGAGGCCTACGTCCAGCAGTGGACGTCTTTGGGCTGATATGATGGTGATGATGATGTAGTATAAGACGGATTTACTTGTCAAATTTCATAGGTCAGCGGAAAATACCCTATACATTTTGATTCCCTTGAGATTGTCAAAAAATACGTTTTTGCGGCATAAACGGCCGTATCTTTTTTTTTACGTTAACTTAGATTTTTTCACTTCAGCTTCAAGAGACTGTAGACCTAATTATATGGTTTTAATTTCAACTCGATACCTTCAAGCGTTCCCGAGATAAAGGGTCTTGACAGATAGACGGACGGACGGACAGCAAAGTGATCTGATAAGGAAAGCGTTTTTTCTTTTTAAGGTACGGAACCCAACATAACTATTTTTTCGTTCATTTTTGGCAGATTCCGTCTAAGATGTGAATGCAAAGGGAACCGATCACTATTCCGTTTTTTTTGTACGATTTTCATTTTACCGAAAACTATTGACCAACGTCTTATTTGAATAATAAATAAATAATAATAGTTTTATTTGCTAATAATGTAAGTAACAAATATGGTGTTCATTTATGGAGAGTCCCGATACATTTTGCCTTACGGCATGCAAAAATTATTAAATTAATTTAAACAGTGCTTAATTGCTACGTTAACATTTAAATATCATTTCTATACAATTAATACAACAACTTAAAATTACTTACTTAGAATTACTAGCTTAGAATTACTTACTTACATCCAACATTTTTCGCTTACATATAGCACAAAATAATCATCATATTATAATGGTAAATAATAGCAATATTAAAAAAAAAATACACTATTATTGATAAAACTAAAAATAAATATTACCACACATATAATTTGGAATTAGGCACTTATCTAATAGAAATGTGATAAAAATAATTATAATTTTACATCTAGATTCCGATTAGCAGAAACTTTTATCATCAAAAAAGTCTTTAAGAGTATAGTAACATTTGTCTAACAACAATTTTGTTAACTGTTTTTTAAATTCGGTGATAGGTAAGTCTTTTATAGGTATTGGTAGTCTATTATATATGAGAGGACCGATAGAAAAAATATTTTTTTTAAGTAAGGACGTTTTGTAGCCACCTGTATAAAGTTGGCTTTTATATTGAGACCTCATTGGTCCTTTGCGTATTCTTCTATCCACCATTGATATAAGCAATTGACTGTTCATCTTAACGAATAGAGCTACTTCAAGTATGTACAAGGAAGGAAATGTTAAGATCTTTAGTGATTTAAAACTAGGTTTACAGCTTTCTATAGTTTTAAGACCTGTCATTGCTCGAATACAACGTTTTTGGGCCCTAAATATTCTTTTTATTTGATATATTTTTAGATCATCGAAGTATCATGTGTCATAAGTATTATTTTACTGAACTTTATTTCGCCAATTTACATAATAACTTTTTGCCGAAACCTCTTTTGATTTTTTTTCATTTGCCAAACAATTTATTTGCCATATTTTCACCACACCGAAACAATATTTTACGGAATATTTATCACAAATATATAGCCGGTTACTTGGTAGCATTTTCAATATTAAATTAAAATAGTGTCATAAAGAGTCAATATGTTGTGCCACAAAATTTAGTGACAGAATCGAATTACTACAAAACCAACTTCACGCAGTCTTGTTTGCCCTACCCCTAGAGTGTAATTTAAGCCCGCGTAGGCGCGGAGCGCCGGCCCGTGGTGCCGCCCAAACCCCGCAGCGCCGGAGTCGTGATAGAAACAATGCTTGCTGTATGTTGCATGTCTGCTTGCATGTTGCATGTTTGTTTGCACGCTGCATGCTTCCTTGTATGCTGCCACATGCCTGCTTGCATGCTGCATGCTTGAAGCAAGCATCCTTGTTTGCATGCTTCTTACTAGGACCATTTAAAACCAATTTTGTTAACCACCACTACCACTACACCATTACACAATTTAAATTAAAAAAGTGGTCCGTATAATGAATGTTCGGAAACATAATACTTCGAAAAAATGTTATTTCGGCGAAGTGTACTTCGGTAAAAAGTTTTTCGACCAAATGAAACGTCGGGGTAACGAAAAAAATCGAATTGCTTATAGGTCAACTGATACAGTGGCAGACGTGACTTCGATGAAGTAAAACAAAACCAAATGATAATAGTTGAAATGTTTTAGGTGAAATGAAATTCGGTCAAATGTTTTTCGAACTTATGATAGGTAACCGAATGCGAACGTTGCTTGAAAATAAGTAGAATTGGCACTTTGACTACGAAAAATCTTTTTCTAATTGAAAACATCACCATCGCTATTTGCGATAGATAGGCTACTTTTACGATTCTTGTGAGACAAGTCATGGGAGCAAAAACGTAGGGAAAAAATCCTTTGCCAACCTGTTACTTTAAAAGCTCCAATGTTCCCAGCTTATTCCATTTTCCTGTTTTACAGAATTCTGACTAAAAATCTGTTCTGAATATTTCAACCCGTGAAGGGATTAGGATGCACCTTAGCATGCAAATCAGTTAAGTGCGTGTTAATCCGGACTCCGTAGTAGCGAGTAAAAAAATAAACTTAATATTTCGGTGCTATGTACGGTGCCACAGAAAATCACAAAATTTTCGGCCTAAGCGTAAATTAATTTCAACCAACGAACTGGTAACTCAGTGAGGAGTTTAGCAACGTTATAATACGGCTAGTTTTAGTCTGCAGTTTCGTTTGAGTAGATTTTCATATTCGGATGTAAGCAGTAACTACAGTCGAAACTTGAAAGGGATATCTGAAATTATTTTGTAGGAAATGATTTCTTTAGAAGAAAACGTAGGTAATCTATATGTCATAGAGTTGGGCATTTTATGATTTGACTGAGGTAAGGTTATGTTAGATTCCAGGCCATCTCATGAGGCATTTGTCAAGTGGCTACTCATCACATGAAATGGTTACCTTTGGGTCTTACAAACAATGTGTTTTATTTTTTAACGCCCCACCAAAAAAGAGGGTGTTATAAGTTTGACTGCTATGTGTGTCTGTGTATGTATGTTTGCTGTGTGTCTGTCTGTGGCACCGTAGTTCTTAAACGGGTGAACCGATTTGGATGCGGTTTTTTTATTTGAAAGCAGGTTTTCTAGCGGTGGTTCTTAGATAAGTTTTATAAAAATCAGTTGAGCCTTTTGAAGATCATCAGCTCTTTTCTAGTTAATGAAGGCATTTAACCAGCTTTTACGGGTCTGATCGATGCGAAATTTGGGATTCTGTTACTTCAAAAACATTGCAAATACATGGATATATTGACCTTATACTGTAGCATAACCTGAGGTCTGCAGAATACCCCACTCCTTACTAAGTTATAGCAGAGGTATCGTGTTTGAACTTACTGGAATGGTTTCAATGATGGTAAACGATGTAGGATGTAGTGCCGTTGATGAGTGTAGATCATATGTGGATGCATGGAGCGGAAGAGGAAGGCCAAACAAAATATGGATGGATTGTGTGAGGAGCAATATGAAAGAAAAGGGAGTCAGTGATAGCGTAACGGTTGGTAGGATAGATTGGAAGTAAAAAACGTGTTGCGCCGACCCCAAATAACATGGGATGAGGGCAGGAAGATGATGAGTTTTTTTTTTGTTTTCTAGTAGTAGTACCTATTAAATTAAGTTTAAATAGCATGAAATAAGATTAAATTTAAAATTTAAAAAACTCCCGACAAAAAATAAAAAAACTTTAAAAAGTGCACAAAGAGTGTGTTTTAAGACCGCAATTTTTTGTATTTGTTAAGTACCTCTATATTATTAGCGGTTCCCCGACGCAATGACGCTTGGCCTAAAGAATCGTACCTATATTAAATTAAAAGGATCAATACGAATTATTTTTTAACTTTTTAAAGTTTTTTTTTGTCAGCGGTTTTTTTCTAGATTATTGATCAGCTCAAGGTTGCCTTTAACCAAAGTTCTCTGTGCCTAGCTATAGCGAATGACATCAAATCTTGCAGTTTAGCGACTAACATAGGCAAGTAGTACCCTAAAATAATCGAATATAGTCTCAAAACGTTTTCAATGTACTTAAAGTAGATACAGCAAAGAATATTAATTTGAAAATTCTTCTTAAGACAAACTTAAAAAGATAAAAATTGCCTGCTGCCTTGGGCAATAAAGATTAAGATTTAAAGTGTCGGCCATTTTGCTCGTATAATATTGAAATAAGTTTAAGAAGCATGAAAAGTAGTCCTTGGCAGCATGCCGGAATGTTTTATCGGAAGCCGAAGACTAAAAAAAATATAACTTCCTGAAAGTTGGAGACGTTTAAAGAATTTAAGACGTTAGAATTTTACTCTTTTATTAAAATAGTACGTAAAATATCTAGTTGGAAAATTGGACATACTTTAGTAGGTACTTTATATCCAAAGAATGTAAATACAATTATTTTGCCATCTAGCGAATTATTGTAAAATAAAGGTATTTAGTGTGTTAGAAGATTTTTTCACTGTATTAAACTTTTTGAGACGGTAACTGTTGTAATGTTTTAGTTCAGAATTCTTACATATTATTTAGACAACAATAAAATTTCTCCATAGTGCATATCATTTCATTCCTGACTCTATTGTAGGCGAAAATACAATGGAAGCATTCAATCTTTAGTTCCGGAAAATTCTGTCGCTGTGGATATACATAGGTATCTAAACCAACAAAATGAAGCATCATAATAAATCAATTTGTCGGTCGATTTGTGTATACTAAAAACTGCATCCCAATTTTATATGAAAATTAATATCTGATGGATTATGAAGGAAATAGGTATCTCATGCATTGCTTCATACGATTGGAAAGTTCTTCAGCTCGACAACATTAATAACGCAACGAATGTTATTGCATTGTCAAAATGAAATTCATTCCCTTTGTGTCGCGTATTCACCCTTCAGATCACGTTGAGAGTTGATCTTTCTGAAAGAGGGTTCCGTATGTTATTTTCATAGGCTACAAAGGAAATAATTTTGGCCATTTTCATCCAGGTGGGTGTATAAAAGGATATTAAGAAAGGTCGCGTGTTTGGGCAGCTGCGTCTTCCTTAACGAAGCGACTGCACACGATTTGAAAGGAAACTCGGTTGTTTACTATTAATGCATATCGGATTAATACCTACACGAAGTTCAAATTAAACTTAAAGGCCTTTAGAAGTCCAGACATTTTAAATAATAATATTCATATTGTTTGAGTACCATACGAGGCCTTACCATGTCCGAAATGGCCTTTGAGGAAAGAGCCATACATATTTAAGAGGACCTGTCAGTTAGCACGTATGAGTCAATCATCGGTTACCTCAACCGTAGCTTAGGGAGCTCAACCTTGCGTACCGTATATTACCTCTATAATACACACTAGTTTATTGTGAGGCACCCACAAACCGATACATAAGGGTGAATGTCCCACAAAGCCGTAAATAATACATTTAAATGTGTCCCAAAACAAAATGTACGGTCTATTTAATAAATTAAACGAAGTCGATAGCAATATAAAGGTAATGGCCGATGAATATTCGCGTCGGTAACTCGTTATTGATGTGTTGGTATCCATTAGTGGTCGCATATTAATGGAAACCGATGATTCGGACATTTTATTTTTATATATGTATAGCGTTTTATTTGTTCACTGGATTCCTATTATAACCGAGCGTTGTGTTAAGTATTAAAACAAGTGTAGTCAGTGAAGGTAGTTTTATAATCCTTCAAATATATAGTCACTGGTGAAATGGGTATGCTCTACCTGCTACGCTGCTATGTATATACTCTTTCAAAAGACTTGTTAGGCTACGCTCTTCCAAACGGCCGCTTTGTAAAAAAGATGTTATTAGGTATCCGTTTTTGGATAAAAGAACTGGGAAAAAACTCGTCCGGTATCGTGAGCCACAGTATTTCACAGTGATTGATAAAAAAGTAAAGTTTATTTCATCCTAATATCATTTGAGAGAACATTTTGAGTTTTTACGATGTTAAAGTTTCGAGTTTTGTTTTTGTTTGAGAAATAATCCCAAAACTTTGGAACATAGGATATAATTTAATTTAATCAATTTCCCGATAAGAAGATTCGCTTTAGTAAATATTTTGGTTTGTTAAACTGTTTTGAATAAATCCAAATATTTTATGGAACAAAGGCGTTTTATAAATTAATTCACTTTTTTTTTTTGTGTCTCTATTGATACTGTTAGTTAATTAATTAATTATAACTACGTATTAAATTGAGAATCTGGATGTGGCAACGTTTAAGATGTCTATGTCCAGCAGCAGACGTCGTCGTCTGGCTAAAATGATGACGAGTTTAAAATTAAAATTCACATTATTAAATAGATCAATCTGACAAAATCTAAAGAATCTGAAAAACCTCTGACCAAGTCAGAGGTAAATCATTGCCATACCAAAACGTACAAGCAACGTGGCAATGCCACCCGTCTTTTAGGCACACTTTGACCTATATTCCAAAACGTTAACTCCAACTCCGACATGAGCATGAGAACGTCACTATACGTATATACGTCTCATATCGTATCACTATACGATATGAGACGTATATAAGTATACGCATATCCTATAGACGATGAAACCTTCGTTTAGAAACGCTTTCAGTGACGTTTTCGTGCTCATGTTGGAGTTGGAGTTCGAGTTGAGTTGCAGTTCACGCTCTGGAATATGAGCCCTTAAGTCGACAGTGATACGTAGGAAGTTTTTTACTAATTAGTTGACCGGTTTTGTTTTAATTGTCTATATTCTTATAGTGAATTAAGAATTGTGTACACTGTTTATGTTTTCTCATGTAAATAATACACGAGAGTGACATGTGAAGACAAAATAATAAAAGATTTTTATAAGTCTTAAAAGTTTATATAGTTAAGTCTTATAATGCACATTTTAACTCCAAAATAACTTCGACTACAACATACAAAAGGTGTTGATTACTAAAAAACACCCTTTCACATTTCGTTCCTACCGTACCTAACAACATGGAATTGATTCCATTACCTACAGATTAATTTGATAACACAAACTTGGCCCCTGGGACCCGCCGGACACGACTAACTTACTTACCTACCTAATATTGTCTTACCTCCTGGGTCACATTAAAAGTCGGCCACTACTGTTTACAAATAAAGATACAATTTCGCAGATGTTTAGAGTAAGTTTGGACTCGGGAAAAAGATGATTGTTCCGACAGTTTTAACTAACTATTTTTGAAGTGAAAACTTCTTTAGCGGCGTTGAGCACTTTTTCTGTAATGGGTATAAAATCTTAAACTCGCGTCAGGACACGTGACCTGATCGAAAAAGCGTAAGACGGACTCGCGTCAGGGTCACGTGATGCTGATCGAAAAAGCGTAAGATCGAGGGGAAGGGAGAGGAACTAGTATCTCCCACTTTTTCTACCGTGCCTGAGTGTGCTGCTCCGCTTAGGCGGCACAGGGCGCTTACGCGAATGTCCGTCTGTGTTTATGTACAGCGTGCCACGCGTATCCAAGGATACGAAATTACGGAATTACGAAATTATGGATGAAAGTTGATTTTTCTAAGAGATAAAAATTAATGTAATATATAAATAAATAACGATATAATATTATGAATAATAACATGTAAATTGTCATATTTGTGTACGATAGCGCAATAAATAAACATTGTATTCTACCTCATAAATGATAGTATTTTTGTACTTATAATTAAACACAACGTTAATACTAAAGTTTTCACTTCTGCCGGCACTCCCGGAGTGCTACCGGTGTTTTTTTTTTATTTGTGATGGATTTGCTTTTGACTCTAGTCTAGGTCAGAGATAACCGAGGCAAAGTCTACGATGGAGCGAGCTTACCCAGAAGGAGCCTGTTCACTCTAACTTTGAAGAGATTAGGGTTGTGAGCGTTTGGAAACACGGACGCAGGCAAAGAGTTCCACACCTTTGCTGTGCGCATTATAAAAGACGTTTGGAAACGCTTGGTGCGAGTTGGTGGAATAGCAAAAGGTAGGGATGGTAAGATGTAGTGCGTCTGGATGTCCGATGGTAGAAGGGGGCCGGTGGGATGAGGTCGTGGAGTTCTTGGGCACATTCACCGAAGTACAATCTGTAGAAGACCGACAAGCAGGCAACCTTACGGCGATGAGCCAAGCTATGCAGCTCGGCATCCACCAGTTTTACGTCACCGATGAGCCTCTTAGCTCTGCGTTCCACCGAGTCAAGCGCGGCAAGCTGATACTTAGCTGAGCCATCCCACAGGTGGCTACAATACTCCATGCAGGATCGGACTTGCGCTTTATAGAGGGTTAAAAGCTGTCCAGGCCTGAAGTATCGCTTCACCCTATTTAGGATGCCCAGCTTTTTGGCCGCGGTTTGGGCTTTGTACTCGTTGGTGGCGCCGAAGTTGAGACGATGTCAACTCCATGCCTAGGAGCTCGAGCCGATCAGTCACAGGAACAGATGTACCCCGAAAATTAGGAGTTTGGTCAAAACTACTCCTTTTTGCGGTAAAACGACACGCCTGTGTTTTGGTGGCGTTAAAGTGACCACATTGTCATCAACCCATTAGGAGACAAGGCTTACGGTCAAATTTGTCCGCTCTACCATGGCCTTTTTTTACGGGGGGAAATCCTCATGGATGTCCTCCGCCCATGGATCTGTCAGACTCTTACTGACTAAAACCACCTCGGTGTTCTATCTCTCACATACGCCGGGGATCGCGGGAAACTTATGAGACTTCCGTGATCCCCGGCTGGTGCCGGCCCGCCTCTGCGGGTCAGCGGGGGGAGTGAGGTGTTTGACTCTCCCCGCGACGTCAAAGAGGGGCGCACGGGAACACCACGCGCCGCCACCTCGGGTCCGGATGAATGGGGGGCGACGGACATCCCCAAGTCCGCCGCCTCTAGACCCAGTTAGGGGGGCCGAAAGAGGGCAGCGTATGCCCTCCTCCGACGCCCGGTGCGTCTGCTGCGGGCCGGGAAGGAGGTAGAGATCTCCCTCTCCCTTTCCGCAGCCTCCTTCTGCGCGATAACTACTTCGCAGAAGGAGACCACCGCGTCCCAGGACTCCTCGCCGTCGACCATAGCACGAACTACGGCCGGCAGCGAGAGCCCACTGCCTACCACAGAGATGAGGGCACGGCGTGGCTCCTCCCAAGCGGCACACTCTGCCAGCGTATGCCACGCCGTGTCCTCCCGACAATCGACGCAGTGGTGACACCGAGCGTCCAGCTCCCTGCCTATGCGACCTCACGGCAAGTGCTTCGCCGTGTCTCTCGATGGCCTCGCCCCAGCAGTGCGTGACATACACAAGAAGATCGCCAGTTGACCGTCCCCGGCGAAAGCCATATTGACGGTCACTGAGGAGATCATTGTCTTCAAGGTAGGTCAGCAGCTTACTGTTAAGAACCCTTTCCATAACCTTGCATAGGATGGAGGTAATGGCGATCGGACGGTAATGTGCAGGGTCAGCACGGTCTCCCTTTTTGGGCACCGGTTGCACATATGCAAGCTTCCATGATTCCGGCACCGTTCTTTTTTCAAGAGAGAGGCAGTACAGGCGTGCCAACACAGGAGACAGTTCAGGTGCACATTGCCTCAACACTCTCGCTGGAATGCCGTCAGGCCCGCTGGCCTTATTCACGTCTAGACTGCACAATACTCTTCGGACCTCTTTAAAGTGAACTGTGATTTCCAGCATCGAAGAGTCACAGTGAGTTAAAGTTGGTGGTTGCTTGGAGCCAGCGTCCAGACGCGAATTGCTTGCAAAGAGAGTTGCAAATAAATTTGCTTTCTCACTTGCAGAGTGAGCTAGCGAGCCATCAGGTTTCAACATTGGAGGCAAAGTGGGTCGACAGAAATCCGTTTCAACCGCTTTCGACAGAGACCAAAACTGCTTACTATCTGGAGGGTGCAATGCTAGTTTGGCCCCGATACGTCCGACATGGTCAAAACGTGCCCTACGTAAAACCCGCTTGCAGAACTTAGCGTAACTATACGTTTAACATTTGTGTGTAGAATGCTAACAGACTATATGGATAAAAAAGCGTACTATTCCATTGGTGAATTTTTAACAGACAATTTAAATAAATAATAATTAGGTATGTCGTTGTATTAGTCAAACATCCGATTTATTTAAAATTAATTCTATTTATTGGTATTAATTTTCCAATATATAAAAAACTCATGTTACAGCGTTTATTACCGAACTCCAAAACGGCTCGACCGATTTTCATGAAATTTTGTGTGTATATTCGGTAGGTATAAGAATAGGTGGTAGGCCATTTTTTATTTTTATTTTGCAAAAAACGTTTCCCGAGTCATATTTGTCGAGTCAGCTAGTACCAGATTTTATAATTTTATAATACAATGCACAAAAAATATACACTTACGTCTAAAATTAATATTAAACGTATCCAAAACTTGTATGCTTGACATTAGATCTATATTGTGCCTATGTTTTACATACAAATAAATAATTTGAATTTGAACTTGTATGGTCCGTTTTGTACCTGAACCTCACTTTTAACTCAAAGATAATATAATTTATAACTCACTATTAAGCTTCTGCCAGCGGCTTCGCCCGCGCGAATATCGGAAATTATCCCAAAGGAACATACTCCTTGAATAAAAAGTATCCGATATGCTATTCCAGACGATATTCTATATCTGTGCCTGTACGGAACCGCACATTATTTTGCAGACTCACACCGCCGTGCATACTGTGCGCTCAGCATTTTGTAACTATAATTTAATGTAATTTGTTTAAGTACATTAATTCAATATATCAGTGTTCAACGGACATTCGCGGTGGTCGGTTTTATTTCATCATCATCCCCATAGAACCGTCCCTTCGTCATCATTAAGTGTAGGGAACCCCTACATTTATTTTTGGTCCTTCGAGATAAGCATCAGGACCTCGTCGCGGTACTTTGAGCTAGCGCGCGCACGGCTCAAGTGGCGATCTCTCGCGAACGTGGTTCTGTGATCAAACCAGTGAACTCACTAAACTCTTTTGTTTTCATTCATTAATTCGTCCTAGACTAGAGCAACTTGGCTTAGGTCAACAATACGGTTGTGGTAAGCAAATCACGGTGTGAAATCATCATCATCAGGCTCCGTGGAGCCCATCATCAGGAGGCGCGAAGGATCAGCGTCCGCAATCAGCATCATCATCACGTGGATCATCATATTTCCAAGTAAGACTGTTCCTTTTACCTACCTACATCATGAAAAATCTTATTGCCCGTCAATCGGAAATCATCGCCAAATTCACTACCATCAAGATCAATTTCGGCAAGGACTCAGATTCCCGCAAAACTGCGGAATACCTCAGGAACCGTTTAGACACGATAGACAACCTCTGGGGAGAGTTCGAGCAAAACCATAAGAAAATATTGGAGCATAAAGATGTGGCAGGCGACTATTTCCTCGACGACATGTATAAAAACGGCAAAGATAACTATCAAATTGTACGGAATCTCATTTCGTCTTACGGCAAATCCGAGAAATCAACTCAACCTGATGGCAAGTTAGACGAGCTAATATCAGTGCAACGCACGAACTTTAGGGCATTCACTCGGCTGGTCAAAGGTATCAAAATTGATCAAATTTCAGACAAATGGGAACTTGAGGATGAGCTCAAAAACATCCAAGCAAAGTGGACAATGATCGATGCGCAACATTTGCAAATCGATCATATCCTAGCTGGAGGTGACTTATCATACGACGAGGAGTTCAATAATCATGAATTGACCTACAAAAACATAAAAAGAGAGTTGAATAGGAAAATCTCCTCAACAACTCATTTAGAGAGGTCCACACCGCACATTGACATACCGTCATTTAGCGGGAACTACACCCAATGGCCAACATTTTATGACTTGTTCACTGAGACAATTCATAACAACAATTCGATCACGAAAGCGCAGAAGATGCAGCACCTTAAGGGAAAACTTAAGGGGGAGGCAGAGCGTCTCATTTACCATCTCCATATATCATCGGAAAACTACGATACCGCGTGGGATATCTTATTACACCGATACAATAACACACAACTACTTTTCACGAATCACATCGAAATGTTCCTAAACCAACCCAACATCCAAAGGCAAACCTCATTAGACATCAAAAGGTTGTATGATACCTCAACCGAATGTATTCACGCAATACACAATCTCGGTGTTGATACGAATACATGGGATCCGCTCTTGGTCCACTTACTTTGCAAGAAACTGGACCCAGAAACATGTGCCGCTTACAAAGAAGCACGCAGGAATCCTCGTGACCTACCAAAGCTGGAGGAGTTAATGTCTTTCCTCGAGAGTAAATTTACTGCTCTTGAGCCCATTAAAAATAATAAGGAACCCTCATCATCAAGCAAACGGAACCCAAATCAATCGCATACTAAGCAAAACAATTATAAAGGCTTCAATAACAAAAATTATCAGGCCATCATCACGCAAACATCGAAATGCACTGTATGCAATTTAAATCATGCCCGCAATTTGCTATCATGCAAAAAATTTATGAATATGACATCAGATGTACAATTGAAATTGGTTTTGAAATCAAACATTTGTCGAAATTGCTTATTCAGCCACGACGACAATCAATGCACTTCGACGAAACGTTGCAAAACCTGTCAAGGTGATCATCATACAATACTTCATGAAGCGTGTGTCTCATCATCAAAATTAGCTCCTAAAGCAACCTCATCATCATCATCTCAAATAACCACTTCGTCAACAAAATCATCAAATAGACAATCTAACGTTAATCATGTCGCAGGGGATGACGAAGAGTTATTGCTGACCACGCTATCAATCAATGTCAAGAGTTCCGACGGCAACTACGTGACCCTTAGGGCACTCCTAGACCAGGGATCACAAATATCATTAATATCGGAAAATGCTGTTCAGCGATTAGGGTTGCAGCGTCAACGTTACAACGCGTCAGTATCAGGGATAGGTGCTGGTGCTAGGCAAAGCAAAGGACGGGTATCAATCGACTGTCAATCTATCTATGGTGACTATCATTTTATTACAGAAGCACTGGTTCTGTCAAAGGTCGCTAATTGCTTGCCTGGAGCACCATTCAAAAAACAATCATGGCCTCATATCCAGCATCTTCAATTAGCAGACCCAGAATACAACGTGTCTAAGCCAATAGATATTCTCTTGGATGTGAGTATCTATTCGCAAATCATCATGGATGGTCTCATCAAAGGACCAGCGCAGGCTCCGATTGCGCAACAGACCGCACTCGGATGGATTCTGTCTGGCAATGTACGCACATTTAACTGTCATATTGCTACAAATGACTTATCAGGTCTATCAAAATACTGGGAGATAGAGGACGTTGAAACATCATCATCATGTCTTACCAGTGAAGAGCAGTACTGCGAAGAGTTTTATCAGCAAGCTACTCGTCGTTTGGAAACTGGTAGATACGAGGTTGGCATACCCATGAAACCAGAATATGAAAATCAGCTTGGATCATCTAAACCAAAGGCTATTGCACAATTCAAACAGTTGGAAAGAAAAATGTGCAATAACGATTCATTTGCAGAAAATTATAAATCATTTATGTCTGAATATCAACAACTGGGTCACATGTGTAGGGCCAATAATGACGACGAATCAAAACGTGCCTTCTTCCTTCCACATCATGGCGTAATGAAATTAGATTCAACAACAACAAAACTTAGAGTCGTTTTCAATGCGTCGGCGAAATCAACATCAGGAAAAAGCCTGAATGACCTCATGTGCTGTGGACCAAATCTTCAAAGGGACCTCATGAAACTCATCTTAACCTGGAGAACATACCGTTATGTTATCACGGCAGATATAGAGAAAATGTTCCGCCAAATCTTTATCAGGCAATCCGATCGTCATCTTCAATCAATCATTTGGCGGCAATCAACTCAAGAAGTACTCAAAGAATATCATCTTACTACTGTAACCTACGGTACTAAGGCCGCTCCTCACTTAGCGATGCGAACGCTAAAACAGCTGGCAATAGACGATGCCGACAAGTATCCTCTAGCTGCGTCAGCCTTAAGTCAATCATTTTATATGGACGATCTGTTTAGTGGAGCAAATACCATTCATCAAGCTAAAGAGCTTCAGCATCAACTCATCGAGATGCTGAAGGGAGCTGGTATGAACCTCCGAAAATGGTCCAGTAACGCACCGGACCTACTGGTAGATCTATCACCAGATCAACTCAACAACCCCTTAGACTTCAGGTGCTCGGAAACAAGAAAAACACTTGGACTAAGATGGAATTCATCAACGGACAGCTTTAGCTTTCAAAATCAATTACAAAATCATGATAAACGCGTCACAAAGAGACAACTACTCTCGGAAATTTCGAAGTTATTTGACCCCTTAGGCTGGCTGTCACCAGTATCAATCAGAGCAAAACTGCTTTTTCAAAAGGCAAGTTCATCACATTTATCATGGGACGAAGAAGTTCCGCCACCGATTCAAGATGACTGGATCCAGATTAAGAATGATCTCAACATCATAGATCAATTCATAATACCACGGTATCTCGGCAACACAAACCAACCATATCAGATACATGGATTCTGTGATGCGTCCGATAAGGTATACGCATGTGCTGTCTATGTAGTAGCTAAAAACAGTAAGGGCGAGAGCACATCAACGCTCGCTGTAGCAAAAACAAAGTTAGCACCTCTGGCAAAAAAGGTATCATTACCACGACTAGAGCTATGTGGTGCGCTACTACTATCTCAACTTATCAAGAAGGTCATGGAATCATTATCAAATCAAGATGTGGAGATCTATGCCTGGACGGATTCCATGATAGTTTTAGGATGGATCCAAGGCGACGTGAAGAAGTGGAAACAATTCGTAGCTAACAGAATTAACAAAATAATTAGTATCATTCCATCATCAAGTTGGCATCACGTGAGGTCCGAAGAGAATGCAGCAGATTGTGCCACTCGGGGCCTGACGTCACGGAAGTTATCAAGCCATCCGTTGTGGTGGCAGGGTCCGAAATGGATAACCAATTTCGAACAAAGTACCCTCCCTATCACCTCATATCAATCACCAGATTTGGAGACCAAAAAGCATAATGTAAACACGGCTTTATATCAGAATCATATTACATTGGTACAAGAGTTTCTACAGAACTACAGTTCCTTAACTCGCATTGTAAAAATCATCGCTTGGATATCGCGTTTCATTACGCAATCACGAGGCAACCACGCACCAAAAACAGCTGTATTAACGTCATCAGAAATGGACAATGCATTGAATGTCATTCTCAAAGATGACCAATTCAAGCAATTTCATGAAGATATATTGTTTATCAATCAAAAGGGGCATGTGCATCCTAAAAGCAAAATAGCATGTCTTAATCCGTTCATGGATGTGCACGGTATCCTTAGAGTGGGCGGACGGCTGAAAAACGCACGCATCAACGACTCATCAAAGCACCCTATCATACTATCAAGCCATAGTCGTCTCACTGATTTAATCATTGATCAGGCTCATATTACCACATTACACGGAGGCCCCCGACTGACACTTTCATACATCAGAGACAGGTATTGGATCATTAGTGGAATCCGTACGGTCAAAAGAAGGTTGAGATCATGCGTTAAGTGTCAGCGCTTTAGTCAAACACAATATCAACAAATCATGGCCGATCTTCCACAGCCACGAGTCACCCCGTCACGACCTTTTTCTCATACCGGTGTCGACTTTACTGGACACGTCGATTTGAAGGCCAATAAGGGACGTGGAATCAAAACCGTTAAGGGATATATTGCTGTGTTTGTTTGTTTGTCTACCAAGGCTGTTCATCTGGAACTAGTTTCGGATCTAAGTACTCCAGCATTTTTAGCAGCCTTTCGTAGGTTCTCGGCTCGACGTGGAACACCAAGTCACGTTTACAGCGATAATGGCACGAATTTCGTAGGTGCCAACCGTATCATAAAGAAGGAGTATCAAGACATCATAGCCACTATCAACACCGATTTCTTCAATAACATCAATGACATGAACATAAAGTGGCACTTCAACGCTCCTGCATGGCCAAGTGCAGGCGGCCTTTGGGAGGCTGCGGTGAAAAGCCTCAAATATCATCTAAAGCGCATCGGAGATCAGAAACTAACTTACGAGGAGTTTACTACACTCCTATATCAAATCGAGGCGTGTCTGAACTCAAGGCCCCTCTGTCAGCTGACAGAAAGCCCAGAAGACGACGCCCTTACGCCAGGTCACTTCTTGATTGGCGGCCCGCTTCTATCTAGACCGCAAACTGATCCAGATCACATAAACCAGTCAACAAGGTGGCAACTTATCCAATCAATGAATAAACAGCTTTGGAAAAGGTGGTCAAGCGAGTATCTACAGCAACTGCAGGCTAGATCAAAATGGCGTAAGCCAAGCAGGAACTTCGAAATCGATGACGTCGTCCTTATCAAGGACGACAACTTGCCACCCGGAAAATGGGCGCTAGGACGTATTCAAGCGGTTCATCCTGGAAAGGATGGCTATGTAAGGGTAGTCAGCTTAAAAACCAAAAATAATATCATTCAACGTCCTGTCACCAGACTTGTGTTATTGCCAGTAAACGAGGAGACAACACAGGATCAAAATATCAACCATCAAAACAAATCGGACGAGCGAAGCAAGAGAAAGCGAATTCCTCGCAACAACGTTTCGTTGAAGAACCTATTCACCAGCTTCCTGCTACTATTTTTCATGTTATTATCACCTACTTCAGCGCAAAATATACCTAATCATGAATCGTATAATCTGACGTCATTAGATCAGAACCAAGCCATATACTTCGATAGAATATCCAATCTTCAGTACATCCAGGACGAATGGCGTCTAGTTGTCTACTACAACATGACGACCTATTGGAAGGGCTTAGATGACATCAAGAGTTACGTCAATCATATCAAGTCATTATGCATCCCCCATGTAAGTAAACAATATCAGAGTATCACGCATCAATTAGAGCACGAAATAAGCGAAATTGAACATTATGATATGTTACTTAAATATCAAAGTCCGAAGAGGATGAAACGAGGCCTAGTAAACGGCGTGGGTTATATTGCCAACTCGTTATTCGGTGTACTAGACGAAAGGTTTGCTGAAAAATATAAGGGTGACATCGAGCAGATCAGCCATAATGAAGAACACCTACAGAAACTTATAAAAAATCAAACAAGCATCTTAGAATCAGAGTTAAACATCGTACGCCGTAACGAGGACATCATGAATAAACAATTTTCATTTATTAAACAACGACTTCAAAATATATCAACTGAGGTGAATAACGTACGCTTTGCAAATGAAGATAGCGCGTATATCACCTCATCAGCTCTAGCAGCATCAATAATCCTTTCAAATATTCGTTGGATTCAGCAGACGCTAATCAGTACCGTAACAGACATCACACACGGACGCATTGACAGTCATTTGCTGTCACCGGAGCAGTTATCGTATCAGCTGAGCACCATCTCCAGTCAACTGAATGGTAAACTTACAATACCTGTGGACTTGAGGAATGTCAAGGATCTGTACCGTTTACTACGGGTGTCAGCAAGAGTTTTCTCCAACTACTTAATCATTGAAATCAAGGTTCCACTCCTAAGCAACGAACTGTTTGAATTGAACAAAATTATATCTATTCCGCAAGGGAGAGGACCACAATATTATCATCTCATTCCATCAGTACCGCTCATAGCCTACAATCTGCGCAAGGATACAGCACTTCTTCTATCAGAAGCAGACCTACAATCATGTACTCATGTTCCCAACGACATCTTGTTATGTTCATTAAACATGCCCATCTACAATATAAACATGAAGCAGTCTATTTGCGAAATCAAAATATTCAATGAAAAACAAATATGCCACTCCGTAAAATCGTCATGTGACGAGCAATGGATCAAATTGCACAGACCGAACAGCTGGTTGTATACATGTTGCTCGGAATGCAAAACTCGCATTATTTGCGCCGACGGAATCACAATGGTGAACCTTGCTGGCAACGGGATTATTACCCTAGGTCAAGGTTGCACATTGAAAGGAGAGACTTTTAGTATTTATGCTCACAACAATTTCATCAATCATGTCAATATTCATCATCACATCGAAGTCCCAGAGGTGTCCGTACTAAACAAAATCATGAAAACGTCTATACCAGAGAACTTCACTGAGGCTGAAGATCATCATCTCATTTGGAATCAATTAAGGGCTCAGATTGACCAGGTTAAGGAACAGTCGTCTACAGATCTGAGCATTCACGACATTCATCACTACACTGTGCTGTACGTCAGTGTAGCTTCGGTTATCATCATGGGTGGCGTCGTCGTGTACCTCATCAGAAGTCAACGAAGTACGAGCAGGGCACCAGCGTCGCCGGCCCCCCAGGACCAGGAGGCTCTCGAGGCGGGGCCTGTGAAGAGCGCACCGGCAGACACGGCGCCGGTGGCATCGCGTTTAGCGGAATCAGTGCAGAAGTGTAGTGAAGTGTTCACAATCAGTGGTGTAGACCGGGCTACCTCGCCCACGTTTTTACGCTCAGTGCACTTACAAGATCACGATGATTAAAAACGCGTGGTTTAGAATAATCGTTTAGTTTTATCGCATTCGTACCATTAGCTTCCTATATAATTATCATTGTACTATTCAATATTATTTTACTATATTACTTGTTTCTTGCTATCTTATCTGTCAATCAATCATATCAGTTGTCCCACTTGGGCGGGCAGGATGTACGGAACCGCACATTATTTTGCAGACTCACACCGCCGTGCATACTGTGCGCTCAGCATTTTGTAACTATAATTTAATGTAATTTGTTTAAGTACATTAATTCAATATATCAGTGTTCAACGGACATTCGCGGTGGTCGGTTTTATTTCATCATCATCCCCATAGAACCGTCCCTTCGTCATCATTAAGTGTAGGGAACCCCTACAGTGCCAAATATCCTCCAAATACGTTCAGCCGTTCTTGCTGGTTGAGTAACAAATGTCCATTTACCCATCCATACAAACTTTCGCATTTATGATAGTAGTAATCACTACTTGATTGATTCAAACTAGTTTTAAGAATTTAAATAATGCTTGAATCTTAAGAGAGCTCATGTAGTACGGGCCTTTGAAACTTAAAATATTAAATCTTAATATGACCATACATTTGCCCTTTTCTTTTTTTTTAAGGATTGGAAATCATCAAATGACTCTTTCCGCTCAGGCGGACCGGAAAGAGTGTCAGACTCTTACTGACTAAAACCCATCTGTGTTCTTCCTAATGCCCTTTGCTTTTCAGTGCCGCGGTGACTCTTTCGAATAAATGCCGCAGCAAATACATTTACCCTACATAACATATTTTGCCCTAATGACCAGTCTTTCATCTCACAGCCTTTATTATTCTAAACTCCTGCAACATATCTATAGCCAAACAGAAACAAACTCTATTTATATTACGATGGGACGCCGAGATAAGTATTTGTGTACCTTCTAAAGGAGACGGGTAGCTTTCGACACTCCTATCAACTTACGTACGTACATACAGGTTTGTCATAGATATAGTGTGATTCAAAAAGGACACGTGAAATATAAGAGTAATTTTATTATAAGTCGCACTCTGTTTGTCCTGTTATTTTGTACATTGAGCGTACATTTGTGTTCGTCTAAGTATGTATAATATACATTATACATTCAGTGGGTAGGTATTTTATTGCAAACTTATATACTTAACGGTTCATTACATTTCTTACATTAGAATTAAATGTTGCAGGAATGTTTTTTGTAATGGAAAATAGCAAAGGAATTATAATGATATTAATTGAACCTCAATGAACAAACAACCTCAGCTAAATTAGTTAACAGGTATTATAGATTATACGGTAGTAACCTAACGTTCTCGATAAGTTCAAAGGTGAACATTTCAAATGTTTTCAGACTAAACTTCTATCAACGAGTTTTGTATTCATTCTAATTGAAGGATTCTACACGATCTATTCACTAAAACTAGCTACCTATCTTTCTGGTTGCTAATTAAAACATGATGAATATGTGGTAGTGCCAAACTGAAATAAAGGAGCGATTTCAAAGCCAGAAACACACTTGTCACACACCGCGTGAATTTCGCGATCTTATCTGACGTCGAGAACTCGAGACGTGGTCGCTGACTGAATATCGCGTTTAAGATGGCTGTGTTCACACGCTCGGTGCTACGCGTAGTGTGTTACTAATGTGTTCTTGGCACAATTTTCAACGCCATAATATTCCTCACTTTCTTCATTACATGTTACAAACAAACGCGTGGGTAATTGTGCGTAGGCAGCTAATTTACGTAGGGTAGCATTATTAAGACATAATTCATCCGCGAACGTTATTATGAATTTAGCCACCTTATTTTCAAGTTAATTAAAGAGTAACAAGTGTAAGTTTTGTTACTTACACTTACATTGTTCCATTAGCAATGGAACGCTCTGAATTCGGTTTTGCTTTGCTCTTTAATAAACTTGAGTGTTGAAACGAAACAATTTGTTAATGAATGGATTTGATTTAACACTTCATTATAAAATACGTTTCCCAAAAATGTGAATTGTATTGAATTCGTTTAGAAGCGAGTAAATTAAATCTGCTACTATAAGCCCAGTACCACACGCCACAGCAAACCAGAATTAATGTTTCAAATGTTGTAATTAAGTCTGAGCTCTAATCCCAGGTTGCAGCGTGTAGAATAATAGTACAATAATTAACACAGAGGATGCAAGTAATAGTTGCGGCTGTAAGCGATCGCGACATAGAATTGTACTATTATATCAGTTCAAACAGCGTAGCAGCTACGGTATAAATTGTTGCACAGAACTATGAGAATTTGAATAAAATCGATTACTTTATCAAGTAAAATTATACTGTCAATTTTTGTTAACAATTTGACAATACGTTGTTAATCATGTATAACTCACACTCACACAAACTTTTCGTACGGGCGGACCATGCTTTGAATTAGGAAATAGGATACTTTTGTCTTGGGAGTACGTTTCCTTGGGATAATATAAGACCACTAGTTGACCCGCGCAACTTCGTCTGCGTCACAATTTTTGTTACTGCTCCGCTCCTATTGGTCTTATATTATTATATAGCCTATAGCCTTCCTCGATAAATGGGCTATCTAACACTGAAAGAATTTTTCAAATCGGACCAGTAGTTCCTGAGATTAGCGCGTTCAAGTAAACAAACAAACTCTTCAGCTTTATATATTAGTATAGATAACGCGGACGAAGCTGCTGCCAGAAGCTAGTACAAAATGATACTAACGGTTGTTTAGCCTAACCTACATATGTTTTGTTTACCTAATCCCAAGTAGGAAATTGCTGCCTAATGTTGCCAGTATATCATGAGTTGCTACAAATGTGGCGGTAAAAATGCAGGCCAGTTTCAACACTCTTGTCCCACGAATTTCAGTATAAAATATTATTTTACTACTAAATGTCTAGTGTAGAGTGGCCGCTGCAAGCATGAACTGTCAACACAAGTTTGCACATAAATCTACCCAGTAGTTGAACTTTGTTTAATGGTAAAACTGTCACAAGTCGCGATGGATATCGTTCTTTAAAGGAAATGTGATGAAAATATTGATCAGGAAAATTCTCGTTATGGAAAAGATAGCTTCAAACTGTACGTACAGATAACAGCACATCACGCTACAACTATCTATCAAACTTTAATAGATTTTCAATTTTATCGCAAAATCATTAGGTTCAAGGTTGATTAGGATAATTTAGCAGTTTCGGGTCGGGTAGTCTGTATTCTGTAATACTCGTAGGTCGGTTCAGCTTGAAGAAGGTACTACTAAGTACCCACTAGCGAGAACTACTGTACAGTAAGTACTAGTTACTAAACGTGCTATTGAAAAATTGACTTCAGTTTAGTAGTTTTTACCAACAGCAGCGGAAAATGTTTCTACCTTTATAACTTGTCTAATTTATACTCTGAAGCAGCTAAAATTTAAATCGTAGCATGCAACGCTTTGCACGGCCCAGTTGATAAACCCATAGAGATGCACCCGAGCGTGACTATAAGATAATGCGATTTGGAATAAAATAACATGTTACTGTGTGATTCCTACGTAGGTATTTGAATATTATTTATTATTATTATTATTATATACTTTATTGTACACCTCATAACAAGCACAGGAAAATCGCTAATTAATATCGCTTATTAGTAATATATTGGTTGCTAAGTACTAGCAACCAATGGATTCAAGTAACTACTTACTGTTCGCTCATAAATCTTTCCGTGAGTGTCGCAAAACACGTTGAAACTCAATATTTTTCCAAGAGAATCATCTTTTTATGCCGATATACAACGACTTATTTATTGTTTCTTCGTGTAAAAAGAGGATAATAAATACAATCAGGCTAATTTTCCGAATATTTCACGTACCACAAACAACCTGGTAATGCTCCGAAGAAAAAAGAAAACTATTTCAGGAACGTTTTCCCCAGTAATGTGCAGAAAGCTCTAGTTGCGGTGCTCTATAGATGCACCGCACAATGTAAACATGTAAACCAACAATGTCACCAAGAATGCTCAAGACTGAACAAAGTGGAAGAGATTGTGTTCAAAAGCTAACATTTCCTGTAAGTCGGGCTAACTCTAAGGAGGCTACGGTAAATAACACCGCAGTTGTATTTTTAGACAAATGTTAGCAGTAAAGTCAAGTGTAATGAAATTATTTTGTTGGAAGCACTTTGTAGCACAGTATACTACTTTTTAGCATAAATAAAATTACATTGCTGTCCTCAATTTATTGTCTTCCTTCTCATTGAGCAGGAAAGTTAACTAAGAGCTGATTTTTCCTTAGTCTGATATTTTTTAACTGAAGAATAAATATGGCTTCCCTACACATTTTCTATATAAAAGTTGTCAAACAGCCATGTTTATTCCTTACATGACTATTGCAAAATTGGCCATAGGAAAAATACATCACATTGCTGTACTGACTTAATTCTCTTTCATATCAATAAGCACAAAAGTTGCTAAAGCAGAAGTAATCTCTTAAACCTAGAAGATTAGCCAGCCAAGTTTCCAAAAAATCGTCAGAAACAGCCAATTTCGAACCTGAAAGTAAACCAATTCATACTAATCTGGGTTAACATGAGAAAACATCGCCATAACAGTTCGTTCACTCTAGTTATCTTCACCTATATATCTCTAGCGAGTTATTTCGGATCGGAGCGAGCGTTGGGTTAATTTGGACGAGCGTCATCGTCGTAATCCACTTAACTACACTACCGAACACTGACTGACTTTATTCCGCATTCACACCAATGGTGTATGAATAAGAATTCCACAAATCCTGTGCGTATTCCATTGTTCTAGTGCTGGAGGCTTGAGTATTCCGACATGTAACTGTGTGTTGTTGGTTTTAATTTAATTTGTGAATTTTACTTTATATGTCTCTTATTTAATTAAATGATTTTAACTACATATTTTATTAAATTGTCTGACATTATTTTTATATTATTATTTCTGTTTTTTTTTGTCTGATTTAATGTTTATTTTTATTTTTACTGTGCAATGGGTTTATATTACCTAAATAAATGAATTTATTTATTTATGTTATTGTAATCCATACCATACTTAAAAGCGAAAGCAATTTTGTCTATCCGTCTGTCTATTTGTAACCCTTTCACGCCTTAATAGCTGAACGGATTTAGGTGAAACTTGGCACACAGGTTGACCATGACTTTGGGATGTTTTCGACTTCCATGCGAGCGAAACTGATAGCAAAAGCTAGTCAACAATAAAAAAAACAGTACTTAACCGCATCTTTTTGTTTTAAAAGCTTTTCTTCCACGTTCTGTTGACGCTTTACCTATGTACTGTGTTACGTTACATGTTAGCAACGCGATTGCAGCGCAGGTTCAATCCATTACAGTTTCTTCAAGGGCAGTGAATTGAACGCGACAGCAATGTTATTAAACCGTGTCTTGATAGTGATGGGAAGCATGTTTAAGTGACAGATTACCATTAAAACGATATGGATGAAGTCAATTTGTGTCGGAGGCTGTCGCTGTAGTGAACGGGGCCTTTGAGAGAGGACGTGTATGCATGCGGATCTACATAATCCTTACTCAATGGCTTGTGGTTGAACCGCGGCAGGGAATATTACATAGCCAGGAAACTCAGTTATAAGTAGGTATTCGTTATCAGTGTAAGCCCTGATATTAAAGTTAGGGATAAAATAAAATGAATGTTTGATATACATAGGTATTTTATTGTATTGATCCCTCCTAAAAGAATGTCAAAATACGTTAAATAAATAAGTTGAACGTCAAATATTTGTTTTTTTTTTACGTACTATAGCACCCTGGGAGTTCGTTCCGCCCGTGGTACTACTAAGGATTGATTTAAATAAAAGACAAGTTATGATTTTAAGAATACTTATTTAGGGTATCTGCCTTATCTAAGAGCTAATATGTGACTGACTTATCAAATCAAAGCATACTTTTTGATTCGTAATTCAAATGCTTTTTATTTCTGTCGGACGCTTCCAAAGTTCCATCGAATAACTTGTCTGCCAGTCACCTGCAGCCAAGGAGTTCACAGTATCTATGTACTGTGAACTTCTAATAACAAAAAAAAATTACTCATTTTTTCAAAATAATTATGTCTTCTGACCATTAGATAACACAACAAGCAACAAACGCGTCATGTTCCATGCAACTTCTTGTTTCCTATCAGTTAGTACCTACAGCGCATCATGTTTCCATTTGACGATTAATCTTGCTATTCAGTGTGTTAAACGCCTTTGATATGTCAAGTCTGTCACCCGATTTGACTTCTTGCGCTTAATAACAGCATCTTGTATTGAAAACATGTGGTTACAAATAATTTTGAGTTCCCATTGCCAATTTTCAGTGGCGGACGTTTATTCATCATACTTTGATAACCAAAGCCACCTAGAGCACAATTTTTGGTCAACAAAACCGTATTTTTAAATTATAAGTCCCTGTGTTTGAAATGGAAGCACTTACATGCTGAAAATAAAAGTTTCATTAAAAATAAAAAAAAACATCGATAAGCACAGGCATTTTCCATGAAGCAAAAACAGTAACCGACTTCCACTATCCAGTTCACTTAAAAATCCGTCGCCAGTAATCCACTAATAAATGTTGCCTATGGGAAAATGTTGCGACAACGACGTAAATGCAATTACTGCCACTTGTTGCCGCGCTTCGTGGCTCAAATTGCGTTTTATTCTCGCTGCGATGGAGTTAAGGGTTAAAACAATTTCAGGAACAATGTTTCAAAGCGACACGCAGTCATGAAGATTGACAGTATCAATCAAAAGAATTGCCTTTATCGTTGAATTCTGGATTGAGTTTTTGATTGCGGCGGGGCAGGCGCGTACCGGAGATTTTTACCAATTTTTATAAGCTGGGTCAATTTTTTGTATGTTAGGACTGAAGTGTAAATGGAATTTTAGGGTAGGTATTGGCTTTGTATGGCACTGATTGGGTTGCTTTTCTCCATGTCGACGTTTAATTGCTAAAAATAATAAATTAAAGTTAATTCCAGGAGTTTTCCAAGCAATAGTCGTGCAGGTAAAGTAAACAAGAAATTTCCGTCTTTCCTCAAATATTTTACGGTACCTACACGAAGAATCAGTTGACATTATCTTTGCCCCAAATCTTAACTGAACTCTAAACAAAATTTTCCAAAAGTTATCGATGAGACCATGACTTTAACGAAAGTAGATTGACACAAAACCAACAAAGCTTTCAAATCCGATACTTTGACAAATACTTCAGTTCTCACGACCGCCTTCAGCCATTTATTTTACTTTCCGTTACGTTTTGAATTACAAAAGAAAATCTCCAATAGATTGTTTACTGTGTTTACAGAAATAGCCTTGATACAAACATCGCCGGCTCGATATGTTTAGAGAACAGATATTACTTCTGAGCTTTCATCAACATCTCGTATGTTGCTTTATGAAAGGGTTACTTACCTACTTGGGGATTATTAGATATGATGGGTACAGGCTGACTAGCTAAACAAGGGTCATATTGAAGGATTTATCAGTATTCGATTTTTATTCCGTATTTTATTACCATTCATATACGTATTTTATTCAGTAAACTGATCAAATACTAAGATATTCGATCTATTTACTAAATAAAATCCACTGCCACAAACTCAAACTCAAAGCATATATTTCAAATAAACCATTTACAGGCACTTTTGAATTGTCAAGGTCGGTCAACCAAAGACATGACACGACTTGCACGTTCGAAAGCGTAGATCTCTATGGAGAAGAACGTGCAAGAAACTCCACAGACACTCTTTTAAATCATGTGAAGTATTTAAAATTATCTTTGATTGCTTCTATATGTGAGGACAATGCAAAGAACAAAAAAGTATATAAACAATCCAAAACGTACAGATTAAAATAAGCCAGTGGCAGGTAAGAGATGACCAGTCTCAACTGACGGTGCCCGTTCACGAACATGACGCGTGTATCAACACCATCTAGCTCAACCATTTTAAAGGGAACCAAATGATCCAACACACGCGCCACCAGCATGCTTGAGAGCATGACAAGCTCTCAACTGCCACGTTCGTCCATGTCAAACAAGTTTAATAAAAAAAAACTAAAACTAATTACATATGTAATAGTGGCTCCATAGTGCTCACATTTATAAAATTTGAAAATATGCTTCTACATTATACAAAATTATGGTTTTCAATGACCAAGTAACTAAGAAAAGAGAAAAAAAGAAAGCTGCTTTAAATTATAATATAGAAGAACAAAAAAAGGGTAAGCATTTCTTCCAATTATAAAAAAAAAACTAGTGGATCCATGCGGCTGGGGCTGTGGAGCAGGACCGGCATTTAGTCGAGCATTTTTATCAAGGTTATTATCTTCCAATTTATAATATGCTTGTCTACATAGTCTGCGTTTTATGCATGTTTTTCTCTCATTCAGTTCGAGAATATCTATATAAGTAGAGATAATAAGTGGTATTTTATTATAAAACTAGTTGACCAACTTCATCTGCTCCGCTCCTGTTGGTCTTAGCGTGATGATATATAGCTTATAGCCTTCCTCGATAAATGTGCTATCTAACACTGAAAGAATTTTTCAAATCGGACCAGTAGTTCCTGAGATTAGCGCGATCAAGCAAACAAACAAACTCTTCAACTTAAATATTAGTATAGAATTAACACAGTACCCCATAAAAGAAGTGTGTACTTTAGCTACTCTGAATCGGGGTTTATCTATCACATTGGCCCCATGATGGACGCCAGTGTCAGTATGGCGCCCATTGTGAGCCAGTGTGATATGGCATGCATGGTGCTACATGGGAAAGTGAACTCTCGAGTTTGTAGGTAGAGAAGTACATTATACTTATCACAAGATATAACAAATACCCAATTAAATTACTGACACACTGGTCCCACACTGTTCACCAGGGTGCCAATATGACACCCAATTAAACCTGGGTCAGTGTACTACCGTCATGATTTTAGTCGACCCACGCAATTTTAAAGTATGAAGGCAAACAGATTATTCCTGTTTGAATAAAAAGTCATTTACCATCATTTTTGAATGGTTTCTCGTGCATTTTACCTACAAGAACTTTTTTTACCGTTAAACAGTAATTATTACGGTGTATTTTACGTCCCTCGTTTAATCAGTCATACTGTTTGGATACTTAGTTAAGTCTAAATTGCCTAGCTTGCGGTTGTCGACATTTAATTACTTCTATCATTAATCTACCCAACATTGGCTGCTACTGGAAATTACAGACCCCCAAGGGGGCCGCCCGTAATTTCCATTTTATTGTGAAGCTTTAAAATTAATTAAAACAGATGTGTTATAACAGTTAAAACTGTTTTGTATTCAATAGGTAATTATGCTTTTACTAAGCCGTTAAGATTTCAGATGTTCGCGAAATGAAATCGCACTTTGTAAAAAAGTACATTTTTGTTGTTGTTCCCCGAACTTACTTTTTAGTGGCAAAAACTATTTTTGAAGTGAAAACTTCTTTAGCGGCGTTGAGCACTTTTTCTGTAATGGGTATAAAATCTTAAACTCGCGTCAGGGTCACGTGACCTAATCGCAAAAAGCGTAAGACGGCTCGCGTCAGGGTCACGTGATGCGAAAAAGCGTAAGATCGAGGGGAAGGGAGAGGAACTAGTATCTCCCACTCTTTCTACCGTACCTGCTCCGCTTAGGCGGCACAGGGCGCTTGCGCGAATGTCCGTCTGTGTTTATGTACAGCGTGCCACGCGTATCCAAGGATACGAAATTACGGAATTACAAAATTATGGATGAAAGTTGATTTTTCTAAGAGATAAAAATTAATGTAATATATAAATAAATAACGATATAATATTATGAATAATAACATGTAAATTGTCATATTTGTGTACGATAGCGCAATAAATAAACATTGTATTCTACCTCATAAATGATAGTATTTTTGTACTTATAATTAAACACAACGTTATTTTTTGTTGTTTTTATGGTTCGTTTTGTTTATGTCAGGAACTGTGTCAAGATTGACATCTGTCACTGACAGTCGCTGTCGCGGCCACACGTCAGTGTCTTTTTGTTTATTTTGTTGTCGGTGGTTTGTCTATGATGTGACCGCGACAGTAAGGATGTATTATTTACATGTTTTCACTTCTGCCGGCACTCCCGGAGTGCTACCGGTGTTTTTTATTTTTTTTATTTGTGATGGGTTTGCTCTTGACTCTAGTCTAGGTCAGAGATAATTTAATACATATTCAATCGTATGAAAGCCAGTGGTGATACAGCAAAGCAGTGAGTGTTTTAAAAACGTCTGCTTTTTACTAACTTGAGATACTTAGTAAATTAAACAGGCAGGTGTGTCTTTGTCAGTCTGATGTGCCAATTGTCTCGTGATTTATCTATTAAGTTAAATCCGCAAGCAGTGTTGAGTATTTTCAGAAATTACGTAGCTCCAAAAACTTACCACAAGTCACATAATCACGTGTTTTGCCGTGCTAGGGCCAGTGCCTGCCGGGGTTGCGGAATCTGTTTGAAGTCACCGCGGCCCTGGAACACAAAGGGCATTTGAAGGAACACGGATGGGTTTTAGTCAATGAGAGTCTGACACTCCCTTCTGCTTCACCCAGAGTGGGAGGAGTCATTTGATGATTCCCCATCCATAAAAAAGGTACGTTGGACCGGAATCGAAATGATTGACTGGGGAGAGATAAATAAAACACTGGGAATTTTTATTTACAAAAGTTCTATACAAAATAGCAGGAGTTGTCAAAACTCGCTACCTACCTCCAGAAGAATAAAAACAAACGACAGACGACCTCCGTGAGCTTCAAACAAAAACCTAATAAAACCTCTGCTGAGCTTGACATAGCTAACGAGTTTGTGCAGTTTCTTGAAATGTACTGTACAAACTCTGTCAACTGTAATACAGCAGAATGGAACCGACTTAAATGTTTAATAAGATGTCTTGATAATTGAAGAAACTTTGTAAGCTTGGATTGTGGTTTCTTATTAGAATTAAGTGTTTCTTGCTGGGGGCTTGATAAATTTTAAATATAGCTACTTGCAAAATCTCAAGTCAGACTGAGCTTTGAATAATTTCAACGCATTAATTTGCAAAATTGGGCGAGATTGTGACGAAAGAAAATGTCTTGTTGTGACAATGCTAAATCATGTTTAGTTCAGCTTACTTTCCACGTTTCCTTGGCATATTATTATAAAATACTTTTTTTTGTTTCAGGTAAGACATTGGATTGAATTGACTCAAAATAAGTACAGTAAGTGAAAACTACTAAAATCTTAATCAAAACATTAATTGTATGACGACCAAAGTGCTGAAAAAGAAAACCACACGAAGTAGCGTAAAAATAGAGGGAAAAGAAGAATTTTTAAATGCTCGAAACATGAATAAAACATCCTCATCGCAAATGCATTGAGTATTATTCAATCTGGATCCTTTCACGACTATCACAATAACGCATAGAACTGTAAATAACGTAAGAGCACTCAAAGTGAGAATTTGAAACGAAATTGTTTTTTTAAAGCCTTGATTACTATCCACTTTATACGAGTATCAAATGTGGAATGATCTTCATGTCATATAGTTTCTGTCTATGAACGTAAAACTAGTTTGTAATTACATTATTTATTTTTAAATCCAGGCGAATAAAGCATACAAATCGTTGATGCGAAGCCAGGGAACATATTTCAGCTAATCATATGAAGTGGTATGAGATTTGACGAGAGATTAAATTGAATTAGACTTTCAGAGATTGGATAACAGAAATTGCTGAAGAGTGGTTTGAGGGTGTTTCGATATGAAACAAAAGTGTTCTATTTAATGTTATTCGTTGTCGTTTGGTTGAAGACGAAATCATCATTATTGCGTCATTAATTTTTGGTGCTAAAATATTACAACATGATGTGAACTTGTGGTTTCGGCTGCTTACGAAAATACAGTAGAGCCACACATTCACAATATTTTCCTACGACGTCGCTAGTGTTGGCTTGAATATCGCGGAACATTTTCGTAATATTTTGGATGTGGCAAAAATTTTGTGCGGCATTACATTCGATACGAGTAGCGGTACAATTTTTACGCCCGTGAAAACACAGCTTTACCTGTAGCACTCGGTATTTCGTTACGTCAAAACATTGGTAATGTCGAACAAGTTGGAATTTCGTTTGATATAGGTAACTAAATTGTGGAACGAGTGACATCTCGATACACGAGCTAATTACTGTGAGGAAACGGCTCAACAAGCGTCGGATCGATCATAGACGTCTGAAGTGCTAATGCCGTAAACCAATCGTACCACTGGATATGTGATTTTGGCGAAAATAGATTAAATTGAAATCTTGAATTAGAACAGAGGGAATAGCATGCCTTACGACTGTAAGATGAAGAAGCAAGAGGAGTTTTCGTTAAATATTTTACTCGGTCTGTCAAAGGAATAAGTTGTTTAGGTTGCTTGTAAGAATTGTATTGTTAAAAGACGTCTTAAACCAAGCTTAGGTATTTTGAGCAAACCCACTGAGCAACCTTCATAGTTGTGTTAATTTTGGAAGTAAAATCATGCGGTTAAAAAACTCATCATCATCACCATCATTTCAGCCAAAAGGTATCCACTGTTGATACTTGGGACAGGCCTATCTCCAGCATAGGCCGCCCCAAGGTGACGCCAGATCGACCAGTTCTGTGCGTTTCGTAAACAAAACATTAAGATATAGGTAATACAGTGCGTAGAAAACGACAACGTGTGACGTTACTATGATGGTACAAATTTTACCAGCGACGTGATGTCACGCGTGTTTTCAACGCACTGTATTGTCGTCTTCATTTTTAGTTTACATGAAAAAAAAAAATACGTGCCCAATATTTGACAAATTAGTTTTTTCCAGTAAAACACCCTATTACAGCGGTGTTCACCAGATCATTAGTTTACCTTGCCTTCCAACGCTGTATCATCGGGTCGGTATTCGACTTGGCTGAGCAGCGGTCGGGAAGCTGCGCGGTATCTTTTCATCAACAAGACGAAAATGCGACCAGTGCATGCTGCCAGTAACGACATAAGCAAAAGATTATACTCACAATAAGTACCTAGTCCACATGCATAACTTAAAAAACACAAGAACATCTATTTCATTAGGTATTAGCAGTAGAAACATTCATAATACGAATACCTTCCGAAGCTTCTATTATTACCTCATTTTCCATTGTTAAACTAATGCTCACATTTATCACTTGTGTCCTTTTGTCACTGACGTCCGGTCAGCGCACGATCATAATGCCGGTTACAATAGAATCAATTCTGTTTTGGTCACATTTAATGGCGATTCTATGTCTGACGGCCTAACATGAACTGGGAGGTCTTTATTTAGTTTTAGAATTATAAGGCTGTGTACCTACACGCTGCCTACGATATTTTATAGCTGGTTCGTGATGAATGTTGCTGAAATGATCTAAACTGCAGTCTCCCACTGTTCATAGGGTCTTAAAATTCTGTAGGTATGTTTGGATGTTCATTCGTTTCATTTCTTCTTCGTCGTTCCCTCACTGGCTAAGGATCGCGACCGTAAACGACGCGTCTCCCAAGTTTTGCGGTATTCTGTAATGTGGACCGCTCGGTACATGCTGCCTCCAACAGCCTTCTTTATTGCATCAAGCATGCCATCTTATCGGTGGTCTGCCTTGAGCGCGTGTTTTCAGGCATTTGTTCTTTGTTAATCAGTTAAACCTCAAGGGCTAAACGGATTTGGTCTAAACGTTACACATAGCTAGGCCATGACTTAGATTAGGACATAGGGCGCTTTTTATCCCGGTAGTAACTTTCAATGGGAAAATACCCAGTTTCATGCGAGCAGAGCTGCTGAGTAAAACCTTCCGTGAAATACTGTCCGATTCAAACATTCGTGTAAAATAACGCCCCGTGTACACGAAGCCTCAGAAATCAGAATGTAAGACTTTAACGGGTAAGAATCGATAAAGTCATATGGATAATGGTTTTGAATGGGCGTATTGACAATAGGTATTTAGTTGTCATTACTGTATGCGTGTAGGTACCTACGTCATGGTGCATAGATGTTATTGACTTTGTTGGCCTGTGGTGTGCATTGGTTGAGACTGAAGAATGGGAGGTCGTGTGGTTGTGTGCTAGTTAGAATATGAGTATTACAATCATTACAATAGTATATTTAAGCTTACCTATACCTAATGTAAGTCCTTTTAAAGAAAAATTCTTTCACTTCAATCGACTCAGTCTTCATAATAACAATAAATAACAAGTTATTGTACTTAAACGTAACTCAAATAGACTCGAACGAATTCATAATAAAACAAACTATAAACACTTAAAATGAAAATCCTAACTAAAATAAGCTTGCATCGCTTTCGACTGAAAGTGAGCCCAAAAGACTGGCGGCATTGTTACGTTGAAAAACAAATCAAATGAGTCGAGTAGAAGAAATGACTTAGAATATAGGATAGTCTCCCGTCAATTCGAACGTGGGAAATTAGCTATGGGAAAGAATGTGGCAGACACTAACATAATTCGATTCTTGAAACTAATTGTTACTTAAAAAACCAAAAACAGTTGTAAAGGAGATTATAGGAAACTATTAAAAATATGTAAAATTCTACCAATCAGTTACAAACATAAATATCTTCTAGCGGTTAACCACCATGGTACCCAATAGCATAACTTAAGTCATGTAATCAACACCATAATACACGATCTATGACTGCTGGCAGATTCAGTGTCCCCAGAGTCACCAATTCCCTTGGTGACAAAACTGTAAAACAACGAATACCATACCTACTGAACAGTCTGCCGGCAGACATAAGGAGTGAAAATAATAAAAATTGTTTTAAAAATGAAATTGTGGTCAAACCTAACCTAACAAAACATTTAAAAAAAGCTTGTATTTACCTAATAATATGTAAGATCGCATAAATAAATATATTCATTTATTAATATTAGAATAAAACTGAACAGAATACTATGATTGAATAAGATAGAATACTAAATATATACACTTAAAATAAAATATCCTAACTAAGATAAGGCGTCAAAAAATTCGTCCGCATCACTGTCCACCGGAAGTGAGCCCAAAAGACTGGCGGCATTGCCACGTTGTATGGCAATGCTTATCCTCTGTCCGAGGTAAAAGCCAGCCCTTGGGTCACGCGAAGTGTCAACTAAGCGTTTAGATAGATCTTTAAATAAGGCATGAGCACTCGGACCCCACGGTCCAAGAGTTTCAACCCCAAACGGCTCAAAAATATAATTGCCAACAAGATTATTATATTTCCGCCGCTTGAGGTTCTCAGCAGCCGCAGCGGCAGTACCAGCACAGCACGACGAGCTAGGAAGATGGGATGGCGCAAGAGTATCGACACAAGTAGCGTCCCACACTAAAGGCCTACCCATCTTCCATGGAAACAAAGACATACCGTCCGGTCGCTTGCCGTCGTCGCGTGCCAGGCCATTGGGTTCTAGTACGGCTGGAACGCCGACGGCGACAAGAGCGCGTCGGATAATGTCGTTGATGTTTTAAAAATAAATTAAGAAGAAATTATTTAGAAACGTGTTAAAGTGCTACAATGTGTTGTTAATGTTAGCAAAATGTGAAAAAAAAATACAAATATATCTAAACGAAATAATCTGGTGGCTGGTTTCTGAGCCACATGAGTTAGTTTATTGAAGTCACTGGTTTATAATATAGTGTCATTCAATAGTTTTGCGAACATAGAGAACATTTCACGGCCAGGCCATACTTTTATACCGTGATATAGAGTAGATAGAGGCATTCTAGAGTGGCTTCTATAGGCTTTGGCTCGACTAGAGATTTCATAACTTTTTGACAGCGAATGCGTTATGAGCCTGTGAGTCTAGGCAAACAATTTATCAACACTAATTTTATAAAGAGGAAAGATTTGTTTGTTTGTTTGAAATGAATAAGCTCCGAAACTACTGGACCGATTTGAAAAATTCTTTCACCATTAGAATCCTACATTATACCTGATGAACATAAGCTATAGAATATTTTCAAAAAAGTTAGGGATCCGCATGAAAACTTCGATAATGTAAACGAAGGTGTGAAAAAAAAAACAAAAAAAGATGCTTACATCGCGTACGCTGCGGAAACTATTGACAATAGAGCAAAGTGATGTACTACAGTTTTATAGAGGACAACAATATCTACAGAAACGTCCGCAAGGGTATATATCTAACTATTATGGTTAAGTCACAATGAACGCTTTTTGTTCAAATTCTTCAATCAAAACCCGGGTTAAATGGAATAGTGGTGATTTTAGTATCATAATATTAATCCTTATCTCTTTAAATTGTTTAATAATTAAGGTTGGTTATGTACATGTAAATTACACTTTAAATTATTCATATTGTACTTTTCGTTTAAAAGTTACGACGAGTATAAAAATACTCTAAGTAAAATAATGTTGCATTTTGAGCGAACTGCTCCACGTTTAGTTTATAAATAAGTAAGCGAGGTGAAGTTTGTGGAGTACCAACAAAATTCGAGCGAACGAAGTCGCGGGCGAAGTGCTAGTATGAAATAATTGTGGTTGGATAGTCTTGACTTCATTGAACTGACACCTAAATCAAATTGACAAAGAGTTTCAGTACCTCTATTCACAAATCTAACGATTGCTATTAGTACGGTATAATGAAAACCCGGAAAGGTGACGTTTCCGTTTCGAAAAAAGCGACGGAACGGAAGCCCAGTAATGGATTTATTACGAGAAAAAGAAAGATTATCTATCGGTCACATCGATTGAATTCTTTGAGGATATCGGATCAAACGTGGTTTCACTGTGAATGTATATGAGCGATTCCCCTATTAAATTACGCGTGTTTGTGGTTCGTATCGCCCTCTCTTTGATTATATCAACAGGGTGTAATAGAAGTGCCTGCTCATATTTAAGGTTGATTTTCTTTAAATACTTGTGTCAAAATAACCCGACCGCTAAAAACTACTAAAAAGTTCCAAACAAATTACTTTTCAAGCAGTATGAGATGGAGATGGAGAAACCTCCATAGCTGGAACTCATGCTTAGGTCCCGACACTTTAGCACCTAATTACCTCTGTTAGTGGGACGAAACAGACCTCTATATTTGGGATTAGTTCTTTCAATTTTATCGTCATAATTACCTCTATTATTGAGACAGCGAGTGTATTTTACCTCTTTTATTGAGATTATATTTTAGGGATTAGTTCTTTCGATTTTATTCGTCATAATAACCTCTTTAATTGAGACAGCGAGTATATTTTACCTCTTCAACTGAGGCTATATTTTGTGTACCGTTTTGTTTACTAATTCTTATTCTACCCGCAAATTCCGCACTTGGCTAATTGTGTAAAAGTGACCTCCAATTTTAGTTTAAGGTGCTATCGTCCGTATTTTTATTTGAAAATGCCGAAGTGAAGCGAAGGCTTACGTCTTTATCAGTACGTTAAAAACTAAAGTTAATATCCGTTTATGAAAGTGGAAAGATGTGCGATGAAGTCTGTGTCGAATTTAATGTACCAAAATCAAAAACGTTATTTTTTTTATAAAAAACGTGCTTAATTATTTTTGTTTAATAACTTTTTGATTGTTAATAAAAATACAACTCATGTATAATGTTTATAAAATACGTTATGTTATTTAATAATTGCACCCCTATAACTGAAATAACTTCTATTCTCACCTATATTAATGGAACCCTCTGTAAATGAGACAGATATTTATTTATAATTGGATATCTGAGACACTGGGTAGGTGGAATACCTCTTTAAGTGAGACAAATTAGCTGGTCCCTTAAGGTCCCAGTTATCCAGGTTTCACTGTATTAGTTAAATTGTACAAGCATCCAGCTTGATGTCCTTCAGTCAATTGAGAAACGAGCCAAGAGGATCATCGGCGATGATAGGCTTGTCTTGTCAGTCTTGAGCATCGACGACGAGTTGCTAGCTTGTCGGTTTTCTACCGGTTGCATTTTGAGGAATGTGCGACGGAATTGCATAATTTGATTCCGCCAAGCCCGTTCCATCATCGGACCACAAGACGAACGGCGATGCGCCACCGGTACATGGTGGACATCCCACCCACGCGTACAAAACGTTTTGGGAACACATTCATAGTGCGTGCAGCTAAGGAGTGGAATTCCCTGCCGGAGTCTGTGTTTCCTGATAGCTATAATCTGGGAGTATTTAAGTCAAGAGTGAATAGGTTACTTCTAGGCAAGCGTGCTCCATCTTCGACCACATCATCGCTTACCATCAGGTGAGATAGTGGTCAAACGCGAGCCTACAAATAGTAAAAAAAAAGCATCATTGCCGCCACAAGAACCACTGACGCAGTGACGTTCAATATCGAGGGTCACCAGTTTAGAGGGATAAGGTATAGAGAGTAAAGTCCCGCAAACCCCCATTGAAAAGGGAGGATCTTTCGACCAGGCGGATGTTGTGCCTGGCGGGCTACTGCCTGATAGTTGATATTCGGGCGGATGTATATGTTCAAATCGCATAGTAAACTCAGCTTGCGCGATGCAGGATTTCGCTGCTAGTTGGATAGATGGCGCCATGTTTTTTATAGTATTTTTTTGTGCAATTGTTTGTTTACTGATATCGGATTTAAATCATCACCCGCACCCTTCTGAAACACTGTATAAGATACTGTCTATAGATAATCCTGTGTCGTAGAATGAACACATTTTGTCCACAGCTTGTGCAGTTGTGGTAGCTCATAAAACTTTCCCGAAGACGTTTACGTAAGTTCGGATAAATTTTGATAAAATGATGGAAGTTAAGCTAGAATCATGAATGACTGACGTTTACTACTGAGCTGCTTAGTGCAAAGCTGTAATCTTATGAAGTATATTTATAATGCATATAGTAGTAGTATCCGTAGTATAAAATACATAAACTTTAGTCGTGGAGTTGCGGAAACCAGCCCGATTTAGGTATACTTAGATAAGTAAGAACATCATTACGTTTTAAATATATATTCAAGCATGGCTCATAATTTGTATCCTTCAGTTTTTTTTTTTGCAAATAATTGAGAACAACATTAAGCCATGTGGTACTCATCGATGATTTTACAATTTTTTCGTCTTAGAAATATGTGAAAACTGCTTTAATAAATCATTTAAAAATCAATCCTAAGTTTTCCACAGAACAAAATTAATACGTCACGTTTTGATTGAGTGCCCCCCAATCATTTTGTCTGGGGTAGTTAAATATCAATCATTATACCCTATTAAAAGTAATTGAACGAGTTATGTACTAAAATAAATACCTACAGCCTTGTATACGATTCGAATACGATGGCTATCTTGTCTTTCTCTCTGTTTCTATGTAATAGATCTGACATAATGATATTTTATGAATATGTCTAACTATTTAGATCGTGTCTTAAATTTATTCCTTTTCCGCCGTACTTTGAAACTGCGGGACAGCTTTTCAGTAAAACAAAAGTTTATCCCTTCATCTTTGTCTTGGTCGGCCATGATGTCACCTAGTTTTTAATAGGGGCAAATTAGTTGTTCTTTTTGCCAACTGCTCATTTTTAGACAGGTTAAGCTCGGACTAGGTATGAAAATACATCATTCTTAATACATGTTAAATCAGCTCTACGTTATATATAATACCAGCTTTTGCCCGCGACTTCGTACGCGCATATCCCGTTTTGTCCCTTTCCCGTAAAAAATCGGAAAACTTAGTGCTCCCCTACGTTGTCCAAGAAACCTACATGCCGAATTTCAGCTTTCTAGGACCAGGCGTTTCGTCTGTGCGTTGTCTGTCAGTAACGGAAGAATTTTGAATACATTGATGATACTTAATATAGTCTCCATATTTGCGTTCCGTAGCTATTTAAACGACACACATCTTTGCGTTCTCATTTGGAACTCAGTTTCATATTATAATTTATGTGCTAAAGCTTTGAATTAATTATTTGGTGTCCTCAAACAATTTATTGTGGCGTAAATGAGATTTATTTGTTTATATCTTCGCATAAGGAAATGAGCTTCCAAATACTCTAGTCGTTAATGCGGGAAATTGTTTACTGCACTGAAAAGTCATGAATATACGGAAATATTAATTTTGAATTAAATTATACCATGAATTATTTTCATAACTTGGTATATACGTAAAATTTTCAAAAGGGGTGACACACATACCGCTTAGTACCCTTCAGTAAGAGCTCTATTTTTTTCTGTTAGCCAAATAAATTTATGATTCATAACTGAAACTGACGGTTATCTGAACTGTCTTGTGTTTATTTTAACTTTGAAAGCTATTTGCCTTTTAAGGGTTCCGTACCCGAAGGGTAACCAATGGAACCCTATTACTAAGCCTCCCCCATCAGTGTCATACAGTTTCACAGAGTGTGTATTTTTATTGCCGCTATAACAACAAATAATTAAAATAAAATTAAAATTAGGGGGGGTTCCCATACAACAAACGTGTTTTTTCGATTTATGGTACAGAACCCTTCGTGTGAGAGCCCGATTCGCACTTTGCTGGTTTTTTTATTGATGTTAGTTTAAAATAAAGTACTTGAAAAGCGCCACGGATCGAAAAATCTGGAAACTTCTTTTTCTAGATCGCTTTTCTTTTACTTTTATATTTCATCAAACTACGCAATATACGGTGTTGGTGAGAAAATTTAGATCTTATCCAAGTCCTAAGGTCAAAATCGAAATGTCAGACAATTTTAAACATTCCAGGATATTCAGGTTAGAGCTAAATGTCAGTCAATTTTAAACTTCAAGCGACTTTATCAGCTACGCACGTAACAGATCGTGCCTCGTAAACAACGGTTGGCAACGTGTTCGTGATCGATCTATTGATCTACGCCGCAATAATTTAGATAGCCCCTGAATGAAGTCAATGAACTACGCTGTATTGATCCGAATCGAGCAAGTATTATTTGTAGAACATTCATCTTTTTGCCGTTATTTACAATCTTCTTCATAGTTGGGAAATCACGTGGAAGGAGCTTCTATTAATCACGATAAAAATATCTTTCAACTCGTCGAGAAGCGAAGTGGGTAGTTGAAAATGCTCGAACATTTAGTTTTGTTCTCAAAGACTTCAGTAGGTACTTGTACAAACTTTTCAAACTGAACGATATAGTTTTAACGACACGTTTTTATGAAAGTTTCTAAAGTTGTTTGATATTACAAAACATTTTGTTAGCAGCGTCCAATTATTTAATGGAAGCAGTAGATGACCAGGAAATAATTGTTAGAAAGTGTTATTTTTTTAAAAGCTGCATCAAACGTGTAAACAAAAAATTGCCTAAGAGCGAGTCGGACTCGCGTGCAAAGGGTTCCGAACGAATTTTTTTTAACATGACATTATTATACTATGGACTTCTTATAAGTTTTCCTGTAATCTGCAGGTAAAGATCTATTATCTCCATTTTTTTTTCAAAATTGTAGGCTCAGTAGTTTCGGAGACAAGGAATGGTAATTTTTCGTCTAATTTCTTGAATAACTTCAAAACCATTTATGTTAAATTATGAAAAAATATATAAATAAAACCCTCACAGTAAGCCCTTTCATTTGATATGTCACACGATAGTGTTGTGTGTGTTCTTTTTTTAATTTTCTTGTTTGACCCCCAAAAGTGAACCCCATACTAAAAATTTAATGATTTACGAAACGCGTTCATGTTTGAATGACAAAAGTCCATCTGTGTACCAAATTTCAACAGAATCAGTCCAGTGCATCCGGAGATAACTGGCTGTGACAGACGGACAGACAGACAGACAGGCACCCGATTGATCCTATAAGGGTTCCGTTTTTTGTTCGGAACCCTAAAAATATTTCAAAGCTGTTAATGTTTTAAACCAACATTTATTTTGTGACGATACGGGGCGTAGGCCCCACATATGATGCAGGTATATTGTTATGTTCCGCAGCCGTGTTTGTGCATTAAACATCTTTTTAAATATTCAGTATTATGCCGCATTGTTTATTTATTTTGTATAATTTAGTCATAGTATAGTATTCTGTTTGCATTAATTTACCCTAGCTGTTGTTGCGGTTTTCCAAAACACAGTTTTGTATAATATTGTCAGTAGCACAAATTGATCACAAGATTGTAAATTTACAAGCGCAGACTGAGCCCTGAACTAGCCCAGCCTAGTTTTTCCATCATCCACCCGTTCACTTATGTGATTAGTGCATAAGCGGATTTGAGGCCACGTTGCATTTTTGGTTTATTTCGAACAAACTACAGCTTAGCACCGAAAAACTCATTAGGTGTTAGTGAAAATAGCCAAAATGAACCAACAATCATTTATGTACCAACGTAGAAAGCTAGTTTCCCATGGGATACAAAACTAATTAAGATTGGGAATTAAAGTATGGCACGTTCACGTTCAGCCAAAGCTTCCAAACAATACATTTTATACGCTTTTTCTTTGCTCAATTTTTCGTCACGTACTTAACTTTTCTTGTAAACAAGTGGTGCGTGTTCCGATTTTTCGGTTAACCCGTTTATTTATATTTGCGCGAGTGTTGTTTCACGATTACATTTGAACTCAGTGAAAAACGTTAGCAATACATTTGGGTGTCGATCCCATTTAGATCAGTCAGTAAGATGATCGCGTCTCCTCATGTTACGAAGTACGGGGCTATAGTTACGTTACGATTGTCAACAAAAAAAATAGGAACTCTTTTATTTATAAAGGATATTGCTCTGCGCCCATACATTGTTCGCCCTGGAACCAGGACCATCGGAAAATTAAGTGTTGTACTGTCGGTCATTAGGATAATCCTTTAAGATCTTATTTTTGTAGCGGACTAGCTACAGAATAGATATATTACCAAAAAGGTATCAGATTTTGAGGTTATAATCGAACCAGAACAACCAATATTAGATATAGTTTTTGAAAGCAATCAGAGTCCGTTGTAATAGCCAAGTCGTAATATTCAATATATAGTCACAAAAACACACCGATATAATAACAAAGAGCAAGTGACGCTAATGTAAATATTAGTGAGAGAGAGACACTTATCACTGTCGTCAAAAATAGGGGTGGCAAATACGATACGTTTTATCGATACTTATTTCCTAAGATTTACCATGGCCATACGTTACAAACTGTATTACATCAACTTTTATCATACGAGAATAATGAATTATCATTACAAGTACGTATGACAATATCCTTCTTTATTACTTATAAATAAGACTCTTCTATAGGTACTTCTGATAATATTTATACATAATATCATTTGTCTATCTATCTAGTCTGCAATATTGTTCTTTTAAAGAAAATTTATAATGTGTCCAGTAACGATTAGTATTTCGACTGCGGCGAAGCCCAAAATGAGGGTTATTTTTATATTAATTGTCGTAAATAATCGTTAAGTTAAAACTTTTAACTAGAAAAGCGTGTGCGAATTTTCTAAACGATCATTAGAAAAACCCTGAATAATGATCATGATGAAATAATTATGTAGGTTTTGTTCACTTCAGCATTATTTAAACTATTTAAAATCGAGTAAGACCTCATTCATAATGTTATACTTTTAGGGAATAATGATATATGGAATAGTGTTTGTATGTTTTTATTGTAGCTTCTATTTGACCTTTATTCGAAATAAATCCATTCACGACAGTGCATTAATAATTCATTCTATTCTAATTATTGGGCATCCCAAATCTTTTTCGACACGACATGACGTTTGGCGATGATGGCGGCGGTTAATGTTTTTAATCGTGTAAAATACTTTTTAATGTTCATTTTTGCATGCTGCTAGTATGTGATAAAAAAGTATTTGCAACTAATATAATAAAATAGAAAATTAATTGTCGTGTATGTCTGATACTTTTGTAGCACAGGGCGATTCTGGTCATTGTAGTCAAACAGTAGTTTAACAATAAGCACAAGACTTAGTCAATAAAACCAGTATATTTTATATACTACTAACGACGTTATCCATTAATTAGTATACAAAATAGCTAGCTGTTAAAAGACAATATCAATTGAACTTAGTCTAGTGTAATTTATAGTTAGGTACATAATATAATATTTATAAAGGGTGAATTTTTAAAGTGTGCGTTCAGGGCCAAATCTGACACTATGACGAATATCCAAGTTCTTAAGTTTCCTTTTTGTTTATACTTTTGGTGTACAATAAAGTGTATAATAAATAAATAAATAAATAATATCGAAAAACAGTGAATGGAGTCTCGTGCCCGATTTTGATGAAAACTAAAACTGCATCATTAGATTTTTGAAAAATGGTTATTACTACTCGAGAAGCCGGTGTATTTGTTTTTTTAACACCGACTTTAAGGTTATTTTATACATTGTAGTGTTTTCTTTGGGAGTCGGTTATATATTTTTGTAAAAAGTTTTTTTATTTTTTACAGTTTAGTGGTGATACTTGGACGACGTCATCGTGAAATAAGCAAACTGCTCATAAAATAGATACTACTGAGCCAAATTGAAATAATTTTTTACGGGACCAAATTGCAAGTGTTATTATTATTGCATTGAACTTAAAAATAATCATAGAAATCGGATTAGAAGCTTCGGAGTAATCGGTGTACATATAAAAAAAATACCAACTGAATTGAGAATCCCTTCCTTTTTTGAAAGTCGGTTAAAAATCACGTTTCTTTTATGTTACTGTTTATCTATTCGGTTCATGATATACAGCCCGATGACTGCTTACAGATAGACGGACGGACAAAGAAGGCTTCCATTTATTGCCCTTGAGGTACGAAACCCTAATCACGTCGTCATATTCTAAATACCACGTATAAGTACGACACATCTGTTAGAGCAGAAAACTTCACAGCTAGGCTAGTACTTTTGTTGAGGTTGAGAGAACTATCTAGATTTTTTTTGTTTGTCTGTTAGCAACTCACAACGTAAAGTTTGGACAGAGCATTTTGAAAAATTCTAAACATATGTATTTAGATGAACAATAATGCGGGTTATGAGAACTCGATAACTGTTCTTCTTTTCAAGTCGATGGCTAACTCCTGAAATTGTTTGGGTTCAGTAGGCGGCTACGTTCACTGCGGCATCGGTGGCATCATCATCATCATGAAGTCCTAAAACGTCCACGTACATGAGGACTTGGGGCACTCCAGCGGCACCGGCCATTGCGAACACAACTTGATGGATTGGGGCTTTTTAGACCTCGTCAGATACTCTATGTGATTAAAAGGTAACTAACGGGGCCTTAAAAGCTCCAATTAATAACCGATTGAATGGTAAACCCAAACGGCTGTCCTCAGACAGGCTGTGAAAGTATGACAACTTCTTCTTTGTCTGGCCTTTTACCGTTTCTAATCGGGGCCGGCTCTCCTAATCCTTTTCCTAGAGAAACATCTGTTCTGGATCGTCGTTGGGTCTAATTTATCATCACTGAGGTTTTTTTGTTGACGTTGATGTCTGTCTGTCTGTGTGTGTGTCTGTCTGTGGCATCGTAGCTCTCAAACAGATGGACCGATTTCGATGCGGATGGAAAGCCAATTTCCTTGCGGTGTTCTTAGATAATAATAATAATAAAGCTTTATTTAATTTCATACAAATGTGAACATACTTAAATAAACTAAATTTACACTTAATTTACACTTTGTATGAACCCCCTATGGGTAAAAGCCTCCTCCTACTACTAACTACTTTTCTTTATTTTTAGCTTTGTTTAGCCAATCCTGGCCTGCTGTTTCCACTATCTCGTCAGACCATCTGGCGTGTGGCCGGCCTCTTGCTCTCGTGCCGGGCGGCCCTTTCAACTTTACACTCTTTAATGTCCACCAGTCGTCTCTGTACCTGGCCACGTTACCTGCCCACTGCCATTTTCTCTTCAGAGAAAAAGTTAAGGCATCAGTTATTTTGGTCCTGTTACGAATCTCGACGCATTTCACCTTATCTTTCAACTTGATGCCTAAGCAACTTCTCTCCATTTTTCTTTGAGTTGTTTGGATCTTTCTTCGAGTTGTGGCATCGAGCGTCCAGGTTTGGCATCCGTATGTTAGGCAGGGAAGGATGTCGGAATCCATGATGATGCTTTTTACCGCCATCGGAAGGTGTAATTTGATTGTCTCCTTGTGAGTCCAGAACTTCCTCCAACCAATGGCGATTCTCCTGTCCACCTCCTCTGCGCCTCTGTTGCTACCAAACGAGATCCTTTTCCCCAAGTATACATATTCTTTCACGTATTCTAAAGGAGTGCCATTCACCAATATTGGGATTTCGCGGTTGTTTGACATCACTTTAGTTTTCTCTAAGTTCATTTCGAGCCCTACGTGTATATTGGCTCTATGTAGGTCATTTACCATGCTATTAAGTTTTTGTGGGCTTTCTAAAAATAGGATAATATCGTCAGCAAATCGTAGGTGGCTTAAGTACTTGTTGTTCACATAAATTCCCTGCTCAGACCATGGTAAGGTTTTCATTACGTGTTCGAAAACTGCTATAAACAACTTGGGAGATACAGAATCGCCTTGTCTTACACCTCTAGAAAACTTAATTTTTGTTCCGGTTCTGTCCAATTTGACTCTACTAGTACAGTTGGAATAGATATTTTTCTGTATTTTTATATTTTTCATGTACATTTAGTTCTCTTAGCGCTTCCCATATACTGTCGTGTGTAATAGAGTCAAAAGCTTTTTTATAGTCGATAAAAGCTACATATAACTGTCGGCGGAACTCTAAATACTTTTCTATCACTTGATCGACTACTTGGATGTGATCCATAGTGCTGAAACCGCTCCTGAATCCGGCTTGCTCTATCGGTTGTTGCTCGTCGATTGCGGAGGATATTCTCTCGAGTAGGCAGCATGAAAACAGTTTGTACAATGAAGGCATGAGACTTATTGGGCGGTAGTTCGCTATATCGGCTGGGTCTCCTTTTTTATACAACCAAATGATTTCTGATTCCGTCCATGAGTGTGGTACGGTTTCTTCGTCTAATATTTTATTCCATAGCAGTGTGATCGGTGTCAGTAGTAGAGTTCTGGCAAATTTGATACATTCATTGGTTATGCCATCGTGTCCTGGGCTTTTTTCTGATTTTAGTTTATTGATTTGGCTTAGGATTCTGCTTGCAGGTTCTGTGAATTCTGGAACTGGTATAGCATCGATCCTCTAATAACTAATATATAAAAGTTGTGTTCTGTTCGGCTATAAAGTTTTGTATAAAAGTTAGTAGCTATGTCTACTATTTCTTTACGAGAATTACCCTTTGTAGAGCCAGGGCAGAGAGATGTTATCCACTTTTTTGATCTATCCAGTTCTTTGTAAGCTTTTTTTGTCGATCTTGAGGTCTGTATAATATTTATTCTGTAGGTATCATAGCATTTTTTTTCCTTATTTGTGGTTTTGTACAGTTGTTTCAGCTCTTCCTTTTCGTTTTTGTTTAGACCTGATTTACTTTGTAGAAAACTTTTTGGTTTCATGAGCTCTAGTGCTTTTTTTGATAAGATTTTGCTTGTCACCTTTCTTTTTACATTTTTTAGACTATTTGATATGGCTTGTATAATTTTCATGGTACTCGTTCACGGTATAATGATTTTGTGAAGAGATAAGTGTTGGTATGTAGTTGTCTATTGAGATAGAGTTCTTGATCCTCTATTGTTTTTAGTATTTTTGCTGGCTTTGTGAAGTTTCTTCTGCTGGTTTTCTTAATATTTAGGTTGATTGTTGATCTTACCAATCTGTGATCTGAAGCAAAAGGAAATTTTACTAGCACTTCGTACTTGGAGAACAGACGAGGTTTTGTGGTTAATATGTAATCAATTTCATTTCTGGTATTTTTGTCTGGAGAAACCCATGTCCATCTGTTTGTGCTCTTCATATAGAACATAGTATTTACTATTTTTAGGTTGTACTCATAAGCATATTGGATGAGCCTCTCTCCTCGGGGACTTCTGTTCCCATAGCCATGTTTCCCAGCGACTGATTGTTCATGTTTCTTGGGTATTCCGATTGGCGCATTAAAATCGCCCATGCTGATGACGTAGTTGGTAGAGATAGAGTTGTGAGCTTTTGCAAGGTCATCGTAAAACTTGTCTGAATCCACCTGCGGAGATCTCTCAGTTGGTGCATATGCCTGTATGATTCCAAATTATTTATTTTCTAACTCTATTTCTAATATGCAGACTCTCTCTGATATGCCGATAAATTTTATTATATTTTGTTTGTATTTCTTTTTGACCAGGAATCCCACACCATATAAACCTTTAGTTTGTCCTAAGTGGTGCATGACATAGTCTTCATCATCTGTAATGTTCTCTCCTGATCGTCGAACTTGACATAAGACGCGTGGCCCAAAGAATCAAAGATTTTTTATTTGATGACTGATATCCATGTAGGTCGGGGTCTGCAACGGCCTTTTGGTCCCGAATCCAGTTACATCACTTTTTTGGTCATGTGATCGTCAGGTCGGCGCATGACATGACCGTACCACCGCAAGCGCATGTCTTGTAGATTGACCGCTATTCCGACGCCACTTTGGGTGGCCTTTGTGCCATGATATATGAACTTGTATTCGTTTTCTAATTTTCTGTGATTTCGACCCCTTCATTTCGTCTCCTGTATGCTCCTCTCTCCTGATCGTCGAACTTGACATAAGACGCGTGGCCCAAAGAATCGTACCTATATTAAATTAAAAGTATCAACACGTAATATTTTTTTTTTCTGTCGGGGATTTTTTATTTGATGACTGATATCCATGTAGGTCGGGGTCTGCAACGGCCTTTTGGTCCCGAATCCAGTTACAGCACTTTTTTGGTCATGTGATCGTCAGGTCGGCGCATGACATGACCGTACCACCGCAAGCGCATGTCTTGTAGATTGACCGCTATTCCGACGCCACTTTGGGTGGCCTTTGTGCCATGATATATGAACTTGTATTCGTTTTCTAATTTTCTGTGATTTCGACCCCTTCATTTCGTCTCCTGTATGCAACATATATTTACACGCCTTCTAAGTGAAGCTTCGCTCAGTTCTGCGCTTCGTCCTGTCATGGAACCCACGTTTCAACTAGCCAGTCGTACTTTTCATGGATTAGGAAAAAATGTGCTGGCTGTGTTGTTTTACGGCCGGTTTTCACCTGACGCCAAGGCTGTAGCTTGCTACGAGACTTGGGAGCCGCCGTCGACCTCTGGAAGGTTCATCCGCCACCATACCTACTAAGTACTCCAGCCCGAGCACCCAGCACGCGGTCAACCTCGACTTCGAGTATGTCGGAGAAGCCTAATTGCGGGATTTGCTATCGGAGTTTTCTTTCTCGGGCCTTGTGGTCCGAGGGAGGTATTTTATTTCCCTCCTACTCTATGAGGATTTTCCCCTCGTTGGGCACTCCCCTGTCCGCCACCTGGGGACGCGGTCTCTAGGGATTAACAACGTGTCTTTAATTAATTGATCAAATATTGGTCTGATGTTGCTATTTAATGTCAGTCAAGTCAAATCTTAAGTCAAGAGAATAGATTACTTCTAGGCAGGCGCATCATCGCTTACCATTAGGTGAGATAGTAGTCAAACGTGTGCCTATCATATTTCGAGAAGCTTCATCCCTAAAATCATTTCTTTTAGCTTCAGAAATAAATAAGGTACTTATTTAGGCTCGGGGACGAGTATTACACTTGAAAATTATGTAAATTATATTACTTATTTAAACAGTAGGTATAAACATCGATTCAGCTTTTATAGGAAAATTATGCGGGATAGTCCATACGCCCTAAAATTTGATTTAACTCCCAAATAGCCTCAAAAACTTTAACTTTAAGCTAAGTTGCTGTCGTTATCCACCTAAATTTTACGACTTTTCTTTTGCAGTTAAAAACTTTCTTAGTAACTTAATCGTCACATTTTTCATTAATGCTCCGCTCTTATTGATCGTAACGTGATCTTATATTGCCTAAAGCCTTTTCAATTCGAACCAGTTCCTTAGATTAGCGCGTTCAACCAAACAAATAAACTCTTTAGCTTTATAGTATAGAAGAAGTTATCTTCTTCTTCTTATACTTATGTATAGATAACATTCCATAGATCATAATATTACATAGCCTCAGTAATGAGAAGGTACTTAGCCGATAAAGGCTCTTGAGTTATCGATTAACACCTAAAAGGATCAGAGGTAATTGACCGGCGTTTGGCGAGTTATCTCACGCGAAATAGCAGAGGTCTGACTGCTTGAGCCTCTTTAATCGGCAACAACTCAACCGATTTGTTTCGGGAGATGCTGAGTATCTTAATTGAAGTCTTACAAGCAGTTTTTCTTTTAATTTCTGACGGGTTTGCTCTTGGCACTATTCAAGTGGTTAGTCTTGGATGTGGATAAAACAAGCGTTATTAGCAATTGATTTAACAGGCAAGGTACAAATAAATGAAAATCATTTTTAATGATGATCTGTACCTTTAGCCTTATTTTTATTTTATTTTTGTTTCCTTAGTCTGTTGTGTGAGCGTCATTGACGTATCTAGGATTTTTTCCAGGGCCCTAACCTGAGATGCGACGCCCGACACACACACCACAGTTCGCGGCAAACCGCGCAAAAGCTTTAGCCTGAAAAAAATTGGGAATGTATGAGCGACCGAAGCGAGCAGGAAACGTTTTATAACCTTATCTTGGATAAGTTAGATCCAAACAAACAGATGTTTCTTAGCTGACCCCATAGAATGCTAGAGCGAGTGAAGCAAGCTCGAAAATTATTAGCATCCACTAATCTTTGTCAGATTAGTTCTTTTTAACCAACTACAGATATATATGTTATTTGTCGACATAAACGAAAGTTCGAGAACTAAAAATGCTAAAAAAAGTTATCGGATAGGATATGCCATTAGCCCATGGACACCGGACAGGTAAGATTTAAGTATTCATACATAAAAGTAATATTGCCAATTTATGTATACAATTTTGACATGGAAGCATACAAGAGCGAGTGAAGCGAGCCCGAATTTTTTTAACCCAGCCCTGGAAGGGTAAGGTCCTGTTTTTGCTATCCATACAGATATAAAAGTAATGTCGTCCAAGTAAGAGCGAGCGAAGCGAACTTGAATTTGTTATACCTAGCCCAGGAAGGGTAAGAGCCCCTTTTTACAATCCTCTTCACCCTGTCCACGAGCCCCCCCCCTCTATATACGCCTATGGTGAGCGTTCGTTATTAAATAAATAAATAAATAGAGTGTGTGATTTTCATGTAGGTAATTAAATGTGATTCCCCCAAATAAAATATATTCTATTTGAAAAAGATAGGTACTGCAGATTATAACAGACTTCATTTATTCATCAACAGTATTTTAATCCACCAATTTTTCCATAACCAAATCCAATCCCCATAAAAATAAAGCTGATCTCTATTTCCATTCATGTTCAAATCAACGGAAACAATAAATGTTCAACAACTTTTCGCGACCCACTGTCATTGGTACACAATATTACATCGAAAACTGTCCAATAAACTGGGGAACACGAGAAACTACGTAAGAAACAATAAGAAAAATAATGTCCGTTGTGTAGGACCGAAAAAATAGTAAATAGTGATATACGAGACCCGTAGTCCTGCCATATTGTAACATAAGAGAGCCATTTGTTAAGCCTACTGTCTGTTCTTGACCGCATTTGGCCTTCGTGTGTGACCCGTTAATCATTTGGATAGAACGTTGTTGGATGCAGGTCGAATCATAGTTTATAAACTATTGTGTCCTGCCTTGTGGATACTTTCGTTGTGTTATGAATATGCTACGCAGCAGAAATGATATAAGTGATTTTACCGAGTCAAGTAACTTCATCAGTTTTATAAACCAACTATCTATCGCCCGCGTAAATGACAAAAATTATCCCAAGGGAGCCGGCAGCTACTCCCGGGATAAAAGTATTCTATGTGTTCTACTTCTGTGCCTTGTGTGCCATCAATTTCATCAAGATACATTCAGCCGTTCTGACGTGATTAAGTAACAAACATTTTGGATGTTTGTTACTTAATCACGTCATTAAAACTTTCGCATTTATAATATCAATATATGTAGTTATAGATTTTTAAGCCTACTGTCTGTTCTTGACCGCATTTGGCCTTCGTGTGACTTACTGACTTAAGTTCCTGTGTCCCATAGATGGGGCAAAGGGCGTCCACAGTGCGCCGGCGTTTGATATGCTGGTCGATAGGAGTCTCACCGCAGCGTTCCCACAGATCTTGGTTGGAGATTTTCTCGGGCCAGTAAACACCGAGGATACGACGAAGAAATCGGTTGATAACGACCTGGAGTTTGTGCGAGATGTCCTTAGTGACCATCCATGTCTCACATCCATACAGCAACACGGTTTTTATGTTGGACCGGAATATTTTGAGTTTTACTCTTTGGGTCAATTTCCTTGATTGCCATACAGGACGGAGCTGTGCAAAGGTTGCTCTTGCCTTGGCAATTCATCACTTCCAGAATTGCCATGGCCTTCGTGTGTGACCCGTTAATCATTTTGATAGAACGTTGTTGGATGCAGGTCGAATCATCGTATAATATATAAAATTCTTCCATTATTGACTGATTGAGTGACTGACAGACAACGCACAGTCGAAACTACTGGTCGTAGAAAGCTGAAATTTGGTACATAGGTTCCTTGTAAAGGGGAAGCACTAAGAGAGGATTCACATGCACTAAGAGAGGACGGGAAAAATATACGGTATATGCGCGTACGAAGTCGCGGGCAAAAGCTAGTAGTTTATAAACTATTGTGTCCGCTCTTGTGAATGTTTTCGTTGTGTTATGGTTAATGGAGATGTTATGCAGCAGAAATGTTATAAATGACTTGCGAAAATCCGTGAATATCTCAATAATTACCGAGTTGTGACGTTTTTAAAACTATACCTAATAAACAGAGACAGCACTATCTGGGTGTGACCTTAGTTGCAAGTCACCCCATAGTGAATTATCGCCTGGTTTTATTTATTTTATCATAAACTAAATAATAAACCTATGCTACGTCTTCTTGAGTTAAAATCAGTGAAATAAAATAATAAGCAAAATCAGTAAACGTAAAGGTTTTTACTACTCATAACAGTTTCATTCGAAGTTTCAGAAACGAGAAAATCATAAGCTTTATAGTAGTGCGAGTAGCGTTCAAAAGAAGTTAGGATTAAATCCATTCAGACCCGATTGGTTTTTATCAAGCCCGTTTTTGCGCTGCGACCGTCCGAACCGACAGCACACTCAAAAGTCACAGCCCATTCCCACTTTTCGGACACCGGTTTGATAGAGTCGCTGACGCCCGGGAACGGCCTGTCACACGACAAGCTTAATTTATAAGGCTAACTAGCTGTCGCCCGCGGCTCCGCCCGCGTGTACGACGAAATAAAATATCCTATGTGTTATTTCAGACTATAATCTATCTCTGTGCAAAATTTCATGAAGATCCTCCAGGCATTCTGACGTAAAAGAGTAACAAATATCCATCCCACCATCCACACAAACTTTCACAATATTAGAAGGACTAGCGACCCGCCCCGGCTTCGCTCGGGACCAATTAAGAACAAAAAAAATACTGGCCAAGTGCGAGTCGGAGTCGCGTGCAAAGGGTTCCGAACTAATTTCTTTTTTTACATGTTATTTTAAAACTACAGAGTTCTTATAGATTTTCCTGTAATCTTTAGGTATAGAACTATTATTTGCATTTTTGTAAAAAAATTAGGCTCAGTATTTTCGGAGATAAGGTGGTAATGGTTATTTTTTGGTCTAATTTCTTGACTAACTTCAAAAATATTTATTTTAAAATTATGAAAAAAATATATATTTAAAACCCTCGCATTTGATATGTCACACGATACAGTTTGAAAAACTTTTTTTTAATTTTCTAGTTTGACCCCCAAAAGTATACTATAAAAATAATGATTTACGTAACGCGTTCGTGTTTGGGTAACAAAAGTCCATATGTGTACCAAATTTCAACAAAATCAGTCCAGTGGATCCGGAGATAACTGGCTGTGACAGACGGACAGACAGACATACAGACAGACATACAGACGGACAGACAGACAGAGAGACAGACGGACAAACAGACAGACAGACACCTGAGTGATCCTATAAGGGTTCCGTTTTTTATGGATGTTCCGAACCCTAAAAAAAGAAGTGCGCTTACTGTAAAATTATTTTGTTACGCGGGTTGCCTTTATTTTACAATAGTTCCATTTTTTTTTTGGGTGGTAAAATCATCAAATGAGTCCTCCCGCCCTGGGTGGAGCGGAAGGGTCTGTCAGACTTACTGACTAAAAACCACCAATTTCAACGGAATTTGTTGATTAGAAGTGTGAAATATAAGTGTCCGATATTTTTCGGTAGTAGTTACTGACGGGCTGAATAGATTTTGCAGGAAACTACCCCATTGGCATTATTAGTTCATCAAACTGCCCCAGAATTATTAAATTCCATGGGATTCGACCAAAGCTCTTTTCAAGGGTGATTTCATGCATTATTTTGGCACTGATTGCAAACTCTGCTTATGAGACCATTGTTTAAAACGTGCATGTTAAATGACTGACTATTGTTCACGCAATGTAATTAGCTAACCCAAGGACTGCGGCAGTAAGCAGTTTAATAACTAAACATGTAAATACGTGTTGTTTTGTTCATATCAGGCAAATGGGATTGTCTTGAAATTAATTTAGGAGTTTGAACAAAACTACCTTTTGAGCCTTTTAACTTTAGTTTTGTAATGTTTGATTGTTTAACTTAAATTGAGTTACCTAATTCATTTCATTTCGATACGAATACTTTAGTTTTACGAACGAAATCTCTTGTCTTAAAACTTCAAACATTACATTTCATTGTGTCTGTTAGGGGTACAGTTACATAACAAAATGGTTCCCATATTTCGTAATGATCATTCCGTAGGAGATTTGTTTTCAAAACCCCGGGTGTTTTATTTGAGTCAGTCGTATGGTACTTTAATGTAAGAAACATTACTCTACAGGGGTGTCGCAACACTTGTTGAGTGAGGAAGCTTTCAGCTTATCAGGCGAGGGCAGGTGCGTTCTCCTGACAGGAGCGATACCTACACACGCCGCTGAATAAGTGTTTAGTGTAAGACTCGAAAGACTGCTTTCGAGGGTCTGGTATATAGTTCAGGTAGAAAATTCAGTGGCAAATAAAACAATCATTCCCAGCCAAGTGCGAGTCAGACTCACGTGCAAAGGGTTCCGAACGAATCTCATTTTTGTAAAAGGTAAAATTTAAATAATATGAGTTCTTATAGATTTTCCTAAAATACCTATTTTTAGGGTTCCGTACCTCAAAAGGAAAAAGAACGGATCCCTTATAGGATCACTTTGTTGTCCGTCCGTCCGTCTGTTTGTCAAGACCCTTTATCGGCAACGTGTGGGGGTATCGAGTTGAAATTAAAACCATATACTCAGGTCAACAGTCCCTTGAAGCTGCGAAAAAAAAAAAAACTTCTAAGTTAACGTGAAAAAAAGATACGGCCGTTTATGCCGCAAAAAAAAAACGTAATTATATTTCGACACTCTCAAGTGCATCAAAATGTATAGGGTGTATACCGTTGAACTACAACTTTGAAACGGCATAGAACCATTGTGGCGAAGACCCCCACCGCCATTTTGTTTTCAAATTTGTGGCGTACGATTTAACATGCATATATGGGTAGAGGACACTTAAACATACAAAAAACGTTAGGAACATGGTGGCCTAAAGTGTTACGTTGCCAAGATATTTCGAGGTAAAGTCACCATGTGACAATTGACCATGTGAAATGACATGTGTCATTGTCACATGGTGACTTTACCTTCAAATATCTCGGCAACGTGACCAATATACCAATATACCTATCCAGCTACAATGTCAAATGGCGCCAGCAAAACTTGTAATGGCAATGATATATGTAACATGTTCGGGACCTACTTTTCTTCAATGTACAGTCCAGCTACCCTTACCTCCAACGTAGTTCAAATCAATCAAATCAAATCAAATCAAAAAAAACTTCGCCTTTCTTTGAAAGACTTCTTCGCAAATCCGACAGCTTTTCTTTGATCCAGATTCCAAAGGATAAAATAGCCAAGCATCTCAAAGGCTTGGACCTATCCAAAAGCTCCGGCAGCGATGAAATTCCCCTAACTTTTTGCTAGATTTTAAACAAATCTCTCAGCGCTGGTATTTTCCCTAAAAAATGGAAGATGGCCAAAGTGGTACCGATTCATAAATCAGGCGCTGACGATTTAGTAGGAAACTATCGTCCTATTTCTATCCTTCCGACATTTGCCAAGGTTTATGAAGCAATAGTATACCCTGACATACAAAACTATTTTAGGAAATATCTGTCTGACCACCAGCATACTTTACTGCTGCAAGATCCACCTGCAGTAATCTAGTAGCGTTCGTTGAGGATATTGCAGTTTCACTTGACTCAAACCAGCAGGTTGACGCCGTATAAACGGATTTCAGCAAGGCTTTTGACAAAGTTTCTCATGAAGTGCTGGTTCAAAAACTTGCTGCGTACGGCTTTGCTGGTTCTCTTCTCAAGTGGCTGCACTCTTACCTAACGGATAGATCCTTTTATGTCGTGGCCTATGGCTATAAATCTGAAACCATGATCATAACCTCAGGTGTTCCGCAGGGTTCCCACCTGGGCCCCGTGATATTTATTATCTTTGTAAACGACCTTCTTTATTGCTTCTTTAACTCCACGCCATTCCTATTCGCCGATGATTTATTTAGAAATAGTCCGCGTTACAGATTCTCTAGCCGATTCAAAATTACTTCAGGATGACTTGAACAGACTTTTGAACTGGTATAAGGATAACAAAATGCAATTTTACGTAGAAAAATGTGCCCAAATTACGTTTACTCGCAAGGCTAACTTCATTGATTTTAATTACAGTATGAACGGTACGTACCTCAGTAAAGTTGATGTAATCCGAGATTTGGGAGTCCTTCTTGATCGGAAATTAACATTCATTCCCCACATGGACAACATAATTAAAAAAGCTTCAAAGACACCTGGTTTTGTTTTACGTAATGCTAAATGTTTTCGCAAGCCTAAAACTAAGATTTATCTTTTTAACTGTCTCGTTCGTACTGTATTAGAATACTGCGCGGTTGTGTGGCATCCCCACTATGCAACACATAGTCTTAGGTTAGAGAGGATCCAGAAAAGATTTTTATGCCATCTTGCTTATTCTGCCAGACTAGACAAAAAAGTTCCGAGCTACGCAAAACGTCTTGAAAAATTTGCCATGACTTCACTCGAAAAACGAACAGATAAACATAGACTTAATTTTTCTTTTTAAAATACTTCAGAGTAAAATAGACTGCCCCAAGTTGTTAACTAAGTTTATTTTTTAACGTGCCCTATTTATCCGCGTCATCCTATCAAACTGTTACGTCCCCCATTCCGCAAAACTGTATCCGGATCCAACTCCCCCATCCCCAGAATGTGCAGGCTTCTTAAAAATTGCCATCATCAAATCAATAGACATTTATTCCACATCACTTCAAAAATTCAAGCGCCAAGTCCATCAAAACTAACCAACATGTTGATCTCTGTTTTTCTTTGTTATTTTTGTATCTGCTCTGTTTCTGAAGCCGTCCTGTTGTGAGTGTTATTTCTGCACTATTATTGTAATTTTATTTGAGTTGTAATTTTTTTTTGCATGCTGTGTCTAACGCATCATAATGTACACTATGCTTGTATTATATTGCTTGTGTTATCAAGTGAAAATTTTAGGCTCAGTAAATTCGGAGATAAGGGGGAAGGAATGGTAATTTTTCGTTTAAATTCTTGAATAACTTCAAAACTGTTTATTTTAAAATTGTGAAAAAAGTATTATTGAATACCTCACAATAAGCCCTTTCATTTGATATGTCACACGGTCGGTACAGTTGGATTTTTTCTTCTAATTTTCTAGTTTATCCCCTAACAGTGACCTCCTTACTCAAAATTTATCTATTTACTTAACGCATTCGTTTTTGGGCCACAGAAATTCATGTGTTTCAAATTTTAAAAGAATGGGTCCAGTAGATTCGGAAAAAATTGACTGTGACAGACGGACATACAGGCAGACACCCAGGTGATCCTATTATGGTCTAGTCAACAAGTGCTTTTTGTTCAACTTTATTCAGCAGTCTCGAAAAATATGAATGAGGTGTCATTTTTCAAAAATCGCAAAATCCAATTAAGATTTTTGAAATCTATTAAAAGATTCAAAAGAGGAGGAAATTTTCTAAGAAAAAGTGTTACTCTCGGAACTGTAGGACCAATATTTAAAACTTTCCCAGAGGGGAGAAAATACCACCGAAAACGGGTACTCTGGCTTTCGCAAGCCGCGCCCGCTTCGGCCACTGTAACAATAAAATTGATATAAAAATAATATGTTTAAATCAATTTTATTCTTTATTCTGTTATTTAATATTATATAATAACAGAATACAGAAATTTAAAAAATCAGGAACTTACCAGATATATGAATGCACAATAATCCGCCAGCAGTTTTATTTTATCATGATTTTTCAATTAGCTAAGCAACAGTTTAGTTCTGCTTGAGCATGAACATTGCAAATGTGACAATTTTTTAACTATAAATCTGAGATTTTTCCTTCAATGGAGCTATTCTTAAAAGGTTTCAGAATATATCCCCGTTGGAAAAAATAAAAAAATATATATTTTTCAATTTACGTAGTTTAAAAATTAAAAACTTGATTTAATCATTGTGAACAAAATAAAAACAACGTATTTGCTTGACTAGAAAAGAACCGACAGAATATATTTGGAAAGCGGAAACGAATATAATCATAGATTATACAACAATGTGTATTTAGAGTTGCTACTACAATATTTTGATTTATTATTAACACCCCCACTATCAAAACATTACACAACATCAATACCTAACATAGACAAACTTGTATTGTTTAGCTGGACAAACTTTTAGTCAAAACATCTGCTGGCATCTCAGCTGTTGGCAAATACTGTAACAAAACTATTGTAAGATATTTAACATCATTCTTCCCTTCCTATCCAAAGTGCTTGACGCCTGTGTACACAAACAACTCACTAAGTTTGTGCAGTGTAATTCACTGATAAGCCCCCTACAATCCGGGTCCAGGCCTGGGCACAGCACTGTTTCCGCCCTTCTTAAAGTGACTGGCGATATAAGGGCAGGACTGGAAGACACTAAAGTCACAGTTCTGGTGTTGGTCGATTTCTCGAATGCTTTCAATACCGTCAGTCACGATATCCTGTTGGCCATTCTGTCCTATGTCATGGTCTCTCTTGACGCACTGGAACGGTTTGCTTCCTACCTTTAGGATTGTCAGCAGTCGGTTCACGTTGGGGACTCATCCTCTAACTGGTGTGATTTAGAAACTGGCGTTCCTCAAGGCGGCATACTTTCTCCTCTTTTGTTTTCCATTTTCATTAATCTCATCACTTCCAAACTTCAGAGTGCGTATCATCTTTATGCTGATGACCTGCAGCTGTACTGTCAAGGGAGGGTCGATGAAATACCTGACATTGTTGACAAGTTAAATAGGGACTTAATAGCCATTCAAACCTGGTCCGATAAACTTGGTGTTACAGTTAACCCTAACAAGTATCAGGCTATCATTATTGGGAGTCCTCGAAACATTGCTAAACTGGATGGTACAACTTTGCCTCCTGTTCTGTTCAATAGCACGGTCGTTCCATTTAGTACTGACGTAAAGGACCTGGGCTTGTGTATCGACAGTACCCTGAGCTGGCGTGCTCAAGTCGCTAGCGTCAGTTAGAAAGTTACGGGAACGCTGCGGGCTCTGTATCGCTTGAAAATTTTGTTACCATCGAATACGAAGACAATGCTTTTACAGACCCTAATTCTTCCCATCATCGATTATGGTGACGTGTGCTACTATGACCTGAATGCAGATCTCCTCAACAAACTTGACCACCTTCTAAATTACTGCATTCGATTTGTTTTCTATTTGCGCAAATATGATCATGTCTCTGCGCATCGGTCTCTTCTGAAGTGCCAGTGCAGAGAGCAGAGGGCGCTAACTACCATGTTTTCATTTCTTAACTCTCCCAATTCCCCTAGTTATCTAACACCCCACTTTCAATATATTTGCGCAAATCACAATAAAAACTTACGCTCATCGCATAACCGTCTTCTTCATTGTCCCTCTCATCGTACTGACTTCATTCACTGTTCTTTCTTCATTCAATCAATTTCTCTGTGGAATGCGCTGCCCCAGGAAATCAGGATGACAAGCAACCGGTTTACCTTCAGATCAGGTCAGAGTTCGCGAGCACATTCGCAAGAGGTTGGGTTGAGGAGAGGAGGCAGTAGTATCGTCACAGCGCTAAATTTTAAGTCATTGTTTGTTTGCATGAACTGTTAATGTATATTCGTGCATTAGTTTGTTCATTGAGTATATATATATATATATATCTTTGTATTTATTAAATATCTATTAGTCGCGTTTCTTGCTCAAAGTTATATTATTAATAAATAAATCTATGTGTTTAGTTCTACTATGAAATGTAGGATTTACTGACAACTTTAATGTACTCTGATTATCATTAAAAATGTTAATCGTATACATTTTCCCTGTAACTTCATATTGCAAATTCCTAAGATATACTGCTTCTTTACAAGCTTCTGATATTTCAGTATATTCCACCTCAGTGCTGGACAGTGCAACACACCTCTGTTTCTTACAACCTGTAATATCTTAGATATTACAGACCCCATCGACATAAAACTAAATAACCTGAATAAGATTTCCCATCACTGGGATTATTTTCCCAATCGGCATCAACATAACCCTTGATGTCTGGGTTTTCAGATTTACAAATTTTTAAACCAACATTTTTAGTTTTTTTTTTTTTAATATTTTAAAATCCTTTTGGCATACGACCAATGTTCATTACTATGACAATTATTGAACTGACTTAGATATCCTACAGCATATGCTATATCTGGTCTAGTAAGAACAGCTAGATACATCAAACTTCCTATTAGCTGTTGATATGGATTTTGACCCTTTACAGTGGTACATTTCTCAACATTTAACTTAATGTCCATTGGTGTATATATGTAACTTTACATTCTGTCATATTGAATTTCAACAAAAGTTGCTGCTGCTGCTGTGTGCCTCACTACCGGAGAAAATGTTTCCGTATAATCAGTACCACCCTTTGCAACCAGTCTAGCACGATACCTAAATTGATTGTCACTTTCGCTTTTCTTTTTCAAAACTCACTTGCATTTGACAATAGTTTCATTAACAGATCCATCAGCCAGCTCCCAAGCATGATTGTCTTCAAAACACTGCAGCTCATCTCTCATAGCCTGCAACCAGTACTCTTTCTCTGGCCCCTGCAAAGTTCCTTCCAGAGATATTTCATCTATTTGATTGTTTTCCACACATAAATTTGAAAATCTATACCTGTCTGGTGTTCTTCTCTCTCTTTTAAGTACTCGAGTTTCAACAGGTGCAGCTTCATTGAAGTCTTTATTTTCACTGGGCACGTATGTACTATCATTCGGATCACTAAATTTAGAACTATAACTGTCATCAGATAGACCATCGTCGCCCCCTGAATCTTGAATTGCCCCTTCAACATGTGACTTCAACTGACTCTTCTCTTGAACAACAATAACATCTGGTCTGAAGATCTTTTTATGTGATGATCACATCTCTACTGGTGGCAATTACTTTTTTTTTGGGGTTATAAACTCTGTATCCCTTGGTATCTTCAGAATAACCCATTAAAATACATTTTTTCTGATTTCGTATTCCACTTGAGACGCTTTTCTTTTGGTCAGGCTTATTCCGCGTCCATAACATGAAGTGAATGGTGAATTACATTGAATGGGTTGGTCTTCTGATCAATTATTCCCATATTCTTTACGAATTTATCAAATTCATGATTGCAGCATTCTTTACCATTATCAGTACGCAGAACCTTGATTTTTCTGTCGAGGTAAAACACTGAAAGGCTTCACTTTTATTTTTCATGTAGTAAATGTAAGTCATTCTACTGTAATCATCAATAAAAATTATGAAGTACCTTGATCCTCCAATGGAAATATTCTCCATAGGTCCACATACATCTGCGTGTATTATATTCAACAGTTCAGAACTCCTGTTGCCTTCACTGGGAAATGGAAATCGACACTGCTTTCCCTCATAGCATACAGCCAGCCAAATGTAATAATAATATAATGTTTTGTTTCCTCTGTTTGAAGTAGACTAAAAAAAAAAATGAAGGTGTTTTCTCCTAATAAATAAAATTAAACTAAGAATGTATTTCGGGCACCTTGGAGACCACTATATAATAAACCAGCTGACCCGCGCAACTTCGTCTGCGTCATAAAATGTAATTATTTACGACATCACATTAGAAACCTCAAAAATAACAGTATTTCTCCACTATTTAATGAATGTTATTATACATATAAACCTTCCTCTTCTATTCCTCTTCTGTTTTATACTATGTAGTGATAGTGATTATGCCGGAAAGAATCTAACGGAAGAGTTGAACTTTTAATCAGCCGGTGGGTAGCTAAATAGCAAATAAAACATGTGAAACTCTTTTGTCTTTTCTCTATTTATAAGTCAGTAGCTATAAACAATTGAAGAGTCTTATTAAGATTAACTTAAAATATGTACAGGAACTCTTACTAATGTCTGTCTTCTGGATGATCATTTTATTAAGTAAGTACTATTCACATGTCCTAATCTACGATGCCAAGTATCACTGGTTACCACTGCAGCAGCCATAAAATCATCAGGTAAGTTTAGTTTGTACACCCCATTCGAAAGTACGGTGTCGCCACCAGGTTTCCCTTTCGGTTGTAAATTTCACAACCACCATTTGTAGAGGACACACTGTTTCCCTTGCTTATTAGTCGACTAACGAACAGAAGATGCGTGGTAAGACTTGGAACATATAGCACTCCTTCAACTGTCACATCATAACAGCATTCTGTCGTATATGTCCTAATCTGCACATCACTGGAACACTCAACAGGTAGCTTATTTTCTTTGGCAACTATTATTTCCTTTGGAAAACAATCATTCGTCATATTTTTCATCCAATTTTTATTAGTTGTCAAGTGAACACTAGCCCCAGAATCCACGTGCCAATCAGTTTTACTAAAACAGTCATTCAAAAACACTGCACTAAATGCATTGGTTTTTCTCGGTGTATTTTCCTTTGTTTTTGATTCAGTTTTGCCTGATTTCAAACACTTATTCCGATAATGGCCGAATTGTTTACATTTGTAACATTTAATTTACTTCTCTGAAGAACTGTCATTTGATTTCGAAAGTTTTCGCCATCATGATTTCCTCTGACCATTTTGCTATTTTTCTTTCTTTGGTATTTCTGAAAAGCTGCAAAGGCGCCATCTATTTCTTTGCTTTCCGGTTCCATAGCCAACAATTTAGACTTAATGGCGTCCGTTGTGATTGAAATACCAGAATGCTCAATGGCCATTATCATGGGAGCAAATTTTTCTGATTGTCCAGCAAGTAACAATGACCCGATCCTTTCATCACTGATGTTAAATCCAGTTCCCGCCAGCTTCTGACCAATTTGCGTAACATACGACGACATCGTGTCACAATTGTCAAGTCGAATTAAAATGAGATTTCTAAGCAGACTAATTCTTTTCGTAAATCCAGAATCATCATATAATGATATCAGCTTATCCCATAGACTTTTAGCTGTCGTAACATTCTTTTATCATCAAAATGATTTTGGCCTTTGTTCATGGCTCGATAGCTTTTTAGTGTTCCGAAAAAAAAAGGAACCCTTATAGGAACACTCGGGTGTCTGTCTGTCTGTCTGTCCGTCTGTCACAGCCAGTTATCTCCGGATCCACTGGACCGATTGTGTTGAAATTTGGTACACATATGGACTTTTATGACCCAAACACGGACGCTTTACGTAAATTATTAAATTTTTAGTATGGGGGTCACTTTTGGGGGTCAAACTAGAAAATTAAAAAAAAAGTTTTTTGAACAATATCGTGTTACATATCAAATGAAAGGGCTTACAGTGAGGGTTTTAAAAATATTTTTTTCATAATTTTAAAATAAATGGTTTTGAAGTTATTCAAGAAATTAGATGAAAAATGACCATTCCCCCCCCTTATCTCCGAAACAACTGAGCCTAAAATTTTGAAAAAAATGGAAATAATAGATCTTTACCTAAAGATTACAGGAAAACCTATTAGAAGTCTGTTGTGTTAAAATAACATGTTAAAAAAATTAAATTCGTTCGGAACCCTTTGCACGCGAGTCCGACTCGCACTTGGCCAGTTTTTGATTAGGTTCCGGCTTTATACATTTCAGCATGCCTTCCAACACTAGGACGTTTTCTACTGCAAAACACCATTCGTTATAGTTTTAGCGACCCTTCAGCTTAGGCACGTTCACCATATAGTTCGGACCGGCAGCCATGTTTTAGTCCACGAAACACTTTATATTTTTGTGTTTTGTAATCTTATATTGTCCTCGAACTATTACGAAATTGCACTCTTAAGTTCATGCAGAAAACAATATCACAGTGAAAACTAACTGCCGCGAGAGGTTTTCGGGACTGGTTCCCATAACCTAAAATAAAAACAACGTATTTGTTTGACGAGAAAAGAACCGAGTGAATATATTTGGAAAGCGGAAACGGATATAATCATAGATCATACAACAATGTGTATGTGGAGTTGTTACTACAATATTTGATTTTTAATCTATTCTATTTTTATATATGGCAAACAAAGCCGATGTCGACTATTCTGCCAATGTCCAAAGTATATTTGAGAAGCAAGTGTGCAATATTTTATTTTCTTATTATTTTTTTTAGAAAACAATGTTTGCTGCAGAGACAAAATATTTTGATTTATTACTAACAGTTAAATTAGTTTTTTTTTAAATATTTCTAATAATTCATTTTTGTATTATCCAAAGCTGCCTGAAAAAGATTTTTTTTTTAATTTTTATCTGCAATATCTAAAAAAATATTATAAACAAATGCGTTGTTTAAAAATGTTGATTTTTTTTTATTATTGAAGGTGGTAGTGTAGACTGGTACCTACCTATCTTTTTAATATTTACCTAGTATTGTAATAAGATATAATCGTGACGACCTTCAGGTGTTCCTGACAGGTTGCACGAAGCAGACAAGAGTTGAAGAGAGATGGAACATTTGGGGAGACCTCTGTCATGCACGGAGATAGACAGCAAAGAAAAAATGAAGAGCTAAGTTAAAAAAGTGGTTGTTGGCACGGAATAATCACGTATGATAATATGGGGCGCTTGTTAAAACAATAAAAGACACTCACTTAAATACGAATATCTGTGTAGTGACAAGCAAAATATGACGAAGAATGGCTACTAAAATAAATTGCTTATACTTTGAAGAGATATTATGAAATTCAAATGGTTAAATTACTTAACGAAAGACGGGGTGACTGGGGTGGCCTAGATAGCTACTTCAATTTAATAGATTTACGATATTTATCCAATTCTTGTTTTATTAATTTACCTTGAAAGGTAATAAAATGTCCAATTTAATGGTAACAGGATAGGATGGGTCGAATTCTTTTCAGGCCCGACAAAGCAGTTAAACTAGGTTCCGATCAGTGAAAAACTCATTTCAAGGGTCATTTAACGAGCTTAATAAAACGAGTCTCGGTTTGCAGGTAGTTTTTATAATGTACTTTTATAGAGGACTGGTTTAAGTTCCTATGTTTTGTAAATTATTTTAAACTAGCATAATTTCGTGATCCACAATCTATGTCGGAATCTTGGCGTAAATCATTCAGATAACGTTGAATAAGTACGAGTAGATACGGTTTACGCGTTGCGTTATAAAGTCAGCTGTCGCTTTGTTTGAGATGACTAAGTTAATTCCTACTATCATTCATGATATATGATTTCGCCCACTGCTAGGCATAGACTTTTTTGCCAATACCAAACTTCTGTTTCAAGCTCATACAGGTTCTACACGCGATGGCGTCTATTTTATCTGCCAGAAACAATACTAGTTACGATTACCAAGCTTATAGCGATCCCGTTTATGTTAGAATGATTTTTTTACTATAATTTGCTCATGAATTGGACCACAACCAATTGATTTAAGATTCCTTTGGTTGTCTTCTTGGAACGATTTGAACCAAAATTAAGAAAGCGAATGAAATTCTTTTGGCTAGTTATAAATAGACTATGTTGAAGGAAGGCAACAGGCTTTATGAGGTTATCTTAGCTTCCTCTTTGGTTTTGTTCATTTACTCGTATAACTGTTTATTTCGGTATAGGAGTTTCAGAAACTTCTAGATGGTCGTTCACGATTGTATTGCTTTCGTTATTACATCACAAATGCAACATGTAATATTTAGAACGAAACAGTCGCAAAACCTAAAATGGTTCACTGTACTCATCCTTAGGAATCATTTTACTGTGGGACCAACACCGAAATCGCGAAAAGGAAATAAACTGTTCAGTACATTTTAACGAGTTATGCAGACTTAAATGTATGATTTTTTTAAATGTTAATTTCTGTATTATAATGAAACATTAAAAAATTAAGATAAAAATTTAAAAAAGCCCCGACAAAAAATTCGTTAAAAAGTTAAAAATAATTTCAACAAAAAGGATCAAAAGAAATTATTTTTAACTTTTAGGATTTTTGTCGGGGGTTTTTTAAATTTTTAATTTAATTTTTATTTCATGCTTTTTAAAATTATCTTATTTTCATTTCGTTAGTTAATTTTCCTCATTCCCTTTCAATATAGTGTACATTATTCTACTAGTCAATCCCTTTCATTTGATACCCATATTGAGGGATTTGTGAAAAAAAAAAATGTAATTCGCCATTTTGTGGTGGCGGCCATCTTGGTTTGAAATTTGTCATAGTGTATAGTATTGTACTAGTCAAGCTCTTTCATTTGGTACCCATATTGAGGCAGTTGTGAAAAAATATGTCATCTGCCATTTTGTGGCGGGGGCCATCTTAGACCGATTTTGATCAAACATAGTTAAGAACACTCTTGAAAGGTGAATTCACCTTTCAAACAAAAAAATCAAAATCAGAATCGATTTTTCCGTTCGGGAGCTACGATGCCACAGACACACACACACACACACGTCAAACTTATAACACCCTGTCGTTTTTAACGGGGGTTAAAAAGTAGACTTGCCCTGTCGGTACATTGAATATTTTTGCATAAAACATACATAGAATCGTTAGGAAAAAGACAACAAAAAAATATAATTTTTGAAAAAAAAAAGATTTGATTTTCGAATCTATTTAGAGAGTTGTTAACTGAATTTTATATGGGTTAACTGTTTTATTTACTTATGTATTCAATTACTATTATGGTGTACGTATTTGTTGTTAGTATTATTTTGTTAAGCTTCATGCCTCTTCATAGTGGCTAAATTATTACAGCTGCACGGCCAACGGCTAAACTATAAGAGCCGCATGCGTCGATCTTCAAGGTTAAGCAACGCTTATGCTTATGCTTACTGCTACGCTGCTTGGGTGACCATTTTAAATCAGATTCATCCGTGCCTCGGAATATAACAGCCACACGGGTCGATCTTCAAGGTTAAGCAACGCTTGCCGTAATCGGTCTGTGGATGGGTGACCATTTTAACATTAGGGTCGATCAACCCGTGCGACTGTCATTATACAGCTACGAGCTTCTCATTCTGTAACTACTAAATACCGATTTAAAAAATCGATTATTCTTACACAATAAACCGATTATATGAACCCAGTAAAACTGTTTTGAACATATAAAATGTAAAAATCTGTTAAATTAATCATTGTTCTATAATCTGCAATTGTCAGTGAAAATCGAAGAAAATGTGTATTTTTTTGGGCTGGGCTGGACGCTGGACGAAATTAAGAATCAACTTGATTCATCAGTTTCTTTGTTTCGTATTTTGAAGACTACCACCATTCGTTCGATAGTCGGTTTTGTTAATTTTGATTCGAGGTAAGTATGTTACCTGGGCTGGTCGGCATTTCAACCGGAAGAGATGAGCCCTGCATTAGGTACCCTCTTCCCATTTTATTAATTCTGAGAGAGATCAAGATACGCAAGATATTATCTGAACGTAGTTTTTATCTTTGCAACATCTTTTTCCGTCATCCACGCGAACGACATCGTGGGCACAGCTAGTTGAAAATAAAATAGAAACAATACGTAAATACGGCTAAGCCTTATTTAATGCTTTTGGGTAAATAAGCGTATCGTGCTATAATTTTGCGTGTGGTTACGTTTCGTGTCGCGTTACAGATTCGTGGTGACAGCCTGATTGTGTAATTGTGTGGAGGAAATGTAATTTAGATAGTTATTTTGGGATATATTTTAATTGATTATTTGCATGTGTGTATTCGTTAGTAATAAAGGCAATATATGTATTTTTCGACCGTTACATGTATATCCTTGTGTAGAAGTAACAATTTACCTTCTGAGGGCTCATAGAGATTTTCGTGACATCTGAGGGCCTAAAACGAATATTTTGACGTATACCTAGTAACGTTAACGTAAGTGAATTTTGAATGAGAAAAACTACAGCGCCATAGTATTCTGGTTTAATTTTATGGGACATACACAATTTATATCGTTCAAAAATATGAATATAGTATCTAATTCAAATAAATATTATGTGCGAAATAAGTATTGTAGCTATGGTAAAATTTTACGTTACGTTACTATACGTCAAAAAAATGCGTGGTAGGCCCTCTGTAAACTCTAGTCGACTCTTCAGCCAGAGAAAACATTGCCATTCATTCAAATTTTTTTTTTTACTCTTATGAAAAACTAAACGTAGGTATTTGATGTATAATACGTTAGGTTATTTATTTGATGAACCTATTGTCGTAAATATTAGGAAAAACGTATATTATGGCAACAATGTTCTTCGTTAACGGTGTCGTTTAGTACCTATTTGCAAATTGTCTCTCGAAAATTAGAATGGCCTAAAAACTTCATAAGTCCCCTCGTATAGTCTAGATAATGCAGACATCTTGTTAGTAGGTCTGTATAATGCCATAACGTTTTACGAGCTCTGTCTATTTAGGCAAAACTGAAGGCACAGTCTCAAATATTGCGCACACAATGTAAAGATGTGTTTAATTTTCGTTGCGTTTCTTTTGTTACAGCTTAATAACTTGTTAGCTAGCGGCACTGATGTTCCGCTAATGCTCCGTACGTCATTGGATTGCAACCTTTTTGTTAGACTTCACATTAATAGCAAATGTCATGCTATTTTGCAATAACAATTATGAATGAATGATGTGTTTATGTCACAGTAATCTAATCGCGTCGTTCGCAGTTTTATAAAACAGTCACGATTCGGCCTTCTTACAGTTCGCAGTTTGAGAAGGGCAGAGGACATTCTTATTTTTTCAGGAAAAAACTTTTATGTTACATAAAAGTACGGCTCATTCTTCAGTTTGTTTGCTTGATAAACAGAAACGTTATAAAGGCAAAATGAATGCGGATTTTAATTTGGGAATTTTAATTACACAATAAAATTATTAATAAACTTTATTGCCTTTCTACGTGGAAATGACAATTAGATTGTGAGAACTGGATAACGTTTCACGCTACCGCAGACCATAATTTAACAATTAAAAATTCTCTTTCGTGGAAATTTTACGAAACACAAGAATTGTAAACAGAAAAATATAGAACTTACATTTTCCACGAAAACCAACGTACGATGTAATATTTTCATGTCAGTCAACTGTTTGATTCATGTCGAATCTCAACAAAAAACACGTGCAATCTATCTATCGTTATTATTATAAGTACAGGGCAGGTAAACTGTAAATAAAGCAACAAATCAACGTCAAGACTTACAACTAATGTTAGTTGTTCAATATTTACGGTGGAGGGGCGCAGGTGTCACATAAACCCTCCTGCCAATGTAAACACATTGTTTATAACTAGTGAGAAAATCTTAATTTGTTGGCAAACACTCCACTTCTTCAGTTCGATACATACAAGTTATTTTAGACAGGATTTTCCCATTTCTAAGAATACGTGCAAATATTCTAAGATATTGGTACAATGTGCGAGTGTTTGGATAAGTAAGCGAAGGCGAGAGCTTTGCACTATTGTGACTGACCGTGATTGAGGAAGCAAACAGTTCAAAGACTTGCACTAAATGTTTAATGTATTAAGAAAGACATAAAATATGACGGATCGTCGTAAAATTAACGATCGGATGACTTTACGGTTAGTTAAATTAATGAACGGTGTGCTTTATCTGTTGGCTTTGGTAATAAATTCTCTATAATCGTGCAGAACAGGTAGCTTCAATCTGTCTGTGATTAAAATCGTATCTGACCACAAGCGTCCACTTCTGAGCATAGGCCTCCCAGAGGGATCGGTACAATGAACGATCCGAGACTCGCTTCCGTAATCTCCACGCCTGGAAGCGGATCTGTGTTGTTACTGTGTAGCTACATACTCCGTCCATGTCCGTTCTTGTATAATAGATAGACATACTGGCCACTTACACTACATACAAAATTAATTAACAGTTTGCTTGAAATGGCTAGAAATTGAAACTACTCAGCTTGAAATTGCCAGACGATCCAAAATTGTAGTGGTTATTTCAAAGTTTAATCTTTCAGAAAATGAAGTCTAGTCGTATTGTCAGCAAAGCAATCTTCGGTTTCATGTTCTATAGTTAGGTAAAAGACGGGTCATGAAAAGAAGTAACTACTACCATATGTTCATGGCTTCACTTGCGTAGAAAATCTTTCGTTTTCTGCAAATTAGAGCGTGCAACGTAATGAGTTGGGTGAAATTTAGTGTGGGGAAAAGTGTTTCCTATACACAGGAAAATTACGTCCCAGAAAACTGGGAATTTTCTGCAGCCGAGAATAAGTAGTTTTTTCTTTTCGCAGACCGATAATAAAGACGAATATTAAAATGAATTATACTTATGTGTATCGTGAAATATGCGTAGAAATATGTCTAGCTATTACTCATTTTTAGTAGATCTTCCTCGACTGTATCCCGTTTGATTCGCAACACCGTTCACGTAACAACCTAACCCAGAAAAATCAATTTATGATGATCCAATCCAACCCAAATTTTTCAGGTGTGTGTGGGATTCTGTTATTTACAACTTGTCATTGTGGCTGTCTCGATACAATTTACTGTTTATATTATAAGCTTGTATGACGACCTTGGTGTTTCGTGCACGATTTCTATCTGTAGATAATCTGCTAATGTCGCAGAATATGAAAATAGACAGACTCATAGAATATTGAGATGTGTTTCGCTCGCTCTTTGAAGGCGAACAGCTTTGTGGTCGCTGACAGTGTATTCTCTACGAGATTACCGCAATCGTGATTTGATTAGTTTAGGTTGTGACGCAGAGGGTTTATTTAGGGCTTGATTTTAGCTCCGTGTTTGTCGACTGAGATTAATTTTGTCAATTGTCTTTGGTATGGCTTGATGTGTCAGTGATTAAGGCGACGACATACGCTAGCGACCTTGAGGGAACAAAACGCGCACTCGTTTCACACCCGCGCGACCCAAAATTCAGTAGTATTTTGTACTTTCCTTATTAATCTATGACTTTAAAACAAATGACCGTATATAAAAATGTAGGTGATGAAATTGCCTTCGAGATGGTGCAAATTTCATTAAAATACGCTCGGCAGTTTTGGTCCGATGGTCGTTTTTATGTCCGTGTTAGACATAACTTTACAAATTAATTACACTATGTTGAACAAATGAAACTCAAAATTTTCATATATCAAATTATTAAAAAAATAGTCTAATATATCGCACATTTAAAAAAAAATTACGACTAGCCGTTTGGACGTGATGCTAATTTCAAAATCAGCTACTGAGCCGTATCTGCGCCTTAAGGAAGTGTTATAAGCGGTGCGTGAAGCAATAGTGTAATAAAATCAGTATCACAAAGGAATCTGCTGGGAAGCTGAAATCATTATCGGTGACCGAACATTCACAAACCACCAGGATAACAAAATTTTGAAGACGTGTCCCGGGGCTGGAATCATGAGTGGTAAAACCGCGGGAATAAGCAGTAGTAAAACATATTTTTTTATTTCTTCTTGATCCCAATTCTGACGCCCACGTGGGCGTAAAATAAAGCATACACTAGTTTCTTCTGCAATTTCAACTATGTAGTCGAAATTGCAGAAGATACTTTATAGGCAGCATACCTTGTTTAGCATACCTCATAGCAAAAACAGATACCTTATAGGTATCTGTTTTTGCTTGAAGCAGGGCTTGAAAACGTTACCAATTCACATTAAAAGTAATGTTAAGTAACGGTATTCCGTAGAGATACCTGGCATATCGGTACGATTTGGTAGTGTTACTTTGTAGCATAACATAATGGTAACGTTAAAAATTACGTATTATTAATGTTACGGTATTATTAATGTTATTGTAAAAATAGCGGTAAGAATTCACGGTAAAGTCTGGTTATTTTATGCGACGTTCCCATTTTCTCCAAGGCGCCGCGCCCGGTGCGTTTTTGTGTAAAGTGATGTCGTTAGCATAGATGCAGGCTAGATTTTTTTTTCTCACTTTACTGGATACATGACCAACAAAATCATCACCTATGTCCTCAGATGTAAACACAGACTCAGAATAGCAAAGAGAATATTAAACACGCAAATAGTCGTATAGCACAGTCTAAGCGTCGATGCAATTTGACATTCTTTTACAATTTAACGAGAGCGACGGTAACAAAACTAACTCACAACGATAAATTTTTTGGATCCGTAGATTTTAACGTTAAGCATGTTTAACGATAAAATGTGCCAGATATAACGTTAAATATGATAACGATTTTTTATTAGTTAACGATATCTGCATCAAAAGGCTGTAACAATCCCATATTTTTAACGGCATTTCAAGCCCTGCCTATAAGTTCATTGCTGAAAATGAGATATTTACAGTCTACACTTGTTCGGTACTAATTAATGCCCTTGAGAATTTACTAGGGTAGGTACAATGAATTACAGTAAGAAAGCAACTATCGTTAGAAAATACGACCGTCTGGAGGAATGTTCAACAATTGATGATACTGAACTGTTAAATTACATTTACCTTTAATGGTACTCGGTCACCAGTCAGACCATAGATTACCTCTAGCACGTGAACATTATTGCGTGCAAAAGCCAGTTTATACTAGAATTTGTTACTGGGATACGGCAACAATCATTTATCTTATCCACGCGGTAGATCTATGAACAAATTATTCACGAGTTTCGCAGCTGTCATTTGCTCCTCACTATGATAAATAGTCCTGCGTTTTGTTTAGATCAGAAAATGGTTACGCAAAAACATTAAAAGTGTCCTTTTAATGCTGATAAATGGATCACATTAGATGAATATTTTTAGTAAAAACATTTCTCCATGTACATAGCATCCATTTCTAGGGTCAAATATTGTTTCTAAGAAAGAAAAATAATGCATGGCTTTATTGGATTAATTATTTCAGATAAGACGTCACATGCAGGTAATCGCAGTTCACTCCTGGACATAAGCTTATTTAACAGATTCATTAAGTAGAGTAACTCTAACGGTCATCAAGTTTTCTGATACTGGAATATACCTTACAGTTTGTCCTTAGGGTACTCAGGGTCTAGGTTAAAAGCGAAATTTTAATTTTGCTGCCGAAATCGTAGATTGTTATATATTTGATGAATCAATATAATATTGTGTACTTTCCGGGGTAGGCCACCTTAGGCCCATTTGCTTAAACCGTAGTTATCTTTTAACTCTGTTAGTAGCTAGCACGTGGTCAAATAACAAATATTTCATACAAAATTCACCCTGGTTAGCAACTAACTCTGAGTTGAACGATAATTCTGGTTTGTGCAGTGGCCCTTACAAAATAAATATAATTCAATAGTACTAACTAATATTAACTAACTACGCACATAATTATGTATGTCAAGCCGACTCTGCTGTGAACGTTGGGGCATATAGACTCAGTATTTATATGGCTGAGCTTTCTGGAATAAATACGTAGGCACCTACCTACAGCAGCTGTCGGGATCGAATGTAATGTTTTAAAAAGAGGTATAATTCTTCGTTAGGTGGAAATATCTGTAAGTGGATACTGACCCGATTACTAAAGTTTTCACTGATTAAATTCCCCATAGCTGAGTGCCACATTATTTACACAGAAAAACAGCAGTCCTGTGGAATACGCCGCAGAAGCAAACCGCGCTAAATACCTAGTTAAGTAAACATTTTTAAAAAGTTTCCATTTTTCAATTTATCTCAGTTACAATGCCGCACCTGCACTTGGGCCGAAGTATTTCCTTTTTTTACAGAAACAACAATTACTCGTCCCGTACAATACTCGGCCTATTCAGATGACAAGGGACTATTGCAATCGTACCACTACAATGCAATGTAGCTTTATTGCCGTTCCGAAGTGGAAATGTAAGAAATGCTCTGTCAGTTCCTGGGTCTATATTGAATAGCATTTTCCAATTTCTGTTCTATTTTGCATGTCTATCCGTCGACTGTTTTCATTGTTGGGTTTTCCATGTTATTGAAACTCGGTGTACCGATCTCTTTAATTCAATAGTGCGTTTAATTTTTAAAGATTGGAAGCCGACCCACTTGGACCGCGAGCCAGCAACAGATTTCCATGACCAAATTCCTCCCGGACGAAAACTTGTAAAATGGTTAAGAGAGCTTTATTATGGAGGTGGCGTGAGGATGCGCGGGCGCGGCGAGCGACTGATGCAGCGACACATCGAGCTGCGTCGGTCGCAGCTGCACGAGGTCCTGATGGCGGAATGGCGGGACAGGTTCTCACGCCCTTCCGCCGGCCTCGTCACTATCGAGGCCATCCGGCCCGTGCTCGACCTGTGGCTCGGGAGAAGGCACGGCTCCCTGTTATTTCGTGTGCCTGCTTCGGGAGGTTTCTGTGTCGCATAGGCAGGGAGCCGGACGCTCGGTGTCACCACTGCGTCGACTGTCGGGAGGACATGGCGCGGCATACGCTGGCAGAGTGTGCCGCTTGAGAGGAGCCGCGCCGTGCCCTCATCTCTGTGGTAGGCAGTTACCTCTCGCTGCCAGCCGTAGTCCATGCTATGGTTGACGGCGAGGAGTCCTGGGACGCGGTGGTCTCCTTCTGCGAAACAGTTATCGCACAGAAGGAGGCTGCGGAAAGGGAGAGGGAGATCTCCACCTCCATCCCGGCCTGCAGCAGACGCACCGGGCGTCGGAGGAGGGCATGAGAGGCTGCTCTCTTCCGGCCCCCCTAACTGGGTCCAGGGGCGGCGGACTTGGGGATGTCCGTCGCCCCCCATTCATCCGGACCCGAGGTGGCGGTGCGTGGTGTTCCCATGCGTCCCTCTTTGACGTCGCGGGGGGAGTCAAACACCTAACTCCCCCCGCTGACCCGAGGTGGCAGAGGCGGGCCGGCACCAGCCGGGGATTACGGAAGTCGTAAGTTCCCGCAATCTCCGGCTTAGGTGGGAGATGGAACAACGGGGTGGTTTTAGTCAGTAAGAGTCTGACAGACCCCTCCGCCCGCCCCAGGGCGTAGGACATCCATGAGAATTTCCCAAAGTTAAAAAAAAAGTTTATTATGGAGTTCTGAGAACGTCAGCTGCGAGACGGTGGGTGGGTTAAGTAGCGGCAGCCTCCCAAACATGGTCTCTAGTCCTTTCCTCCCGAATGAAAATAGGGTCAGATTATCGCCAACCCAATATCTTGCAGAAATCAAATCGTTAGCAGGCTGTATCTCCGTGTAAAGGTCGTCAGCTGGTCACACGAACGTGCGTACTTCAAATTATAAAATCGCTTAAAAATACTACAAGTGTTGGATATGATGGGATCTCTACAAACGTCTTTCAGTATATCGCTTATTATATCTGTGACCACCTAAGCCATATTATTAACATGTGTATTACCACTGTCTCATACCCGGAAAGTCTCAAAACGTCTATCTAATGATAGACGTTTTGAGACCCATCCCATCCCAACCCATCTTCAAAAAAGACAACAATTCTTTTCTTTCTAACTGTTACAGACCAAGAGCACTTATTCCTATAATTTCGAAAATTTGTTGAAAATTACCTATATAATCAAATTTATAAATATTTGGAAAAATTGAATATATTTTCGGAAAAGCAGAAAGGTTTCCGCAAAAATAAAACGTTTTTGATTTTATAAATAACGAGATGGGTAATGTGGACAAAAGGACGTTGTATTGTGTGGTATGTACCATTTACTGTGACTGACCCAGGCTTTCGATTATGTTGATCATGACATTATCCTTCGTAAACTAGAAGCTTATGGAATTAGAGGCAATATATTAAATCTCATAGAATCATATCTAAAGGATCGTAAACAGTATACAGAAATATCTAAAGTGAACATTAATACCAAAAAAGAAGAAACTTATTCATCTAAAAAACGTATAGTTAAATATGAAGTCCCACAAGGGAGCGTATTGGGTTCTTTATTATTCATAATCTATATAAATTACTTGCCACTAGTAACTAAATATCCAGTATCACTTTTTGTTGATGACAGTAAAGTCACTATTGATTGTATAAAAAATTAAAAAGGTGGATACAGCTAAATTTTTGGGCCTAATCATTGACAATCGTCTGGACTGGAAAGCACACACAGAAGAATTAAATAAAAAATATGTTCTTCTGCCTATGCTCTCTATAAACTAAAACCTATCATAAGTACCAATGCCTTTATAACTGCCTACCATGGTATAATCGGCTCGATATTGAGGTTTGGAGTTTAATTTTGGAGAAACTGTACAAATTGAGAAATTATTTTTAGGTCACAACAAAGATGTATTAGGGCTATGTTTGGTTTGAAAATAACTGATAGTTGCAAACAATATTTTATAAAGTAAGTATAAAATTTTAAGTCTGCCGTCCTTATTTATTTATGAAATAGCAAACTTTGTACAAACCAATCCCAACCTATTCAAGAAACTATCAGACGTATCTATTCGTAGTCGACGGGATAATACTAAATTATGTGTACCAAGGTTAACCACAGCATTGATGCGAAAAAGTATTTTTTGTTTAGCACCAATCACATATAATAAAATCCCAAAACCTATTAGACAAATGTCTACTTCTCTATTTAAAATACATTTAAAAAATATCTTGTAAATAAATGCTTTTATACCATATCGGATTTCTTAAATGAGCGCAATTAATTAATTGTATTTTTCTGCAATTACGACATTTTTACAATTTGAATCTCAAATCTATAAAACCTAATCTGTACATTTTCTTGTTTTTAAGTAGTATTACGATGAAAAAAAAAATGTTTTGTTGGTTAGACTCTAATCTTTTGTGGTTATTTTAAACCAAATATGTTGCTTTTGACAATAATAATAAATGGCAAAACATGCAGATCTAACCATTTTTATACACACACACTAACACTAAAACATACTCTCACATACACGCACACACTCAAAACCCACTTACATAATTCACACACAAGTGCGCTCCTTTTTGTATTTTCTTTTCTTTTGTTTTACTTTAATGTTTCAATTGCATACACTGTATAATTTAAGTGGAAGAGCGGAGTCACCTAACACAAGCATCTTCTTGCTTAAAAGGTGATCTCCAAATCACGTATGTTAATGCTTTATGTAATTGAAATAAACATTTTTTTTTATACTCATGTTTTTAATATAAAAATATATTCTATTCTTTTCTATACTTTTTTTAAATTTTCAGTCATTACCTCCCGATTGAAAATTATGTCAGATTATTGCTATATCTTAAATTCACCAGCTGACCAGTTTTCGAGGGTCATATTTACTGTCAGCTGACAAATTTTTGTCCTGGAGGAAATGTCGTGTCTAAAGTTGTTCGACTTTATCTTTCACGCTAAGACTGAAAGATTAAATTTCCATAAAAAACCCTTACAATTTATACATAAATTTAGAATTCTAAGACCTTCTATAATGTGAAAAAATAATATAATCCATAATTATGCAGAATATAAAAATCCTAGAACAAAAACTTCCAAAATTCCAACGTAACTAACTTTCATTTTACTTTTCATTTAAAAAACTAGATAGACAGTTTATTTATAACTAGTGGACGTCACGCGGTTTCACCCGCGTAGTTCCACTTCCTGTGGGAGTACGGGGATAATATATAGCCTATGTTACTCCCTGATAATGTAGCTATCCAATGCTAAAAGAATTTTTCAAATCGGTCTAATAGTTTCAGAGCCTATTCAATTCTAACAAACAAACAAACAAATCTTTCTTCTTTAAAGTATTATAGTATAGATATTTTTTTTTTGTCCTAAAACATTTGCAAAAAATTAGGTTTTAGTGACAGAAACGAGGTGCTGTAAAACTGACTCCACGCAGTCTTGTCTGCCCTACCCCTAGAGTGTAACTTAAAATCGCGTAGGCGCGGAGGAGCGAGGCGGCCCGCGAGTTGAAGAGCAGGTGGTTGTAACACTCGCCGCCGCGGCTGAGGCTGGCCGGCGAAGCCGGCCAGCTAGCCGAAGCTGTGGTTGCTATAACAATATTACTATAAACAAAAAAATACTCTTAGAGATCAGGGGCTAAATTGATTTTTTAAAAAGGAAACACAAAACATCACGCCACATCGCGACGACATCCGTGACATCACGCCAGGCCCTGTCATAACACCAGCCACCTTTTTGGCCTTGCACAGATTAATTTAAGGATGCCGCTTAACTGTGTATATATATTTTTAACTGTTAGTTTTACTGTTTTTTTAATTTTATGTGTCTACGAGTCCCAAATAAACATTTTTCTTTCTTTCTTTCTTTCAAATAACCTAGAAGTTATTATTTAATTAAATCAGAAAACAATTATCAATAGCAAAAACCGTTAGACCGAAATTTAAATACACCGTCCTACTTAAAGAACAACCGTCGCATCCGAGCGCCCAAGCAAAAGTGACCGTGACACTGGGGCGCGCCGCTCAGATCACGTTATCCCTTCCACTAGCTGCGTCATCGTGATGGCCCCGCCCTCTCAGCAGACAAATCTTCTAAGACGGCCTCTCCTGACAGCTGAACGTCCTCGTCAGCTTGACTGCCTGGTGCCAATTGCTCATTCGCCTGATCCTCTCTTGGTCGATCCCTCGTAGGTAGGATGTCAGGCGCCTGGTCTGCGCGAGTTGAGTCCACGTCACTTAACACTTTCAGTGCCAAGTGTAAAAGTGTTTTTACATTTTTAGTGACAAGCACAACAATTCGTTCGTGTGCCCACAACCCGCGCATGAACACAAGTCACATATAGCTACTTAAAACAACGAATCACTGCTCGACCCATACGCAGAGTTCTTGGCACTAAATGTGTTAACTCATCTAAAACACACCAAAATCAAAAAGTGAATGAAATATTCTGAAAGTTTAAGTCGTAGCTACCCATTTTAATGAAATCACAAGCGTTTTCAAGCATACATTTTCAAAAGTTAGCAATCATATCAAAATAGGCAGCGGCTTGTAATTGTTTCACCAATGAAAGAGTTCCGGACCTCAATCATTACTGAAACAACAACATCGCTTGGCAACCACTATCGAGGTTCCAGCTACGATCAATTGCCAGTTTTCGCGGCAATAATCACTTGCCACTTTCGGGGCAAATGTTTAGACCAATTGCCAATTTCGCGGCAATGATCACTTGCCACTTTCGGGGCAGACGAATAGCCACTATCGGGGCTCAGGATTTAAGTCACTTTCGGGACTGAAGGTAGCCACTATAGGGGCCAGGAGTAGTTAGCTGCCACAATGTCGGGGCTGCCAACATACTCACCACTCCCAAAGAACGCCTCACACCCCTCCGGGGTCCACTCGCCACGCCACTGAACAACAACATCACGTACGAGAGATTGTAGAACCGGAGTGGTCCCTTCGATGCCAGTAAGCAGCTGTAGGGGTGAAGTGCGTGTAGCTGCTTGCTTGGTTATATTTAAGGTGAGCTGTATCTTCCATAGTGCTTCGGATCACTGGGCACCCTTATTGTTCACCTCTATTCGCAATATACTGAGGACCGTTCGGCAGTACCGATCGACTTGTCCGTTCTCGCGGTGCATTTCCGGCGTGATAAAATGTATGTCACTGCCTAGCTCCGTAACCCAGTCTTGAAATGACGCACTTTCAGACATTCTGCCACGATCGCAGACGATTGTTGACGGAGTACCAAATAGTGAGACAGTATTAGAAAATACGCGCTTCAATTATTACGATTCAACAGATTACTATTGCAGGATTTACACAGCACGTTACTTTTGATATCTAAAACAGAAATGGGTATTCCAGTAAAGTTATTTATACCTCTAAAATTGAAATTGCATCACTGAAAACAAGATTCAATGACTAATTATGATAGTCTCTAATATCATCGTAGACAGTCAAAAACCCTCATAAAAACATGCAGACGAGCTTTAGATTAAAACATAAATTATGCAATGCTCTTGACCCCTTACCATGTGGAATGAGCATCATGAGTAATGCTCATATAACACTAAAAACTACCTCTGGCATTCAAGATAAAGCTCAGTCTAGACGCAAGCCGTTATTTGCCGTAAATATCACGTGAAACTAATGGTTGACTAACGTGTGCTCCGGACTTTAAGTCTCCGTTTGTGAGAGTTACGATACGATGACGAAATGGCGACAATTAGTGAGAACTTGGGAACAAAGTTGCTAAGTTAATGTACTTTCTGGTACACGGATAGTCTAGAGCTTGAAAAAGGACATAGGCTACTTTTTATCCCGGGAATATGTTCCCTAGGGACCACGCGGGCGAAGCCGCTGGCAGAAGCTAGTCTAATATATAAAAATCTCGTGTCACGGTGTTTGTTACCGAACTCCTACGAAACGGCTCGACCGATTTTCATGAAATTTTGTCTGTATATTCGGTAGGTATGAGAATAGGTAGTAGGGTTTTTTTTTTTGTATGGCAAAACAACGTTTGCCGAGTCAGCTAGTAATATATATTTTTTTATCTTTGATAGGCAGGCGTTTGAACTCTATCTCACCTGATGGTAAGCGATTATGTGGTCGAAGATGGAGCACGCTAGCCTAGAAGTAAAATATTTTAAGGGTTCCGTACCAAATGGTAAAAAGGAACCCTTATGGTGTGACTAAGTCTGTCCCAGCTGAAAATCTCAAGAACCACTAATACTATCAACTTGAAATTTGGAACAGTTTTAAATGACGTTTGTTCAACTATTTTGCAAATAAGAAAGAAATAAAACTGTGTATTTTTTTTTGCAACAGCGGCTGAAAGGGATTCTCAAAAATTGGAAGTGAGGCTACTAGGGCATGTGCACTCAAACCTTTTTTATTTTTTAGGCAGCATGGTTTTTGACTTTTAACGAAAAAGTCAAGTGCGAGTCGGACTCGCCCATGAAGGGTTCCGTAGCAGCAAGTAACACAATATAAAAGTTCTTGTAGTTCGTTGTAACTTTATAATTATTATTTACTTAGGCACCTAATACAGATTTATTATTAGAAAATAGTGGTTCACGGTTTATGCATAAGGATTATGTTTATGAAATTAAATGTTTTTTTTTTATATTTGAGTTGATTGAATGAAAGGTAGGTAAACTGCGGTTTACGATTTAAACGTATTAAAAAAAAACTACTTAATAGATCTCGTTCAAACCAATTTTCGGTGAAAGTTTGCATGGTAATGTACATCATATATTTTTTTTTAGTTTTATCACTCTCTTATTTTAGAAGTTACAGTGGGGATACACACACATTTTACAACTTTTGAAGTGTCTCTCGCGCAAACTATTCAGTTTAGAAAAAAATGATATTAGAAACCTCGAAATAATTTTTGAAGACCTTTCCATAAATACCCCACACATATGGGTTTGATGAATAAAAAAAATTGAGTTTCAGTTCCAAGTATGGGGAACACCAAAAATTTTTTTTTTCTATTTTTGTGTGAAAATCTTAATGCGGAATACATCTACTTAACAAGTTTCAACAGTATAGTTCTTATAGTTTCGGAAAAAAGTGGCTGTGACATACGGACGGACAGACAGACATGACGAATCCATAAGGGTTTCGTTTTTTGCCATTTGGCTACGGAACCCTAAAAATGACCCCTTATCTCCAAATTTTGCATAAAGATAAATCTGAAATTATCCTATGTGATGAAAGAAAAAAAACGATGTCTCTAAATACCACACTTTTTTAGAAAACGTCAACAAAAGTTACATTACTTCCACTCAAGTCAAGAGTCAAGTCAAGAGATGGCGCTGATCTAGATTGCATTTAGACCGCAGTGTTATAATTCTATGACAAATATAGGCCTCGCTGATGAAAATTTAAAACACTTCACATTTTATATGATGGTACGGAACACTCGGTGCGGGAGTCCGATTCGCTCTTGACCGGTTTTTATTTAGGTGCACAAAGAACGCTTAAAAAGAATAATATATTCTGACTTTCGGGGAGAAGAGCACAAAGGTACTACTTTTCATGTGGCCTGGAAACCTCGCGACTATTCTGAAAGTACAACTATATTGGTTGGTAAAGTCTCGCTGGTATAATCAAAACAATTCCCTCAAAGGAAAAAAATAAAAGTCACCTCAAAATCTCTAGATATGCACGCGAAAATGCCGTATAATATATCCACGAACATGAAAGTCACACAGGAAAGCTTTTATAATATAAAAATATATTATTCCATTCTATACGTGGTTTTACTACGGATACAAAACATATGGGTATGAAGAATATTTTGTTTTCTTCCTAAGAGAGTCTTGTTATGACTAAGCTTGTTGTTTGTTCTTAACTACAGAGATATGAACATAATATCAACTATAGGTAGGCAGGTATACATTACATACATATTAGAGGCGAGCTAAGATTTCTAGTGAATCTCATTCTCTCTGAACCGATGGTAAATTATACGAAAACGAAATGAGTTGGACTCTGTAGGTGGCCAGGCCAATCGAGGCATCAGTGGCGTGTTTTATGTCCTTGGAAGCCAAGGTAGGACCATCGCATCTAAGATAGATTAGAAGCTGCTTAGATGATAGATATCCCCCCATTTTGCTAGATTGTGCTTGCAACAGCCTAGATGTCCGTGGAGTTTCTTGCACGTTCTTCTCCATAGAGATCTACGCTTCGGCACGTGACCGACCTTGACAATTCAAAAGTGCCTGTAAATAGTTAAATTGAAATAAATGCTTTAAGGTTTTTGAGTTTTAAATCTGTTATTTTGCTATATTCACTGCTTATTTACTTTTTATTTGCATTCAAAACACGGCCACTGAAAGTTACAAAATATCAGAATTTTCCAGCCGAAAACGAGAGCGGTTCATCAAAACCTTCACATTCGAACTTCCAACGTTTACAATTCGCCAATAAAATAAAACACGATTGTAATTTCGAATTTCACAAACAAAAGTTTGAAATACATGCAGATATAAATCGGACGTTTACTTTTCCAGATACAAAAACAACGATGTATTTTCATCCAGGCGTGTTATTTAAAAAATATTAAAAGGGATCGCCCTCTTTCCATATCGTCGCCATAATGTGCTTTGATGATATTATTTGGATATTCATTAATCACAGGAGCGAAAAACACGAACAGATGTAAACAGATTTGGTTATGTCGGTGTAATGAATACCTCCGTTATTTACCTTTGTGTGAACGCTTTTAACGCTTCGCTGTAAACAAATACGATTGGGAAAATAAATATCATGACTACAGAGGGTGTGAGCTAAGTAACAACATATTTAGAAGAGCACACGTAGGCATCTATTTAGCGCTTATTGTCATGCTTGAATCTGGTCAACTTTAGGACATAAACTAACCCAAGTCCAAAAGTTTTCCGTCACGTTCAACTCTAAACACAAAATAAATAAAAAACATACAACGTATTTTTCATCGAGTAATTATACCGTCTAAAACCCACTGAAAGGCCGAGTACATGTGGCTGCTTTCAGCCTTATTGCGAGTAAACACGGGCCTGCACACAGATTCAACATTCACGTCAATCTGAATCTCTACTCTTTGATTTATTATTCTATGAATCATCGTAGCGTATCTACAGACTACTAATACTGAATTACCTTTGCCTACATATCATTCATCTCATAAAAAGAGCGTAGTTTGGCCGTGTTCGATCTTGGTTATAAATAGTGATCGATTTGGCGGGCAAATTGACAATACGGCGACTAGTGATGCGCGATCGCGAGTCCGAATAGTTTGGCGGGCCAAAGAAAAGTTTTTATAGAGGTGACAGCTCGATTTTATCAATCACTGGGTTCATTCGACTGAACTTTTCTCTTGTGATCTATCTGTATTTTCTCATTTTGGTGTATGAAAATGGTATTAACGTTCATTCGTCTTCTTCCTATACATTTTTATTCTGTATCCAATAAAATAATGTCGTTTTAAGGAATATGGCTCATATCTTGTTTATGGGCAAGTTTTCTTACCTTTGCGCTTCAAATGGCAGTAAAACGAAATAACAGTGGTATACCATAAACTCAGCCAGATAAAACTTTGTATAATATCGACTTAAATTTATTAATAGTTTTATCGTGTACTCTATGGGCCTCTTTATCCTCACAATTATTATAATATCAATCTGTAAATATACACTTTGAGTGAGTCTTCCTCATACCTATAGCGATAGGTACTTACACGTGAATATGTTAACTGATTTTGATGTTGTTATAATATTCTGTTTCACTAAACGCTTTGCAGTAGACAGGAGTGTTGTTATCATAATTTCAGCCTGAAGATGACTAAGTGCTGACCATGCGATACATAACCTCAAAATAACGGGAAAATAGCGTTATTAGTTACAACATTTATTTATATAGCGTTATTAGTTTGGGGACCGAGTCACCCGCGTCCGTAGGAGAATACCCATTGCTAGTCCCTACACGTGGTCCGCGGGTGGTGCTAATCAGGTGACACTAACTGGTGCTAGGTTTCGGCCGATGGCTTGCGACCACCTACTGGGCAAAAACGTACCGCCAAGTGGCCTAGCCGCGTTCCGGTACGATGCTCAGTGTAGCCAATCCAGAGGAGTTGGGTCGAAATAGTTGTTCCAATGCAGACAGACCGACCAGGCTCGCGTTGATATGGGCGTATCAGGAGACTAGTCGCGGAGGGTAGCGGGATCCGAGGCACGGTGCGCCGCTGGCCGACCGCAGGTAGTTGGGGGCAAGTAGTGTACTAGCCATACATGAAAGGCTGCCCCGCCAACTGTCGAAAAATCCCGGAATGCACCATTGTGCTGGTTGACGACCAGACGAGAGGGCCCGATGGACATTTCCGGGAGGCTCGGGCGTCCCCGCAGTCTCCAGACTGGTCCCCCAATGATGTCGTCCTGTCAGAGCGTACCTGAGGGTTAGCAGCATGGAACTTCATTTTACTTCCTTCTCCTCTACCTTCACCACCGCAGTCCATCACCACCTAGAGACTGAAAATCCAGCGCTCTTGTTTCTGTCGGAGACGCAGATCGGATGTCCGTCAGACGTGTCGTATCTTACATACCCAGGGTTTACCCTGGAGCACCACTTCAGACCACGCGCGGGCGTATGTATGTACGCCCGGGACGACATCTGCTATCGGCGTTTCCGCAATCTTGAGAACTCCAGGTTCTCAACGCTGTGGGCTTTAGTGGACACCGGCCTGGATAAAATTATCTACGCCTGTGTCTACTGTTCGCACAGCGGTGATCTGGAGACAACTGGGCTAATACAGCACCTCAGTGAGGCGGCGGATGCGGCTCAGCAGCGGTACCCTTCTGCCCAATTGGTGTCGCTGGGGGACTTCAACGCCCACTATCAACAGTGGCTTTTCCCATATCAGCACACAGACCATGCTGGACGAGAGGCACGAAAGCTAGCGCTTGCGTTAAATCTCACCCAGCTGGTCCAGGGGGCAACGAGGGTGCCGGATGTTGATTCGCACACAGCCAATTGCTTGGACCTTCTGCTGACAACAGATCCATACCGCTACTCGGTGTCGATTTCTTCTCCACTGGGTAGTTCCGACCAATGTCTGCTGAAGTCTGTGTCCGTCTACTCCCCGCCCGATCCTAGCCCAAGAGGCACCCGGCGGGTATGGCGATACAGGTCAGCAGATTGGGATGGCATGCGATCATTTTTCGCATGTTACCCTTGGCAGCCTACTTGCTTTCCTTTAACTGATGCTTCGTCGTGTGCTGACGCCGTGACGGAAGTGTTGCAGACGGGAATGGAGTACTACATTCCATTCTCAGACGTAGCAATGTCTGGCGAAGCTCGCCCATGTGCATCGTGCCGAGTGCAATCGCGCTAATGCGATAAAACATGCGGCGTACCTAGCATGGGTCGACGCCCGTGCGCGCAAAGCGCATGATGTGAGTCAGAAGACGAGAGCCTTTAACAGGGCTGCCAAGTCCTGCAAGAAGGTGTTGCAGAGAGCTCGGTTTGACCACATTAGCCGAATAGGGAACAAACTTGCTTCATACCCAGCAGGAAGTAAAGCTTTTTGGTCCCTGGCTAAGTCGGTCGTATCGAACTTCTGCCGCCCCTCACTACCACCACTGCTGAGACCCGATGGGTCGCTGGCCCACTCCGCTGAGGAGAAAGCAAACTTGTTTGCTTCTATGTTTGCGGAGTCGTCGCGTCTGGATCCTGGCGGCGCGAGGCCTGCTTCTCCTGATGCATGCGAGTCGAGTATGTCGAACATTCGCATTCATCAGAAGGACATTCTTCGGGTACTGCATAATCTAGATGTGAATAAGGCTAGTGGCCTCAACGGGATACCGGCAATTGTTTTGAGGACTTGTGCGCCTGAATTGTCTCCAATCTTGACACGCCTATTTCGCCTTTCGTTTGAGACTGGAAAAGTACCGAATGCTTGGAAGCAAGCTAACGTGCAGCCCGTGCCCAAGAAGGGTAGTCGAGCTGACCCGTCAAATTACAGACCCATCTCGGTAACGTCCATACTCTGTAAGAGTATGGAACACGTGCTGAATCGTAAGCTCCTAGCATACCTAGAAGCAAATGATATCCTTAGCGACCGACAATACGGGTTCCGCCGAAATCGGTCTACTGGGGATCTTCTAGCGTATATATGCCATTCACATCTGGAGTGAGGCCATAGAGAAGCACGGGGAGGCACTTGCGGTCTCCCTTGATATCTCGAAGGCCTTCGACAGGGTCTGGCACGATAGCCTTATTAGTAAGCTTCTTTCCTTCGGTCTGCCGGCCGGATTGTGTGATTGGATTGCAAATTTCCTGAGGGATCGGTCTATTCGAGTGGTTATAGATGGCTGCTCGTCCGGACTGCTGGATATTAATGCGTGCAAAGGGGTCGGTGCTCTCGGCAACATTGTTCCTGCTGCATATTAATGATCTGCTAAGACCCGGTACCTTTGGGTATGCAGGCGACAGCACTGTTGCTGAGAGATACGTGTCCGACGCACGAGCTGGTGGGTCGCAGATCCGGTCTCTCCGGGAGGCTATGGTTGAGCGCTTGAACTTGTCCTTACAGGCTGTCTCTGATTGGGGCGATGCCAATCTGGTCAAGTTCAATGCTGCTAAGACCCAAGCGTGTCTTTTTTCCGCTAAAAGGAGCCAATTCCACCCAGCTCCATCTTTTGGAGGTGTAACCGTGCCGATAACCGACCGACTTGAGCTTCTTGGTGTTATATTAACTTCTTCCCCTTAATTTTGGCCCTTTCATAGAGGCAAAGGCTCAAGTGGCTGCTAGAAAGTTGGGGGTCCTAGCAAAGGTGAGACGGTTCTTCACGCCGGAACAGCTGCTCTATCAAGCGCAAGTTCGGTCGTGTATGGAGTACTGCACTCATCTTTGGGAAGGATCTGCCAAATACCAACTCGATGCCCTTGAGTCAATTGAGAAACGAGCCAAGAGGATCACAGGTAATTATAGGCACGTCGAGTCGAAGCTCCAAAGTCTTGAGCATCGACGCCGAGTTGCTGGCCTGTCGGTTTTCTATCGGTTGCATTTTGGGGAGTGTGCGACAGAATTGCATTATTTAATTCCGCCAAGCCCGTTCCATCATCGAACGGAACAAGACGAACGGCGATACGCCACCGGTACATGGTGGACATCCCACCCACACGCACAAAACGTTTTGGGAACACATTCATAGTGCGTACAGCTAAGGAGTGGAATTCCCTGCCAGAGTCTGTGTTTCCGGATAGCTACAACCTGGGAGTCTTTAAGACAAGAGTGAATAGGTTGCTTCTAGGCAAACATGCTCCATTTTCGACCGCATCATCGCTTACCATCAGGTGAGATAGTGATCAAACGTATGCCTATCTATAGTAATAAAAAAAAACATACTTCTTGGAGTTGAAAGCAGATCGTACATTTTGTTGGTTTTAGTTGACTTAAGGACTCTCCTTTTCCTTAATTTTGACACTATCTACTAAGTATAAGAGAGAGGACGAGGCAGAAAGAGGAGGGTGGGCAAACCTTTTATATTAACTATGTGTGTGAAAGGAATTATTTGCGACCATATGAAACGGATTCTCATTACATTAGAGTACTCATAATAGGTACTAGGTTTGTATAGCCCCACAGTTAGATGTAGCCAACAGTCCTCCAGGCACAATTAGCCCTCTCATACGACACCCACAGGATGTCACGGGGAGGTCAATTAGTTGCCGAGACTGCTCGGAAAATTACTAGTACAACACATGCCAGTAAATATACTTTAGAGGAAATCCGGCGTGATGGCTTCTTGCTACGATCGATAGAGTAGCACTCGAGAATAATCTTGGAATGATCTACCAGCTTAAGTTGACTCGATTGCATTTAGTTTCGTGGAGTTATGACAAGGGCTCTAGACAAGTAGCATTCTGACAGCGCTAGCGTAGCGAAGGCGCATATTCAAAATGTACGGGATTGACAAACGTTGTTGACATGTTTCGTGACCAATCCCAGATATTTTGGCATTTCTACCTTCGGATTCTCTGATGAAGGGACTTTCACGTTTTTGCTCAGAATAATATTAATTTATTAATAGGTTAATAATGCAATATTCCAGCACGACGTTTTGGTACTTTTGACAACACTAATAACAAAAATCCCGATATCAAATCCGAATTCAAACAATTGATAAATCGTCAGGTATTGATAATTATTGTGCTATAGCCCATCACTAAGGATAATTGCCCTGTTTAGATGGTGTGCGCACGATGCGGGGCCATCATTGCGTTACACGCGCCGAGTGTGAATTAGTACCTACACGTTATATCTACATTCACATCTACATATATTTTACGACTCATAGTGTAGGTGCTGAAAAAAAAACAGTCGTTTTTTTTTGCTATGACGTCGAAAGCTTTCGTTCCTTTCGTAGCACCGCTGCGAACTGTAGCAAAAATGAGTTTACAAAAGTTTAATTCGCTTTCACCCCGAAATCTTCTGTAGATAGATGTGCAGAATTTATCTTGTTTTCCTATCAATACAAATAAAATATCAGTATTTATAAGTGCTAATTAAACAACAAACTTCCAACGAAGACGCAAACATCGAGGTCTTGGTGACGTCGAAATTCGATTTTCTATTTACATTTTCCGAGAAATACAAACATTTTCATAGTCGCAAGATTACAGGATCAATCTCATCCAGTATTCAGGCAAGTTTACTGGAAGCCGTGTTACAGCCGACGGCGTTGTCTGCTGTAAAATCTCTAAAAGCAATCTACAACGCGTTTTATGCATTGAAGTGTGCTCTTACTCTTTGAAGAGTCTCGCAAAGTCGATTAGTTCGATTCGCTCCCTCCCAGATTGTTTATTGTTTTTGCTACAGCATCCGAAATAAAAAGATATTGCCATTGGGCGTATATTGCGGCTAGCTTCATACATATTTGATAGAGGTCAGAGCAGGCGGTTTTAATACCTACATTTGCAGAAAATTGGGACTTTAGATCAAATAGGTTACACTTATCTTGAGCCCTGCTCAATGATACGAGATACGACACAAGGATCGCGTGATCAATTTACTAACGCTTTGATATTCAAGATAATCAGACATAATTATACGGTCCATGGAATTCAATCGGAGCTTACGCTCACGCACTTAGCCCAATTTCAGGTAAATGATATATTCGTGTTCAAATAGATTTTCACTGAAAATACATTTAAAAACGATCTCAATGAAGCAAGAGGTGCATGTCGATAAAATAATGAAACGAAAATTCAAAGAAAGCCGAAACCGGCTGTAATTCCTTACCAATATTAATACAATTTAATTTTAATTATTACGGCTTCGCGCTTTATTAGAATGGTGCCCTGTAGTGACAGCGTTCTAATTCATACACTGATGAAAGTGAGACGAGGGAGCGCTAAGTACTTCCTAATGAAATTGTGAGATAAAACAATGATATTATTATGTAGGCAGCACTTTTTGTGTAGAGTCAGTCAGTTTCCTGTTACAGGAGATTACATTAATGAGGAAAGTGCAGTATTGGCCATTGTTCCAGTTGGCTAATGTAGACAATATTAGAATGATCGATATTCTGTATTTTTAACCTAGATATCCGTCTCTCGATATCTATAGATTTTGGATTATTTTTATGATTATTATAATTAACACAAAACGCATACGTAAAATAGGATTTAAATTAGAATTCAATATGTTAAAATTGTAATGGATGGTCTGTGCAGTGCGTCACAAATGTCCCTCGGGAGCTATAAATCATAATAGTCCAAATGAGTGCACGGCTAAAATACGTTCACGGCCAAACAACAAGGCACAAGCACGTTCAATAGTGACATAACATCGAAACGACCCGTAGCATAGGAAAGGCCACGCAGCATCTCTATCTCTAGAGTCTACGTACGTTCATGGGATCGCCTCGCGGGGTGAAAACCCTTTTGCGGTCGCACAAAAACATAAGAGACGCAGCGTGAACAAGGTAAATAGGAATTAAGATAGAAGGTTCAAGGGCTAGAATCGTGGGTGTCGCGCGCGAGCGGCGGGTATGTTCGTCCTGCTCGCTCGCGCCCTAGGCTGCGACGCGCAGTGACGCTCCAGTCGCGGTCTGCCGGCCGTCGCGACGCTCGGGGCCGCTCCGCCGCCGCCTGCCGCCTCCTGCCGCCTCCGCGCGCGACGTGATGCACTGCTAGCAGCAGCAGCTCAGCAGCCGGTGCCCGTGCAGGGACCCCGCGCAGGGACCCCGGCCCCGCGGCCTCGCGAGTGTCTGTGCTGAGTGCAGTGTGCCACTAGGGTATTATTTCGTGTTTGTATATTTTGAATATACGGCTCATCAGTGACAAAATTTTGATCCGCTCTTGATTCAGTTTTCACTATCTGAAGAGGTGGAAACCGCACGCAAATTCGGTATGCTATCGAAACACTCACGAGACCCTTATCCCTATTTAGGTTTAGGAGTATATATATTCGCTCGTCGCGATTATTGTAACGAGTTACGACACATAAAAGATAACAGTTTAATCCGAATATCACGCAGTAAAAAACATGCATTAGCGCTTTGCGCAGCGTTGCTTGCGAGTACTCTAATGTGTAAAATATAATTCCGTTAAAGTGTCAAGGTTCTTTGGAACACGCAACGTTTTATGAATAACGTCAATTCTATAATATGATCGCAGTAAAATACTATTTATTAACATCATCTTTGGTAAAGGTTATCTAATACTTGCCTTTCGTGAAATGAATAAACACTACGTTTTAACTCCTTCAGTAATTATGCTTATGCCTTATAACCTAAAGCAAGCTGGTACAGACAACTGTGGTAGGCTCTCTTAAACACTGGCACAGGTTGAAAATACGAGATTTCTTACACACACATAAGGCACATTGAAGATATTGATTTTGTGAACAACTTGTTGCATGTTTGTTGGTCCATTGTGAAATAATATTTATAACGTGACTTTCCTGAATAAAATTAAAATAAAGCGACGTTCTTAGGAAAATTCATGAACATTCCGTTTCTGTATTTAGATAATATTTAATATACAATAAACTATCTCAAGCAGCTATAAGCATGTAAACAAATTTTACGACATCTGCACACTTGCCGGAGCTATCGCTCTTGTAATTAATCTTGGTAATTTAAGAAAGTGGGTAAATTATTGGAGACATACGCATGATGTACGTCTTATCATAATCTCAAAATATATTATTTTTATCGCTTCCTGTCATCAACTCTTTCTACGAGGAACATCGTGGTTGCTTGATGTATTTTTAGGCTATATCGTGCTATTAGTTACACGTTCCGCGGGTATTTTATTTGTTTTAACATTAAAATGTAACTAATTGGCCGTGAAGTTGAACGCATCAATGTCAAATATAATAACGTCATGTCACTGATCAATACAACATGTCCCATTTTTCAACATTTATTGTTCAAGGTATTTATTTACATAAACTTAGGAAGGTTATTAAAAATCCATTTCATTGAGCAGTTTCACACGAGTGGTATGGTAATGGCAGTCCGTAAAACAACCGAGTTCGCGTAACTACGGCTGATAATAAGATTAGACTGTGATAATGTTAATGCAGTAATTAGATTGTACGTATGACGATGTAAATACAAATAAAAGGTCTTTTAGCGGTTGCTGCGATAACAGTTATTCAATATAACAAAACGCATTTAAAGCGTAACGTTTCATCGTGTATAAAAGTTCCAGGATTTCTGCCAAGTTTTGTTTTTCTAAATCTGTGGTTTGGAAGTTCACTCGCGTACATTGAATTCGTGTTTACACGAGGCAGCGTCGTAACGAAGTTCTAATGAATGGTATGAGGCATCTAATTAGCATCGTATAAATCTTGAAAGCGAATTTAGCGATTGAACAACGCGAAGAGGGAACACCGCGTCTCCGTTTAGTCGGCGATGACGTACGAATAGCTACACAATTGAAACCAGCGACCGCTCAACGAGTGGTAATTGTTTCTGCCGATCGCTATTGGGCCGGCAATTCCTTATACAGGTCATAATAATATCATTGAGTAAATGAAAATGTCTCTGATCAATGTGGCTTCTGACAATAGCAACTAGGAAGTACTATGACTCGTTATTTGGCATCGTCACAATGTTCCGACTGATTATTTCTATGTGCGACGACCTTGACCGGCGATATACCATTAAAATTGATTGCTTTTAAAAATCCCCAATATCATAATGTGTTATATTATTGGCCTTTTCTGTTGTTTCATCCATAATAATGAAATGAATGAATATACAATTAATAAAGGTCACAACCATTATTATCGATTTTTAAATAACAAAAGCTTTGTGGAAATGTGGAGCGGTGAAAGTCTAACATTGAATAAAATGGTAGGTGGGTAGTATTGAATAGAAATTATCTAGAGGTATTTGTCTATACTTTAGACCGAAGCTCAAATATACTGAACACTGTGTCATCACGTTCAAAGGTTTCATTGGTTTTCCAGAAGAGAATATTATGAAAATTCCCTTGTCATTAGTGTACGATATTTAGCTTCAATTGCTGTAAATTATATTAAGAGACTTTTATTCTAAGAACATGACAACTGCGTTGAATCATAACTAAGAAATACAACCGCACAATTAATATGAATCTAAACTAATCAAAAGCATAAGTAACAAGACCTCACTGACGGGTGAAAATAATATAAACAAATAAATGATTAAAAAAATCCCAAAATCGATCATATTCAATATTTTGTTATAACAGATTTAATTATCGTGTTCATAATACATATAAACAATAATTGCATTCAAATGAAACCGGTATAATTGGGCGTGTTATACCGGAACCCACTATGATAATAACCTCGATTCAGGAACTGATTGATAGGAATTAATGAACGGCCTAAGCTACCTAATTAAATAAAACCTTTATTAAACTGAGCTCAAATCATTATTCAGTAATACTCGTTTGTAGGCACTCATCCATTTTGGTGTACTTACCTAATCCTATATGCTTGCGTAAAATTTAATAAAAAGATTTTTAATTGTAAATACATAATTTAGACCAACTTTCCTAGTTTTAATAATGATGTCTGTAAATTATTTCAATGGTTATCTTGGCTATCTACACCTGAATTAAGATTGGCATGTAAAATCAATTTATCAGTCGATAAATAGCTGGTAAAGATTTTCAAATTTACGACTAGGCTTCGAAAAAAGTCGTATCATTTTAATACTGGTAGATACTCAGGATATTCGAATATATAAAATTCTTCCGTTACTGGTGACTGAATGAGTGATTGAGTGACTGGCAAGCAACGCACAGCCGAAAGTACTGATCGTAGAAAGCAGTAATCTGGCATGTCAGTTCCTTGACGAGTGTAGGGGAGTGCTTAGAGAAATTTTTCTGAAATTCTTTTGGGAACGGGAAAAAACTGGTTATGCGCGTACGAAGTCGCGGGCAAAAGCTAGTTATAAATATGGACTCATAGTCTATTTTTGAATCTGTTCCAAACCATTACATTTTCATTCAAGTGAAGATACCGCAAAAACATTCAGCTTAAGGAAAACTTACGTAATTTCTTTATTTGGTTTCCTATGTTGGTGAAATTGATAACAATGCTTAAGTTTACCCGTTTATTTTATTTATTTATTTAAGGACATCCAACAAAGCATACACCAAAACATACATCTTATAATGTGTCAAATACAATCACATGTCTTGAATTAATTCACAATTAAATGGTTTTCCTGTAATTTATAATAATTAAGTGTTCTATGTTGTAAGATAGTAAAGAAAATGTAATAATTAAAATGTAGTTACCGAAAGTGTTATCCTGTTTGAACACTTTGAACTACTGTTCCTAAGACTCGATCATCATCATCATATGAGTGAGTCCAAGTGCCGCCGCAACAGCTGGTCCTGTGCGTCTCGCATCCATCGGCTACCAGCGATCTTGACTAGGCCATCGGTTTGTATGTAAAAAGTCATAATTCGAGGTTTGGCTCTCGACTGTTTTTTCCTCCAATATTGAACCGATTTGAGAGATATTTCACAAACTGAATAAGAACGATATATACTGAGTCTCTATGCCCAAGTCTCTCCGCCCGCATTTCCTCTTAAGACTCGATAGCGGTTATTAATTTGTTCTAACTCGTAAATAACATGAAGATGCAATAACCAAACATATTTAGATGCTAATCATTGAATTATTTCGAGCTTAGTTTACTAGGCTGCCATTCCCACCAAGTTAATTTTATACGTCAAAGGGACAATTGAAATAGGTAAACGTCGAATCGGTATTCCTCTTTAGCATAAAACATGGTCCAAATTCAATCGCTGGGAAATGTTCTTCAAACATACGAATTGATTTGCCCAAGTTGGGCCTTTGGATGAATAAAAAAATCTTTCGAAAGAACCAGCTAGGCCTAAAGTGAATTTGCTCCCATATTTAGGGAGACGCGGGATAGTAACAAACGACATTATATTTAGCCTACCTACCGATTCTCGAGATCTCACATGAGAATTATTTGATTGTATCTATTGAAAGGTTTAAAGTACGATTTCATTTGTCTTTCTTTCAGTCTCCCTTTCTCGTTATTCGTGGTGGTGGCTTTACGCGACCGAATTTATTGCGACATTATATATCCATTTGGCTTATTTCATACTTTCTGCTCTTCGGGGGTGGAAAATTTATCATTAAAGTAATCTAAAATAAGAAACTTTTTATCAAAATTTCGGCCACATCATCTCATCAGCATCGGTTCAGTGGTTTACGAGATAACTCTGATTGAAACTTTACATTTCGTTGCGGCATTAGGTTTTCCGGGGTTCAATATCATTTCCTCTTCCTTTTATATAATTTAAGTTTGATGTACAAGTTGTTACACATTCATGGAAATAAAGTTGGACCTTATTTCTGGGCAAAAGCACATACATTTCGGAACCCAGCTGTTTATTTCGTTTTGCCTAACAGACGGTATCGACGCGGTTTCTTATTGCTTATTTTAATATTTCAATACGACTGGAGGTGAATTAGGTATGCTCAAAGTGATAGCCTGTGAAGAACTCCGCGACTCTGCTTGGCAGTTGTCCAATACGTACATACAGCAATACGATACTTTGCTATACATTTTCATCTGCGGTTGTATACCCATCGCCATGAAACTTCAACATAACTGTGTGTATGATTTAAACATTGTAGCATGTAGATGCTCTAATGTGCGCATTGACATATTTATTTATATTTTATTCGATGTGTTCATCCGTACGTCTGGATCTAGGGCATGTGAGTGTTTCGATGGCATGTCATTCGATGTTTCAATGTAATACATAATTGTGTTTCTTGAAGGAGGTTGTAATAAATAGCTCAGCAATGGGTTAAAGTGAATTTATCATATTTGTATACGTAAGAAACTTTACGATAATGTCGAGATAATAAATCAGATGTAAAAGACAGAAAGCGAACACAATTACATATTTGTTTTCCCTTCTCCCTTCCCTTCCTTCTGTCAAAGTTTTCCTCTTGTGATTCCCGATAATAAGCGTTCATATAAGTCGACTGACATATCGATAACTTAACTTCTAAGCCAACTTCGAAGACTGAACTAGATCTTTCTAAAAAATTTGTATTCTTATCATAAAGTGCCAAAACGTAGAAGATAAGGAAGTTGATCAGTGACGTGTCGGGCGATAGGTGTAATCAGTGCAGTGACGTATGGTGATAAGGTGGTCGTGCGCATATGTGTGTGGTGCTGGTGTTAGTGTGAGGGGCGCGCGCGCACGGCGTCACGGTGGTGGGAGGCGGGGTCTTCCGTTGCTGCGTGCCCTGGTGCGGGGCGCGCGCGGCGGCGCCCGTCGACGACGCCGACTATGCGTTGCGGGAGGGCAGCCCGCAACTCTTGCACGATGATTATGGTAAGTCTACTTTTTACTTTATTTTCTCTGACTTGAGATGTGAAGATCCCGGGAATTTCGGGATAGTTGTTTTTCTTACATTGAAAGATGTGACATAGAACGTGTTTATCGTCATGTGGTGTCGCTTCGCTCCTGTAATATTGCTTCATGCCATTTAAAATAAGATGTTCGAACTACATAATATCTCTGGTTGACCTGCATGCGGGCAAATCCGCATGACAGCAAGGCCGTCCTAAAAGTGTGAAGAAATATATTGGGGATGAATATTGTATAAACGTATACAAAGTATATTGGGAAATGAAAGCTAGCAAAGTGCTCAATGTTCTCAACATTCTCGGAAACGTCCACCCTGCCTCTATTTTGACAAACTCAAGCATATATGCAATTGGGCTACGTGGATGGTCGAATACCCATATTATTCAGAAATATTGCATGTGATTGGTTGGGTTCGAGTACCGATTTCCCGAGACCATTACGAATTTAGTTCCATGATGAAAGGTTTAGGTAAAAGAGGTCTTATTGTGTGATGGATTTCACAGATTTGAAGGAAGGATACTATAAAGCCCATTATTGTTAAGCAACCAAATGTGGTTGTTTATCTTTAGATCTAAATGTCATACCAAAAGCAATGATGTCTTAATTGGTACAATGATTTGATGTCTGTTTCTTACAATAGGATGCTAGGCAGTTATAGAATATAAATATCTATCAATATTAGTCATCATTACTATTCACCATTGTTAGAAAATACATTCAAATTTCAAACATTGAATACTTTTTAAAGTGCGCTGCAACGCATAGACATTACTTACTTCTATTATTGTTTAACAAATTATAAAACAAGCAACTATTGACATTCAGATTGCTTGTATGAACGGTTAAGGCTATTTAAATAATGTTGTACATCGTAAATGACATATTGCTGCGATGCAATATGAGGCACAATACACCCACTTGTGTGACTTATTGGAATATTTATAAGTTTCTTTCAGCGCAGTATCTGAAAGAATATTTTTAAAGAAAATGCATATGATTGACTTTGTATTTTATTAGTAAAACATCTGGGTTTTTACACTGTTTACGTCATACCTTTACCCCTAATTTCTTAGAACAATAAAATCAGAGGTTTATAGAACACCAATATTTTATTAGACGACTTTTAGCGTCATGTTAAGGGATGGGGCATCAAACGGATACAGGTAGATACCTATTTGTACATAAATCCAAAATAAATAAAAAAATAAAATAAAATATACTGTTAAATTACTTATTAACAAGGCTTCACCAACTTTTGACGAATCGAAACTAAATAGAAAACAAAATATTGATTCAATCTCGATTGGTAACGAACATTGTAACATACAAATAGTGCTAATGAGCTCTTCTGCGAATATTTTACAGGGAGTCGAACCTTGTAGGGTAGCTCTTGGCACAGCTGCTGTGGACATTCTGTTACACCAGGTTATCTTGTGTGTTTTACACGATTTGCATTCGGACTCTTTGTTTACTACGAATTGACTTTGAACGCAAATGTTCTATTCCTTTTATAAAAGACTAGCTGACCCGTGCCCACTGCATTGGGCGGTATTATTCGGGTTAATCTATAGTCTATGGCAATCACAAGTAACGTGGCTTTCTATAGGTAAAAGAATTTTCAAAATCGGTTCAGTAGATCCAGAGATTACCCGCTACAACTTCACAAACTTTACGTCTTTATAATATTAGTATAGATAATATCTGAAAGATCATTTCAGATTTTTTTATTTCAGATTGTTGATTCTTTTATTATCATAAAATTTTAGCTAAAACCAAAAGTTTAAAGTTTTTATGTGTCAGATTTTTACATAGGTGATATTCTGCCAGTAAATGGTCCGAAGGGTTAGGCAGTGATGTTTCAAACACCCTTTCATAATTATATATAGTTTCAGTCCTATATTATAAGGCCAGCACTTTTCTATAAGTATGTGTAAAGGAGATGTTCCAAAATGTATGGAGCCTGGGCCAGGTCCTTGTGCACTATAATCAAAAATAGAGAAATACATTTAAAACAGTTCTCAACTGTACAATTTCTTTAAAATGGCTTTGTTTGCTGGTAAAACAAGAAATTACACTTGAAATTGCAACACACAACAAAAATCCGTCATGGCAGTAAGCTGTCATTTTGATTGATTAATGACGTTTGACATTTATTTCTGACATGTTTATTTACCGGCAACGAGACGAAAGTGACTGAAGCGACATTGTTATGACAGCTGACAGTTATCTTTCTATCATCTATGTCACTTTTAAGCACAGAGTAACTAAATCGGTGCAACGCCATGTTGAAAAACGATAAAAGTAATTTATAAACATCAATTAACTACCACATCAGTAAACATTTAAATGAATTAACTGTATTTTTCCCGAATTCTATAGATTTTTCTTTTTTTTATGAGGTAATGTACATATACCTGGCCGATTTCGAAACACCTCCTTTAGAATCTGGGCTGACATTGGAAAAATAAAAAACGAAATTTTAAAATGTACGAAAACAGTACAGTTGATAGGTAGCAAATCACTAGTTAACGAAAGTTTACCAACTTTGACGAGTTTAAAAATATAGAAAACAAAATATTGTCTCAATAAGAATTAATGACGAACGTTACAATAAACAAACAATGCTAATGAGCTGTTCTGCGAACATTTTACAGGAAGTCAAACCTTGTAGGGACTAGTTCTTGGCACAGCTGCTACAGACATTCTGTTACATCAAGTTATCTCGTGTGTTGCACTCGGACTCTTTGTTTAATATGAATTGACCTGGAACGCAAATGTTCCACAATTTTATAAAAAAGATTTTGAACTGGGGGTAACTTCAGGTAAAATGAAAACAAGAAAACAAATAATTGGGATTTAACGAAAAAGACCCTGTTGCTGAACAACGGCAATAGGTTATTTTGATAAAACAAATTCAGGGCGATGGCCTTTTATTTATTGAATGGAATTGTCTAAAAATCACATATAATTAAGTTTTTACTTATGAGAACAGTAAAAATGTAATTATTTGATGTTGTACCTATGCAAGAAAAAGTAATGTTGCTGCATTTTCGTAGTTTCTGTTTGTTATTTGTTGCAGCAATAAACTAAAGAAAATATTAGTGATTTGTCTTAAATTAACATTTTCATAGATTTCTGCCGGAAATGAAAACTGTAATTTTTCGAAAACTGTAAACAAAATTAGGTCAGTGTCTACCTTAAGGTGAGCCTTCAGCGTTTTCGTGTTAACTTTAAAATATTTTCTTAAAATAAGAACATTATCAATCCATCACTGAAGGAACAATGAACTCACACAAAAGATTGCTTCCTTTTATAACAGAGAGTCTCGAGGGAAGTTTATTTATTCCCAACAACGATTCATCAATGGGTTTTCATTTCCTTTATTGGTGGTAAACGGAGTTAAAAGTACAAAAGAAAACGCAGTGCAATTTCGATTCACGATTAAAGGTTGGTTCCAATAGTTATAAATCTAAAGTTTTGCCTGACTTGTTGGCACAGGAATCGAGTGTCGAAGTTTGCTGAAAGACATTAAATTACTCGCTCAAGTTAAAGGTTACTCGGTAATTAACTAAGAACAAAAAGGTCTCGCCTATTTCTGCCTCGCCCTAAACTTGATAACACAATTAACACAAGACTTAATACCTTACATGGTATTATTATGTCAGAATAAACAAACTAATGATGTCTCTGAGGGAATTGATTTCATTTACTTTGATCGGATTCTACTCTGAAGGGTTCTATTTCGGTTTTATGAGCAACAGACTGGAATTCACTTCACCGTAGTAAAATTTGAAATCGTTTAAAGCGTTACTTCACTCACTCGGAAAATGTTGGCTATTGATACTTGAGTAAATACCATCGATTCAGGCAATTAGTGTGAAATTATTTGTTGATCTGTAAATACAGTATGTCGCGAAATAAAGCTACATTTAGCGACATATTCACAGTAAAGTTGCGAAACTAATTAAAATAATTTCACCCCATATTTCCCTGAAGTGAGTGTTTAATCGACTCACACTTTACGCCTACCAATTAGTTGACTAGTTTTATTGTCAATTAACTGGAGTTTATATTGTGAACGACCCTATGTTGCACGGGGCAAAGAGTTATGGAACTAGGTAGCTATGGAGCCATGGAGCAATGGGGCTATGCAAGTTAACATAATGATGGGCGGGAGTGGTCGCATTTAGTTAGCTACACAAACATTGGCGGGAGGCGGATCGATGACAGACGCCGCCGCCGCCGCCGCGACCCCCTTCTGTTGACTTTAAATTAAGCCGAGTTTTCACAACTAAAAGTCACGTTATGTAATGTATCTACCCCTAGTTCTAGCACAGTAGCTGTTTACACATGGCGGAGATTTGCTTTTAATTAGCACCCATTTTTAAAGGTAAACTGCCGTTTATTCAGAACAATGGTAACGTCGGAACAGAGTGCTAGGTATTAATGAAGCATTTAAATCCGGTGGCCGTAATGATTCGATAAAAAATATTCACAAAGAATAATGACCCTTACCACCTACCTTTATAAATGATTCCGTAGCAATGTAATGACTTGGGCTATTATCGTAATAGCCATTATTTCATTACGATGCCCACAAGTTTCTACGCAGCAAAGCTCGTTAATCACAATCAACCCTTTACAATGTTACGTTTAGTTTCTCAATCCAATGTTCTCTATTCTATTAGTTGGCTGACACAATCTGGTTAAACTCCCGTTACAGCAATGCTATTAAACGATAACCCGTAGTTAACTGGAGAAGTAGGATTGATTAAAGTTGAAAGTACCTACCTACTCAGTGAGCGAGAAATCCCATTTGTGGGTAGAGCGGTCGACAGAGTTTAGCGTTGGGCGTGCTGAACTGGTAGCCTGTGTCACAAAGCACGAATGTAAAACTAAAGAGAAAAACATATAAGTCCATACAGTTGCGTATGTATTACAGGTCCCTAATATTGATTTTGCCTTAAATGTAGGTCAAAGTTCCGATAATGTTTTGGAGACTAAAAATATGATATTAGCTTATTCGTTCCCCTCTAAAGGATCCAATAAGCCATTCACTCCGTTGCTGTGTAACTTATTATAGAATTACGGGTTCTTGTCGTTTATTCATATTTTGTAAGAGTCCTCATGTTATATCGGAAATCGATATTTAATATTTATGAGTTTCCGAGTATATTTAGTTAGTTGTTATGATACTGAAGTCTATTGCGACTAAGTTTCTAACTAACCAGGATGTTGGGCTATCGATTCACAAAGGCCTGGTCGTGAATAATTAAACGTTGTATCACTGGCCACAGCGATGCTCCGCTCAACCTCTAATTTCTCGGCCGATTAACTTGCCTGAATGTTACGTACACCACATCACAGTAAACAACACCCGGCTTATCAAGCCAACGACGTAGGTATGCGTCAGATAAATTCAGCCCCATAATAAGTTGCCTTTGCAAACACCTATATCCCTTTTACATTAGCTGTAATACTTCCCTAAAGTCCGAAAACAAATTGTTTTTCTAACCCGTTATAAGCTTTTTGAAATGCCTAAATGGTTCTTTGTGAGACCGTTATAGGTATATAAGATAAAGAAACATCCTTTTAGCTTCCCCTAAGCTATGAAAAATGCTTTTGTAAACATCAAAATGGACGAGAATACGGTAATTTAAGATTCTGTTATGTAAAAAGCTATTAGCTTGTCAATATCCGGTCATACGTGTCCTTTTCGCCACCAAAGTATGTTAATAACTACGACAGGTTATAGCATAATATTATTATGTTTCAACTCCCACATTGAATGCCTGAGCGTATGTTTTCAAGTCCCAGTCAAAATTTGTATAATAAATTATGTGGATCGCCGTCGTGAGTTTTCTTCTAGCTATATTGATTTTTGCAATTCAAGTTGCTGCTTAGCCTTTTTATTTTAAATAATCTTATTTTGCAATCATCGATAATCATGAAAAAGTAATCTTATTTAATATTCTGATCAAAGCTCGAACTCAATTTCTCAAGGAAGGTGGAAATTACTCGTTAAAACAGAGCCCCTCGGCGCAAAACTACGCCTGATGAATACATAATTTCAATGTACGCGTTTAATAACTCTTAAATACCTATTACAGAGTACTGATGACTAATATTGGAGGAAAGTGATTGTTCATTATCGGCAGAACAGCTTTTAGTATGAGCAGTAGGTTCTCTTTTCTTTACTTTTCAATACGTACAGTGTTAGTCTTTGATAGGCAATGTAGAGCTTTAGAATACTTAACAGCTTCATTTAAAAGTGTAAAACGTTTTTACTCTCATATCTTTCAGAAGATTTTCTTTTACAAAATACCTCCAAACGGTGACTTCATCTAACTGTTATTGTAGACAAACTAGGGAAATTCGACAATCAAGGAGTTAGAAACAGTATCTTGTGAATTAATTTTGATGGCGGAACTCTTTAGCAAATTTTCCTTGTGCGAAAGTAGGTAGCTGAGACCTCTACAGTTAATATTTTCGACTTTGCTCGACCTGTTTGCTTAGAGCCTTTATTGCTTGTTTGCAGTCGCCCCAGAGCCTGTAATAAGCTCACCGCGTCCAATCGGTCAACAGTCCCCGCTGCCGGGGATCGAGGAGGAGGACGATTCTGATTGGCCTCTCGAGGACGCCACAGACTTGACGATCACACCATCTTACAAGAGTACTCGGAGTAGCACTGACACTGCCTACACTTCGTCGAGGAGTTCGGGGAAGAAGCGAAGTTTTGGGAGTCCGTCGTCGGTAAAGATATGTATATCGGCGGCGGCTAGGAAGTCCAACAAAGCACGTAAGCGTGGCTCGGGGGCCGCCAGCGCGTCGCCGTCGCCCGGGCAGGCCGGCGAGGACGCTGCGCCGGCGCCGCAGCCGGCGCTCGGTAGGATGCAGGCCGAGCAGGGCAGCATCGGCGAGCTGCAGAAGTACCACGGCAGATACCTCAAGAGCCGGCGCCACACCCTAGCTAACGTTCGGTGAGTTCAATATTCTTTACACCGTTTAAGGTTTATCCATAGGTACATATCCCGGTCGTGCCGTGGTCCATCCAGACGTCAAAAAAATATTGGTGCGCGCGCACATTTTATATGAATTCGTCCACACACTTTTGTGTCCAACCGTGCCCGGGACGTGACAGGTCATGTTGTGACGTCCGTCCGTGTCCGATATGTGTGAATGAACCTTTAATCTTATTTCTGCTTCCGGTTCCACCATGTTGTTGGATTCTGACCTACAGCCACTAAGTAGTTTGCATAATAAAACCATGTTTACAAATGTTAAAAGTAGTCAGCCTACAATAGCTTAATGATACCCAATTGTTTATTAAACGTAGGCTCGTAAAATGAACTTTACGGCCTCACGAAGTACATTGTATCCATTAAATGCGATGCACGAGTTCATATACTCGTACATAATTATAATAGGGGTGTCATAGAAAATTTACAGTTGTTAAGTGTTTTACGAACTACACGTTTACGTAGTTCACACCTACCTAGGCTTCTATGTAATTTATTGTTCGCTCTTTGTACTTATATAATTATTCGACTATTTTATTAACGAATGTTTTATTTCTTTTTTGCATGTGGGGCTCACAGATTAAGGTAAGATTGGACTTTAAGCTTATGCAACTAAACTATTTTTAAATAACGAGAACTATCGTCAATGGTAACTTTTACCATAGATTTAGAAATTGATTCATTTTCCGTGCTCTCATTTATCCATTAAAAAGCCGGATTTTTATTATTTTTAATAATAACATCAATAACTACGATCAATTCACCAGTATTATCATGCAATATCAAAAGCCTGTTAATTTTTACGTCTTTATAAGTTTAATAAAATTAAACAAATATCTATAGAGCCTTTTACTGTTCAGAATATCGATTTACCCATAAACAGATAAATGTCTTACTGGAAGGCATGAAAAGCATCCGACGCACCGTAGCGCCATAAAATGTTCTAAGTGATACATGCGATATGGGGAACTCGCTCACTGTGAAGAACAGTAAGAAATTTTACCATACCTACTTTTAGCCGTAAATTTATAATATGTACGTTCCTCTTAATATACAACTTTACTTTATATTTCAGTAAAATTAGCTTTTAACTGTAATATAGTTATATGATTTATATCCCGAATTTCTGTTTCACGTATTAATAAGAATAATGATAGTGTCTTATCTTCAAAATATAAATACAATACTGTTTCAGAATTTTCATTAAGTAAAAAGCTTTCATTAAGATAATGTCTCTTTCAGTCACTAAACCTTTAAGTTTAGTTTACGTTACCAAGGCTACTCGTGACAAATGTTAACGTTTTACTTGGCCTAAGTCACCACAAATGTCTTTAGCGCATATGCTTCCCCAGGGACCAACGACTCAACGAGTAAATAATCAAGGACGGCAAGCTCTGTGCTCTAAATTAAACAATTATTCCGTCATTAAGTAAACAACGTTGCTGTAATTACGTTCCTAACTAATTTCAAATTAATTATAAAGAGCCATTTTATAATTGCTAGATGATAATCAGTTAAGTATGTAAGAAAATCTCACGGGATTCATTGTGCCTAAGATTACGGAGATGAAAAAACAAAATGTTTATAACCTACCTGCTTATAACTTTGCAAGAACAATAAGTTTGTAAGTACGTTCGGGTTCAGAATCTTGCAGAAGTCGTATGTAAGTCATGTAATATTAACATGTCACTTTCAAAGGTTGTGCTAAGTCGGCCGTTCCGTTTGTTTGAAAATCATTATTACTGTAAACTTTAGCTGGGTCAGAGAACTTGTTTCTTGTGTTTAGAATGCAGATGTGTGGAAGGAATGAAATAGTACAGAGTGACGTTCTTTTGTTTTTGCTTATGTATTTGGTCATTTATTATTGTACAAGTCTTTAGATTTATTTTTTCTTATTTACCTGGGCTATAAATCAGTTACGTTTTTTTTTCCAATCCAAGTCCCCCAATATTTCCCCCTCTCATAAAAATTTACATTAACCAACACCGATTATGGATTTCTCATGTTCGTAGGGTATTTCTTTAATGAAAACCGTGAAATATTTTTTTCTTCCTGCTGTAAGGTTTCCACAAAAATATACTTTTACCTTCGATATTTTCCTTATTATTGCGAAACTCTTTAATGCTGACGCTGTTCACGTTTTTAGGATTTTATGAACAAAAATTGCAAAATTAAAAATTTGAACTTATTTTGATAAATATAATTGGATGAAAAGTCGAATATATTTGTTCTTTTTCTCAGCTTTTTTTCAGGCAACAAAGTCATATTGTTATTTATTATTTTTATGATGAAACTTAGGTCCATGCCACATCAATTTAGTTGAACAAGTATGAAAAATGCTCGTCTAATAGCTGACGACGACGAGAGAGGAAACTTCCACATTTTTGCTAACCATTTTTCCAGCTTCAGTGCTTAACATCGTTTCCTTTCTGTATACTTTAAAAATACCGGTAGAGTTTGTTGAAGCAAGATTAAAAACTGAAATGGAAACTAGTAACAAACGTGAAATATTTGTGTTGTCAAAGTATACCAGAGTACACATAGGCAATCTAAGATAGTGTAGACGAAGTATTGAATGCGAAATTCTATCTAAATATCAGTAGAAATACTCCCGACCCTTTTCAAGTGTTTCAAACAGATTGCTTAGATTTCGTGAAAGAAAAATACTGCCCTTGTTTTTTCTGTTTCGTTAATGGTGAAAAAATAGAAAAGGCTCCTGTCATTGACATATTCGGTTTCAAAAAACCTTTAGCGGTTGACAAACAACGATCGTTAAATATTAATTTATACCCGAAATCAATGTATTAGTCAAGCCAGGCGTAATTAACACGTGAAAAGAAAACTGTATGCATTATACTACCTCCCTGATACTGCAATATATTATTTTAATAAGTTCTGCATACGGATTTACGTGTCCCATTTTATCACACAGTAAAATAATTAGTCCTTGGTGGGCTGAAAATTAAAGGCTTATTTATTTTCCATATTTTATTCCCCAGACTTATTTATTTTCCATATTTTAAAATATTAAAACACCTGAAAATATTGAGGGCTCATAATGTTTGTTCGGGAATTTAATCAAAGCAAGCTCGGAAAAATTGAATCCTATAATATTGTATTTATAAAATAACTTGCGTTAACGTTAAACAAGTTACCGATGCCGAAAAGTATCGAAAATTCGAAATTTTATCAGTAAATTGAGTTTACCTCCGGTTTTATTGGGACGCGGCGCGGCTTGTGGCCGACCCGTTCTAATCCATTATGCCATTAGTTTTGTATTGGAAAACAACGGGTCTCAAGATTTCCGTTATTGAACAACACTTTGCTTTTTAAGTTCTGTTTTATTAATAGGACACGTCCTGCAGAGTTTCAGCCTGTGTTTTGCGAAGGGACTGTCAGGTGCGTTTCCAGCTTACTCAAACACGTGCTGCCGGTAGCTATATTTAGTCCCAGAAGGAGCAAGCCATTTGTTAGTTACGTTTCTAGACTGTAAGTCTGAGCTGTTTCTAAGAATTTTCTGGTAGGAAAGTATACACTTTTTAACCTGGGAATTTATCCCTACGCCTATAGTGATTGCACCCTGACTTTAAGAAATATCCGAAGAACTTAAACTAATATGTTTATTTACCTTGAAGGGCTAGACGAAACTTTTGAACAAAAAAATGTTTTGCCATTGCAAGTACGATAATAAGCTAGTTTTGGCACCACTGCCAACTCTACAACCAAAATACTGTTTGCCTTCATATTATACTGAATAGCACTTATTTGTGGAAAATCTAAAACTTTTACTGACAGCATTGAATTTAATACTACCGCGTATAATTATATAGCGTGCTTTATTTATGATTCTGTCAACTCTAATACGAAACAAGTACTAAATAAAAGATAGGGTCGCTAAAACTCCTAAGAATAATGACCTGAACTTACGACCTTACAGTATTGTACACAGACAGCAACCATTTCTCTCCTGTCTTCTCTTAATCTAATGAAACATTGAATAAAGTCTGAAAAGAAGTGTATTAGCAGGTGGTTCTGTCAAACCGTCACCGTGTTCGTATTTTCCCAAATGATTGATCGACACCGCCCGGTGATTGATTCTCTATGTCACCTGATACAAGAACGTATGGCCCCATTTTATTTCCAATACAATTCGAATACGCATACAGTATTACCTACCCATATATGTGGGGATACGTACTTTGTAGACCGTAAATCGAAGGATATTTTCATGGGTTTTCTTACGATACCACAAAAAGATACAGGGTTGAAATACAGCGATTTTAATTTGCTACACAAAAGCCAATGGCAAAATTATATACATATCAATATTCTCATGATCATGTTTCATTAGGTCACAATACTTACCATAAAAAGTTATAGTATAATTCACACAAAAATTGTGAAGTCGCGAAGCCCAAAAAAGGGGTCATGTTTATAAGATTATTAGGTAAAATCATGCAGCCGTTGACTGCTTTTTCATACAGCCCTGGAAAATCCTTTATTTTTACAGGAAAATAACCATTATAAATTATACTTATACCTTTTTTTAAGCATGGGAAATCATCTAATGACTCCTCCCGCTCTGGGTGAAGCAGAAGGGAGAGTCAGACTTTTACTGACTAAAACCCTCCGTGTTCCTCCAAATGCCTTTTGTGTTCCAGGGCCGCGGTGACTTTCAAACAAATTCCGCAACAATAAATTATACTTATACCTACGTAGGTATATCAACGGCAACCTACTTGAAACGTCGGCGTTGTCGAACCCGTAGCTTGCAGGAAAAGCCATCGAACTGGCTGAAGGATGCCCCTTTTTGATGAAGGATTTACATACCTAATTACACCATTTTTATAAGTATTTTTCATATATTTTAAGCGAAGACATGCTATGCTATGCATTCCATTCGAGTCAAAACAGCTGTCGATTGAATCAGTCTGCGGTTTTTGAGTTGCTAGAGATACTTTTTTGTAATGCTTTACGAGTATTAACAAAACAGTTTTAGTTATTTAAATATCCTCGATTGATTTATGTAAATAATGTTTAGCCCGGTATTTAAAGCCTTAATCATTTTCATTCGTATTGATCGACATTTTTTTTTATGTTTGTGAAATGTTATTTTGTCAATCTGCTGTAAAAACCAAATAGTCTAATAATTAATGTTCATTCTTTTTTAATTAATGTGAACATTGTGTGTAGTGTAAACATTGATTCTTTAATATACTCCAGAACGCCTCTTGAACGATTTTAATTTTACCACTGTTTATTTTTATGAAATTTACGTACCATGAATATATTATAAAATCTCCTTGAGTATCTTAAATACATAATCACTCTGTAATATTAAGATGGCGGTGGACCGTTTCTGCGTGGAGGCTGCGCAATAAAACTAGATGATCAAACCGTAAATTGGAAGTTATGACATATTTTATTTGCACTTTAATGGTTTCAACAAAATAAACAAGTTGGCAGTGTCTGTCTTAAAACAATTTAGAACAAGTTGTGTCTAGTGAAGTAATTATTTCTTTCCACAGAAGTGACGTTGCCTCATTACTGAGAGTCGTGACTTTTAATGACGTTGATGAGTTATCTTTCTATTGATCTGGTTCTGGGTCTAATGGCAGAGCTCATTCATGGGAGCACGTTTACGGATGACAGGTGTCAGCAGCTGAACTATAATAATGCTATGTATGAATTATATTCATGAATATGATGAATGAACAGATGACCCACCCTTGGCCACGTGGAACATGTTTAATCGATATTGGTTTAGAGAGTCTTTTTCAATATTTAATGACTAGCTGTTGCCCGCGACTTTGTTCGCGTGGAAATTTTTGATGTGTAATGTGTAAGAACGGACCGCCTGATCAAAATGTGATCAATGTGGTGATGACTATAAAAGGTGTTCTTTTGGGCGCTGTAATTTGGGCGGTAGAATTCCTAAACAAAATTAAACGGCGTTAAGGCCACCCACTCGTTATTTGGCGACACGTCGTCGTCGTCGTTTTGCACTGCTGCAAAAGGACTCCCCGGCCGCTGTTTTTGATAATATTGCATGTTTGGGTACCTTTGCTTGCAAGATTAAGCGGCAACTTAAAAACGGAATGAGCAGTCCGACCACCGCTAAGCAAAGTTGCAGCAATGCCTGAGGAAGCAACAGCCAGAGCTATATTGCAGCCCTTGCGGAGTTGGACCAGCAGAAGATTCAGCACAAACTTATCCGTACCTCCTGGTACGTCAAGAAGGAACAATTCCCCCTTTCCACTATTTACTCGGCGCAGAATCGTTTCGTAGACTTGACGCAGCTCGAGAAGTAATCGTGGTGCCATTTCATTGACATGCACTTCTAAAACCGCGGTATAGTAGTTTAACTCCATTACAACATCGCTTGACAATTCCTCTCTTCACTGCCATTTTCCAGATATTGAAATCATTTTATCCTCCTGTAGCCGTCGTCAGGCTACGTCAGGCGTAGTCAGGCGTCGTCGTCAGGCATATCAGGGGTCCTCAGGATTCGTCAGGCGTAGTCAGGCTCCGTCGGGCGTCTTCAGGCAGCGTCAGCGGCGTTTTAAAAACAAATTATCCAACGGGAATCGTGCATTCTTCCGGGATAAAAAGTAGCTCGCGTCGTTATACTTCTTGGCAAGCAAGCACTATTCTCGACCGCATCATGGGTCAACGGCTTCTGCCGAAAAATCTTTCGAAGCTAATCCACGTTTATCAGCCTGGGAATAGTGAGTTCCGAGCACATAAGCGCCAATAACTACGTTCAAAATTGTTTGTTTTTGTTTTCGAGGTTGCTTAAATGGTTACATATTTCAAATTCGTTTTTGTAACGATGAAACTCAATTGGAGAAATGCTCCTGCCAGGGTTCGATAAATTGCTACTTACACGTTGAACGAGAGATGAAAGATGAAATTTCTAATAGTCACATTGACCCTGCAGACGAGCGAGCTTACTTGCGATACAAGCACACTTTCATATAATTTTTTTAAAAGATGTTCTATTTGTGTCACAGAAATTTTACTAAATAAACAGAACTTGGCTGTTTATCATGTTGTCTAATTCCTAGCTTTTATATTTCTACGCTGGATTAAACATTTATACATTCAGTCGCTGCGCAAAACAAAACTTGTGTTCGAGACTTTGCCTCAAAGGGAAAAGCAAAACATCATGAGTCGGTTGCCGTTGTGTTCCTCGACCGGCGAGCTATGAAAGCGACATGAAAGGCTTCCGCAATGCTCACACACCTCCGCTGCAGGTTTCCGCTGCAGGCCACTGCTCAAAGCGCCTTGCATGCTGTTTGAATGACCGGAGACATCCCTCCTCAAAGTCCTTAGAGATCCGTTTGAGGTCGCGATGTCACGGAAAATTCTCGGAAAAGTCTCATGTTGTATCTGACAGGCGATGTACCGACTGTGTACAAATGACCGCTCATCTTCTTGAAAATATTTAAAAGTTTCGGTTTCTAATTAACAACAAAACTTATGTATTCACGGGAAACAACTCTTCTCGGAAAAGTAGCGCGTAATTTCCCTGAAGAGACGGCGCTGTAAAAATAACAGAGCACTTTCATTTGTGAATGATAGTTCATTAGGTGTCGGAGGCGTGACTAATGATGTCACCCCCATACACTCCTCTAGGAAATTGCCACTGCGAAGGTTTCATTTGGAAAAGTGCTTATTAAAATTCATGTAAGATGTCGCTAGTGGCCTGAGTTTAACATTAGGAGAAAAAAGATTTTCCTTCTCATTATACTCCCCGTGTGTCCCAGCTAATAAGTTAATGGAGTCTGCTATAAAAGAACAGTCGCGGTCGGAAACAAAACAAATGTACGTGCCTATTTTTTAATATTTCATGAAGCGAACGATGCTTTTCCTAGTGGTCTTTTGTTCTTTTACTCGAAGTCACTCGGTTTTTAATGAAACGCACGTCGTGAGCGAGGGAACGGATGCGGCAGCCTTTCAAAGGAATCGTGGGAGACTGCATAATATGTATGTATCGGAGTGCTCTTAGCGTATCGAGTGGATGAATCCCCACATTTCCTCGACCGACTCCGTTGGCTTAGTCTGCTCAAGAACACAAGATACAGTTTACGAGCGCGTACGTATCCAAACACTACAGACTAACTGCAACAGACAAACGTTTATAAAGTTTTGAATTAAAAATAGAGTGTTTTACATTAAATATACCTAGATTTATACCTGGATTTCATGCTAAAATTAAGATGCACAGTCATGGAAGTTGAATTGTATCCTCTCAAAATGAAAAATAGTTCACCGTATTTACAGTACATAATTTACACATTGGTTCCGTTCGTCGTATCAATCGTAGCGTGTAATTCGCGTCCGTTAACCATTGTGAACGTGGAGAGGGCTCGGTAACAGTCGTAATTATTCGTGGATTGCTATCACTACGATCTATTATGGGACAGGATGATGCAAACGGTATTTAAAAAACGTCAGCATAAATCCAACTTTAACGAGTATCTCGAATTAAAAGTAGAATTAGTGCGAGGTGTTAAACCCCACCGCTTGAAACTAGTTTTATACGATTTTTCAACAAATGAAAGTCTTTTTCCTACTATTCCTGTAAACGTACGAAACATCGCTCAAGTTTCACCTCCTTATTTATAAGTTTTTTTTTTTGCTATGTAATCAGAAATATTGGCACAATATAGAAAGGGTAGGGAAAAGTTGAGTTGGTTTGACAATAAGCATTATTCAGATGTGAGCGTACGCTGTGTGAATGGATATTCCACCAAACACACATACATAAACCTACATTTTCTTACAAGTTCAATATTCCTCATCTCAAATCTCCTAAAGCAAATATTTTAAAATAAAAATACATATCAAAGTTTAGATAAGCTTTATGTCATAACATAACCGCTTCCCGAAGCGATGTAAAGCAAAAATATTATTTCAGATTTAGCTTTGCTGCGGAGAACCCGATATGAGATTTCTCGCCTGTCAACGTTGAAATTTAGTATGCCATGTATCTGTTCTGAAAATGTAAAGAACCCACTAATTATTTCATGCTTTCATTATACCTAAGCAAATGAGAAAAATATGGAGATAAAGTGGAAATGAGCAAAACTTTACTTCTTTCTTATGTAGATTCGAGAAAAACACTTGTTTATTTCTAAGAACAGCCATGACAAAAACACGCGTATAAAAATTGAATGAATAAGCTTTTCCTCATTATTGTTGATTTTCTAATGAAGCTTTCTGAATATTTTGCCGGTATTCATTTCATTAAATATTAAAATGAGAATAGGAATACGTAACGCCTTTGACGCTTTACAAATTGTGTACATAGAAAAAAAAAATGCTACATTTCGTAGCCTCCCTTTTCAATTTTTGTAGGTACATAATGGTTTCCAGAATCACAAAAAGTTCGCTTTTTGTTATTCAATATTTCACCAGTAACTGTGAAAACCATTTTGTAAAGCGGAACAAATAAATAAATATTAAATTCCACGATTTTTCTTTTCTCTTTGTTCTTTAGATGTCGCCAAACGACAATAAAAAAAAAATCAAAACACAGTCGCCATATTGAGCGGGAAGTGAGGGTTGCTGCCTGAGCTTAAGGTTACTTTATCGCGCTGGGCTGTAAGAATATTCTTATTCATGAAATTTTCATTCAAGAAATATACCTACCTGCCTGTAAGTAAGTAAGAAAGATTGACAGATAGATAATTAATTAATTATGTCTGACCAATGACCATTTCGATAGACATAAAAGTTCATTGCAATTGTCTGCTTAAAGCTCTATTTGTCTGCTAATCCTCGGCCTCCCTTTACGGGACACAAGTCTAATGATTTTGTTTCCTGAATACTTTCAAAAGCGGTTTACTTATTCAAGTCATGGAAAATAATTTCCTATTAACCAGTCATGACTGGCCGAAATTATATTTCCCTGTCAGTTTCCTGGGAATGCTGATCTAACACCCCTTTAATAATTTTAAAGGGTTATTTGTTTATCTATAACAGCGAAGCTTTGTTCAGTAATCCACAAAGTACTTGGGCATAATTTGTTAAATTAGCAACAGTAGGTAGCCCACGAATGTTTTTGTTTGTTTACTTGAAGAGAATATAGTAGACGTCAGATACCCGTGCAATAACGGTCATTGAACCACAAACATTTATTGACTTTCTAAATATCAAAAACAGAAATAATGACATGAAGCTGTCCTTCGCCTTCCATCGTGATCCTTTACGTTTTTTAGTATTGAAAAACAGTGCATAATTGATTGTTCGAGTATCTACGAAGGGATATTAGGAAAAAATCTGTGTACTTTATTGCACGCTTATCTGGCGACGACCATAATAACTTTTAAGGTCCTAATTGACCATGAACCAATTTGTCAACAAATGACAAAATTGTCACATTTTAACGACAAGTGCTGTTTTCTAAAGCAAAAAATATATGAAAGAAAATCAAAATATTATTGGTTTGTTACCTGTTATTTACTGTCTGTTGGTTATGTTTGACAGGCTCCAGAATGCCCGTTTATATCTCAAAATATTATTATTAATCTGTCATGTTCAAACACTGCTAAATCCACTTAAGTGATTATAGATATAAGTGATACATTTTGGTTACAATCATTAAAAATAAACCGGTCAAGTTTACTTAGCTCGTGTTTTTGTCGAAATATTGTAGCTTATTTATTTGCAAATACGAAACCAAGCATTCACAAACTTCGCTCCATTCGCTAGTTGAAAAAGTTCTCTCGTACAAAAACGAAGTTATACTGTTGAGTTTCAAAACAAATTACGTACTTACTCTATAGTGGGGATACAAAAGGTCTAGCGGATATACGAAGGCTCTATATATGTACTGTTTATGTATATCTAATTGACTGTTATACTTACCTTTTCATATGAACTGACGTATAGATGGGCCAAATCTTTTCTCAGATGAAACGGTTTAGGGTACAGTTTATTTTCAGCATTCTTTCGTGGCAAGCTTTTCCTGGAAAGGTTATGCCGATGTCTCTTTCAAAATATGGAATTATTCAGACCCGGTTTTGCTTTAAGTAATGATAATAAGGTCTCTTTGTGACCATGATAATATATGACAGATTTCTGTAGATATGATTTTTATGGGATAGGTGCCGCGGCTTCGAATACTCTATTTTAGAAATGTAGTAGGCTAAAATCGTACTACGTAATAGGAAGAGTTCCCCCCGCAGACCCCTATGCCATGCCAATTGCACGCGAAAGTGCACGCGTTTTGCCCGTAAGTGTAAATTTCTTCTGCGGCGAGACCATTACAAGCGTTGAAATTATAATCTACTATCGAATATCTTTTCACTCTGTTATAAATTCTATATTTTTAAAATTTATTTGCTAATTTAAACTACACGAAATAATGCTATAAATAATAGGTTTTTTTTACTTTTTTAATTAAATAAGCTATCTATCCTGTGCTAAAAGTATAGTTGCCCCATCTGCTGTTCGGGATAGATGCCCTTAGATCTGTACCTAACGATTTCTATAAATGTTTTCATATATGATGCAGAAATGCCTTTAAAGTATAAAAGAAAACCGGGTGTGGTCCCCCCGTCACAGTAGTTGGACTGAAGAAGAGCTTGGAAAAGGCTTTCCAAGAAATTACCAAAAATAAGAAGAGAACTGATTAGATTATCTTTCGTTAGTTCTGAAAACTATATTGATTACGTTAATTAAATGTATAAGATGATTATTATTTCTCCAACAAAAAAATGCTTCTTTTGTTTACTAACTCTAGATGGACAAATGCCTAATTATAAAAGATTTCACAAATTAATGTTAAATATTTAATACAAACTGATTATTGAAACGATTTATTTCAATTAGCATAATATTGAAGCATTCATACAGCAAGTCTTCTATTCCTCACGTTAGGGTACTATCCCTTGAAGCATTTTTACTACGAGTCGAGTTTTTACTTCTATCCTCCCCCACGATAGGCATCTACCCTACTTTTGGGAGGTTCATAAGACACAATTTCCTCAAAATCTATGAAACTTATGTAAACACAAAACGGGTACTATCATAGATTAAAGATCAAAGTTACTATATGCAAAAGACATAATATTACCAATAGATTTTTAATTAATAAGTTATGGCTCTCGCTATCAAAAAGTGAGGCACCTATCCTAGAACTACCCTACGTTTAGTCTTTTCAACAGTATTAGTTCTGCAAGCGACCTATCATTGAATTTGTTATATTCAAATGTGATTGATTACTTTCCGAGTCAGCGTTCAACTAACGAATGCTAGACGAGAGCATTATTCACCGGCGCGATCCAGATTACCCCTGCTCACGGAATTGAAAGCGCGTGAAACTGATCGTGGGACATTCAATTATATTCTTATAACATTCCACTGAGTTCGGGTCCCGCAAGTGAATTATGTGATGGGGACCCCCAAATTCTCATTTCCATGTCAGAATATCGGCCAGATAGCGAAAATACAATTTATGAGTTAGGTATGCTGGATAGATTGATATCAAAACCTAATTTAAAGTCAACATTTTGCATGCCTACGCAAACGTGGAAATCGTAGCCTGCCTAGAAAACACAATGCCTATTCAGGTTTTCACAAAAAAAATGTAAAGGTATGTTTGAAAAGATTGAAGTATCCGGTGACTGGTTCTGAGTTATTTCTATGTATGTGTACAATGTTGGAGTAATTACTTGGAGGGCGACGTGAGGTGAATGTCTTGTATGTTTTCTTTGCTTTGCAGGTGTTCAAAGGAAATTGAATTATTAAGAAACAAATTATGGCAAAAATAATTATTAGAGACAAGTACGTGACATGTTTTTGAGAGGAAACCTGTTATTTGGAACCGAAATAGTTATGTGTGTGAAATTATGTTGTCTTTATCTGTTTTATAACATGGGATAGTTTCGTTTCTTCTTTCATTCAGTTTTAGAATACAGTCATAAAATATTGTTATTTTAAAGCAGTTTACGGCAAAAAAAAAAACTAAAATAGTTCAGTTACAGCCAATTAAACGTCAGAAGTTTACAAAAAAGAAAATTGTTTGCCATTGAAAACTTGTAAATATGCACGAGAGATAGAAAGAGTGTATCATAAATCGTATAACGTTTAATAGACGAGATTTCAGGCTAATACCCGTTCTTGGTATCCCTTGTTCCGCAGATTTACGATGTGCTAAACCACAACCGTTCGAATAGGACGCCATTTTCTTCCCACTGACAATAATATTAAAATATATTCCTACTTATCGCCGATCGTGGAATTTACGCATTATCGATGTTCTATTGAAAAACATTGAAAGTTACAATGTTTAAAATACAACTTTATTTGTGTGTTTTGTAGACTTACGAGTATCTATCTATACGTCTGGACAGGTTTGTGTGAACACCTAAGATATTAATCTACATGGTTCTCATATGATTTGAACAGTTCGGATTGAAGGGACGTTAAAAGAGACTGGGCCCACCGGAATCGGAACACCGGCTTCGTTCAATTTAAATTACCAAAAAATATTAACGTATAAAACTTTTATTTTTGTTTTATTTAAAAAAAAAATATATATATATTAATTATTATCAGATCTGTCTCCTGTAATTTTTTTTCATATCATCTTAATCTAATTATATTGTATAAATCTGAATTCGATCCTGGAAAAACTTATGGTTACCGAAAAGACAGCTATGAGCAAGATGGTCTCACCGAGTGAAACAATACCTGGCGGTCTGTTCTGTTGACATCTCATCGTGTACACTTCGGTGGAGTCATCGACAAGTGAGCTGTCATTCCATCCTGTTTGCATGGTTTGAAGGTTTACTTGTCGTTCGCTTCGCCTCTTCCACATGTTTACAGAATTGGGCTGCTGGACACTAAGATCTACACCGCACTACAATAGGTCAAATACCGCCACAAATGGAAGGAGATCTTTACGAAGTTTAGTCGGGTCCATCACGCTATTCAGCAGCGACTAAAGGCCTTCCTTCAATCCTCCTGGATTTCAGTGTCCAAAGTGTTGATCTTGCTGAAAGCCACCAACAAAATAGATTATTACAGAGACATGTTTTTATTGGTCAGACGATCCTATCTCTGAAACTAATAGCGAATAATGAAAGCAAACACTAAAATAAAATGTGGCTATTAGAATCCAATCGACTGCCATTCATTACAGAATAACATTTTATTCTTTCACTGAAATATTGACTTCACATTGCTATGATTTTAGTATCGTAATAAAAAAAAAATGGTGTAAAGATACTCTGAAAACATAAAACCTTTGCCTGTAATTGGTATTTAGGAATCTCAATATGTTGTTGAAGATATCCTAAGAAAATTGGCGGTTACTCCATTATGTTTGATTTACCTTTAAGAGAAGATGTATCACCGATATATTATAATTTCTCAGAAACAGGGTCCCTAAAATATGGTTTTTCCTAAAGACAAAAAGGTGTACTAAGTAATAGAAGCTTGGATAGTTCTGTGAATATGTCACTAAAGCACTTATGGTCCCTTATAAGACCTAACTGAATTGCTTGTAAAGGTTTTTTTAAGAATACGAGTATATTCTTGTCCATTTTTCTAAGAATAAAGTGAAGTGATAACGACAAAGTAAAATGTATGAACCTTTTCTGAATATTGTCATATACACATTTATTTCTTGGAATAAATGAATTTATTTATTTACTGTAGGGAATAAAGTGTTTAAGGTATATTTTTATGTTATAAGATTTTATATAGGTACAACAATAAGTCTTTCTGGAGAAATAAGATATTTACGATATGGAAAAACGATTTCAAAATGTTATTTTTTAATGACTGTTGTTGAATTGAAGTAACTACCGCACCCCTCCTCGTTTCAATATTAAAAGAAAGTTTGCAAGAAACTAAGAATTTACAGGATACCTCGCACCAAGATCTTTTGATTAATTAGATTACTTGATACCAACCAATCACGTGCTGTAAATTGTAAAATAAAAGAATGATTGGAAATTAAAGGTCGTGGAGAAATTGTATTTGTAAGTTTTGTCTGCACTCAAGTAAAGGTCGCGATACATTTTTCACTACGAGTACTTTTGTTATTTTACTGAAAATAGTCCACATCTCCACATATTGAATTTCAAATAGTATGTCAACGAGCTTATTCCAAGTCATCATCATCATCATATCAGCTGAAAGACGTCCACTGCTGGACATAGGCCTCCCTCAAGTGTTGCCACAACAACCGGTCCTGTGCGTCTCGCAACCATCGGCTACGTGCGACCCTCCCCAGATCCTCGGTCCATCTTGTGGGAGGCCTTCCAACGCTGCGTTTTCCGGTACGTTCAGAACTTTTCGGCCCCATGAACCACGTGTTCCGCAAGCAATGTTCCCTACCCACTGCCACTTCGATTTGGCGATCCTTCGAGGTGTGTCGGTAAGGTAACTAACTCATTACTTATTAAATACTTACTATATAACTCTTGCGGATTTTATCATTCTTGATTCGATCATGCAAGGTAACTCCAAGCATTGCCTTCTCAATTGCCCTTTGGGTAACTTTAAGCCTTCTGGTAACGTCAATTGTGAGCGACCACGTTTCGGTGCCATAAGTCATGTCCTCAAACTCAACTCCACCTCGAATCATCAAATTAACTGTTTTAGTTTGACATGTATTGACATTGAATCTAGTCCTGGCGATTGAGTGGATTGGAGCCTTGGAGATGGAACATATAACAAGTTTAAGCATAAGATGTTTATATGATATCTTCGTGTTCTTTCAGCCCCTGGTAACACCCTGAATGTGAATACATGGACTATTTGACATACGTATTTAACAGACTACTGATTGTTCAGAACATTAGGTAAAAGGTGTTAGAAAATTATCGTACCATATCTAAAGGGGACTCTTTTTAACAGGCCATTGAGCTCTTACAAACGATTTAGTCGCTTGTTAGAAACATGCTCATGATTATGGATGGCCTCGGACGGTAACTGAAGAATATTTTCTTTGCTATTAGTGTACAATATACTTGCCTGTTCTTCTATTACCAAGTGTAAATGATTGGCAGCTGTGACATTTGAAATGTAGCAGAGTAAATCGGTGAAACCCCGAAAGAGGTACTTTCATCTTGGGTTTTTTTTTTATTTTAAATGATTTTTTTATTTTGTTTATCGTGTGGTTTTTAATTGTTTGTCTACAAGTTTACTATTTTAAAAAATACAGAGAACATAACACTATTAATTTATATCAATGTTAGGCAACCCAGCCGTAATGACGCTAAATACCGTAAAGCAAATAAATAATTACAAAACACCGGTCAAGTGCGAGTCGGACTCGCCCACCGAGGGTTTCATACAAATTTGTAGTTACTTTATATATATATATAGACTACATTTTTATGATTTAATTACTAATGTATAGTTTTCAGACTTTTCCCTATACTTGTAGTATAAGACGGTATTACTTGCCAAAGGACACGTTGAAAAGTGGTACAATATTCTGAAGATTTTTAAACGCTAATGTGATGTACCTTATTAGAAAGCTTATTTATCAAGCTACTCGATTATAGTTAAATATGATTTTATCAGGAGAGTGTTTTTGAAAAACAAAAAATAAAAAAAAACAAAAATGAAAACTTAGTTTAAATTCTATTTTTTAAAAAAGGGAACCGCCTTCAAAAAACCAACCCACTGAAAAGCACCAAATAATTTTATATACCCCACCCCTATCCTTATCCAGTCCCTATCCCGTCTCTATTCCTACCCCGTAAAGCAAATTTCTGCCAAAAAGTAATTAAAGTAATAAGTAGTAAGTAGTATAAGTAATTAATAAAATTAGAAAAACGTATAGATAACTTAAAAATAGTACGATAAATAAATAGTTTAATAAATATTTATCAAAATAGCACCGCTAACTTAAAACTGAATAGGTACTGCTAGAACTTCATTCAAAATTTAAAAGTGTGTTAAGCAGAGCGATTGACTCTCACCTAAATTATTTACGAACACACTTGAGGAGATATTTATAACAATGACAACCTCATGTTAGACCAAAGGCATTAACGACGGCAAAAGGAGACTGACAAACCTCCGATGTACCGACGACATTGTCATTTTCGCTCCCATAGTTTTAGAACTCCAGACCATGCTCCAAGAGTTGAGCACAGCTAGTTTCAAGGTTAGGCTTACGATGAATCGGTCTAAACCCCAGCTAATGACCAACAGCACGAAGAGTAAGGTCGAGGTAGATGGGCAAGAAATACATTATGTTGATGAGAGTACATCTACTTGGGCCCGTTAGTTTCTTTCGAAAACAGGCAAAAAAAGAAATAAGTCGCAGCAACGAAAACGCCTGGAAAAGCTACTGGAGGGTGATCTGCCTATCTCCCTGAAGCGCAAAATCATCGAAATGTATATTCTACCCATCCTAACCTAAAGTGCTCAGACCTGGTCGCTCACCAAGTCGCAAAAGATCCGAGTTTGACAAAGAGCGATGGAACGCAGCATTCGGGGCGTAAAAAAACAGGACTGAATTCGAAACGCCATGCTGCGTTCCAAAACGGGAATAATGTACGTGGGTAAGAATGCTGCCAGGCTCAAATGGGATTGGGCGGATCACGTAAGCGAAAAGTACTGTGACCGTTTGGGCAAAAATCTCCACGTAATGGGTGCCCGCAGCGCAGACAACCGGCGCCGCCGAGGCCGGTCAAAAAAGAGGTGGCGAGACGACCTGGATGCGTACCGTGAGTTACCGTTACCGTTACCGTTTTCTAGCGCGACTTAGTACCTAAGTCGCGCTAGAAAAGAATTCCTGGAAGGAAGGGCTTGAGGGAGGCCTTTAACCATCAGTGAGACAATGCGGGTTAATTACAAAAAACTGGCCAAGTGCGAGTTGGACTCGCGTGCAAAGGGTTCCGAACGAATTTAAATTTTTAACGTGTTATTTTAACATTATAGACTTCTTATAGGTTTTTCTGTAACTTATAGGTAATGATCTATTATTTCTATTTTTTCCAAAATTTTAGGCTCAGTTGTTTCGGAGATAAGGGGGGGAATGGTCATTTTTCGTCTTATTTCTTGAATAACTTCAAAACCATTTCTTTTAAAATTATGAAAAAAAATATATTTAAAACCCTTACAGTAGCAAAAACATATTTTAAGCCCTTTCATTTAATATATCACACAGTATTTTTCAAAAAACGTTTTTTTTTAAATTTTCAAGTTTGACCCCCAAAAGTGACCCTAATACTAAAATTTAATGGTTTACGTAATGCGTCCGTGTTTGGGTCACAGAAGTCCATAGGTGTACCAAATTTCAACAGTAAATAACGAATAAACGTAGAAACGATATTGCCCATGCCTAGACCAGAGTCTTGCTGACTGAGACTGTCACTGTCACTGTTAAATCATTTGCCACAGGGTTGCTAACCTTAAAATATAAATATTGTTTGTATTTAATGATGCAAGCATTTTAATATTTAACACTTGTTTAAAAAAAAACGGGTGGCCGAAAAAAAAAATTAAATGCCCAAACACATTAAAATAATTACACTCTTTCAGCATACACACATCAAAAAATGTTTGTGATCACTAGCATAAGTTGATATTTTTTTTTCATTTAACTTTATCAAGAAAAAATCTTTGTTTTGTATTTTCTTTAAATTGAAAACGTCTGTTTGAAATTAAAAATATAACTATTTTTTACTAACAAAAGTTGAGTAATTTATCAAAGCAGCATTGACTCGTTGAGCTCGATGTGCAAACAACCAGTACAAATTGGTGCCCATGGTTTACTCGGAATGGTCTGACAATTCCATCAAAAGCAACTGCTTTATACATGTCTGCCATGAAGCCTCGATACGGGATCAAAAGCGTTCTAGCTCCAATCATAATACCACCCCAAAAGGACACCGATTTCCCGCCTTGCTGAACTGTTCCAGTGGCAGTTCTTTGCCTTTCACGGTCTCCAGGTCTTCTCCAGACACGGACACCTCGGTTATCTAGATGAGTACTGATTCGCAATCCGTCAACGATGAGACAGTTTCGCCAAATGTTTTCTTCTTCATTTTGCCGAAGCCGAAGGGAATTCAGAGGCGCTCGCCAAGACCTCCGTGCCGCAGCCTGATGCAAGCAATTCCGAATGGTCTGAGTGCTAACTTCAAGCCCCGTAGCGGCCCGAACTTCTGTTTTTATTTTAGTAGCGTTGATTGTTGGGTCACAGGCTGCCAGCAATTTAATATAGGCTTTTGGGCAGCAGTCCAAACAGTTGGGCGGCAGAAATCATAATATAATCTACCGTAACAAAAAGTTTTCAATTTTTCAAAGTGATCGCAAACTTTTTTTGATGTGTGTATGTAGCTCAGAAGGCTGTTTCAATTATTTTAGTACCAAGCTCTATACATTTATTAAACGTCTCCTTTCATAGTTCTAGGTCAGCGGGATATACATTTTGATTCCCTTGAGAGTGTCGAAATATACGTTTTCTTGCAGCATAAACGACCATATCTTTTTTTTACGTACCTTTAGAGAACCCTAAAAAAGGTCAAAAACATGATTTGTCCCAATTACGAATGCCATTTAAAAAAATCTTATTACTGAGAGTAAAAAATTACAATGTCTGCCAAACGAATTTCAGATGGATGGACATTTAGGAAAACCTGTTTGAAGAGATTATCTGATAAAAAACGGGATTAAGTACGGTATTTAAAAATAAAACGCTGAGATAAAGCTGAAATCTGTGCTATCTGTATCAAAACTTATCTATATAGCACCCGCTTTGGGGTTATGTTTAAGATAATCGGATCGAGATTAGTTATTCAACACCATGGTGACACACACGAAATGGAGTGTGACAATGCAAAGGCTTCACAGACATGATACATTATGTATGACTACTTCAAATTGGGAATACCTATCATCATCATCATCATATCAGCCGAAAGACGTCCACTGCTAGACATAGGCCTCCCCAAAGCGTCGCCTCAACGACCGGTCCTGCGCGTCTCGCATTCATCGGCTACCCGCGACCTTCACCAGGTCAGCGGTCCACCTTGTGGGAGGCCTTCCAACGTTGCGTCTTCCGGTACGCGGTCGCCACTCGAGAACTTTTCGGCCCCATCGACCATCTGTTCTGCGAGCAATGTGCCCTGCCCACTGCCACTTTAGTTTGGTGATCTTTCGGGCTATGTCGGTAACCTTGGTTCTCTTGCGGATATCATCATTCCTCATTCGATCACGCACGGAAACTCCAAGCATTGCCCTCTCATCTGCCTAACCTTTTCCCAATTATATTGAGGTCGGCTTCTAGTCAAACCGGATCCGGCTGAATGCAGTGAAGTTCCTATTTTACATGGAGCGGCTGCCTACCAGACCTCCACAACCCAGTAACTGGGTAACACGGTACTTCATGGCAAGACTGGAGTCAGATTTTTCCGGCTTCTGATAAAATCCGTATCGGCTGCGAAAGATCAAATGATAGCCAAAACCCACGGCTTAACATGTTTTCCGAGGCACGGAAGAATGCCTATAACTAAGGAATTATCCTAACCTACTTCCTATTATATTATGATATTAAAAGTATGTTAGGATGTCTCGATTTTGATAAACAAACATGCCTCAATGGCTGAACGGGTTAGGATGAAACTTGGCACACAGGTAGGCCGTGACCTGATTATGACCTTTTATCCTGGTAGCCTCCTATTAGGTCCCCGTAAAATAAACTCCGGTCGCCACACTCGTCGAAGATTCTTACTAAAACAAGTATTATGATATAGCGATACGATTGGCTATAACAATCTGGAATCGTGGAATCTGTAACAAGTTCGTTTCCATTCTAAAAAGTTTAATATTTCAAACGGCCAGCATATTTTCAACGTTAACGATACATAAACGCGAAAACAATAAATTTACGCTAACCGCACAAACTATTACCCCCACTCTAAAGCTCATATAACACGATTTTCCCAACATTATTTTCCACTTACAAAATGTCATAACGTCCAAGTTAAATGATCTTTGTTACACAATTTTGCATTAACTAAGTTTACCGGAGTTTCGCTTACCTGGTGGCCTACTTATGTTCGAGATTTATAGTGCAAGATGAGAAAGATCCGGCCGTCTAGTTGCAAACTAAATTCGTGCATACTTTACCAACGTGGATTTATTCTGGGGTAGATTATGAAAGTTAACTTAGGATTTTCTGGTTCATAAAATATCTGAAAATTTCGTAATTGCTTGATTTATTTATACTTAGTACATAGCGGATAAAGCCTTTTTTGAGGTTTTTCGCTGCAAAACCAGACTTCCTCCACGTTGAGGCCAGTGCCATAACTACAAAGTGCCAATATCATCATGATTTCGTCGTGAAAAAGAGACAGAGACATATTCATTCTGTATAGCGCCGTCTCTCACTTACACTGGAATCATGATGGTTCTATGACGTCATAATAGACCACTTGGACAACTAAATTAGGCACCCTCATTGGGGTGGGTACTGTTCTTAGCGTAGGGCGTAACTGGAGAATCCACATAAACCTACTGTCATAGCTAAGTAGGTCACCGCAGAATCACGTAGAGAAAACATAATGAAGAAGCATAGACTTTATGGTGATCAATGGTATCATTACTTGACCATTTTCTGTATGAGAAGAAGCTTTTCCTAGAACGCGGACAGTTACAGACTGTTTTATTATGTAAACACACACCTTATGTACACATTGAAACAAGGCCAAGGAAAAGGTATTCCAATTTACAGGTTCGGTTCAATAAACAAATTGTACGGCCCTTTATAATTTGGGACGGACCTTTCGTTATTTACGGGTCTTTACAAATTTAAAGTACGGCAAAATTTCTTTTGGGAAAAATCACATTGTTTAACTTGAGAATCGAATCATAAAGCTTCACAGCCATGTCTGATAGCTATATTTTTAAAAGTGTATCGTGTTGATGTATTGTTCTTTATAAATTAAAAGAGTAGGTACACTGAGATAAGAGCTTAATTAATAGCCAATGATGATAAATATAAACCGTTAATGTCGTGTAGTTTAATAAAGTTAGCTATTGCATTCTTTCATACATAACAGCTATCTCAATCGTTTTTCCAAATTAATTTTTCACTCCAAATCAATGTTTTATCTGTTTTTATTGCAAAGATCAATAACTTTAAAACTATCAAAAAACTTTCATTCCGAATTTAATACTGCACATATATCTACCGTTAACATTTTATCGATTTGGTATGGAAATGGCCCATAAATGAAGCCGTAGATAATTTACTCTCTTCTTATTGGTTGGGAGAATATTAAAAATTGAACCTCCGTTGTTGATTGCACAATAAAAGGAGAATGCTGCGCGTATTGGCTGTTTTTCAGTTTGCGTTATATTGAACGTTTCCGGGTCTTTGCACGTTCCATTTACATGTACGGACGCGAGGAAATTGCTTTATGGTATACAGACACATGCAACGTGTTTGCAATCAATGGTGTAATGCAACAGTGTATTATGGCCGAGTGGCCAACAAAGGGTGGAATGACAGCGAACAGTCAACAATAGGATTCGATGTTTCGAGTCGAGCTTTTCATTTGGTGCTTACATGATGTTGATTGTTTGAGTTTCAACTCGGAACAGTTCTAGTAGGAAAATAAACTAGGTTTGAATGAAAGCGAAATGCATTAGCTTTTACGGCTTTTATTAATAAACTTGTCCTTGTTGTTTCTAAATCGTGTGATTTTGCATGTTTTGCTAGTGATATAGATATTTTGATTGAGAGGAGCTCGTGACGAAAGAATACCAGTTGCACGGGTCGATCTTCAAAGTTAAGCAACGCTTGCCAAGGTTGGTCTGTGGATGGGTGACTCTCTTAACATACCGAGTTCCCTCCGTGCCTTGGAAAGCACGTTATGCCATTGGTTTCGGCTGTCATTTGTAGATCTTTGGCAATCATTACGGATTGTCAGAAGCCAGTAAATCTGACTCCAGTCTTGCCAAGAAGTAGTTAATAGGTTGTGGAGGTCTGATAAGCAGCCGCTCTACGTAATGACTGGAAGCCGACCCCAATATAGTAGGGAAAAGGCTAGGCAGATGATGATGATAATAGATATTTTGATTGAATATTGAATTAAATTACCTATTGAGGTACTTATTTTAGGATGGCTAGTTTTAGGTTTCAATAACACACATAACCATACCATCATTGTTTGGAAAACAACATTCGTGCGTATCGCATGAATGTTCATTATAATTAAGCTAACAAAGCCGTGTGTGTTTTTCAACTGACAAACTTTCATTATTATAAAATACTAGCTGACCCGCGCAGCTTCGTCTGCGTCACATTTTTCATTACTGCTCCGCTCCTATTGGTCGTAGCATGATGATATATAGCATATATAACACTATCGGCTATCTAACACTACAAGAATTTTTCAAATCGGACCAGTAGTTCCTGAGATTAGCGCGTTCAAGCAAACAAACAAACAAACAAACTCTTCAGCTTTATATATGTATTAGTATAGAGTATAGATATTAAGTTTTCCTCGGATCAAAAAAGTAACATTAATACTTCCAACCATTAGTTTAAGTGTATGTTACTACAATACTTAGACTAATGATAAAAGATAAGATGGTACAACAATAGATAGTTATTACAAAAGAAAATAATATCAAACGAAATAACAAAAACAGTAGTGGATTATTTAAAAAAAAATGTTCTTATTTTCTTAGATTACACCCCCGCCCAGAAGATAACCTTTTTTGATACGATAATAGGTAGGAGCAGGTCCATTTTTTAATCCACAGAAGCAAACACTGTTATCAGTCTTAGTCACCTGCCAAAGGACGTATACCTGCTTATCTCTATCTCGGAAAAATTAAAACAACAATAAATTTAGAAGAAGCCACGCGTTTGAACTTTTAATAAAACTGTAATTTTGTCCTCCGACGGTCGGTCTCTCATTCCCGTATTAAACTGACTCTCGTAAAACGTTTATTGGCATTTTAACAACTTAGATCCACGAGCTTCGAGACACTGCTCATTTTCTTTAAATTTCGAACGAATGGAAACAGTAAAAAAGTATTCCAGATTAATGTGTACTGCAGATACGTGGACACAGTCGATGAAAAACTTTGAAGTTTTTATCTTTGGCACGTGCGTTAGAACTCGGTTGTAAACGGCTTATTCGCCTTTTTAAGCAAATTGCATTCGACTTTTTTCATGTTCCATTGGTGCATTTATATTGTCAAATCTTTTAACACATCAGACATATCAAACGCGCGTGTCCGTGTCTATGTTCATAAGAAACTTTCGTACGTACCTTGAGGAAATCAAACTCTGCCAATACCATCGCCAAGACAAATAAAATGTAATACAATTTTATTGCTTTATACACTGTAAAGGTTCGTACATATGTATAGCGTGTATCTATTCAAGTGTGGAAAAGACACGGCCGTCAGTGCTACTAACAGAAAATGTTTCCTCATTTCTTGGCGCCATATGGCATAACTTGCTAGTGGAAGTTTGTAAGTAGTAGCAGTTGCTCAGTTGCTCATCGCTTGCAAACTACATAATAATCCGATTTCAGCAGTTTACTCTCACTACTAACTTGTCCGGAGGATGATGGCACCAAGAACACTTTTCGAAAACGTTTCTATTGATTCACTTAGCCTTGATTTATTGCTTTATTGATACGAGTTAATTTGTTACCTTAACTTGGTAAGTAGTAACTTTTTTTTAGTTAGTTTTTGGTCAGTTAGCTACGTCATGGTAAATTCCGCCTACGGCATTATCTGCGTGAAAAATGTTTATTATCACATGAGTCAACATTTTGTTCCGAGATGAACAATATTATTTGTGTGCTAATACAGATGTATGCAAAGTTAATCAAAGATGCGTTCAGCGGCTTTGATGTGAAAACGTAACAGAAAGACACATAGTACCTATGCATCAGTCTCTATTTTCTAATATAAATCTGTACCTATAACCTTTTACTGAAATACCAAATTAAATCTCAGCTTTAGGTTACCTTTCAACGTTTGTTACGGAGAGGATTATCTTTAGCTTCATCGTCATCCATTTAGTACGGTTAAGAGACAATCCCGGTAGCAGTGTCTAATACGCACAATTCTATTATACCTGCGGGAGAGACGGTCTCTTGATGACAGCTTTATTGCTGATAAGAGAGGGGAAATACTTCCTTCTCTTCCCTTTATATATTTTAACAGTTAAAGCGTTGCTTTTCCTTATTTCGTTTTTTTTTGTACATTCATTAACTTAAGTATTTATCGTTTGAGAGGCAGTACATTTTTAATTTATAAAATGGGTTTCGTTAACAATGAAGCTGCAGCATTTTATCAATACACTTTTAAGGTGAGCAAACAAAATAAGCTTTTCCGAAAATGGATGGTTCATATTTTTATTTATAAATGCAGTCATTTAAATTCAGAATAATGCTAAAAGAGAATATACTTTAATCAATGATGTACCATTTTGTGTTCGAACATTTAATTTTCTGCATAATAAAATATTTTGTTGAACAAATGGAACATCGAAACTGTGAACAATTAATAGCCACAGAGTTGTGTGATTCATAACGTTTGAAACTAAAATGAGTTTATGAATAAATGTCAAGGTTACGTTGTAACTGTTACAGATATAATTTGAAACGTTTTTCTCTTACAATATAATTAACGAAGTTGTTGACAGTGCCAGAGAGTCGATTCTGATTTCTATAAGGAACCTTACAGACCCGTCGTCACACGGCAGCGACCGTCGACGACAGTAGTAGCGTTATGACTTTTTAAAAATATCGCATGTGTTTTTGTGTCTAAACTGGTCTAAGAAACGATTCCCATATTATATATAATAACGTTAGCTAAATCAGTCTTAATTTTTGAAATATTCTACATTTTCTCACATTTGTGACCAGTTTATGACATTTATATGCCTAAGATTAGATTGCAACTTTATTTTGAACATTTTTAATAACGATAACCCTAAATTATTACCTCAAAGACAAAAAGCGATAATTTATCATTATTTCTTTGATGAATTGCCTAGATAAATACTGTTTCACACAGCATCACAGAGCGAAGACTGTCGCTAGCGACCATTCACGCCAGCCATCGCCGACAGTCGAGGCTTGTCTGTTAGCTCCCTAACAAACAGGCGTCGGCCGACACATATTCGCTGACGTGTACAGCGACATTGTATTAATCGCTGTTTGTATGGCCACTTAGTTACACGTTAGTTATGATCCTCATTGGAGCAATAAAATCTGATAGATTAGCTTTATGTCGGCCACTGTTTTTTTATTCCTACCTTTCTATTTTATTCCTATGTTTTTCATAGTTCGTTTTCCTGATTTTATTTTTATACTTAGGTATGTATGTGTAATATCGCTGGGTTTATGGTGCTTTCACTAAACACCTGTATTGATTTTGGAATATCAGTGCGAATAAAAAGTGTGACCCGTAACCTGGAGCGTTTCTTCTTTTATTTGGAAAATCTAATCCTGTCGGCTCGTTAAAATAACCTTTACAAATGCTAGGAATATTTTAAAATATTAACTTATTGTTGTACAGTCATTCCTTACTACGAAGAATCAGCTTATAAGGTTTCCTGAAACATACACGATTAGCCTTTCTTTCGTAGAAAATAAATAGCTTTGTAGGTAATTGCCTAAAAAATGAAATCAATGTTACATTAATTTTATGAATATTAAACTGTCCACTGTTATGGTACTATTATAGCTAGCCTAAAATGTCCCACTGCTGGGCAAAGGCCTCCCTTCACCCCTTCCATTGTTCTTACCATCTTCTTCGTGGTCTGCCGCAGCCCTATTTCGCGATATCAGGCGCCAATTTTGAGCCCACCGCTCGATGGATATGCGGCAGACATGTTCAGCCCAGTCCCATTTAAGCTGGCAGCCTTCTGAGTCACGTCAACGATCTGTGTTTTGGAGTGCAGTATAGTGTTTCTAACACGATTGGTTAATTTAACACCAAGTTACTGTACTTATAACATGTTGGCAAACCATGACTTTTGGATGTTAGTCAAAGACCAAGTTTGTGCACCATAAGTCGGTCGTCTACTGTAGTAAAATTATTTACCGACGAAACCTTGTTCTAAAATCCGAAGCTTAGCTAAATTTCTAAAATAATTCTTTAGTTAGCGGAACGGGAACAATTTGAACTAAACCAGGTGTAAAGTTAGGAAATTGCAGTTAACGTTGAGAGGTAACATGCGATCTGATAGGGTCCGGAAGTACTGACAAAATTATTCTTAGTCGGAAGCATTTATTAGTCGGCGCTTTCACTGTGATTCTTAGAATACTTGTAATAATGGTTTTACTCATTTCGTCGTCTGTTGTCTCGTTTGACCCGTAAGACCTTTTGTTAAGATATAAAATTTAAGTGTGAACTGTAGCCGTAGTGCGAGTTTTTAACGTACTCGATCGCGTTAACTTTATCGTTCGCTTTTGTCAAATCGTATGGAAAAAATAGTAGTCGCATCGAGGAGATAAGCAGTCTCTAACGTCATGGACGTCATATTGTAATGAAGGACCGAGGTAATTTAGATTTTAATTAATTCTGAATGCAGCGTGGGAATCAAACTAGCCTATGCCCCCTTATACAGAGCATAATAATGTACTTACTCTACTTTTCACACACACAACAGTAGATTTTACGTATAGATGCGTGTTTTTAGATATTTTATTTTCCGACATTCTTTTCCCCGCATGATCGCCATTTTCAAAAGGTTTGGTTACACGAAATGAAACGTAATTCCAGTGTTGGTATACATATGTACAAGTTGACATAGAAAATACAATTATATCTTTTGTTTTGTATCCGCCCTACGATGTTCTCACAAAAGGAGATTCAGGTCAAGAGCACCGGTACCGGTTATCATATATAGTATTGAGTATCTCTGGTTCAACCATAAGATAGTCGTTTCATTCATGGAAAAGGCATGCAGGAGCATCTGAAAGGACTTATAAAGTGTAATGATCAAGCATTTGTGAAAATAAAGCGGTCACAATTTGAACAATTAATTCTAAGCTTTTTATAACTTTTGAAGTCACTAGAAAAGGAATACTTTATACTTACAAAAACTTTTTAGCGCATGCTTTTATTTTTTTATGCCTGTGGCTTCGCTTGCGGTACCAAAGCTTTTCGAAAAAAAGGAGCCTGTAACCGTCTCTAGGGTAAATTGGTTCAGCGATAGGCATGAAAGCGTAAAAAATAACAAACAATGAAACTCATTAGGGTCTTTGAATGGGCTAGAGAAAGAGAAATGATTATCTTCATGTAGTAACTGCATACCCCAAGTCTATCAAACATAGTCAGTAGATAAATACTAGCCACTTAGATGTAACTTCGTCGTCGGTAGTTTTTCACCGTGACAGTAGGTCGAGGGAGGAGGGAGTGTGCTTAAGGGTGGATTTACCCAACAAAAATTTCTCCGAACAAAAAATTCAAAAAATTTAAAACACATTGGAATGCCAGTAAAACTAGATAAAATCATTGGAGGATAACTTTAATGTACCTACATTGTGTTTAGACCAACATTTTAAGTGTAGATCAGAAGATATCAGCATTCCAATAAAAAGAGGGGAGATGGTGATGACGACGGTGGTATGGTACTGATTTATCTATGGATGGTGATGATTTCGTGTGTATGGTGATGACGCTATATACATGAATGTCAAATTAAAAACAACAAAATATATGAAAATTAACATTTTTAATAATTTAAATAACACTCATAATTTGTATTCCCACCAGTCTTAGACATTTTTCTCTTAACTAAGGGTCTTGTGCAGTCCATCTATCAGCTGCCAGCCACCTTCCATCGGCATGGGCGTACCCGCACTCTCCCAACTAGTACCCCAATGATGTCGTCCTGTCTGAGCGTGCCTGAGGGTTAGCACCATGGAACCTCATTTCACTTCCTTCTCATCTCCCTCCTTCACTCAAATACATAAAAAGGAACTAAATTGGAAAAGCTGTACAGCAGCAGCACTCCCTCACTCACAAAGTGCACAGCAATATTCAAGGTCTGCACTCAAATCTCGCCGCGGTCCATCACCACCTTGAGACTGAGAAACCAGTGCTCTTCTTCCTTTCCGAGACGCTGATCGGATGTTCGTCAGACGTGTCGCACCTGTCCTACCCAGGGTTTACGCTGGAGCATCACTTTAAATCACGCGCGGGCGTATGTATGTACGCCCGGGACGACATTTGCTATCGGCGTCTCCGCAACCTTGAGGACTCCAGGTTCTCAAACCTATGGGTTCTACCGTTTCTGTTCCGTTCTGCCTGTGTCTACCGTTCGCACAGCGGTGATTTGAAGACAACTGGGCTCACACAACACCTAAGTGAGGCAGCGGATGCGGCTCAGCAGCGGTACCCTTCTGCCCAATTGGTGTTACTGGGGGACTTCAACGTCCACCATCAGGAGTGGCTCTTCGCATACCAGTGCACAGACCATGCTGGACGAGAGACGCGACAGCTAGTAAGATTTAACGCTAAACGTTAAATCTTACACAGCTGGTCCAGGGGGCAACGAGGATGCCGGATGTTGATTCGCACACTGCCAATTGCTTGGACCTTTTGCTGACAACAAATCCAGACCGTAACTCGGTGTCGATTTCTTCACCACTGGGTAGTTCCGACCACTGTCTGGTGAAGTCTGTGTCCGTTTACTCCCAGCACGATCCTAGCCCGAGAGGCACCCGGCGAATATGGCGATACAGGTCAGCAGATTGGGATGGCATGCGATCTTTCTTCGCATGTTATCCTTGGCAGCCTACTTGCTTTTCTTCGACGGACGGTTCGTCGTGCGCGGACGCCGTGATGGATGATTGAGGAGGGGGATGGAGTACTACATTCCGTTCACTGACGAAACAATGTCTGGCAACGCTCGTCCATGGTTTGGTGCCGAGTGCAATCGCGCTGATGCGCTTAAGCACGCAGCGTACCTAGCATGGGTCGACACTCGTACGCACAAAGCAAATGACGTGAGTTTAAGAAGAGAGCCTTCAACAGGGCTGCCAAGTCCTGCAAGAAGGTGTTGCGGAGGGCTCGGTTTGACCACATTAGCCGAATAGAGAACAAACTTGCTTCATACCAAGCAGGTAGTAAGGCTTTTTGGTCCCTGGCTAAGTCGGTCGAATCGAACTTCTGCCGCCCACTCCGCTGAGGAGAAAGCGAACTTGTTTTTTTCTTTGTTTGCGGATTTTTAACGTCTAGATGGACGTGGTCCGGTGGCGTTCGACCCCCTGCTTCTCTTGATGGATGCGAGTCGAGTATGTCGAACATTCGCATTCATCAGTACGTCTACCATGACTTTTATCAATATACTCGTATACTCGCTAACGAATGTAGTTAAAAAAATTATGATTTTTTTTAAAAAACAAGTGTCTAATTTATTTGTTCTAATTTAAGTTGTTAATTAACAAGCAAGCAAGTTGCAGGTAAAACTTAAGTTAACAATTAAAAAAAGTAACTAGACACGCTTATTTCGCCTTTCGTTTGAGACTGGAAAAGTGCCGATGGCTTGGAAGCAGGCTAACGTGCTGTCCGTGCCCGAGAAGGGTAGTCGAGCTGACCCAACAAATTACAGGCCTATCTCGGTAACTTCCGTACTCTGTAAGAGTATGGAACCAGTACTGAATCTTAAGCTCCTGGCGTACCTAGAAGCGAACGATATCCTTAGTGACCGACAATACGGTTTCCGCCGAAATCGGTCAACTGGGGATCTTTTAGCGTATGCCATTCACATCTGGATTGAGGCTATCGAGAAACACGGGGAGGCACTTGCAGTCTCCCTTGACATCTCGAAGGCCTTCCACAGGGTCTGGCACGATAGCCTTATTTATTAGTAGGGTTCCTTCCTTCGGTCTACCCGCCGGATTTTGTGATTGGATCGCAGAGGGATCGGTCTATCCCAGTGATCATAGATGGCTGCTCGTCTGGACTGCTGGTTATTAATGCCGGGGTTCCTCAGGGGTCGGTGCTGTCGGCAACATTGTTCTTGCTGGATATTAATTATCTGCTTAAACCCGGTATGCAGACGACAGCACTGTTGCTGAGAGCTTCAAAGTGAAGACTGTCCGAAGCACGAGCTGGTGGGTTGCAGATCCGGTCTCCGGCCGGAGACCGGATCTGCGTGAACGTGTCTTTACTGGCTGTCTCTGATTGGGGCGATGCCAATCTGGTCAAGTTCAATGCTGCTAAGACCTAATCCAAGCGTGTCTTTTTTTCGCCAAAAGGAGCCAATTCCATCCAGCTCCATCTTTCCGAGCTCAAACTCTCTCAAGCGCAAGTTCGATCGTGTATAGAGTACTGCTCTCATCTTTGGGATGGATCTGCGGGTACCAGCTTGATGCCCTTGAGTCAATTCAAAAACGAGCCAAGAGGATCATCGGCAGTGATAAGCTTGTCGAGTCGAGGCTCCAAAGTCTGGAGCATCGACGCCGAGTTGCTAGCCTGTCGGTTTTCTCCCGGTTGCATTTTGGGGAATATGCGACGGAACTGCATAATTTTATTCCGCCAAGACCGTTCCAATTTCGGACCACAAGATGAACAGCGATGCGCCACCGGTACATGGTCGGCATCCCACCCACACGCACGAAACCTTTTTGGGAACACATTCAAAGTGCGTACAGCTAAGGAGTGGAATTCCCTGCCGGAGTCTCTGTTTCCTGATAGCTACAACCTGGAAGTCTTTAAGTTAAGAGTGAATTGGTTACTTCTAGGCAAGCGTGCTCCATCTTCGACCACATCATCGCTTACCGTCAGGTGAGATAGTGGTTAAACGCGTGCCCTTCAAAAGTAAAAAATTACCAAAATCGTCATCACCATACACTTGAGTTCATCTCCGTTCATTATTTGTAAATGGTGATGATGGGTATGGTGATGACGATTGGGACGCTATTTCGATTTTTCTAGAAAAGTAACAACAATAGTAGGAAACCCCTTTTTTCTTTAGCATCTTCACTTATGACTAAGTCTTGTTGAAATTAATCGTAATGTTATTTTAAGTACTTACCTTGGACTACAGCCTGACGGGAATGACGCAACTTTGTCTAAACATCGTTTTTGGTCAGTTCACAACATTTTTTTCTGTCTGAGCGTGTGTTATAACGACGTGCGGCTCGCTTCGTGGTTTGCTATGAACTGAGGAAGCGGGGCAGGGTATTACGGGCCGCGTAAATGCTACGGATACAGAACTACCTTCACTTTGATATTGCCGTGACGGTGATGACGAATTTCGATGCTAAAATTTCATTTATTTATTGATTATTTATTTTACGAAGAAATTATAATTTACTTTTCTAGAAAGTTATATACAATATCAATAAAAGTAAATAATAAATTAGAATCTACTTCATATGTCGGGTATTCAACTTTTTTGCCGGCAAACGTAAAGAGTAGCATTTTTTTCACAGACGGTGATGATTTTGATAGCAGTTTTCATTTTATTATTAAAAATGTATTGAATTTGAGTACATTTGGGTTAAAGCACATTGTAAAACAAGGCTATATACACCATGTAAATGTAAAAAAAATACGATAATGGAGCAATATATATTTTTTTATGCCCAAAATGTGAATTTTCGACAGTATTGTAAATCCACCCTTAATGCCATCCGCCTTTTACAATTTATATTCATCGTAAAGTTCACTCACAATGTTGCTTTAATTATTATTTAGAGGGAGAGAATATTCTCTTGGGATTACTTTTTAGTATGAAGTTTTTATCAAAGATAATTACAGGTTTCTTGAATCAAACTTTCGTAGAAAGTCTATCTGCAGGGGCTAAACATTCTCACTATCATAGTATTGTAAAAAAATTATCCACTCGGTTTTCAAACTGCACCAGGTCTCAGCTTGACCCACTATAGTTTTAATGGCTTATTTTATCGTACATAATATCTTCTAGGCAACCGTACTCCTTTGTCGACCACATCATAGCTTGAATGACTACCAGCTGACGTAGTGGTCAAAGACCAGCAAATGAATAAAAAAACTTATTCGGTTGTATAGTTCCTTAATATTTCATAGTTTACGTAACCTCGCTTATGTTTGAAATTGGCTCAGCACCGGGGTTAAATTGGGCAATATTAGAACTGAAGGCCTTGCCATATTCCCCGTCAGTAGTTTGTGTTGCCGTCGGGCTATAACCGCTTCAAATTCTGCGTGATAAGTGGAGATATGTTAACCCCTTCCAAATTGGAACATAACTACATCCTTGCCTCAAATTGCTCGAGAGCAGGAAATAGTTGGTGTACGGTTTATATTTGTACAAGTTCGAAAAAGTAGAGTCAATTGCACAGTTTTCCTGAATCAAAATTGTTCTATGGACTATATTTTCGTATTAAACAAGAAAAGCATCCTACTATTTTCCTAGTAGTTTTTTTTTCACTCTTGACTTATAGTCTGCCAGGTTGTAGCTATCAGGATAATTTCACTTCTTTGTTGTACGCACAATGAAAGTATGTTCGCGTATGGGTAGGATGCTATCTTGCCAAACTATTAATATATTTGGGAGGTAACGATCAGCAGTAGATATCAAGGTTTCGGTTATAATGGATAGTCTAAGTATCACGATAAAACGGATGACTTGTTGAACGTAATACTATTATTTTCCTACACATGCAAGTAGGGTATACGCAAGTTATTCTGAGAATCGTGTCAATATGGTATCATTGTAGGAATGTACGTATTGTTAGATTTAACGTGAGTCGTATAAATGGATTGAGTCCAATGACAATAATAAACCAGTCATTTTAGGCATTTTAAACCCCAATCTGCGGAAAAATTCCTAGTGAGCTGAATTTTTGTATACACATTTATAAGGGCATGTAATGAAGATATGAAAAATCGACATTGATATCGTGCCGGCTAAAAAAGTAATAAAGGTCAGAAGGTTACGAAAATCAGTTTTTTGTGAATAAAAACCTAAAATAACTGGACTAATAAAAATCTAGTCACACTGTGGCCTGTATATGTACATTTTCATACCATTCAATTTTCATTTTCAGGTTTTTCTTTCAATCGTCATACTTAAATAGTAAAGAGAATATTTCCTTTTTCTCGTTGAAACGTAAAAAATGAATAATTTTAAAGCTACTTTTATCACTAATTGCTAAGATTTCTTTTTAAGTACAAATAACCAGAGAATTTAATTACATCGCGTGTAGCATCGAAGTACGCAATCAAGCGCGTACCGCCTTTATAACGAAATTAAATAGGAACCCACTCGTTTGTCAACACAAATAGAATAGTAATGTTACAATATGGCCTATTATTAAACAGCTATGCAGAATATGTACCAAAAAGTGTATTCAACGTGATTTTATTTATTATCATGCAATTTGAGGTAAAAACTCAGCTGTTCAGTAAGTTTATGCTCCCATAATTTAACAAAATGTATGTCATTTCGGGTTAACTTTTGCATAAATTTTAAATAATTTCTCTCAGATTTATTGGATTGATACCTGCAAAAAATTAAAATGGTAAAGGTAATCAATACTTACACGTATGTATATCTAATGCTTGAGCCTTAGGTACCTACGTATATATTTTTCAGCAAACTGTACATCGAACGTGCTAGGTACACATAAACCACTTGGTATTTGATATTGACAATACACAGAATTCGGTCGTGTGATTTTCCCAATACCACCGATACGGATCAAAGGAGTCAACTGTCGTCGCTTTTCCTTTGCAAGTTGATTACATGTTTTCGTATCTACTGGAATCTTTCTTTATAAAAAACTGGCTAAGTGCGAGTCGGACTCGCGTGCAAAGGGTTCCGAACGAATTTAATATTTTTAACATGTTATTTTAACACTACAGACTTCTAATAGGTAATTTTCCTGTAATCTTTAGGTAAAGATCTATTATCTCCATTTTTTTCAAAATTTTAGGCTCAGTAGTTTCGGAGATAAGAGGGGGGGAATGATCATTTTTCGTCTAATTTCTTGAATAACTTCTAAATCATTTATTTTAAAATAAAAAAAATATAATTAAAACCCTCACAGTAAGCCCTTTCGTTTGATATGTCACACGATATTGTTCAAAAAACTTTTTTTTGTAATTTTCTAGTTTGACCTCCAAAAGTGACCCCCATACTAAAATTTTAATAATTTATGTAACGCGTTCGTGTTTTGGGTCATAGAAGTCCATATGTGTACCAAATTTCAACAGAATCGGTCCAGTGGATCCGGAGAAAACTGGCTGTGACAGACGGACAGACAGACAGACACCCGAGTGATCGTATTAGGGTTCCTTTTTTTTCGGAACCCTAAAAAGTAGACACGAGAAATAATTCAACAAAAATACTTGTCGCATTATCTTTGAGAATCGACGCGAGATGTTTCTAGAAGTCTAAACATGGCACATTTTGGATAGGTCTAGAAAGCTCTGGCTATTGAAACGAATGCGTAATAAAAACGAGACGCCATTTTTTTGTGGCTGCATTTCAGTGATGAAGGTTTTTAAACAACGAAGTCTTGTGTACGCTTCAATTATAAAATTACTTTGTCTAGAGTTTTTTAGTCAGACATCTACTCCAGTTGTTTACCTGAATTTTAATAACGTGAATTGTTTTTTTTTTTGTAAATTGCCAGTGCTTTTTTTGAAACTAAAATAATATACTGTAATTGAGTACTCTTGTATTTATAATATCTACTAGCAGACTAGCTGTCGCCCGCGGCTTCCCTCGCGTGTTAATGACGAAAGAAAAATATCCTATGTATTATTCCAGACTAAAATCTACCTCTGTGCTAAATTTCATGAAGATCCTTTCAGGAGTTCTGACGTGAAAGAGTAACAAACATCCATCCATCCTCACAAACTTTCGCATTTATAATATTAGTAGTATTATGTCTGTTTTCTGTCTTAGGTAAATATTTTCGCGTATTGACAATCGATTTAGGCCGTCTCTTGGCCTCTCGTCGACTAGGCGACGTAGGCTAGACGTGTTCTAATTAACGTTATCATTAACTTGAAGAAAACAGATCGCATATCGGTAATGTGTTTTTCTATTAGTTGAGTAATCGGCCAATACAATTGTCGTACTTATTATAATACCTTATTACGTAATAATGCTAAATAACTTTGAAAATAAATATATTCGTACTCTGTCACTATTTATGCGCTATTTAACATAGGTGAAATATTTGTTACTGTCAGATTTTATTGAAAAGTGCTGTTAAGTAAAGCAGAAAAAAAATGAATGACTGAAACTTTCAGTGTCGGATTATCATCTGTCGCCTGTCTGAGAATAGGGCCCTGATGATAAGAGATGATGTTGCGTATATGTATAATTGGAGCGTGGATTCCCTACGATTTACCTACAAATTGGTAGAAAATATTTTACTTAAAGGTGTTCAATAAATTATTTCTGGTAAATTAAACACAAACACCAACCTGCCATTATAGTATTTAATATGAAAATCTCAAAATAATCAACTTATTAAGCTGACGGTACGCCTTTTCAGCAAAAGTCGGCAACTTTCCTTTCGTAATAAGTTCTCGGCTTTATTAAGTGGCACGTACCTATTGAATGGATGATTGATCGATGTTTTGAAGTTGATTGAGATGTTCTTCTGCCAGTGCCCTAATAGCTTTGACGTAGCGCAACAAATATTATCTGATGTTGCCGATTTCGTGGGCGCTTGGCATTAAGGTTCAACAGTATCCTTCTTGAGTTACCCACTTCTTGCTTGTATAAATATGACAATGGGAGTCTATTATGTTGATGTCCGTCTTATATCAGTCATTGGGTAACATGGCATTTGATGCAGCTACGTACTGATACAAAAAATCGTTTTCACATTCAACAGATAGTACGAAAATTCCTGTGAATAAACAATTGAACTGAATATTGCTTTTTATAAGGTCCTAGAAAGCACGTCATGCCATTATCATCTATAGTTTATGCTAAAAAAACAAGTATTTAATATTAGTTTTATTTCGATTTATTTAAGTGAAAACTGCAGTTAATATTTCATCCGCTTTTCATTAACATATCACTCACAGTTCACTCAGAGTGGAATGTCAAGCTTCATTAGTGCACCTTTTCGAAATAAGCGTGGGCATAAGTTTAGTCGGTATTTATTTAAATTTAGCTGAAGTACCTTCCAATTAGTGTCCCGCAGTAACTCGGCAATATAATGCATAATTATTACGGTAAATAATGAAAACTGAGCTAGTCTTGCGTAAAGTTGAAGTAAAGTGGCTGTCGATAGATTTAGAACCTGCCTACTTCATCATCTGCATAGCCTTTTTCTATTGGAGTCAGCTCCCAGTCAACACGGATTCAGCTGAATGCAGCTTGACTGCTTAACTGACCCAAATTAAGAGTAATAATACCTCGTGACTGATTTCGGCCATGGCGGCCAATCTGAACGAGAGTAGCCATCAGTGCGGGACATATTATTATAGTGCACAATTGCGTGCACAAACACAGGAGCGCTCTCTCTTCCATCACTCTCGTAGTGGATGGAACGGCAATCCGACAGGACCGAAGAAAGTCCTGCGCTTCTGAATATAGACTTCGTAGTCATTCTAAAAGTGCGAAATTTTTATTGGCGATGTCTAACTTCAGCTTCTATGCCATGGAATATTCTTGCAGTGTGGTCAAAGAAACCATGGGGCCCTCGGTTTTTTACTACAGGCTCCTGCAGACGAAAGCCGTGAGACAGTGCGATAATGATGCGACAATGCTTTTTCGAAAAAAATCCTCTATCTGCTCGGCAATTTTAGAACGATTTCTGCTGGAGCATTTACGGCTCTCGAGTATTTGGTGGATGACCGTTTACTAAACATAATATCGTATTTTTCCGAGGCTGAATAATGATTAAGATTTATTTCTCTACGTTTTGACTCGTATTTCCAAATCAGGCCTCACTGTTTATTTTTACGTTACTCGAGACTTGGTTTCCAAATACAAATCTTACTCGGATTGTTTACTTTTCTAGATTGATAAATTTTTACTTCGACTCTGCGTTTGGACGTCTGATCTAATGAATGAATTAGAGATTCTTGGCTTAACGAAAACAAAGGTCTCTTTCTAATTGTTTATTCAATCGGGGGTTGTTTTTATATAGTTGTTCCGGGTTGCATAGTTTATTATGATATTCAAAGCATTTTTTTTTGTTTCGTTTTTCTAGATCAATCATTTTACTTCATTTGTTTTTAGATAGGTAATGGCATATCTGAAAACAAATGAAGTAAAATTATGTAGGTGGTCAAATTAGTAAATGAACCTTGCTCACCTAATAAATAATAATCTTAATATTTACTTTTAATTGGGCTCTTGAAATTTTGGAGTACTCTCGTAGTAGTCGGGAGTAGTCTCGTAGGTTCCTACTAATTTATTCACCACTTCTGGTTCTAGTAATAAAGTAAACTTGCTAAGTTTTAACAGTAGAGCTCGCATGAACTGCAAATGACTCGCAGTTCCGAGGATTTATGTTTCACGTTTATTCCGTAAATTGTGCTTACCCAAGACTATCTACGACACGCGCTCCAAAAATGTGCAATTCCTTAAGTACGAGTATCATTGTCTGCGTCTTAAGTGCGGAGATTATTCACGTTGCATTCCCAAGAAGAGCGGTTTTATGCTAGAACATTTAAGTCTAGAACTCTCAAAAAATGCTGATTGTTAAAAATGTGAGTACCCTCGAAACGATAAGTTTCAGTCTCAAGGTGACCACTTGTAGAACTTTTTGAGTAGCCATATTAAGCAGCACGACTTTTTTTTTCTGTCGGATCATGGTCGTCAATGTCAAAAGGCTTTTGTGTATAATGTGGATGTGCTTGGGCGTACACGTGTGGCTTGTTTCATAATTTAACGCGCTCATGCGGCTACGTGTTGCGTGGAGTAATTACCACCCCGAACCGTAAGCGTCCTTTATTTGTTTTTCATTTTCTACAGCCAAGCATGAAAAATGAACAATTTTAGCGTTACTTTCCGCAATATGTTTTCAAGTTTCTTCAAAGAACAAAACGATATAATATGCGCTGATTGAACTGGTGTTTACTAGGAATTATGGAATGTTTGGTTTCGAAGATTAAAGAATGTGGTTTCTCAAAAATAGTTGGTTGTATTTCATCCATTTTATTAGTTCAGAAGTAGGTTAACATTCCGAAAGGTGTAATGGTAGGCGCAACTTGTTATTGGTCGAAACGGTTTTATTTTAGTTTTGTTTGTTTTTGTTCAGTTCTGTTATTGATCCTACGCGTCGATTTGAGCTGCTAAAAAATATTGTTTATGTTGACGTGAATGATAAACAACTCAAATTGTAATTCATAGAAGGACGTACAATTGAAGTTGTTTACGGCATCGCGGCGTAAATATTCGTCGAGGAAAATTAATTTTCACTTAGGAAACTTAAAATGAAAGATTGGGATCATTTACTGTACAAGTGGATTGGGTTTTGAAAAATGGTGATTATAATAAATTAATTGGATGAGGTACAATTTGCTTGTTTTTCCAACTGAGAAGGTAAGGGGCCTACGGAGGATGTTTGTTTTATTCTGGAGATTATCTCGGCGCCGGGGCTGCGTGGAACGTGCCTTAGATGAAACAATTATGTAAATATCTACTCACTAATTGCTCCACCATTTTACTTCATCCGTGATGAGTGCTCCAGTAAAAATTTATCTTCCAAAAAATGTGCTCAATTGCTTAAGACTATTTAATTTCTATTACTATGCTAATGTCTGTGGTATTATAATTTTGTGAAGGAAATTGAGTAAGGTTGCTTTTTTACCGCTTCTTGTTTTTTATCAAAGGAAAACTAAGTTTTCATTAAATTATTAGGGTTCACTGTAACTTCTGTCGTTTGGGTAACCTTAGCCTTGCCAGGTCGGCATGAGAATAAATAATTAGCTCTATCTGTGAACCTTGATACTGAGATCCTTAATCCTACTGTCGAGCGAAGTTATCCTCCCATGTTTATGAAATGTGTTCCTAGAAGATCGTAATGTTGGTACTCTTTAGCTTCAAATAGGTCTGGTAGCAAATACGTATGCACGTACTCATTTCGAGGCAGTATGAAAGAGAATATGTAGTTCACTTATGTTCTTAGGTTACCTAGGTGTTTTAGGTAAAGGCTGTATGTGTCTTTTTAGGTACCTACATAAAAGCATAAAATATCTATTAAAACATAGTGGTCATACATGTCATCATCATCATCATCATATCAGCCGAAAGACGTCCACTGCTGGACATAGGTCTCCCCCAAGCGTCGCCACAACGACCGGTCCTGTGCGTCTCGCATCCATCGGCTACCCGCGACCTTCACCAGGTCATCGGTCCACCTTGTGGGAGGCCTTCCAACGTTACGCCTTCCGGTACTCGGTCACCACTCCAGAACTTTTCGGCCCCATCGACCATCTGTTCTGCGAGCAATGTGCCCTGCCCACTGCCACTTTAGTTTGGCGATCCTTCGGGCTATGTCGGTAACTTTGGTTCTCTTGCGGATATCATCATTCCTGATTCGATCACGCGAGGAAACTCCAAGCATTGCCCTCTCCATTGCCCTTTGATTGACTTGGAGCCTTCTGATGAGGCCCATTGTAAGCGACCACGTTTCAGTTCCGTACGTCATCACTGGCAACACACACTGATCGTAGACTTTCATCTTGAGACACTGTGGTATGTGGAGAAGATACCACGCAACTTCCCGAACGCTGCCCAGCCGAGTCGGATTCGACGGTTCACCTCTTTCTCGAAGTTGGCCCTACCTAATTTGACCGTTTGTCCTAGGTAGACGTACTCGTCTACAACTTCGAGTGTAGAGTTTCCGATCTTGATGGGAGTGGTGCTGCATGGGTATTCATACATGTATTAAAGTTCAATTTAATTATTCATCAGAAACCGCAGAATAATGAAATGGAAATTATTGCAGTGTACTGTAATAAAATGTTATTTAATAAATCATGGTCTGGACAGTATTATTTAGTGTTTCGTTGGAATCGTAAAGAACAATGAGCGATACGGTAAATGCACAAACTAACTACATTTAGACTTATTTAAGACCTCATCAGAAGACTTAAATCACCCAAAGGGCATTGGAGAGGGTTGTCCTTGGAAATTCTCTGCGTGATCGAATCAAGCATATAAAAACCGCAGAAGAACCAAAATAACCTATAAAGATCGAAGAATTACCAAACTTAAGTAGCAGTAGGAGGCAGGCCACATTGCTCTTGGAATGAAATAAGATGAGACAAGACCGTAGTCGGTTGTCCTTTAAAATAAGACACATGAGCGCATTCGTAAGAAGTTGGTAGAATCATCACAACGTCAATTTGTTGGATTCGTTTTTCCTTAATAACGTTTAGCGCCATTTACACCATGCGAGTTTCTCGAACGTTTTGGGGCGAAAAGTCGTATACGATTGTCGTAGGCGATAATCTTTCGACTATTATCGCATTCGCATGTTTACATTGAACCAAAAAACAAAAACTTGGCTACGAGTATGTCATACGATAATCTTAAGGTAATTATCGGCAAGAGTTTTGTTTACACGATGACACAAATTGCAATGCGATATTTGACTACGATTTCTCGACTCGTCTAAACACGATCTCGTATGACGTTTTTTTAAGTTCATGCGAGTATCGTACAAATCGGTTGAAACCGATCTGCATGCGAGACTCGCCCTTCGAGGTCATAGTCCAGGGCTATTAGGTTTTTTGTTTCATACGTTGAAACCTAGCTATAATGAATGAATTTGGACGTTTCGGGATTTATTATATGTACTCAAAAGTAAAAAGTTTACCTTATGAAACCTTCCGCTAAAGTTTTTTTTTAAGGTTTTCTCATGGAATTGATGCTACTTCTAGTAAAGTACATTCCTTTTACCGCTATATTTATTTATTCTTTCAAGTATCACTCATTTTATATATAACTAGCTTCTGCCAGCGGCTTCGCCCGAGTGACCCCTAGAGAACATACTCCTGGAATAGATATTGGTAGCCTATGTGTTATTCCAGACTATAATCTACTTCTGTGCCAAATTTCATGATTATCCTTTCCGGCGTTCTGACGTGAAAGAGTAAAACATCCACCCATTCTCACAAACTTTCGCATTTACAATATTAGTGGGATTAATTAAGTAGTAGTAAGTAGTAGGAAATATAATATGAAGGGACAGCAAAAGTCCGTTTTCGTTTAATTAATTCTTGTCTAAAGAGCAGAGATAAATAAAACACCCTCGCGCACTGCACTAGAAGAAAATCGTACTTCGAGTTCACCCAGTAGGTTGAACTCGAAATACGATTGTCTTGTTTTCAATTTTGTTTACACGGTGAAAAATTCAAAGGCGAGGCGATTATCTCCCTTCCACGTACGATATCGTATATCCTGTTTACATGATCACATTTTTTTCTTACATTCGAGATTCGTATGTTCGAGGTAAGAAACTTGCATCATGTAAATGGCGCTTTATTCATTTTATTTATGTGTATCTATGTATCTATGATTGTATTTTATCTCTCTGTTTGTCTTTCCTTTAAGTTGCACCTGCCATGTTGTCTCTACACCACCCTAAGGTCGACTGGTAGAAAATGCCTAAGGCCAATGGACAATGCTTAAGTCCGCCTTTGTACAGTGTTTTTTTAATAGTACATAAAGTTTAAATAAAAAAGACCGGATCGCCGATGTGGCAACCGTGTACCAGAAAACGCAGAGTTGGAAGTTTTCCACACAAGGTGTACCGATGACTTGGTGAGGGCCGCGGGAGTGCGCTAGATGCGAAAAGCACAAAATTGGTTGATACGGTGATGTTAGGGGGCCAATATCCAGTAGTAAGCGTCTTTCGACAGACGTAATGATCATGATGATAAATTTATAATCCAATCTAATTATATTTTACTAAAAAGCCATCCAAATCAAATATTTCTCATTGTTTAGATAAACAATTCATTGAGTAAGTAATAGGTATCTTTATCAAGATTTATTCAGCTTACTGAAACCTTCAACGGTTCTGGCAAGTTGTCACACAGTCGATAACGTAGTTTTGTGAACAAAAATCGATGGCAAACATAAATATTTGAAGGCATACACAACACAAATACCCTGTAGAAGGTGTCACGTAGCCACGCTTATACGTGTACATACAAAAATACAAAAATTTTTATTTACATACATACATAGGTACAGCCTTTTACAGAAAGTACAAACGACAAAAAAAACCGGCCAAGTGCGAGTCGAACTCGCGTGCAAAGGGTTCCGAACGAATTTAATTTTTTTTAACATGTTATTTTAACACTACAGACTTCTAATAACAAATTTTAAAATTATGACAAAAATATAATTAAGACCCTCACACTAAGCCCTTTCATTTGATATGTCACACGATATTGTTCAAAAAACTTTTTTTTTTAATTTTCTAGTTTGGCCCCCAAAAGTGACCCCCATACTAAAAATTTATTGATTTACGTAACACGTCCGTGTTTTGGTCATAGAAGTCCATATGTGTACCATATTTCAATAGAATCGGTCCAGTGGATCCGGAGAAAACTGGCTGTGACAGACGGACAGACAGACAGACACACGAGTGATCCTATAAGGGTTCCGATTTTTTTCGGAACCCTAAAAATCGGATACATTACGACCGAGAGATTATTTGAAGGGAACTATCACGAATTATAGAATCTTAGTAAGCACTAGTATAGGTATCCCTACTAAAATGATATCGTCCGTACTTATCCTACTGAAATGTGACGTCAGAACATTTTAATGGATGCCTATTTGTAAGTATTACCTACGATCAAGTTAACTCCTCTATTAAACGCCGACGTCTCGGTGACGCCGACCGAAAATGAAGTTACCCTTCATTATACTTGATGGAGGTCATTAAATAATAAAACTGTATTCGACTTGCTTTATTGGACTATGGTAATTTAGACATACGCGTAAAACCTCACATAGACAGGCATGATGCGACATTGTGACATCGATTTCACGATCACTTTTTGTATCAAATGTTTTACGTGTATATTCTCCATAGGCTAGAAATTTCAACGAAAAATGGTCGTCGCGTCGCATGATTCTCGCAATGTTACGTCGCTCATATCTGCGTGGACCTTGTTGCTTCATTTGAAAGTAGGTATTACACAATCATAATGATACCACTGCTACAAAGGAATTATCATAATACGGTTTCATTAAAATATATATCTACATTTCAGATGAGACGAGACACAATTGAATTGAGAAAGTTTTCCCAATTCTTTGGAACTACTTCTGACGTTACAATTTATTACTGGCATATATTTTTGGTTCGTTGATTGTATTCGTGTCTAAAACATGTTTCGAGACCAATATTTTGAATGCACGTTTTCATTTTTCAAATGTTACTGCTTATTTTATTCTGAAATGTATAAATTAATCCTGATATACATATAAAATTTCCGTTACGGATGATTGACTGAGCGACTGAGAGACAACGCACAGCTGAAACTACTTGTCGTAGAAAGCTGAAATTTGGCATTAAGCTATACGAGGAGCACTAAGAGAGGATTTTCTGAAATTCTTACAGAAACGGAAAAAAACGGGGTTTGCGAGTACGAAGTTGCGGGCAAAAGCTAGTGGTTACATAGGATTGGTATTTAAACACAGCCTAATTCGAGTAGCAGAAGCCCAAACGTAACGGAAATATTTACCAATCAACCTATGGGTTCGATAGAAATATATTTTTAATTCCGTGTTAGTTGCTAACCAATTAAGAATGAAATATTTGTTTAACCTCGGGTTAGAACTAACAAGTTAAAAGACAACTCTGGTTTGCGCAAGCGGGCCATAAAGTCGTGTTAACAACTAACCCTGAGTTAAGTGTTTTTGGCGCAAATAATGTGCCTTATTCTTTCCTTGTAGTATTTAAATTAAGAAACTCAGTATTGAAACTCAGGTTCGATTTTTATACATAGGCTGAATGTGTTTCACGAAGTCCATTTAAGGTTGGCAGTGCATTTTATCAATCGATCGCTTTTGTCAATCGGTGGTGTGGTAAACTACTTAGTGAAGATTGACGCTCCACAAAAACCAGTTATTCTCACCAGTGATCGTCAAATAAATTTGCAAAACCGGTCATTGATCCACAAATATTTATTGACATTCCTAATTTCCTACGAAGAAATATTAGTGAAAGGTCAGTGTGCTTTGTTGTAAATTTATTAGGCGCTTACCATAATCAAAATGTATGCTAGAGTGGGTAACTTTCTATTACACCAATGCTCAGCAAAGAAAGCATGAATTATATTGTACATCCTGAAAAATATATATTTTTGTGAATCTCTCTGTGACATCATTTTGTGGACTAAAATGATTTGAATGGTTCTGAAAACCCAATATAGTCTGTATAGTTTAACACGCGATATCATACAATTTTATTTTGAAACAATATTCCTTGCTTAACTGAGCGAAAATATAAAATACTATGTTCAATTTCATTTTCAGACTGGTTTAAAACGTTGAATCACTTAATAGCTTCACGATTCTCGACATTCCTTGCGTCCAATAATCTGAGGCTAATGGACCTTCTCGCTGTAATATCTACGACAACACAGGGGTTAATTTTCAGTGACAAAAGTAAATACAGTAACCATACAAATGTATGGTTATTTACTGCATTTACTTTTTAGGGTTGCGCACCCGAAGGGTAACCAACGGAACTCTATTACTAAGCCTCCGCAGTACGTCCGTCCGTTCGTCTGTCTGTCAGCGGGCTGAACCTCAAGAAACATACATAATTGGTAGATAGTTTAAATTTTCACAGAAAGAGGAGAAATTAAACTAAAGTATAAATTAAAGGAGCTTCCATACAATAAACGCGTTTCATTCGATTTATAGCACGTAACCCATCGTATGAGAGTGCGACTCGCACGTGGCCGGTTTTTGTTATTGGTACAATCTCACCAGATGCGAAGCGGTGATGTGGGCGACGATAGAGCATGCTTGCTTAGAAGTAACCTATTCTTTCTTGACCTAGAAGATTTCTAGGGTGTAGCTATCAGTAAACACTGTTTTCTTCTGGAAATTTCACCCCTTAGCTGTACGCACAATGAAAGTATTTCCAAAACGTTTTGTGTTTATGGGTGAGATAACCACCATGTGCCGATGGCGCATCGTTGTTCGTTTTAAAGTCCGATGATATTTTTAGGGTTCCGAAAAAAAAAGGAACCCTTATAGGATCACTCGGGTGTCTGTCTGTCTGTCTGTCTGTCTGTCTGCCTGTCTGTCTGTCTGTCTGTCCGTCTGTCACAGCCAGTTTTCTCCGGATCCACTGGACCGATTCTGTTGAAATTTTGTACACATATGGACTTCTATGACCCAAACACGGATGCGTTACGAAAATTATTAAATTTTTAGTATGGGGTTCACTTTTGGGGGTCAAACAAGAAAATTAAAAAAAAAAAGTTTTTTGAACAATATCGTGTGACATATCAAATGAAAGGGCTTACTGTGAGGATTTTAATTATATTTTTTTCATAATTTTAAAATAAATGATTTAGAAGTTATTCAAGAAATTAGACGAAAAATAACCATTCCCCCCCTCTTATCTCCGAAACTACTGAGCCTAAAATTTTGAAAAAAATGGAGATAATAGATCTTTACCTAAAGATTACAGGAAAACCTATTAGAAGTCTGTAGTGGTAATATAACATGTTAAAAAAATTAAATTCGTTCGGAACCCTTTGCACGCGAGTCCGACTCGCACTTGGCCAGTTTTTTCTCAGTTAATTTTAAGATTCCTCTTAAAAACTATTTTTTTTGTAGAATGGATACAGCTAAAAAATTACGCACAACTCGAGAAGTTAAAACAGCCACTGATTCATTCCATTTAACCGGTCATTGAGAAATAAACCCAGAATAAAACATGCCGAATGTAAAGTTTATTGCTAATTAGCTCCTCGCGGTACGTCCATACAACTTTACGGCCGTTTTATTTATTCTGTAAATGTTTACGTTACTTTACGAACAAAAGTCACGCTCGTACGTACCTAAATATTATTTGAAGGTAATTCATGCATCATCAATTTTCTTAATATATTAAATTCTTCCGTTACTGACCGATGGAGTGACTGACAGACAACATACAGCTGAAACTATTGGTCGCAGAAAGCTGAAATTTGGCATGAAGGTTTTTTCGGGAGTGTAGGGGAGCACTAAGAGAGTATTTCGAGGATTTGTAGTAGGACGGGAAAAAACGGGATAAGCGCATTCGAAGTCGCGGGCAAAAGCTATTTTATACTAAACTTATTTTAAATCCGTTGAGTCATACCGTTACAAAGTTCTGATGCAGTAATTTCATCAAAGGAATAGCATGCATTTGTTATAGAACGAATTGCATTGAAATTGTTTTGATCTTTTAGCTTTATTTATTTTGTTATGCGGTTCTCGCGAAGTGTAACTCGCTACTTACTGTTTGTGGATTCAGTGCGAGTACGGTTTCAGCGTGATTGTTTAGTAGCATTCATTTTATCAAAAATGTTTTCTTTATTCGGTATTTCAGTGAAATATAAAATGTTCTTTAGTGTCACTTAGTCTACGTATTCATTCTATCTAAGAAGATATAGCTACATATCAATATTGAACATAATAGTAACTATCTTGTTAACGTATTTTTTAAGACTCGTAAGCAGGCGGCTGGCTAGACCCATTGATAAATTGTAGGCAATCTGAATGATTGTATTATATTCTATTTGATATTAAAAATTCCAGTGATTCTGTTACAAAGCGTCTAAAGTAGATAGATTAAATAGATAAAGGGCGACACTCAACCTACAGCGATATAACATATTTATTAATATAAAACACACATTCACATTCTACAGAATATGTTTGATGAAATGAAATTGCTTTAATTTATAATGACATAAAGTTTTTAAAGAATGTGGTGTCTCAATTTATTCAATTTGTCACCTGGCCACGCTTTATTAGTGGAAAATTTCACAAAACTACGCCCTTGAGGTAATCTAAAATATAACAGCATTATAAAACGTCGTGTCTAACAAGTACTTATCCAACGTATATGTTTTCGTGCGATGGTGATATGTTGAGCTGATCTGCTCTACAGGTGAATAAAAAAGCGGGGCGACGCGACCGGATTATGAGTAGGTATCTGATAGTGCCAAAGAAACTGTAACAAGCTATTTTTAGCTCATTTTCGGCCTCTACCCTTCAAAAACTTGATCTCCCATGAGCTTCCTTCATTGTGATGAATATTTCAGAACTTCACTGAAAAACAAAACTAAGCAAACTATAAACAAGTAAATGTCAAAGTTTGTTTATTTAATCAGTCGGGAGTTAGTATAAGAAACAGGAAAATAGGAACATTTCTTTGTGCTTCAAACTTTAGGCTTTGTGATAAACTTGGCTTAGAATTCAATATTACAGATCTCTAGGTTGAATAAATATAGACTTTCCGAGTTTCGCTGGTCATCCTACAAAATTAATAATTTAAAACTTGGTCGCTTCAGCAGCATCGATGTACAGGGACGGAGTATATGACGAAATAAATATTAAAAAGGGTAGAAAGTCACCTGTTTTTTAGGGTTCCGAACAAAAAACGGAACCCTTATAGGATCCCTCGGGTATCTGTCTGTCTGTCTATTCAGTATGTCCATTTGTCACAGCCATTTTTCTCCGGATCCGCTAGACCGATTCTGTTGAAATTTGATACACATATGGACTTCTGTGACCCAAACACGGACATGTTATGTAAATTATTATTTTTTTGTATGGGCACTTTTAGGGGTCAAACTAGATACTAAAAAAAAAGTTTTTGGACAATATTGTGTGACATAACAAATGAAAGGGCTTGCTGTGAGAGTTTTAACTATATTTTTTTTTTCATAATTTTAAAATTATATGGTTTTAAAGTTATTCAAGAAATTAGACAAAAAATGACAATCAAATTTTGAAGAAATGGAGAAAATAGATCTTTACCTATAGATTACAGGAAAACCTATAAGAAGTCTATAGTGTTAAAATAACATGTTAAATTAAATTCGTTCGAAACCCTTTGCACGCGAGTCCAACTCGCTCTTGACCGGATATTTTTTGTAGTGGACAGTACTTTTATCAGGGTAATTTTATTGATCAACCAGGACAAAATTCAAAGCTCACTTGGATAGATACTAGATAACATCAAATGAGTCACGAGACAAGACTCAGAAAGCTTGGATGCTCCAAACACTCGAATAGGCTTTTCCAGAATTTATTATTCTTCTAGTGTTTAATAACCAACTCAAATCTCGGAAGCTTGTTTTATTAATATGCAGTGACATTCAGTAACAGAATAATTCTATTTAACTCATCATAATATCTCAGTGGAGAGTATAATGAAGCCCCAATTGCTAGCAATGACACAGACTGATCGCATCGTTGACAACATTACAGCTGGCTAATAATCTCAATTGATATGACTGGTCCAATAGGCAAACACGACGCACGACATTAGTCCGGTCGACTGAATTCATGAGAGTGATATTATTGTTGTCAATTTATATTTGAATCAACTACGTAACAACTTTATTATTGGTTTGTGGTAGAGCTATTTCAATGCTTAATTTGTTTATGACGTACAATTGTGATTATTGTGTTTTAAATTAAATAGTGACTTAGGCTGCGTTTTTACCAGCAAGCAATTTTAATTACATTGCGGGGCACGATCGAACGATTGATCACATTACACTTCGGTAGGCCGCAATGTGATGCAACTTGTATGCGACAAGGAAGCAGGCCTATCGCTGTTGCGGATTTTTTTCGGAAGAGTCACCGCGGATCTGGGGGGCTACTCTCTAACGAAATCCGTAGGTTCGGGCTTAGTTGCGGGCGGGCATTTTCTACTCCGTATTACCTAACCACTGAGAACTAATGATAACACGATTTGACAGTTACTGTGAAATCGTGTTGTCATTCATTCTCAGTTCGGGTTCGGGACTAATCGTAAGTCTGTAAGTGATACGGAGTAGAATACGCCCGCCCGCAACTAAGCCCGAAACTACGGATTTCGTTAGAGAGTAGCCCCCCTGGAACGTAAAGGGCATTAGGGGGGAATCTGACACTCCCTTCCGCTCCGCCTAGAGCAGAAGGATTCATTTGTAGATTTCCCATTCTCAAAAAAAGGCCTATCGCTGGCTGGCTTCAATGCTCTTATCTTTACAAAGTGTATTTCAATCAGCGATGAAAATTCGAAAACGTCAAAAGTTCAAAATGTGTGGGGTTGACATGTCACGAGGTAGTTCCCAAATATTTTCGTCTACAGACAATCGTTACCTCTGAAATGACACTTTGTTTAGACTAGGGCTCTATATTATGTGTCAAAAATTAACTGTGAGAATTTGGTGTAAATTTAGTTCGTGATTAATGTTTATTTGTTATTCTAAGCAACTGATTTTTTAAAGATATTATATTATATAGGCATTCTTAAGAGTTTTTCTTTTAAAGACCTACTACTATTATGTCTTTAAAACATTACTGTGAATAAGAAATCCCATGTTTCCTGAAGTGATTACGGCAATTGCCCTTTTACTGTATATAGTACCCATATAGCAACTTAGTACGAAAATAGGTCATTCGCTTTCGGAACACAAGGGACATCGGATCATTCTTATTTTATTTTTTTACCGTCTGTGAACAGTTTGAATCAAGTGAAAAATGTTGTAATTTTGTCAAATCAATAATAGCGATTAATTTGTTATTAATACTCAGATTTATTTTTTTATACATATCTGACATATCTGTGAAGATTTTATTACAAATAGCAGCGGTTTGGCAATTTTTTTTTTCTGTTGTATTATTTTCCACTTAAATCAACCTTTAGGCGCTTGCTTTCATCTGCGACTATGGTCTCACAGGAAACATACCTAAACAATTCCTGAAATAAGTAATGGCACTCGGCACAGCTTAATTTCATCAGTGAAATAATAATATCTAATATGATCAGGATTTTCAATTCCTCGTAAAACAATGTAATGTTTTATTATAATAGTCTAGACCGCTTATATAAAATACTTATTGGAAATAAATGTATGACGAATGTCTGACCTATTTTACGAATAATACGATTTTATGATTTACATCTGGAATAGATATTATTTTTTATTCAGAACTGTTTACAACTTGCAGAAATGTTTGTGGACTTGTTTACAAAAAACAGAGGAAGAACGAATGACACGAATAGAAGCTGGTTTCTATTATTAGGAAGGAATACATAACTATTAATAGTAGCGTGAACTAAAATTCTAAACTCTCTTTGAAAAGAAAAAGTAAACTTTTCTAAACAAGCCTTTGTTCGTTGGTATTGTGTATAGAAGAAAAGTGAAATGTTGGACTACGTTTCACGAAAAACGGTAAATTCAAGTACCGTATAAACCATAAATGGCATTCACTATAATATACACCAAAAACAGTAAATATATTTATCGTCTATATTTTATCATTTTTTAGGGTTCCGAACAAAAAACGGAACCCTTATAGGATCACTCGGGTGTGTCTGTCTGTCCGTCGGTCACAGCCAGTTTTCTGAGAATCCGCTAGAACGATTCTATTGAAATTTGGTACACATATGGATTTTTGTGACCCAAACACGGACGCGTTACGTAAATCATTAATTTTTTAGTATGGGGGTCACTTTTGGGGGTCAAACTAGAAAATTAAAAAAAAAAGTTTTTTGAACAATATCGTGTGACATATCAAACGAAAGGGCTTACGGTGAGGATTTTAATTATATTTTTTTCATAATTTTAAAATAAATGTTATGTTTTGAAGTCATTCAAGAAATTAGACGAAAAATGACCATTCCTCCCCCTTATCTCCGAAACTACTGAGCCTAAAATTTTGAAAAAAATGGAGATAATAGATCTTTACCTATAAATTACATAAAAACCTATAAGAAGTCTATAGTGTCAAAATAAAACGTTAAAAAAAATGAAATTCGTTCGAAACCCGTTGCACGCGAGTCCGACTCGCACTTGGCCAGTTTTTTATATAAATTATCTATTTTCGCGGCAACGAGTTTCCATTGGCCTATAAATCACCACCGTCCTGGCCACAGTGGTGAAGAATCCACATGAACCAGGAATCAGATTTTCTGGGTTAAAGTAGATAGTCTGTGGCACTTAGCCATAGTATAGCCACTATTGACATGCTCTTAACCAAACTTCAACAAACTAACAGTTTTATCAATCAATATAAATATAAAACACCTCCGGTACTGACTGACTGAATGATTGACTGACAACGCAAAGCCGAAAGTACTGGTCGTAGAAAGCTGAAATGCATGTAGGTTCCTTGGGGAGTGTAAGGGAGTTCTGAGATTTCCTAAAATTCCTACGGGAATGGGAAAAAAACGTGATATGCGCGTACGAAGTCGCGGGCAAAAGCGTGTCTCTTATAATATTAGTTACACAATGTTGGTATTTTCAAATTATTTATGGTACGAGCATCATAAGGATCGCAGCATCCGAACTCTCTGCGTATACTGTAGCAAGTTAAATCCTTCGTGATGCTTGAAAGCAGAACCTCGTAGCTAATCTACATCTTATTAAGTTTGCATTGTGCTAATCTGGCTGATAATGACTGTATTTACTTCGGGGTATGAATAAGATAAGCTGCAGGACGAGACGAGAGCTAAATGTAGTCGCCACTCTTTTTGTTGTCTTGATAAGGAGAAGTTTGAAACCATGATGTAGTCACGGCCCAACATTGGGGAGACGATGCAAGGAGGAAAAGTAGATTTCTTAGAAATAATTGAAAGGAACAATAAAATTTCGAGGAAAGAATAAAAATATAGCAACTAGTCAGAAAAGTACGTTTGACTTGTTCTTAACTGAAATATTGTTAAGTTGGCCAATAGTTGACAGCCCAAACCCAAGGCAAACTAAATAGCACGCTCAAGCTGTATCCAATGTTGATAACAATAACATTTGAAGATTAAACATACAAGGAGGAGTTTTGCCCACGAATTAAAGAAAATGTGAACATCTGTATATGTAATAGTCGCTGGTACAACTTTCCAGGTTACATCAGCCAGGATATTGCAACTACAGAGGGCGTACTACGGGAAGTGTTGGTTATTGCGCAATAGAAACACCGTTTGCTTTTAAATCGAATTATTATTCACACTCAAAGTCTCAATAACAATATTTTCACACAATAGGTACACTGAACAAGTATTTGGAACACGCGGCGGTTTCTATACATGTGTATGTCTGCACTGATCGACCGCCATCAGTAAACTGAGCTCAGCCTCTGTCGAGCACAACGTCCTAGACTCCGTCGAACGCCACAAGATGGCGTTGGCGTCCCGATTGTTCAATTGACTGACTTATTTCCGACATGTATAGAATAGAATAGAATAAAATAGAATACTCTTTGTTATAGTATATATATAAGTTACAGCGGTATATAAATTCTTTAAAAGATTTGATTTTTTTATGAACTAAAAATGAAAGCCTGTTCATTTTGTATTTTCAGGACTTTTCAGGTCACACCATAGGTAGCTTGTAATATGCATACTCAAAATAGCACTCCTACACAAGTCGTGAATCGTGAAACAGATACAATTCTACGTTGCTCTGTTTATGCAATATTAAAAGGCAGTTAATATGAATGATCGTACATTCGCGTCTCGTTGATGATAATACGTGTTTCATTTATTATAATTTAATGAGAACTCTAAATAATGTTTATGTTTCTGATATATGGGTTGCCCAGGTTATTTATAAGCTTCCCTCATAGTTCCCGTAGGTTATTAAAGGCTCGAGGGGTTCAATAAAGTAGGTGGGTTACAGCATCCACCTGTAGATAATAACAACATTTTATTGTGATCAGGATTTGTATTCCTACGAGACAGGTTCCAGGTAGGTGTGGGTGTTTAGTTTTCTATTTGATTTTTCCTAAATAAACATATTATAATAATTAAGAGCTATCTATACTTTGGCGTATAATGGTTATTTTAACAACTGTCCCGGTGCGGATACTAATTTGCTATTTTTAACCTAGAAATTAAAATCTTATATATTTCACTATATTATGGACCATGTGCCAAACAACGGTTATTTTAAGCTTATTTCCCAGTGTAGGTACACACTTTATTGATGAGAGATACAAATTCTGAGACTGATTCCAAGAACTTGCAAAACAGCAAACATTGTGCTCACGTTGTGCCTAAAACAATGCAAATATTCACATTGTCTTAGGCATAGCAGCATTCTGTCTTCTTGCATATATAATAATGCAGAGTAAACATTTATTTATAAACGCACTTTACCTTTTATATGTGACATACGTACCTATCTGCATTGTTGTACAACTCTACTACAACACCCTTTGTTCCATTCGCACGCTTGTCATCTTATCTAGATAGTCATTTGTTTTCATTATCTTGCACATTACCGTGTTATATTGTAGCCTTTATAACCTGCACAACACGGTATATAATAGAGGAAATAGCGTGTTGTTTACATTGTGATTAGGTGCTGTTATGAGAGATAGAATCTGGCTTTGTTAATAAGCGTTCTTAAGCTGTTTTTAGTCGGGTTAAGAACTAACACACAGAGCGACAACGTTGCCGTGGTTCAATTTGGAAATCTAGCTTCAGAATGAGTCGAAAATTATCCAGGACATAACGTTCCTGTGTGCCAAGTGTCACCAGCTATGGCGTGGTTGATTAATAAACATTTGGTGAATTTGTAAAATTAATTAGAAAGCCGCACGTGCATTAATAAACTTGGAAGTCTGACCTTAGTATACCTTACAAACTTCTGATTGTAAAAGTAAAAAACCAAACTAAAACTGAAACATACAGGGTGAAAGTCGAACGCTACAGTTATGGAATAAATACAAGTATTATAGGTACCAGCTGCAAATATTAATTACTGCAAAACTTAAAACAAATACCTAGTTACTTTCTTATCTTCATCAGCGAATGTAGATACTCTACTCCATAATTATAGCCTCCAGCTTTACCACCTCTCTGGATTAAGCAGTACATAGATAGGTACGTTTCTTTACATTGTATCTAGGTATGCACTTCCTTGGCTACCGGATAGTACCAGTTTAGTTGAAACTGTTTCGCCGGAAGCTATGAAAATGCACTTATGAAAGTTTAACAGCTACCATTCAATACGGTAAGCTTTTTAATTAGCTCAATGAAAACTTCGCTTCATTAGCGCTCTGGAATATATAATTATTAATTGTTTCATTAATATGTATGATACGCTTCGTTGACTTTATGTGGAAATGGGAATTATTGAAACGAAATGGTTTTGTTCTGACATAAGATTTATAAATATTTTTTTTTTTAAATTAACTTGTGAACCCAGTTTTCATTACTACATCAATAATGTGAAACATTAATAGAAGTCGATTCAGGACAGCTTTATATAATTATTTCTGTTTTTTAACCCCCGACGCAAAAAGAGGGGCTTTATAACCCACCAAAAATAACCCCAATAAATTAATGTAAACTTGTTTATTTAACTATAGAAACATTAGAATATTGTGACTTAATGTTATTTATTATTATTTATTTATGCATTGACTGTAGAAATTATTCCATATTGTGACATTTATAATTTTTATTTATTTATAATCATTAAATTCATTTTGACATATGATTTGTAATACTAAGATATAATTGTTGTACTTAATATTTACTGTTTTGTTTTTATCTTATTTCGCATGCAATTACATTTGTACGCTTTTTGGCATAACATAGCGAACGATGAACTAATTTAAGAACCGTATTTACCACCTATGTTACACAAATAAAAATGATTATTGATTATTGATAAGTTTGACGTCGATGTCTATCTGTCTCTCTGTGTGTGTCTGTCTGTCTGTGGCATCGTAGCTGTCAAACGTAGAGACTAATTTCGATGCGGTTTTTTTTTTCATTTGAAAGCCAGTTTCCTTGCGGTGGTTCTTAGCTACGTTTGGTTAATATCGGTCTAGCAGTGTAAGAGTATCAGCTCTTTGCCAAAATGATGTAAGGCATTTTTGGCGTATGATTACTCGATTAAGTGCTTCACGCGGGCCAGTATAATTGTTAAATGACAATTAATTGATAACTTCGACCTGATGCTGCAACCAGAATGGTCTCCAGAAAACCCGATTCTTCGATAACTCACAGCAGACATATCGTATTTGGGTTCAATAGATTAGTTTCAATAAATAGGTATTTTGTAGGTTATAGTCTTGTTATACGGTCACGTTGACCTGGTACTGCAACCTGGATGGTCTCCAGAGAACCCAACTCCTCGAAAACTTACAGCAGACATATCGTGTTTGGATTCAATATATTAGTTTTAATGAGTAAATTTCTTACAGGTAACTAAGTTTAAAAATGTTGAAATAATATTTAAATAAAAAATTAAAAAACCCCCAACGCAAAAAAAGAAAAACGAACATTTAAAAAGTCAAAAATAATAACTACCGCTGAGAACAGACAGAAGCTAGTGCAGAAAAAAAACCGTCGGGGCTGCCATTTGCTGTCCTGGAATTACAGAATACAATGATTGCTCACATAATCTGTAGAATTGCAATCATTTATTCCATTTTTAATTTATTTAACATGTTATTTTAACACTATAGACTTCTTATATTTTTCCTGTAATTTATCGGTAAAGATCTCTTTTTTTTCGAAATTTTAGGCTCAGTAGTTCCGGAAATAAGGAATGAATGAATGAATGGTCATTTTTCGTCTAATTTCTCGAATAACTTCAAAACATTTATTTTAAAATAATGTAAAAAATATAGTTAAAACCCTCACAGTAAGCCCTTTCATTTGATATGTCACACGATATTGTTCAAAAGTCCATATGTGCACCAAAGGAGATTGCCCATCCTTCTATGGACCGCCGTTGCGCATAAAAATAAGTTGTATGATAGCATAAATTGGACATAAAAGAGGAGAGATGTCATATTTTCCAAGGAAATAAAAATGAACTATTAATTTTGTGGGTTTTTTATTGTTTTTTTTTTATTTTCTGTTCAAGTTTTGAGGTTAGTTTTATAGCTAACCTTCTACCAAAAAAAGCAGTCCTTACAACATTTGAATACAGATTTACAGATTTGAATTCTCATAAGACACCAGAAAATAGTTCCATCAAACCAGTGAATAATCCTGAGTAAATAATATTAGCTACAATGGTAGGTAGGTTACACCTACTTAAATTTAGATTGTAGGGGTTTATAGGTTATTAGTATGGAATAGAAAATAATAATGCTTGAATATAGGAATAAAATAGTTTTATTGGTCCATATGATCATCATATTCATAAAATATGTCGTCTAAAAACGGAGCCGGCGGCTCAACTGATCTAAATCGAGCCCAACCAAGATACCACAAAATGGTCATTACGTGTGCGCAGCATCCCACGGTTCGATTACCCATCAAACAATTGCAATAGTAACCAGCAATATCAGCTACTGAGTTACTTATAGCCCTATTAACTAAAATGTATACACGTTACTGCTAACGTGACGTGATTTAATTCGTCCCCTTACTAATTACTTGTCCGTTCCCAGTATCAGTGGCAAGTCATCCTCACTGTCATTTGCTAACTTTATTTCGTATTTTCTGTTTCTACGGACATGCTCCCCATAGTACGACCGAGCCTGTTTTAACTGGTAGGAACCTAGAGCTACTGTCATCAGATCATGTGACGTAAGTATTGGAAATGTGTCCAAATGTAGATTCTCAGCATCTATGGTTAGGAAAATGGCTCTCCTTCTATTAACATTTTCATTTTGTATGTACGCACCCAAATGATTTATTGTATTCAATCTAGCTTTAGCTACTTCTAAAAATTATTGAGCATCAGGCCGGTCCACAATTGGCGCATGGAACTAATTTAAAAGTGCACATGCAATATTAAAGTCTAACATAAGGTGTGTCGATGCGCGGTTGAAGTATTCTTGGCGAAATAATTTAAAATCCGTTTTTAGTAAATAGTAAAAAATAAAAAAAATCGACATATTGTTACACATCTAGATCGATTTGCCTGTCCTGTGGTCAACTGATTATGGCCTTCCAAAGGTGACTCAGGCATATACGCTATGCAATTCGCCAATTACATCTCTGAAGCCCCTATCTAAAATAAAAACATCCCCAGGCCTAAAATAATTTCTTAATACACTGGTTTCATTGCGAAATTCAGAGGACATAATGTCCGAATCACTTTTAGTTGCTGGGAATGGGCCAAGTGATTGTAAAATGAATCCATCACAGCAGACAAACAAAAGTGGTTTTACCAAATTAAGATATTTATGTAAGCTGTATGTTTGTTTTTGGTATGAATAATTACTACTACTTTGCGCGTAGACATAAGTACCATCACATATAACAATTGCTGGCTTGGAAGAAACTGGCATATCTGGGTTTCCAAATAAACCCTCTGGAATGATTTTATTTCTAGCTGCCACATCTTGTATTGACATGTGACCAAGTCCTAAATATAACAACTGATAAAATTGTTCAGCATTGATCCCTAACCAACAATGACAGAGATGTGGATTCATTTCTCTAATATTAGAAAAGTCGTACTGTCTGCGAGTACCTCTATCCATAATTGACGTCATGTCATCCATTTGGCCCCCAGTAAAATCATTATAATGAAACTGTAATTCATCCCAAGAACCAATACTAAGATGATAACTGCATATTTGGGCACTTATTGGTATATACAATTGATGCTCTGACAATAACATTTGCTTTATAACAGATGGTACTAGCAAACGTTCTGTATTCCTACAATCTACAAAAATACAATGCCGTGATGATGCGGCTGCTCTTTTATAAATATGTGAGAATATTTTAGGGCGGTGTGCAACATTATGATCCTGATGCAATTGCTGAATAGGTTGTGGTGTAGGCATTGAGAAATCCCTTGAAGGCACAGAAGTTTCTGATGCACTTTCCACTTCATGACTTGATGTAGCAACATCCTTGTTCTCTTGTGTTGCAATGGCTTCTTCACGAACAAACTTCGGTTGCCTATCTTGATCATGCTGAGTATGTCTTCTCACACTTCTATAGGCATTCGTCCAACAACGTAAGCAAACTCTTTCTAACCTGTGTACCTAAAAAAAGAAAATTGAAAGCTTTAACCTTACTGTAAAGGATTTCAAGCATAACATTATACACCTAAAACAATTATGATATACGGAATACAGGTCAAATACAAATGATCAAGTTGAAAATATCATGATATGTTTTTGTACATTCTGAGAATTATTTTAATGAGGGAAGTGTTATATTATATACAAGTATAGATACCTGCTGAGTAGGTATGCTCGACATTATAACATTTCCTTCAGGGCTATCAATTGATACTCTGTGTGTCTTAGCTCTTAATATGGAAGATCCACAGACAAAATACACTTCTTGAAGTCCATAAGCTCGTTCAACTGTTGATCCACCCGATAAGTTTAGAGATGCTCTTTCAAGTATTGTATAACATTCTTGACAAACAACATCCTCCACTGACATCTAAAAATAAATATAAAAGATACATAAAACATTCTGTTTAGATATTTATCTTAGTACTAGTTTAATAAAAATTATACATTTTTGTCACAAACAGGCAAAACAAATACAAAATCAAATCAAACTAAGAAAAGTAAGTACGACTTCTTTTTTTGTGGTGGTATCTCATCATGATGCATTTATTAATTATTTATAATGAAACAGTTTCTAGTATCACCTGTGAAAGTTAAATGCACAACAAAATACAAATAGTGCTAACCCCCATGTCTTGGGATAACTAGGATTTTTTCCTGTACCTATAGTATCAAGCAATATTACTTGCTTAGCTTTGCACGTATGTCTAAAAGTCTGCGAGTCTTGAGAAAAGTGGTAAAAATACAATAAAACATAAGTCAATAAATAAGATTATACTGACCGTTGCTGGTACAATCCAGGATCGTAAAACTCTAACCATTGCATCCGTTGCTTCCCCAAGTTGACGACGGGGTAAAGGATGTACCAGAGAAAGGGCACAATTCATACAGCGTGACATTTTTAATACAATGGTTTTGATTTTCTGCACAGAGTCTCGGACCGTAGTCGCAAAAAAAAGTTCTACACAATCCACACCACTAGCACAGAAACAGTATAATAGTCTTCAAAAAGATATCTTGTTCGTGCAGGAATCGGAAGACTCTACTGGACACGTACTCGACGTAATAATAAGTTATTTGTTATCACAACAAACTTAACAACTTATCAAGAAAAACAAAAATTCGTTGCCGCGCCGATGTGATGCTATGTTTGACTTGACAGTGACACTTTTAATGACAGTTCACCTTTTACCACCCGTGGTAGTGTTACCAACAGTTAATCTAAATCGGGTGATTTAGATTAACTGTTGGTTGACCATAACTGATTTCTTGACTAATGAAAGATTGTTAATTAGGAAAGAAATATTTTTTTAATAACATGAATTACAAATAAAAATATGAATCACGCGGGAATATCTTATACCTATTTGAAATATTTTTTAAACAACGTCTGCCTCTACATATCAGTTAAAACCGATTACGGGGAAGTTCTTCAAGTTGTCAACACTGCTTTCACTTTAAGAAAGCCATTTTGAAAATAATGCAATAAAATCGAATTAGTAACTATTAAGACACAAAATATTAACCCCACATACGATTTCGATGGAGATAAGTAAGAAAAGTTAAAAAAAGATTTCATAATTTATGACTATATTTTTGTTGCTATACTGTTTTCTTTTATAGCGATACTGGTTTTCGGCAATGGCCTTTCAACAGAATGGATCCAATGGACCTATTCTCAGACCATTTGGTAGGTCTGAGAACAGGTCGTAGGCTATTTTTATACACATAAAAAAAACATAAAATCGGTCCAGCCGTTTCGGAGGAGTTCGATAACAAACACCGTGACACGAGATTAGCTTTTGCCCGCGGCTTCGTAAGCGCAATACCCCGTTTTTTTACGTTCCCGTAGGAATTTCGAAAAATCCTCTCTTAGTGCTCCCTTACAGAGTGTAGGGAAGCTACATTCCACATTTCGGCTGTGCGTTGTCTGTCATTCACTCAGTCACTCAATCAGTCAGTAACGGAAGGATTTTATATATATTAATTGATTGATGTTGTTGTAAATGTGTAGATATGTAGTTTCGAGTACTTATACATATGTGTACCTCATTAGAATATCAATATACTTACTGTTAAGGCAGCAAATGATTGTGTTTTATTAGTTTAGCTCGATAGATGAGAGAGCGTTAGCGGTAAATTTGTAAGTCGCTATAATATTTTGCACCTCGCTCATATAATTATAAATGGGGGATTTCGAAAATAAAGTCAGTTTAATATTGGAACACTTTAAAAATTAAAAAAATATTTCTATTGATGTACGATTCTTTGGGCCAAGCGACGTTTTGTGTTAACTAAGTATAAGTATTATTAGCGGTCTCCCGACCCGACGCGATGACGCTTGGCCCAAGGAATCGTACTTAAATTAAACTAAAAGGATCAATAAAAATATTTTTAAAGTGTTTTTGTCGGGGTTTTATTTTATTTAATTTTTATAACATTAAGAAATGAATGTGGGTTAATGATCATTATTGCACATTTATCTGGCGCATACCACAGGTAACTTAATTAATATTCTTTGCTTAATGGTAGGCATTCAAAAGTAATGATAAAAGTAATTGCTATAATTTTTTTTTACTTTTTACCAAGATAATTTGTGTTAGTTTGAGATGTGCTTCATCAATAGGTATTGAATATCACCAAAGTAAAACTCTTTCCACAATAGTCAATAGCACTCAACATACAACGTGTAACAGAATATATGCAATAATTCTTTAAAGGGTCATTGTACTTATCAATATTAACAACTTTTACAATGGGACCAACTCCGAAATCGCGAAAAAAAATTTGCTGTTCAGTACATTTTGTCGAGTTATGCGCACATAAATTTGCTTGCGCTTACTTTGTCGATCCCATAGTAAAAGTTGTTCATAATTATGAGTACAATGACCTCTTAAGAGGTATTGCGTTTATTCTGTTACACGTTGTATAAAGACCTAGCGGACAGACAGAAAAATTATTTTATTGTCCGCACTCCACGATTTTCTGAACCTTCTCTTACGATTGAAAACCCGTGATTATCAGCAATTGGATTACTTACCATTTTTCGTTATGTTTTCAAAAAAGACTCAGGTTTATACTGTATACCTACTTTCTGACAGGCGCGAGAAACTTGAAAATAAGTTATTATCTTCTTATCTTCGTAAAGTAAAAGGAACTCGACAAAGGCTCGTACACAAATAAAATGGTTTCCAGTGTGAAAAGTTTTGATGGGAAACGAATACTGGAGTTTGGCCAGTTAAAAATCAATACTTTCTAAGCTAGCCTCGATAACGAAAACGTATTTTTTTGTGACGTTTTTTCCCGCTAAGCATTGAAGCTAGTCTAACTAAGGTTTTGGAATGAAGTTCGTAATTGGTGTTTGATTAAACAATGTCAGATTTCAGCTCCATAATCGTATTATACGTAGCCCCGGGGATATTAAAACTTCAATATTGTTTGTTGTACTAATAACATCTAATGTTTTACGTTCAACAAGATACAACAAATTATTTTGGTAAATGTTCGTAACATTTAGTAAATGTTTACCATTATTCTCGTACTGTGTAGTCAAGAGATTACAGCATTAACAACATAAAATGGAAATTGTTTGGAACGCCATGAACTGTTATAAGTGATTCGGGCAGGACTATACCCACTCTAAAATTTGCATGTCCTTCAGGACGCTTAGTATAGCTACAAAATGTCACTTTTCCTAGTTGAACTGCAACACTAAAACGAAGATTTATTCGTAAAGTTCGACTGGCTCAAGGAATTTAGAGGATACTTACCAGCTACTACGTTTTTGGACTCTTAAAATCTCTTAGGTTTTAGTCTCAAGAAGCACTAGAAATTCAAATTTCATATTCTCTCGTTCATGGTAAACGTAGGAAGGTAGACGTAACCTAAGTAAACTACATGGAAAGAACCCAACATTGGATGTTGCAAATAAATGGGAAGCATAGCAAAAACAACGTATGTTGTAGGTTTCCTTAATATCATTTCACAGATTATGTGTCTACAACAAATCTTAATTATCAAAACCTAAGTCAACCATAAAGTCCAAAGGCAACTAGGTTAAGCATTGCCATAAAATGTGGCAATGCTACCAGTCTTTTAGCCACAGCACCAGTGGTACGCTAGTATTATAACAATTAACTAAGTCAGTGGACAGCGATGCGGAAAAACTCGTCACACAATTTTAGATTATTTTACGTCTTGATTGTTCAAGAGATTTTTTTTTTTTTTTGTTAAACTGCTTTCGGGTACTAGTTCAGTACCTATATTATATAATCGTTAAAACTGTTCAAAGCTATGAAATATACTAGAACATTGATAAATGGCCACTAGATCTGTCATTTGTTAGAAGCAGTGTTCAATGCGAACAGGTGAAGTTTACGCGGGAAAGTTGGAAGTTTTACTCGAAAGTAATGCCTCTGGCACCTGCTACGTCGCGTAAACTTACGTCCTAACAAATAAGATAAATGCTAAAGTGTGTTTGTAACGCTTTCACTCCTAAATGACTGAAATGAACCGATATCGACAAATTTGTTACTGAGATACATGGGACTCTTTATAGTCTAGTCAACAAGTGCTCTTTTGGTCAACTTTTTTCAGCAGTCTCTGAAAAATATAAATGTTGTATCATTCGATTCGGAAGAGCATGTAAATAATAATAGTATGATTTTTGAAAAAAATAAAGTACCGCTCGAAAAAAAAGAAGGGTTTTGTCTTTTGCAAATATCTCAAAATTTTACCAATATTTTGAAAACTAAAAAAGGTTCGAAAAGAGGAGGAAATTCCATAGCCTAAAAGCCTGACTCTTGGTACTGTAGGACCAATATTTATAACTTTCCCAGAGGGGTGAAAATACCACCGAAACAACCATGAGTTGTGTTTTAGGGAATAAAAAAATATTTTCACATTTCGATACAAAAATGAAAAATAAAAGAAATCGTAAAAAAAATGGTTTTTGTTTCTTTAGGTAGAGTAAGAAAAAAAAGTCGGACTCGCGTGCAAAGGGTTCCGAACGAATGTTATTTTTTAAACATGTTATTTTAACACTACAGACTTCTTATAGGTTTTTCTGTAATCTATAGGTAAAGATCTATTATCTCTATTTTTTTTTTTCAAAATTTTAGGCCCAGAAGTTTCGAAAATAATTTTTGAGAGATTTATTTTAAAATTATGAAAAAAATATAATTAAAATTCCCACAATAAGCCCTTTCATTTGATATGTCACACAATATTGTTCTAAAAGGTTTCTTTTTTTAATTTTCTAATTGACCCCCAAAAGTGACCTCCATACTAAACATTTAATAATTTACGTAACACGTCGTATTTGGGTCACAGAAGTCCATATGTGTACCAAATTTCAACAGAATCGGTTCAGTGGATTCGGAGAAAACTGAATGTGACAGACAGACGACATGACATGTTTGGCGCAGTGGTTGAGCGATCGGCTGCTGCGCTGCGTGTCGCGGGTTCGATTCCCGCGCGGGACAAATATTTGTATGGCCTACAGATAGTTGTTCCGGGTCTGGCTGTTTGTGCACGTGCGTTTGTATGTTTGTGAACGCACCCACGATACAGGAGAAATTCCTAGTGTGGGGCAAATTTTTTTAATAAAATAAAAAGACATAAAGAGAGACACCCGAGTGATCCTATAAGGGTTCCGTTGTTTGTTCGGAACCCTAACAACATGAGATAAAAATTGAATTGCTTATTACAATTTTTTAGGGTAGTATTTAAACGCAAATCAAAAAATATCCTTTTTCTATGCAATAAGATTTCGAATTCCCATCAAAATTACTGATTGCACAGCAAAATATACAACTCAAAATATCACTAAACACACTACAATTTATTTTCGCAGCGTACAGCTATTTTTCCTAAAGCAAAATTTTTCATCAATGCTCAGCTAATAATCTTAATGCACGACAAAACTGTACTGCGACTCACCATAGTTCTGGGTGGTTTAAAAAAAAAATTACCACGAAGGCTAAGGCGCTTCACTCCCGCCTTAGCCTTCTAACCTAACCTATCCGAGTCGGGGTAGTCTGAGTCGGTGTGTTGTCCATAAATATGGAAAATTTGCTGTGCAGTCAGTATTTATGCTATGTATGTAGTATTTTTGTACAAAAATAATTTTAACTGTATTGCATTATGAGGAAAAAAGTAATGTCATATTAATGTATGATTTCGAATTATCTGCAGTTTGAGTTTTGTTAAACATTTAGTTTATTTGTAGTGAAGTAAGTTATTTGATGTAAAAAAGAATATAAATGATGAGTGTGTATTGATAGGCGATTATTTATTTGATATGCAATTTATAATATCAATATTTAAAATTAAAAAAAAACATTTTTATGCAGCTTCGGATAACTTTGAGTTAAAAAACGAATCATTAAAAATTTGTACAAAAATAATACATTTTCAATGATTAATTAAAGTTTTTCATTTTTAAACTACGTAAATTGTTAATAAAAAAAAGATACATTGAAGAAATAAAATATCATCTCATATTTGCAATGTTCACATGAACAAACAAGCAGAAAAAAATTGTCAATTAACTGTTGCATAACTAATTGAAAAATCGCGATAAAAACAAATTGCCGGCGGATTATTGTGCATTCTTCTATTTAGTAATTGCCTGATTTTTTCTATTTCTTTACTGTGATATTTAATTTGTATAAATTAATTTTATTGTTAAAGCAAGCGTGGCTTGCGAAAGCCAGAGTAACCGTTTTTTGTGGTATTTTCACCCACCCCTCTGGAAAAGTTATAAATATTAGTCCTTCGGTGCCGAGAGCCGGGTTTTCTTTTTATTGGAAAAGGACCATGAGTCATTTTGGACCAATCACTCAACAGTGATTAAAACCTATCCCATATGAAATGTGTTAGGATATTATTAATTTCTTATTATGGCAGCTACCTCGAATTCGAGCGCGAACATGGAGTTTTGAAACGTTTTCAATGCTGAAGAAGTGTCAAAATTCATAGTATCAAAACAAATATATTTTCCTGACATTTTTTTATACGCCGTTCACACTAATAGCTAGCGAGACCTCGTATCTCTCCCTTTTTTTAAGGATGGGAAATCATCGAATGACTCCTTCCGCTCTGGGCAGAGCAAAATGGAGTGTCAGATTTACTGACTGAAACCCGTCCGTGTCCGCTGAGTACCTGCGTCAGGCGAAAGATGACGACGCCAAGGCGCCGCTCTAGCTGCTCCTCAAATCACCTGGATTTTGGCGTGTCTAGCGCTGGGTTGCGACAATTGCTGTCTACAAACCACTATGAGATCCTGCTGGAGCTCCTTCCGCAATGTCGCCTTCACGCGCCACTCATAAACGAATGCGAGGGCTCTCGTCTCCAGATCTCATGGCGGCTGTCCGGCAAGGAGGCTCGCTGCCTCGCCGGAGACCGAGCGGTATCCCCAGGCCAGCCGGATGACCATGACCCTCTGGGACGCGTTGAGGTATCGGGCTGGACGCTTATTACCGTTATTTCGGATCCCGATGGTGGCCTGTTCCGAGAACCATGGAAGCACATGGCTTCGGATATATGCAGGGTGAACTCGAGACCCAACTGCAGGATCCTATCAACAACTGTCAACCCCGCGTGTCATAACGTCGGCCGCCGCCTGGTGCAAACCCCCTTGTGCCAGGACCAGCGTGTCGACAGCGTAGCAGACCACGCTGACGCGACTAGGGAGGTCGGCGCGCAGCACCCAGTCGTAGCCGATTCTCCACAGGAGAGGCCCCAACCCCTATGGAACACCACACGACATCTCTCACCGGTTCCACTGACCCAGGTGGCCGGGGTAGATGACGGCCCTGTCCGTCAAGTGAGAGTTAGCGAAGGCTTATGGACGCGACGGAGGTAGGTCGGCATGCAGTGGTGCCTCCCTGATGCAACTCCAGAGCAGGGTGTTTGAGGCATTGGCGATGTCAAGAGACAGTGCCAAGACGACGTTGCCCCGGGACACCACATCCCCAGTCGAGAAGGCTCTCATGCGCATGATGACGTCCACCGTCGAGCGCCCTGTGCGGAAACCGAACTGTTTCTCCACCAGATCTGGCCCCACCCTCACCAAGTGCCCGACGAGGTGGTTTGCAATTACTCTTTCAACGAGTTGGCCCACCTCGTCGAGCAGTACGATGGGCCGGTATGCGGTCGGAAAGTCCGCAGGGCGCCCCGGCTTCCTAAAATGAGGACCAGTTTCCCTGTCTTCCAACGATGCGGGAATTGGCCCCTTTCCAAGCATGCGCTTGAGAACCCTCTTCGTCGAGGCCCGAGAGCCTCCGAGGCCAGGACCCAGGCTTTCCCAGGTAAGTCGTCAGGTCCAGCGGTGCTTGGTGTACAAGCACCGTGCGGCAACGTACCTTGCGCAGCGTCGCCAGCTTTCGCGACAAGTACACCTGGCGGCGTGCGCGTCCTGGCTGTACCCGAAGCATATCCACGTCACATATATCGGACATGGCTTCCCGAAATCACTCCGCCTCGTCGTTGATGTCATCAAGCCTGTCCGGTGGTGACACCCAGGCCTGCACGATCGAGGTAATTAATAGACTATTTACAATAGAAATATGTCGAGAGAATAGTTTAACCTACTGGCTGCTTAGAGGGCGAGTACAATCACGCCACATTAGGCTACTGTCCATTGACGCGGAGCGATGCAGCGAAGCGGAGAAACGGAGAAATGTGAACCAATGGAATTGCACAAAATGTCAATGTCAGCCTAAGGGCAAGAACATACTACAATTAGTGTAGTATGTTCTACGACTTAATTAACCGCGATCAAGTGAGCATAGATTCCATAACACAATACTATTGTACCTGTCTTACGGGTGCACACGATAGGAAGTTGGGCATAACTTGGCGGCACGGTTGACGCAGTTATTGAGCGATCGGCTGCTGCGCCGCGTGTCGTGGGTTCGATTCCCGCACGGAACCAATACAACCTGTAACAGAATAAACGCAATACCTCTTAAGGCCGTATCTTTGAAATAAATGATAGCTCGAAAGCACCGATTTCATCTCCTGGCACCGCGCAGTCCCCGCATGCTTCCATGTGCAAAATATCGAACCTAGCGCCACAACATGAAATTAATTCAAACCGCCAACTGATTCAGTGTTGCCCGCACGCAAACTTCATAAACTTCTTCTGTCAAAATATTAACACAAATCAACACTCTTATAAACAGTGATTTTAGACGTAGATAAAATACAATTTAATAAAATATCGAGCGACGAAACATATTGATTTGTTTTAATACTCATTTTTTACAATCGTTGGTAAATTATATCATGTTTTGTATGGCCCCAAATTATAGTGAAAACTACTAATTCAGTTGACTGTTTAAGAACATGGCCATAATTGTTCGATAGAGATAGTACTAGAGACTTTTAAGCATACGGAAGGTATGGAGTAGACCAGTTTTATAAAAGTTATATTTTAATCGTAATTGAAATATGTACACAAGTTATGAAAAGGAATGAAAAGATAAGTAGTCAATTTGTTTTTTTTTCGCGTGGCTTTACCCACGTAGCCTTTTCCACAGAAACCGTGCATTTTCCGGAGATTGTTTTGTATCAGTGAAAAATAAATCGAACGTCCTGTAAACATCGAGCTCCTAGGCATGGAGTTGACATCCAGTCTCAACTTCGGCGCCACCATCGAGTACAAAGCCCAAACCGCTGCCAAAAAGCTGGGCATCCTAAATAGGGTGAAGCGATACTTCAGGTCTGGACAGCTTTTAACCCTATATAAAGCGCAAGTCCGATCCTGCATGGAGTATTGTAGCCACCTTTGGGATGGCTCAGCTAAGTATCAGCTTGCCGCGCTTGACTCGGTGGAACGCAGAGCTAAGAGGCTCATCGGTGACGTAAAACTAGTGGATGCCAAGCTGCATAGCTTGGCTCATCGCCGTAAGGTTGCCTGCTTGTCGGTCTTCTACAGATTGTACTTCGGTGAGTGTGCCTAAGAACTCCACGACCTCATCCCACCGGCCCCCTTCTACCATCGGACATCCAGACGCACTGCATCTTACCATCCCTACCTTGTTGCTGTTCCACCAACTCGCACTAAGCGTTTCCAAACGTCTTTTATAATGCGCACAGCAAAGGAGTGGAACTCTCTGCCTGCGTCCGTGTTTCCAAACGCTTACAATCCTAATCTCTTCAAATTTAGAGTGAACAGGCTCCTTCTGGGTAAGCTCGCTCCATCGTAGACTTTGTCTCGGTCATCTCTGACCTAGACTAGAGTCAAGAGCAAACCCATCACAAATAAAAAATATATATATTTTTAACTCTTTATAGTTGTACATATTAGTTGATTTCAATACCTAGTTAACCAGTCATCATCATCATATCAGCCGAAAGTCGTCCACTGCTGGATATAGTTAATCAGTATTAGACCCTAAATGCCGTATGGTGTCGGCCGGTGCCGTATGGTGCCGTAAAAGAATAATACCATCCCATCACTTCCCATGGGTGTCGTAAGAGGCGACTAAGGGACTCGCCAGAGAATGGGCAGCAGCGTTCTCTGTAAAACTCAACCATACACTGCGATCACCAACCCGCTGCCAAGCGTGGCGATTATGGCAACCCCCCCCCCTTTTGGGGGAGGCCTATGTCCATCAGTGGATGTCTTTCGGTTGATATGCGACCCTAAATGTGATGCAATTACCCTTTCAGTAAAGTTCCATCGGAAGTATACATGAGCACAGCTCCTATTATATGCGGCATTCCAAATCCGGGGCTGTAGGATAACCCTGGTTCTATCCTCAGGCCCATATTGCTATAAGTAGTAAATAGTTTCATCCTGATTGTTGTTTCATCCACGGAACATCTTCAAGACTTATACCAAATCATGGAAAAATACTTGTATTAAACTACTTAACCGTCACTGGAAGCTTTCATATGAGATGGCATTTCCGTTTCCCATCAATTTCTTACCAGTTTTCGTACTTTTATCCCCTCTATACTTCCGGCTCAGTGGCACCACCTGGGGTTTGCGGGTAGTTTTTAGTTTTCGTAAAAAAGTGGCACGCCATTTTTGCTCACACGCTTCGCGAGCATGTCAAAATAACTGTACAAATGTTACAAAAACTGGGGTGGAAAAGAAATTTCGAAAAATCTGTTGTTTCTCCTCAAAAGATAATTTATTTAGGGATACTATAGAAACCATGGGAAAATAAAAAAATCATACCAAAACAAAAGATTCAGGACATCATTACAAAGATAAATCAGGCTATCAGGATTAATCAGGCGAACAAGAGCGGTTAACTTTGAAGGAGTTGCATAAAATAATGGGACTTATAAATTTTGCCAGTTTTGTTGTCCCTCGGGGTCGGCTCAATCATCGACAGTTACTAATGTTCGTAAATTCGCTGCCAGTCCTGCCATCAAAGACCTACCCACTACCACAAGGTGTCTTAGAGGAACTAAACTAGTGGGCCCAAAATTGTCAAAGGTCAACACCCCTTCAGTACCCTCCTCCAATAAATTTTCTAACGACAGATGCTTTGGATCAAGCGAACAATTTAACTCTGTCAGGAACTTCGTCGCAAGAAGAGAAAACGCTGCATTGCAATGAAAAAGAAATGCTAGCAATTTTATATGCTCTTCAGAACCAAGTTAAATGGCTTCATCAAAGTTCGCTCCTCATTCAAAGCGACAACAGAACTGCGGTCACCTACTTACGAAAGGAAGGACGTACAAAGACATCATCCCTGTTGGAAATAACCTATCGAATTCTGAATTTGTTAGACCAACATCAGATACACTTCAACATACACTTCATTCCGGGCAAATACAACAATCATGCGGACCATTTATCGCGCCTTCGCCAACCTCCAGAATGGCACTTACTACCGACTTGTGTCGAAACAGTGTTTGCAAAATGGGGAACCCCAATAGTAGATCTATTTGCCTCGGCGACTGCTCACGTAGTGTACAATTACGTGTCCCTACATCTGAGAGATCCTCAAGCTCTGTTCCACGATGCCTTCAGTGCCCCATGGAATTACGAGCTCGCATGGATATTCCCACCACCTTTCCTAGTCCCCAAAGTCCTGTCTCACTTAAAACAGTCGATAGAAATATTCTTATTAGTAGTACCTCGATGGTAGAGGGTATTCTGGCGTGCCGATCTCAAAGCCCGGGCGCTCGCAGCTCTTTTAACTCTGAGAAACCTACAGAGATACCTAATAGCAGGTCGACGGAACTCCCACCACCGCAGGTCGAGAACATTGTCCTCGATATTTGGAAGTGTGGGGGTGGTCCGACGCGATAAAGACATTGAACGCTCAACAACTATCACTGCTTAAGAATTCTTGGCCAAAATCTACACTAAAAACCTACGAGGTAGCCTGGAAGCGCTGGACGTCGTGGTGCCTTAATAAAAACCTTGACTTAATGAATCCCACTGGTTCACAATTAGCGCAGTTTTATGTGAATTATATGTAATTGATAAGTTGTCGTATAATTCAATACTTTTACATAAATCGGCTATTTCTACACTATGTAACGCTGAAACTTCAAGTCAGTTAAGTTCACACGTTCTAGTAAGACATGTTTTAAAATCTATTGCCCTTAAAAATCCAAAGGTCACAAAGCCTCCAGTTTGGGATATTGATAAATTAATTTCATTTTTGAATAATTACACAATTGATTCAAATAATCTATTTCAAACATCACGTCACACTGGAATTTTGTTGTTGCTTTGCTCTGGTAGGCGAATACATGATCTAACTCTACTTAATATTGATCCTAATCATTGCATAAGATCTGATAGCAATATAATATTTTGGTCTCGGTTTGGCTCCAAAACTGACAGCAGTAATTATAGGCAATCCGGCTGGAAATTGCTTTTAAATGTCGATAGCTCTAACCTTAACCCTATATACTGGACAGAAAAAACTATTACGATTAGAGGTGTGGCTAAACCTGCTTCACGTACAGCCATTGCAGGATGGATAAAGACCCTGTTTCGAGAAGCTGGCATTGCAGCCACACCAGGTAGCACCCGGTCTGCTGTAGCCTCCAATAGCTGGTTTCAAAAATTGGCGTTCAGCTAATACATTCCAGCAGTTTTATAGACGAGAAATAATGAGAAGTACTAATTCACAAAACGTCACACAATTGTTCAATCTAATTGATTAACATTGCTAAATAAAAATGTTGTTTACCTAGAACAGATATTCTTAAATTGGTTGGTTTTATTTCAGGTAAAACGCTGATATTGTATTGTACTGTTTTTGTCTTCGTAAACTATACCTACCAAGACTTTTGATAGGTTGGAATGGCGGAAAAATGTTAACCTTATTCTGATGTTTGTAATGTTTACTGTCGTAAAAGCGAAGGAAAGTAAGCGTTTTAAACAAATTTGGACGGTAAAAATTAACAAAATAATCTATAATTTTTTCGCCGACTTTATGAGAAGGCTTGATTTACATTCTGTTTTATTGGCGATATATCTAATGAGATGTTGAAAATGCGTCATAACTAACTTAAGGCTTTGAAATTAGGTCATTGTCAATTAAATTGAACTTGCTAATATTTTATTTTTACAAAAATATGTCTGTGGTACGAGATGAAGTAAGGCTGAAATGATGAGGGATAAAGAGTCATAAAATATCAAGAGCCCAGAATTATGATAAATTAAAATTGGCCTAACAACTATTACAACATCATATTGATTTAGATTTATAACATTAGTAGGATTAAATATTTTTCATTTATTTCTGGTTAAAAAAAGGTACTTCTAAAACCCACGCAGAAAAGTCGGGGTAAAAAGCTAGTATTTACTTAACACATTTTTCACAGTTCAAACGCGACTCCATAATTTTCCCTAGGCTTGTTGCCTTTGACATTTAACACATTCTTGACACATTGATGTTTGACGTATTTCAATCCTAAAATGAAAACATTTATTTTAGCATGTGTCTTGAGTTAAAATGTAAGAATAACGCTGAATAAACAGACACTACAATATAGAAAACATAATGTTTACCCAATATTGCTTTGTGAGATGAGAACATTGGAGGATACAGTACGTATGTACAAGTAAAGGTGATGACTTGGAGACGTTATTTTCTTCAAGCCGTTGCTATTCATTTCCTGGTAAACGAGTCCATTGTCGCCTTCAGGTAGGAAGTCCCAACGACGTTGTACTTTATTTAGTTTTGCTCTTTTATTTCATACCAATTTTATACATAATTCAAAAATTAGTGTGGATAGAAAAATATTGCGTTTTATATTGTTCAAGGTCATAAAAATACACATTCACATGGTGCAGACATTTTTTAACACTAAATTTATCTATAAACGGCTAAACTATTAGCATTTACTGTAAAAAAATATATTGAAATTACGAAGATCTGACAGCTCCGATTTGCAGAAAAGTGATACAGGTCCTGCTTGCAAGAGCTCCACGGAGCATCTGAAGAACTGAACAAATGAGAGAGATGCAAATACTTTTGCAAGGCAAAAGATGAGATGAAGATAATAAGAGTGTAGCTCGGAATAAAAAAACGTAAGTGCCAAAATAAATTTTCGGATTTGATAACATAAAAATATTATTATATCAAAATCTGTTCAGTTGAAACCTCGATAAGGTTATTTTATATGCTTTAAAGTTATTTTCATAGGATCAATCTAAAGCGTTGCGTCTTGTAGTTAAAAAAAGTAAAAAGATATTTCGAACTTTGTGATTTTTTTCTATCGAGAAAATTTCATCGTATCGTGTATTCCTTCAGTTGGATACTAGATCATAAAGTCAAAAAGCATATACCGTAATCTCACATCCCTGTTCGAGGTACCTAACAAGATACGTTAAAACGAAAAACGGCCTTATTCTAAAGGTATCGCCTTAAAGGGTCATTGTACTCATCATTATGAATATCTTTCACTATGGGACCAGCACTGAAATCGTGAAAACAATCAACTCCCCTATACATTTCTGTGCGCATAACTCGACAAAATGTACTGAACAGCTGATATTTTTTCGCGATTTCGGGTTTGGTCCCATAGTAAAAGTTGTTCATAATGCAGAGTACAATTACCCCTTAAGAGGTATTGCGTTTATTCTGTTACACGTTGTATTTGTATGGCCTACAGATAGTTGTTCCAGGTCTGGCTGTTTGTGTATGTGACTTTCTATGTTTGTAGACGCATCCACGATACAGGAGAAATTCCAAGTATGGGAATGTGCAATGTTGAAAAAAAAAACATTTAGTTTCTACATGTACATGTTTAGTTCCTCGCTACAAACTACCAAGAAATAAAGTTTTTGATGGTCCAAATCACTATATTCGCGCTGGATTTCGACTTAGTTCCCATAGTAACAATTAAATAATACCCCAAATTCTTTCATTTGGTGTAGGTTTCATTAACGTTGAGGATTTTGTCTAGTCTCCATACAAATTTACCCATGATCCTTTCCTCCTCCTATCGAATCTTTTTTTAGATTTCAAAAATATTGATCAGATTTTGAAATATTTGTAAAAGACCAAACCCTTCTTTCTTTTTTCAGTTAATTGTTTATAACTTTTGCAATGTTTTCGAGTGGTACTTTATATTTTTCAAAAATCATCTACATGCTCTTCTGAATCGAATGACACCTCATTCATATTTTACCGAGACTGCTGAAAAAAGTTAACCAAAAAAGCACTTGTTGACTAGACTATTAGACGGTTATAGACGTAAAGCGAGTGAGCCGCGGTCAAAAGCTAGTTAAAAGCTAAGTTAATCATTTCTGACAGTTCGAAAGGCGTGGCTTAGCATCTCTCTCCCCGAGCGCACCGCACACTTTCCTCGTACTCCTGCATCGAAAGTTAAAAAAAACGAATATAGGGATACCCCGTCAACTAATTCAAACCGCCAAATGATTCAGGTTTGCTCGCACGCAAATTATATTTACATATGTCGATACTCTTTAAACAAACTTTTTAAAGATAGAATAAAATAAATATTCAAAGCAGAAAAATAATAAAGTTATTCGTGTTATATCATCATCTGCCTAGCCTTATTCCAACTATATTCTAGTCGGCTTCCAGTCAAACTCGATTAAGCTGAATACGTATTTTACGTAGAACGGCTGTCTACCAGACCTCCACGTCCACAACCCATTAACTGGGTAACACGGAACTTCTTGGCAAGGCAGGAGTCAAGTTTATCGGCTTCTGACTACCAAAGATCTAGAAATGACAGTCGGGACCAACGGCTTTACGTGCTTTCCGAGACATTGAGGAAGATGGTCACCCAACCACAGACTAACCTTGGCAAGCTTGCTTTACCTTGAAGATCGACCCGCGCGGCTGTTATTCTTTAACCAGGAGCTCCTCCATTCGTGTTATATAAGGTGGTCAAATCGGATGTTCAACTTTATTTTGCCACCAAGCTAAGGCCAAGGATTGCTGTTCAAATGCCGCCATTTTGTTTTCGAGAGTTTTCAAGACATTGATCATTATATTAACTTCATTCGAAAGTTCTAATACAATTGAAGAACTTCAAATCAATCACTGATGGTATGTAATAATGTATGAGCATAGGCTCACGCACACGGTATTTTTGTGAACGCGGACTCACGGCGTTATGGATAAAAAGGCCAAAAAGCAGATTTTCGCATTTGTATCGATCCAAACGCGCGTACAAAGCGATACAAACGCGCGAGACAAGTGCGTTCAAAGTTCGTGTTTATCGCGTTTGTTTATTAATTGTTGGAGAAAGGTGTGGGGGGCACTGCATGGTTCACTTGACACTAACACAACATCCGATAAAAGTTTGAATTTTTCTCCCATCTTTTATGTTTGGGCAATGATTTAAAAGTTGTATTAAAATGACCATCACTCAATCTTCTTTCGCTCGTGAATGGGTTTATCCAATAATGACGCTTATTTTTCCTTTGTCTTTTTTTATACTATCAATAATAAAGCGTAAGCAGTGCTGTCTCATCTCACTCCATTTTACTACTGTTGAGGAGTCTGGTGAAAACACAGTTTTCTGTATAACAATACATACGCGCGACTGCAGCGCTTTTATACCGCCTATCGCCGTATCAACGCGTGTGTCGATACAAATAGGTAAATGCGATTACAGCGCCACTAAATTTTTGTACACATGCAAAAATTAACTATCTGCGCATGAACTTCGTTTAAAGAGCGTTAGCGCGCATCATGTCACATCTTGCACGTCGCTTCGTCGGCGCGTTAAAAAACGCCGTGTGCAAAGGCCTTAAAGTCTTTCGACTTTATCGAGACAAGTTCAATGGACAAACTGCTTTGGAAGCGCCGGGATGGACACTGTTTTGACAAAAATGGCGAGTAGGTACATATCATTATTGAAATAACCGGATGACATTGCAGACTTGCAGCAGAAGCTGGACGGCCTACTTGATTCTTCTTTGCGCATCAGTTATCGTATGAACTTTACCTAACCTACCTGAGTTTTGTTGTGTTTTATTCAACTTACAGTTCCAAATTTCGAAAATACGAACACGAGGCTTTGAAATGGCAAGCATTGACAATACCTATTGATTGGTTTTGCACATTAATAATTTAATTTTGTACTGCAGTAACATTTTAAATCAAATAATACACATCAAATCATCTAAATAAAGGAGTCAATGTCTAATAAAATCACGAATAAGTATGTTTGGGGCTAGAAATATGAGCAGTAGAGACTCTAAAGATTTACAAACTACAAGGAGGTCAAAACGTAAAAGGAGAAAAATTTTAGGGACTGACAACTATTTATTTATTCTTAATTTCTTTTAAGTAGGTGTTGAGGCTGGATGTTTTAAACACAGAAGTGAAAGTGATGATTTTATCACCATTTGGCGGTGTTATTAGCCACTATTCATTTCTTGTGATATGAATCCATTGTTGCGTTCAGGTATGTCCCCAAATGTTGTGTTTTAGTCACTTTTAGTCTTTTATTTCATAACATTTTTACAAATATATTCAATGTTGGTACGAATATAAAATGACTACGATTACATATTAATTATCTGAGGTCACAAAAATACACATTCACGCGGTGGAAATAATTTTAAAACACTATTTTTTAACAAATAACAAGTTTAAGCTGCTGATCTATGTAAAATATTGTTAAAAATACGAAAATCTGACAGCTCTGATCTGAAAAAAGTGACATAGGTATTAACTTGACAAGGCCCACGGACCATCTGAATTGATCTGAATCGACAGTGATGCAAATACTTTTAACAGGCAAAAAAGGAGATGGTGATAGAATGAGGGGGGCTCGGAATAAACAACGTACGTGCCAAAATTAAAAATGAGATTTTATAACATAAAAGTATTATGAAATCAAAACCTGTTGTCAATTTAGCTAGATAAAGTTATTGTCTGTGTTTAAAAGCAGATTTCATTATACCAATCTAATGCATTACGTCATGAAAATGAAAATGGCAAAAAGACAGATCGAACTTAGTATTTTTTTTATCGAGAAAATATCTTCGCATCATGTATTCCTTTAGAATTTAGGCAGATATTAAAGTCATAAGACATTATATTATTATATTACAGGTACTTTACGAGAAAAAACAATTCTCAAAAAGGCCTTATTATTTGCTTATCGCCTTAAATTTATTCACATCCTATTTATAGTCACCATTTTTTTTTTAAGGATGGGAATTCATCAAGGATGGGAAATTCTCAAATGACTCCCGATCCGGGTGAAGCAGAAGGGAGTCTCAGACTGTTACTGACTAAAACCCATCCGTGTTCCTCCTAATGCCCTTTGTGTTCCAGGGCCGCGGTGACTCTTTCGAACAGATTCCGCAACCCTGGCAGGCACTGGCCCTAGCGGGCCCCGTCTTCTATACTGACAGTTCTTTGAGGCGCACGTGGAAGCAGCGCGCCGTCGAGACATACCTGGTTCTAATCGGACAGCGAGCCACCCAATGCTCGCCTTCCGCAGGCCCGCGCCTACGGTGGCCGGAAATCGCCCTGCGACTCCCGACGCCCGGGGCGTCTTCTCCTGTTGCGGCGACTGGGGCGTGAGGTTTCCCTCTCTCTCACGCGTTCGGCCTCCTCCTTCGCTAGCATTACTGCTTCGCAGAAAGAGGTGACCGCTTCCCATGCCTTCTCGCTCCGGACCATAGATTGAACCAGAGCCGGACGCCGCCGATCGCTTCGACGAGGACACGGCGGTGCTCCACCCAAGCAAGGCAAACCTCCACCGTATGCTCCACTGTGTCCTCCGGGCGATCCTCGCAGTGTTGACAACCGGGCCTGTCCTCCCGCCGAATCCGAAACAGGTAGGTACCTCCCGAAACAACCGTGTCCGGTGAGTACCTGCGTCAAGCGAAAGGTGAGGACGCCGTGGCACCGCTCTAGCCACTCCTCAAATAGGGGACTTATCGCCAGGATTGTGGCGTGCCCATCCTATTTATTGTCACCTGCAAATGAAATACTTCATAGGTCTTTCAAAAATTTCCCAGAAAACAAAGCGTTAAAATATGACCATAGAATGGAGAATGAACAGAAATCAGAACAAAAAAAACCGTTCTATATTCAGGATTTTCCCGGAATAGAAGGAAAAGCTTTTCAATTATTATTTTTTGGAAAATAATGGATACAGTAGTTATAAAGTCTATTGGGACACAGGTTTAATAACGGGCTAAAGATACAGAGAAACACGTGAAAACGTAACCTTTGCCTTTACCGTCGCGCAGTCGAATAAAAATCGTTACAAAATTTCGAAAAATTTCTATGATTTGGTAAGGATTCTTTCCTAAAGACTTAGAAAAACTGATTCCATATTTCCCCTCTTGCGAAGGAAATATGGCTGCCTTCGTTCCGTTCGCTATGTTACTCAATAGCCGAAGGGTGCCGAAGGGGTGATGAAATTCCGTGAAACAATCCGGATAGTGTTTTTCGATTTGGACAATCCAAAAATCGAGTAACAAATGAACGCTGCAAACAGCTTTGAGAATTAACTCTTTGATTTAATTGAAACCTATCGCAGATATTCACAGGGAGTACCAATAACAGAAAATGTTTTTGATGTTTTCGGTGTACAGCTAGAGTTCATTAAGCAAATAAAATATCGTTCAATAACCGTTTTATTGGTGGTATTTTTGTAAATGGCATCAAAAATAATGGTAGGTACTACCTGCCGAGGTCATTTTGAATTAATAAAATACAAGAGTATTCTTGGAGCTTGATGCCGTTTCTTCTCTTTTGGTAGCGGCAACTTTAACAGTGCACTAGCTTTTGACATTTAATGAGTGTCCATGTATGTAGATATATATGACATAATGGATTTTATATTTAAATCAAACTTTATTCTCCTTTTGGGCTTCATCAGTCGGTTAAAACATAGAGGAACAATTTTTTTCAAAAACCTGCAAGATTTTTAAACGCACCTATACTGCACCGAAATGTTACACAAACACGATGAACTCGTACAAAGATTTTAGAGGCCGCTGGATACATCACGTTTCAGTTCAGTTAATCGTGCGTGCATACCGCGCGCTAAGCCGCAGAGCCTTTGTCGCTTAATTACTTGCATCGGACACAATGCTGACATTATTATCTACTCGTTCCAGGCACTTTTAGAATCCCTATGCAACACGATTACTACACTAATAATATAATACAATTTATTACCAGTATTGAACGCTCCCGGTCTCAGGGATCCACGCTTAAAGGGCCCTTCTATACCAACATATCGGAAATTTTATGAGCATGCATGTTACAGGAAATTTAATATCTTTTGCTTTTAGTACGAGAGTCGGGTTGGACTTTATCGGAAAGAAAAGATAACACACCTTGACGGTATGTTTATTCTGTCTGCGTGAAACTATAAGAGATGTGGTTTTTGCTTTGCAATACGTTCAGTTTGAAGAATGCCGGGCAACGGTTAGTTTCAATCAGCCTTATAAAAAAATTCTTACCATTATGATTCTTAATTCGAATTTGAGTTGCAGAAACCCAATCGTTGAATGGCATAGAATGCCTATGGCCTTAGGCATTCTATAATAATTAACCTAACCTCTTTATTAGATATCTTTTGTTTTCTATGGAGAACTTGAATTAATCTGCTAAACAGTATTTAAACTAATCTTATGGTTACATTTTTAGACAACACGGAGAGCTGTAAACCATTCTTTATACACCGTCAATATACATACCTGACATTTGTGTTTTTGTTTTTAAAAATATCGACAAGTTCACTAAAGTAGAAGATACGCACAACGTAACTCGCCATAAAAAGAGGTTATGCGCTCCACCCTCAAGAATGGAATGGCAATATAAATATACAATAAGTTGCCCAACATAATTAAAACTGAAAAGTCAGTAACAATATTCCAAAAAAGGCTTTAACTATACCTAATCCAAAAATGTTTCTACTCAGTAAAAGAATATTTAGAGTCTAACTTAAAATAACGATTTCCTCTCATGTACAAAAGTGGCGATCTGTCCTATAAAAACAATAAGACTAAGTCTATCCTTAAATTATGATTGACATACAGCTGGAAATTGTATTGAATTTTATTGTCATTTTTTGACATTTTAATTTTTACACATAAATTATAATTATGACATTGAATATTGCTGATAATTTTATTTAATTAATTATATTGATGTTTTCATTTTTATTCTTTCATTATAATTATTACATTTAATACTGCTGGAAATTGTATTGATCTAATTATTATTGACATTTTAGTTTTGATATGACTATAATTTCTCAATTTGATTGTATAATAGTAGTAATGTCTAATGCATGCTAATTTTTCACCAATTGCAATGTTTGTAAAAGGCTGCTAAGTCATAAGTACCTACTAACAAAACATAACACCTTTATACACTTGGTTCGCAATAAACGTTTTGACTTTGACTTAAAAATCGCTTTACAAGGTCTATTAAATTTTACAATAATATCTAAATTATAAAAATTTTGAAAAAAGAAAAAGGCTTTTCGTTGTGTCATTTCAGCTGTCATACTTCAACTGGAATTGCTGAAACTTACTTTCTCATTAATTTCGTCACTGAAACTATCTTAGCCAGGGAAAAAGAGCTTGACTTTAAATTATGTTTACCCAAACTATGTATTTTTGTTTAATAAAATACGTTAGTAAATAACGTGTCGTAACAGGTCACATCACGCAGGGCACGCCATCATGTTTTGTACCAAACATTTGTCTGTTCGCGCAGACATTAACAAAATTATATAGAAATTTTATTACCGACAACCACCCGTTACTTTGGCGTGACCATAACAATAATATACGATCATATAAAATCGTGTGACGCATGTTCAGGAAAATGTCCCAGATTTTTTTGGATGTAGGTACCGTTAACAAAAGAGTTTGGTGTATTGGCAAGAAGTAAATGTTATTGCATTACTCAGGCAATATTTATTGCAATTGCGTGCATAATCAAGTCGAATAACGTAAAGCACTTACACAGGAGCAATGTTTATGCAGATGTTCAAAAGTGACAGGATTTCAAAAATAAAGACTTCATAATACACAACTACGTCTTTTGCTGTCTGTACCATTTAAAATGTGAACACGCGCTATTTCCGACAATTTAATGTAAAATATTTTGTTATATTTAAAAGTAATTTGTGGTTTGGTTGTGTCAGAAATTATGTATTTATATTTAATCTAACGTGGGCTGGATATACGAGTTTATTTTCTTCAAACATAATTAATTGAGTACTAAAGAAAACTAACAAACACATTTTTAAAAGGCTGCCTACATGTAATTATCTATTCTTATTGCATAATTGATCGTGATCGAGAAAATTAATAAGTATAATAAATTTTCACGAGCAGTGCCTATTCCTAAAATGTATCAAGCCCATATAAAATTTTACCCCTTTAATTCTGGAAGAAACATATAAAAATAACCGGTCAAGTGCGAGTCGGACTCGCCCACCGAGGGTTCCATACAAATTTCTAGGTACATATTACTTTAAGTAACGACTATATTTTTTAATGATTTAATTACAAATGTACAGTTTTCAGACGTTTTCCTTTACTTGTAGTATAGACGGTATTAATTGCCTTTCATAGTTCTAGGTCAACGGGAAATACCCTATACATTTTGATTCCCTTGAGAGTTTCAAATACGTTTTTGCGGCATAAACGGCGGTATCTTTTTTTTACGTTAACTAAGAACTTTGTTTTTTCACAGCTTCAAGGGACCGTAGATCTGAATAACTATGGTTTTAATTTCGACTCGATACCTCCACATGTTCCTGCGATAAAGGGTCTTGACAGACGGACGGACAACAAAGTGATCTTATAAGGGTTCCGTTTTTTCCTTTTGAGGTACGGAACCCTAAAAACATTGCAGTCAGAACTGGGTACTTTTGAAAAACCATTTCCAGTACCTACATAAGTTAAAATATTGAAGTTTAAAGTTTCGGTTGCCAATCAACGTTGGTTTTCCTACTTCAGTAACCTATGCTTTTGCAACACTATTAAGTTTAGAATCGTCATTATTTACAAGATCATATAAACATGCCAATTTTCAGTAGTACTGCTCGATGTACTACAGCACCCAGAATAACTGCGTTTATTTAAGCACTAACTTATACCCGCAATTTGGCTCACATTAAAGTAGCCTATGATCGTTTCTAGGGGTCCCATCTATCCTTGAACCTAAATTCATCAAACTCAGTAACAACACTCCTAAATGGCGTTTTGTTACGCTGTTAACTAACAATCTCGCTTGCACATTTATAATAGTAAGGATTCATTGATTTACTAAAGTTGACTGCAATGTCGCGAGCCGCATTTTGGTAACATCTAGGAAATAACAAATCATAGAAACGAGCAAAACTGAGATAAAACGATTGTGGAATGTATGATTATAATGAAAGACATATATTTCTAATAGAGTGTTGCCAATGTCTATTCTTAACCCGTAGGTTTTAGCCTACTACAAAAGTCTACGTACGAACATTAACGTTTAAATTACCGTTCATCCCGGATATACATGTCAATATTCATACTTCCGGGAAGAGTGTAGGTACACTGTACCTACCTATATACGAGTACATAGCATGCCTGCAATATCAATACTATTTCAGGGACAGAATCAGTAAAAGGCAGTAGGTACGGATTTCGCGTATTGCAATAAATTTTGTATTCAGCGATGTGAATGCGAGCAACGTCGTAGGTACTGAATAAGTTTTTATGGGAATCATATTAAATATGGAAGTTTTTTATTGATGCCAATTTTATTTCCATAACTTTACATAACGTGTTACAGTTGGCCGTAACCTAATCATAATTAATTATTTCGATTCAGTTTGGTGTGGGCATGATTTTGTAAATGCTGTTAACTTCTGTTTCATCTTGTAGTTTGAGACCTTAAGTTAATGAAGTCTTAGCAAAATATTTTAAACTCGCAAAACTTATTTTGTCTAAACTAATTTGAGTTACTGATGAAAATGCCTCAATGTGCCTCATTATTTTAACTATTTCCTACCACAATTACCCATAACACTTCTAACATATTCTTTGAACTAACTAGCCGGTATACTATTGTAGTCTTTGAAACTAACAAAATACTGACAGGTATATCGTTACTATTTCAAAAGATAAAAGATTTATTTACTGTCAAAATGACAATAAACATGAGCCTGTCAACGGCTCATGACTCACGGCTCGAGACGTTTGCACGTCAAACGTTTTGCACGGTCACTTGGCAAATGTCCGTCATTCTAATCTAAATTAAACCAGCTATTGATTTATAACAATGCCTATTGTTTTGTCATACGTAGAAGTAGAGAACTAGCCTGAGCGATACCGTCACAAAATTATTGTAATAGTGACGAAGGTATCACTGACAACCCGTGTCATGGACCAATCATAATTGTAGAAAAAGACAACTGGCCACTTTTATTTTTTACTTCAGATGGGTTTGCTCTTAACTAGTAATAGGTCAGAGGTGACAGAGACTAAGCATGATCGCTTTGTCTCTTTCACAATTTTGTGACCGTATTCACTTGACAGTCAGACACCACTCATACCTTCCAGTGTCTAACCTTTCGTGGTCCACTTGAAAGGTTTAATGCGGGAACAGTCGCAGAACCCAAGTAGTAAGGTGTAACACCAACCTCACCAATTGGGGCAACCTTAATGGATTAACAGCAGGGTATTGATGTGAAGCCAGGTCACAAGCTATGCTCCACTTTCTATCCTGCCTTCTGTGCCCAAAACATGCAGCCAAAGTGACCTAGCGCTGCCACCGACGATTATGTGGAAGTGGCAATATTTTGGACAAAACAAATCTGAGAGCTACTGTCTTGCCAACGACACGGAGAAGCAGAACAAAGACCATACTTAGTGCAAGTCTATATCTATATAAGTCTACTGATTTAACGACGTGAAGTGATAGAGAAATGATTAATTTGTAAGCTCAGTCCAGTTCCCTATTTCCATGGTCTTGTATATTATTATGCATTAGATACTAAGCTGGCCTAGTACAGATTACTAGTAGATGGATGAAAAATGTTTTTTTAATTAATCAACCGTATATTGGTTGTTGAGAACTGTTATTTAGTTTGACAGCAAATGATTGAAGATGTTTTTCTATGCTAAATTGGGAATGAAAGGAAAGTATAAATTGTGTCAGTTTTTTTAGCCCACGCAGTTGGACAGATGATTGTGATTCTAGGGGATGGGCGCTTGGGCACGCCACAATCCAGGCGGTCCCCTCTTTGAGGAGTGGCTAGAGCGGCGCCTAAGCGTTCTCACCTTCCGCTTGATGCAGGTACTCACCGGACACGGTTGTTTCCGGAGATACCTGTTTCGAATTCGGCGGGAGGATACGCCCGGGTGTCAGCACTGCGAGGATTGGCCGGAGGACATTGCGGAGCATACGGTGGAGGTCTGTCCTGCTTGGGCGAAGCACCGCCTTGTCCTCGTCGAGGCGATCGGCGGTGGCAACCGCTCGCGTCCGGCCCTGGTTCAATCCATGGTCCGGAGCGAGGAGGCATGGAAAGCGGTCACCTCTTTCTGCGAAGCAGTAATGCTAGCGAAGGAGGAGGCCGAATGTGTGAGAGAGAGGGAAACCACTCGCCCCAGCCGTCGCAACAGAAGAAGACGCCCGGGGCGTCGAGAGTCGCAGGGCGATTCCCGGCCACCGTAAGCGCGGGCCTGCGGACGGCGAGGGTTGGGTGGCTCGTTGTCCGATCGGAACCAGGCCCGGGTTGATGGCGCGTTTTGTTCCGCGCGCGCCTCAAAGAGATGGCAGCATAGAAGAACGAGTCCACTAGGTGGTGCCTGCCAGGGTGGCGGAATTTGTTCAAATGAGTCACCGCGGCCCAGGAATGCAAAGGGCACTAGGAGGAACACGGATGGGTTTTAGTCAGTAAGAGTCGGACACTCCCTTCTACTTCCTAGTTCAGCTCCAGATGCTAAAAGTTTTGTGTACATAAAACTGTTTACATCATTTATTTGTAAATTACAATAAGCACTTTTGTGAAAGAAATAAATTTATTATTATGATCATAAATTTCTACGAAATTTTAGCAAAAAATCACACAATTTCTCAAGACATCGACATAGAAGTCGTTGAAGAGTTGTCTCACATGGAGACCATTCCAGCAGCAGCTATATGACATCTCTATGACTGTGTATTGCTATTAAATATCACCAAATAGCTCACAAAATTTCAAGATAATACAAGTTACTGTTGAAGAGTTTCACACATGGAAACGATTCCAGCAGTATTTTCATAATATCACTATGACAATATATTGCTATGAAATTTTTACGAATAGCACACAAAGTTTCAAGACGATACAAGTAACCGTTGAAGAGTTGTCTCACATGAAGACAATTTCAGCAGCAGCTACATAACATCATGATGACTTCGTATTGCTATGAAATAACAACAAATCGCACACCAAATTTTCAAGACGATACAATTAACCGTTAAAGGGTTGTATCACATACCGATGATTCCAGCAGTATCTTCATAATATTACTATGATTATATATTGCTATGAAATATCAACAAAATAGCACACTAAGCTTCAAGACAAAGTAACCGTAGAAAAGTTCTCTCAAGCTGCAGATAATGCCTGCATGTCTCTGGAGACATGCAGGCATTGTCTGCAGCTTCATTACATCTCCATTACAATTTATTGCTATGAAATATCAACAAATTGCACACAAAGTTTAAAGATGATACAAGTAAACGTTGAAGAATTGCCAACGATTCTAGCAGCAGCTTCATCACCGTGATCATATATTGCTATAAAATGTCAACAAATAGCACACAAAGTTTCAAGACGATACAAGTAACTGTTGAAAAGTGGGCTACGGGAGACGATTCCAGCAGCAGCAACATATTTTTTTTTATTTAGGTTAGCCTACAATTGTTTTTACATTACATTTCATTTAAGAGTTCACGATATACATTTATAAGTGCAACAATTACTTTCAGGCTAACACCACATGCACTATTTTATTTAAATTATTCTTGTGTTTTTTTCCAATTTATAGTTAATTATGAAAGATAAAAAATAATGCACAACAATAACGATAATAGCAATATAACGATGACACTATGTATTGCTATGAAATATCAACAAATAGCACACAGGATTTCAAGATGATACAAGTAACCGTTGAAGAGTTGTATCACATGGAGACGATTCAAGCAACAGCTTCATAAAATCAACATGATTACATATTGTTATGTCACTCTTACATTTTGAACGTTCTCAGTTCAAATCATATATTAGGTCTTCTGATAGTACTTAAATCAAGAAAATGGTGTGTGAACATAGTTGTCTATAATGGTAAAATTATATCTGTGTTAAAAACTAGTTTACGAAAATATTCAAAATGTCCTCGTTTTGTACAATTTCTACTCTGAAAAACGTCCTCGTATTGTATTAATAGCGGGTCCTCGCATTGAAGAAGTAATAAGAAAGTGTGTTAAATCAAGTCCTCGTATGGGTGTCTCTGGTCAGATGGTTAAGATCCTCGTTTGGCTCACACACAGGTCCTCGGATGGTACTTCCCAGGCGTGTTTTCGAAAGTATTTAGATCCTCGCATTGTTCGCAGGTAGTCATGCCTCAAAAAAAAATGAGATATCACTATCAGAATGGGCTCATCAACCTAAATTTTGTTTTCTCTTTTTTTCTGTCTTGTTAATAAAGTCGAAAGTTGCCGTATACCTAGTTTTCTAGAACGTCCTCGGATGGTGACTTACAGCTGGAGTCCTCGTATGGGTGTCTGTACAAGTAATGGTGTGTATGTGTTTATGTATAGTGTTTTATGCGTCTCAGTTGCCTGAAATAAAGGATAAATAAATAAATTATTTAAGTAGTGCCAAGAGTAGCAGTTATTTTCCCTCTGAAACCTGCCGACCCACAATTGTAAAGGTTTAGATGATGATTTTTGAAGTGAAAACTTCTTTAGCGGCGTTGAGCACTTTTTCTGTAATGGGTATAAAATCTTAAACTCGCGTCAGGACACGTGACCTGATCGCAAAAAGCGTAAGACGGACTCGCGTCAGGGTCACGTGATGCGAAAAAGCGTAAGATCGAGGGGAAGGGAGAGGAACTAGTATCTCCCACTCTTTCTACCGTGCCTGAGTGTGCTGCTCCGCTTAGGCGGCACAGGGCGCTTGCGCGAATGTCCGTCTGTGTTTATGTACAGCGTGCCACGCGTATCCAAGGATACGAAATTACGGAATTACGAAATTATGGATGAAAGTTGATTTTTCTAAGAGATAAAAATTAATGTAATATATAAATAAATAACGATATAATATTATGAATAATAACATGTAAATTGTCATATTTGTGTACGATAGCGCAATAAATAAACATTGTATTCTACCTCATAAATGATAGTATTTTTGTACTTATAATTAAACACAACGTTATTTTTTGTTGTTTTTATGGTTCGTTTTGTTTATGTCAGGATTGACATCTGTCACTGACAGTCGCTGTCGCGGCCACACGTCAGTGTCTTTTTGTTTATTTTGTTGTCGGTGGTTTGTCTATGATGTGACCGCGACAGTAAGGATGTATTATTTACATGTTTTCACTTCTGCCGGCACTCCCGGAGTGCTACCGGTGTTTTTTATGTAGGTATCTATGTATATTAGTTAGTAGGTCTTACATTCCTATGATATAGCCATCACCTACACGGTACATTATACCGAGCAAAAAATCGTATCCTACTTATTAATATTATAAACGTGAAAGTTTGAGAGGTAGGATGGATGGATGTTTGTTACTCTTTCACGCAAAAACAACTGTACCTACATAATTGAATGAAATTTGGTATAGGCACTTACAGTAGTATATTATTTTTTTTTTTTATTTTTTTATTTATTCATTCAGTAGTACACATACATTTTACACATTAAGTTGATGCCAACATAAACTCATTAGAGTTTTACCGTGCACCAAAATCATCGACTACACATTCCGACAAAAAATATAACACCCTAAGTAGGTAATTAGAAAAAAAAAACAACAACAGAAAATAAAAATAAAATTACATCGGGTATATGCGAAAAACATTATCTAAAATACTAATGAGCGTCATCAGTTACCAATCCGGTCGTCCATCCTTAGTACAAAAAAAAAAATTGATACAGGTTGTTCCCAAAAGTTATTAGTAATGTTTTTAATAATAGTTAAATTTCAACTTTATTTGTGTAGTAATAACATTATAAGGTATTAATTTATGCTTTATTATTGCTTTGAAATATTTATCCATAATTAATTAAATAATGTATTTTATTGATTTATATATTTAGGTATCTAAATTTTGTAAAAAATGTTCCTTTAATTTGTGTTTTATGTTTTTCTGAGTTATTTTGTCTCTCAATGATATAGGTAGTTTATTAATAAGGTAAGGTATTATATACTTCAATGATCTCATGCCGTGTAAGTTCGTGTACTTTGGAAGTAACAGCTGAGCATTGATTACGCTACGAGTTCTAATTTCAGTACTATTTACGCTTTTTGTTTTCTTTAGGTTTTCATTAAAAAAATCTTCTTTTAACAGTGTATATTTAGTTTGTTCATGTATAGGTAGTATGTTACAGAATTTAAATAATTTGTGATAGTCATTTTTGTATTTCTTCTTAATGTTGTGCGGGACAATTACTTTCAATATGCGCAATTGAATTGCGTAAATTTGATCAAGGTGCGTCTTATATGTCCTACCATAGCTCGACAGACCATAGGATATAGTTGATTGAACCAAAGCTTTGTAAAGCATTAATAGAGTTCGATATGGTATTTTACATTTAATAATAGAAAATTTAGCCAACATGCATCTCAATTTATCACACACCCCGTTAATGTGCTCTTTCCAATTAAGTCGGCTATCAATGGTAAGTCCTAGGTATGTTTGGCTATCAACGAGATCTATGGAGTCACAGCTGCAAAGGACGGCTACTCTATTGTTGCAATTGTCATGCAAACACTCATGACCGTGAACTGTTAATTTAGGCAATAAAGAGCTTCTATTTTGACTGGAACTGATGTACATTAATTTGGTCTTACTAGCATTTATTACCAGACCAGCGTCATGAGACCATTTAGTCAACAAGTCGAAATCCTCTTGTAGATGCCTTTGGGCATCACTAACACTCTGTCCAGCAGCTATAAGGCACGTGTCGTCGGCGAACTGATAGATCTCACAATTTTTTATGACATTTACCAAGCTATTTACATAAGTGAGGTAGTGCAGCGGTCCAAGGACCGAGCCTTGCGCCGTTCCTTCTGTTACTATGACTGGTTCACTAGTCGCGTCACTGAGTCTGACCATGTATTTTCTGTCATCAAGATAGTTTCCGCACCAATCGTGAAGTTTGCCTCTAATTCCGCTGTCATGGAGACACTCCAGTAACCGCTCATGTCTGAGTGTATCAAATGCCTTGCTGTAGTCTATAAATACTACTAAAACGTGCTGTTTTTTATCTAGATGATTATGAATACTATCTGTGAACTTGGATTATTAAGAATTATTTCATCCAGGGTGATATTCTCTTGGAATGATTTCCAACTATCACATGTCGCTCATGTACTGCTGCCAAAAGTTAACAAATAAAATGCTCATGTACACACGTTTATATTTACATGTTTGTATTTTATAACACTTTACTAATAACCCAATATCTTGGCTGACGCACTTCCGAATATATTTTGTACATAATCGAGAATTCTTTGTCGCTAAATTAATATGCTCACGTGCCACTCATAAAAGACAGGAATAATATTATAAAAAATATTTTGGCATCGGCCTCTGTGGAGATAGTTTGTGGTGGCATCCAATCTTTTTTATATTCAGTGGCAACCATGATATTTATGACTGAGTCGGATTTAATTTAATGTAAAACTAGAGTTCGTTATTTATATTACAATTAGGTTTTCATAATTTAATTCAATAATTTATAGATTAAACTTAAGATGTAAGTTCTAATAAATTGTAAAATATAATTTTGTTGAATGTTGTATGTAATTTGATGCACAGCTAATTTTGGCTTCTTTCCAAAAACAAGTCTGCATTTATTTTGCGACATAGCTGGGACGTTAACCATAAAAAGGAATTTTCACATTAAAATCAACAAAGTTCTAAGTAAATGTCCCAATTGCATTCAAATATGATGTAATCAGCTTACTTACTTACACAATTTTAAATAAGTTAGGCGACATTGTGTGTATAAAAATATTTTTGAAACACATTCACTGGAGCTAGACATTTCCATTCGAGGACTACAGCGCCATCTCTGTGTTGTTTCTGAAACTACTTAGTTCGTGTAGCGCTGTGAATTTCATGTTTTCACGTTGCCTCTGAATGGGGTTTGTTGGAAGCCGAGTATTTTTATAGCTCACGTAAATGCCGACAGATGTCGCTGGAAAGTTTTCCCGAGCTTTCGAATTTCACCACAGCGTTGGCGCTGTGCTACATTACAGTTTAATACAAGTATAACAAGATATTATTATTATGTACTTTATTGTTACCATGCATCTTCTCGCAATGTATACAAAAGATACACAAAATTAATTAAAACTTTAGATTTAACTTGCTTCTCTACGATATATCATAAAGTTCCTTTGGTTACAATTTTGTATGTAAACTTTCGACACACTTGAATGATTCAACTTAAATTTATGTACGTAGAATACTAGCTTATCGACACTACCGTTCATTTGGTAATGTTTTTTTTTCTGTTTATCTCAATTTCTTTTTGCATAATATTTATTATGATTAATTTTCTAGGTAATAGAACGTGAATCGTTCTAAATCGTTCTAGAAAAAGAGTTCAGAATAAACGCAATATCAGAAAAGGGGTCATTATGAAAAACTTTTACTTGGAGACCATCATTAAATTGCGAAAAAAAAATCGAAAACACCACATATTTCTGTGAGCACAACTTGACAAAATGTAATTTCTGCGTACCTATATGAAGATTCAGTCTCCAGAATGTATAATGTAGATACTAAAATATTTTTACGTCTCCTTATCTTTTCAAAGTTATAGCAACGCCTTCAACTAGACGTGCCTCTTATCCTACAACTTGTTCCAATCTTCTGATGAAAAAATACGGCCATCCTTTTCCTTGAACTCGACAGGGGCAGCTAACCAATTTTATTGAAAACCGTAAATTTTTATAAAGATAATTGGAAAAAAAATGTTTGGACTTCCTCGCGACTACGTTGAAATTTTTTTCCTGTAACTTGGCAGGTGAAAGGTTCTTGAGTTTGAGAGAAAGTTTTTTCAATAATTGTTTAAGTTTGGTCTCCTCTCAATAAATGCCTAGCCTAAAAAACCATATAGGTACCTAGCTACCTGATTTTATTTTATTTTTTTATTTATAACATTTCTATCATTATCAGTATCATAGTGTGCTAACTAACAAGTTATAAATTTCGTGTCATGTATTAATTCCAGAACTTTTCGGCCCCACCGACCATCTGTTCTGTTCCGCGTACCGGAAGACGTAACGTTGGAAGGCCTCCCTCGCACAAAGTGAACCGATGGCCTGGTGAAGGTCGCGGGTAGCCGATGGATGCGAGACGCACAGGACCGGTCGTTGTGGCGACGCTTGGGGGAGGCCTATGTCCAGCAGTGGACGTCTTTCGGCTGATATGATGATGATGATGTTGTATTAATTACTTAGCATACTTTTATATGGATTCAAGTTCTTAAAACGTAACAGACAGATGTGTTGCTGAGGAGTTTGTTGGCCACTTCTTCTCCACAGCTAAAACACTAGGAAGTGGTGACGGGTGGGCGTTTAGGGGGACTGTCTTTTGTAAAACTTGAGATTCAAAAAGTGCTGGCTCTCAACCTAATTTGAATAAACGACTTTTGATTTTGAAATTATTTTACTTCTCTCGAAAAACAGTTTCCTATCACGATTATTAAACTTTTCTTTGTATCCAAGGGAAATCGTCCTTACTGTTTAGTAAAAATACGTAAAAATTGATCAAGATTTCATGAAAAAAGATCGGCACACAGATAATAACAAAGAAACCGAAAACATAAATACAACAAAGTTTATAGTCATTTTCCTCGGCGAGAACCTCCTAGCTGTCTACCTAATTGTGATGCAGACCGTACCTATTTTAATCAACGGCAAGCATAACGAGGAAGTTGCCAAGAATATTATAACAGGAGCGAGTAAAAAAACTTGGCTAAAGTAATTTGAAGTCTGCCTAGTTTGAAGGAAAACGAAGTCATCGGAAAAAAAACATGAAAGAGGAACTTACATGCTGTTAAGCTAATCATATTAGCATGAAAAGGACTATTTTTGAACATGGCACTTACTATTTTTACAGGCGGGTTTTTACTGATGAAGAAAATGTTCATAAGTCACGTCATTCAGAACAGTGAGGCCAGAAAGCCCTGCTATCAACGTTAGCAGCAATGGGTACCTATCTGGCTGGCCTGAGCTGACTTATCGGACATATTTTCACATTTTAAGGAGTCTGCTCACTATACCGCATCAAACCATGCTAGGAACGTGTGAAGTATGGAATGAAACATCACAAGAACTACTGGAAAGTATCAATGACTCGCCACTCGTGTAAACTCTGGTTGCCATACCAGAAAAGAGAAAGATAAAACGTTAGGAGGATACTCAGTTCTTTATCCCTAAGTAGTCTTCAAACAGGCAGTCTATTCGTGCTGAGAACAATAAGGTCATCTGTGTAACTAGTTCCTATAATAGGCACCGCAAATATAATTAATTTGCTATAAAAATAACTAACAAAGAGCATTGTGTGTGGTCGATGCTAATGCAGATAGTTTTATGATGCATTAAAACTGCATAATCAGGATAAAAACCACGTGTATAGCAACATCCTGAGTAACTATGAATGGGAAGGGAGATCTGTGCCTCCAAGTGCAATTATAACAATCTTTTTGATGATTTCTTTGGTTCTGCTATTTATACAGTGTGATTTTTATCACCATCCAAAAAGTTTCCAGGCATTACATATCTGTCAAATATACGAGTATGCAAAAAATAAAGAAAAAATAGCTGTGCAGTACATTATTGTTCGCAGACCTGACAAAATGCATTGATCAGCAGATATTTCTGTTTTGAGACTTGATTTTTATCTTAATCGTGTGTTTGGCCGATTCCTAATTCCTGGAACAATTTATTTGTAAGGAAGATAAAAATTATTGATTCCCATTATTTTCGTCTAACACACGGGTAGCAAAAGATAAAAAATATAAATTACGATTAAATACATTCATACCAGGAGCACAGAACTTTTCAGAAGTTGCAAAAGCGACAACATTAAATGTTTCTCAGCTAGATGCCGTTTAAAAGTTTTTGCTCGAGAACACTGGAGCCCGCTGTAGTTAGGTATGAATTTAAACTTTCGCATTTCGCATATTGTAAGAAAACTTGGACTTGGTATTTAGCTTGCCGTTTGCCTGCTTAGAGGCATCTCGTCTTTGTTATATTAAAAATCAACAATTGTTATATCTTTTTGTTGCAATCTACGAGAGTTGCAAGCAATAGACATAAGAAGCAAAACTAAGAAAGTTATAGAATTTTTAAAACTCAATAGGTAAGTTTACTGTTTGATGAAAACCTAATTGATTGTGACAACAATTATATTGTATTAGGAAGACTTTAAAAGTATTTGGTATTAATTATTCACGCTGCTTATGAAATATGTGCTGGGTAATTGTTATGACAGAAGGTTTCTTAATAAATATTCATTCCGATAAATGTGAGGAAAGTGTTCTTAGAATTATCATTATCACCCACAGCCCGACTTTGCCCACTGCTGAGCACAGGGCTCTCTTTTCTTGTGCCAATTCCCACGTTCAAAACCAGCGTCATCGTGGTATTCGACCAACATTTCTCCTTCCAGTCCTAGGACGCCACTCGCATATCTAGGGTAGAGCGTAGTACCTAGTTCCATGATGCTCAAGTGAACGATTGTTGGCCCACTTGTAGATTCACATAGGTTTACATTGTTCTCAGCTAGCAGCGAGAAAATCTACTTCCTTTCTGTTAAGTAATCTTCTATGACAACACTGAAGAGGAGCAAGGAATATGTACCAACTTACGTGCGCATACTTCAATGCCAACGACTAACAGTATGGCGATTCTACAAATTTTTAAGGAACGGCAAGGTTTGCCTCTCATTTGCAATCTGTGAAAAGCCTATTGAAATTGAGGCTTTTGTGACAGATTGCAAATGATATCAATTATATAGTAGAATAATTGGTCTTCAGGTCGTTGGTTGGAAGGAATTAAGTTATAATTCGTGTGCATTTCAGTCCTGTAACATTTTTTTTATTTCAGAGATTTTTAGCGTTTTGATAAAAAAAAAAAAACATAATATAAACTTTGTCCGTAATCTTGCAATCAGATATTTCAAATCGTGAAGAACTAACCAAAATCGATCTGTGAAACTTAGGAATTTAAATTAAAGTTCGTACAAAGAGATAAGACTCGAATTGCATTCGTTCGCGCCCTGAATACGTTGTCGACTTCATTCAAACGTTTGTGAAAAATGCACGTCGTGTTTTAGGTAGAATTGAGAGATGTACCTACAAACAGAGTTAAAGATAATTTTTACTTTTTTCGGTGTCCAACAAAGTAAAAATTCGGCACGATTGGCGCAGTGTTTGAGCGATTGGCTGCTGCGCTGCGTGTTGCGGGTTCGATTCCCGCACGGAACAAACTTTTGCATGGCCTACAGATAGTTCTTCCGCGTCTGACTGTTTGTGAGTTTGTTTGTTTGTAAACGGAACGCACCTACGATACAGGAGAAATTCCTAGAATGGGGAAAGGTTTTTTTTTAAGAGACTTTTTTTCTATACACTTGTCTCCTTCATTTTAATGTCTTCCGGAACTTGTAGTATACTGTGACAGTTGTCATTCTTATACCTACTTATTAAATTATTATAGTTATGATCTGAAAAAGAGCTATAAAATAGGCAGGTTATAGTAATGTAAAAGTCATAAAATTCTTCAGTCAGTCTTTTCATTGAAGGCTATGTTTCATTCAAATCTTCACATAGGTCTTCGGCACTCTATGTATTTCATACCCAAATTATTCCAATCCGACTGCGATTAATAGTTCTAAACCCATCGTTTATTTACATACATCTGTTGATATGGTTTCTCAAGCTGTCGCAAACCTGCCTATGTGTTACATTGGCACTTTGCCTCGAGGAAGTGTTAAATTGCGTGAATTTCTCGTTACCTGTGCATTAAATAAATACGTGTCTAATTATATCTGAAGGTGAAATATTGATCAACGCGACAAAGTACGCGCGGCACTTTGAATAGGTGTGCGAAAATAAAATGTTAATGTGCTGTGGATATTTTTCATGTCTATTTCTGTTTTATGGTGTGTAGCGGACGAAATATTTCTTCAAATCAACTTAAAACGATGATTTTTGCTTAATTTACGTCTCTCAGTTTTATTTTCGTCTCAAACCAGTCCAGCGTTTATTATGAAAAATGAAATATTATTCCCATCTCCAATTCCCGTACGAAATGAAGCAGCTTCAATTTTACAGCAACGAGTAAAATTCCCATTGGCTACATTATTGCGCAGCTCATGTTTTCACGTTCCACAACGTTTAACAGATTCCAGTGTTGAGTAACAACTCAGACAAATAACAAATCCGTCATCTCACATCATAAACCATGTTTACGGTTGCTGTAACATCGATTCCTAGTTTATACCCCACATCCAACGGTTCCTTTTGTATGTTTCTGTGTTTATAATCTCAGCTTGTTTATTTTCCTCGCCAGTTTTGCCGATTGATAGTTTTCTAATTAAAATGTTAACATATCTATTGTATTATAACCTAGTTCCACGACTTAGTAGCAAGCTTGCTTTCTTGAAAAAAGTTACTTGAAAAATTTCGTTGGTGGTTTCATTTAGCCGCTTAGTGTGAGCTGTTGAGTTAGTTTTTATTGTGCTTGGGTTTACGGCAATCGTTAATTGGATTTTAAATCTTTGTGTACATTTCTGCAGTAGCAGATCTGGAGCTGAAATAAAACCAATCATTTTCCAGATGTTTACCGTCTCAGCTCAAATGTAGAAATTGTTTACTTTGGTGAATTGGAAGATGCTTAAGGGCGTGTTTAATTAATATTTTTCTATACGAAGGTACAAATAAAGGAACGTTATCGACATAAACTGCAAAAAATATCTAAAAATCGTACAAGAAAGAGCACTGCAGTGTAAGACAAGTTTTAAAAGACAGCAATACAACTACATATTTCGTCACAAGTTTTTTGGTCAGCTGATTACTATCCACAAGTCTGTCCAGTTTATGTGTTCACTGTGGTATATCCAGCACTTCCGCTTTATTTTATTCAGCTGCCGCCTGTCTATCTTTCAACCGTCTTTCAACTAATTTTAACGACTGTCAGTGCCTTCAGCCAATCTGTCAGGGACGTTATTAAATCTTCTAAACTTGTTAACATCTCAGGTGTTTACTGTTTACGAGTTCTCTTGGTAATAGAGTTGAGTTGGAAATGCTGCTTATATTGCTATTTATATTACTAAAGTATGATACAACCACGACTAGATAATCTGATTGCTATTTTATCAATGCGAAATATTTCGCCAAGGAAGGTCAACTATGTTTATTGCACAACTGCCCACAGTAATTTAGTTCCTGTTTATCAACTAATTCAAATATTGATTCTATTGCAACTCTTTTAGTGTCTTTCAAATCCAAAACCTACGTCAAAAACTACATCAGCTACTTGTATCTTTTAAATGTCGAAAGAGATTCTAAGCATTCCATAATACACACGACTGAGATTGCAGCGTTTCCATTAGATATGCACATCTTATTTTAAGCAACATAGCCTAGGATTGCAATGTAAATGAAGGTACCTACCCTGCATAGTGAGAGCAAAAGCACCAAAGCTCATACTCAGAGCAGTTACGTAAGGCACGGTCGATAACTACGCTGCCGTCGGTACACTTGTGCCCCGATTCGCGAAATTACGTGGTAACCGTTTAAAATATCTGTTACTTCTAGCACGTTAACAAGTATGCAATTTGGTGTTGGATAGAAATTGTAGTGTGTTTGGTGAAGGTAACGACTATTCGAAACTAGCAAGTTTGGTAGATGTAGGACTTGCTAGTGAATTGCATTTTATCGAATTTAGGGAGTTAAAAATAGCATTTAAACTTCCTGCTATCATTTTGTTTTACATCCTCGCGGCATGTGGAATGGAGTATCCTGTATGTTTTATCGGGAGATAACATTAAAAATAAGTTTGTTAATAAAAACTTCTTCTCTGCAAACAGTTTTATATACTTGTTTCCCAGAGCTCCTAGAATATAACGTTCAATTTAAATACAACAATTCTATTAAGTATTTTGTAGTCTTTATTTAGATCCACTTATTTTAATATGCAGCATTTTATGCAATATGTTGAGTAAGAAGTTTTTTCTTCACATTAAAGTTTCAAGCAAGCCGCATTGCCACGTTTTCTAATGTTCATAAAATCTCTCAGGCACTTACGATACTTTCGAGTGGAGTTATAACTCCTCCTATTTTTAGCCGACCACCCAGCTTTGCACTTACTCTTATAATAAATCTGTTGGGAAGGTCGTGAACTCCTGGTTTAGTTTTCGAAATGATACTTGAATTTCAGTGGGCTTAGCCTCGACTAAAAATATTAGGTCTCAAACAAAATTGATTGATTGAAAAGGAGGTATTTTTGCAAACTTTTCGGACTTTTAACTCAATAATGTACCGACCTTAGTACTAACAACTTGAAATACATAGGTAGAAACCTAATTTTAAAAGGGGACAGATAGTCTTTCAGTAAACTTTTGCAAACATACATACGGGCAGGTACTGAAAATTCGATCGAACTGAACGGCAGAACTCACTGACCCCTCACGGGATTAGGAACAAAACTTGGAGTACCAAGTTTAGAGGAATCTTTTAAAGGAGATGTCACACTGTGAACAGCAGTAAAAATTCTAATATTAGTTAAATCATGTATCTTTGAACGCGTCCGTGATAACCCTGGACAGAAAGTTATCGGAATTAGAGATACCGGATGAGATACTGCTTCTAGTTTGTTGACTAATTATTATGCGAGAAAATGCAAGTCACTTAAGACTAAAGAAAACTGTGATAACATTGTACGATAAGAACAAATATACAACGATTTATTTAAAGAAAGAATAACACGAAATTGTGTCGTAAAAACCTAAATAAAAATATCGTGGTGTATTAATTACATATAAAAGTTTAAATTTACCAGTTCGGATATAAGATCATTCAACTCGATGTATGAATCACTGTAGAGGAAATAAATTTTATCGCGTGCCTAATAAATATGCCAAATACTAATGGAAACAAATCAAGTAGATTACTATTGGACTAATAGTTCGGAATAAACATTAATTTTCTTTGTATCATGATTGGATATCTCAACAGCTTCATTGCTTAGTTTGCTGAAACAATTGGTTATAGATTATTTTATAATAAATCATATATATGCACATTTTAAGTTGCTTTGTAGATCTGTTATTGAAAAGATGAATGGATTGGGGAATGTTATGAAAGAATAGGAAGTCAGTAGTACCGTTCGTGGTACCGTAACGGTTGAAAATGTGTTGCGCAAACCCGCAGTAACATGGGACAAGGGCAGACAGATGTTGGCTATCTAAAACTTGCCAGCTTCGTAAATCGAATAAATGCACTAGGTACATCCAAAATACCGAGCTGAAATAAGGTAAAAATATCTCCATCGTATACATTGCCTCATTACTTAGCATCTCAAGGACTTACGTTTGCGCCCTCCAGCAAAGTTCTAGGTCTGCGTGCGATGGAACAGCGCCAAAGCAATTAAATCGTGAGCCGCACGCGAGGGTTTCTCCTCCACTCGTGCGACGCCGCCGCGCACCAAATTGCTCTCGTTACTTGCACTTTTTAGGTTAGCCATGTTACTCAGATCTTCGTAAAACTGAAGGAACATCTGGTTATTTAAATCTCAGTTTGTATTCTACATATTGGTTGCTGGCCAAATATTAGACAGAGTGGCTTGATAGCAAATGTTGGTTGTTAGTTACTTTTGAAATTCGATGTGATATGAATGTTTTGGAACGCACTTGAATTTTCTGAGGCTAGTTTCAAATGTTTTTGGTACGCTATTTTATTTGAACGTCTCTCTTTAAAAGATTTGAGTTGTTTGTAATAAATCATAAACTTTTGATGCCAAGTTTTTTTACTACCACCAATGGTATGGAAATTCTTCGTAGGTTCTGTTATTATTTTTCATTGTAAGGGCGTGAAAATGTATTTACAATATTTCCATATCTTCCGAACTATTATTACGTATTATTCAAATATTCCATAAAATTTTCATAATAATATTGTTCTAATAGCGTTTCCAACTTATGGCTTGCCTTTTTTGATAAATATACAGGTGGCTTACAAAATGTATTAGAACTCGTTCTACTGTCTCTGAATACATAAACGACAAGCAAGATGACCAAATTTAAACCGTGAATAGAAAACATTGAACTCATGAATACATTTAAATATTTTGGCGACGAGGCAGTGGTCTCACAATGGTTGGTAAATGATCTGAAATTTAAAACGAACCAAGTGTGTGCTGAATTTGAAAACCTATTTATACTATTTATGTTAGTCATTTGTCTTCGTCTAAAGTCGATGGATTTTACATATTTTTTGTATTTAAATCTGGTGTCAAGAAAACTGCGTGGCAGCGCTAAGTATTTATAAGCGAGATATTTTCTCCAATTTTCTTTTTTATATTTAGACATTTTAAAACAATGGTCTTCGAGCGTTGTTAAGGCACTGTCTGGTAGAAAAATAAAGCGGAATTTTTCTGATCATTTTGCCTTATAAAGGTGCGTTTCTACCAGAGATGTGCGAGGATGCCTAGCGAGCGATGTATTTGTTAAGAACCAATAGAATCACTTCATTTACCTAGCCTCGCTCAGTGCAATCGAATCTGTTGGTTCTTAACTATAATAACTGCCTCCGTGGTCGAGTAGTTTAGGCGTCTGCCTTGTGACCCAGTGGTCGTGGGATCGATTCCCACGGGAAGAAACATACTTTGAAAAGTTGTTTTCCAGTTTGGCTAGGACATTGCAGGCTTGAATCACCTGATTGTCTGATAAAAAGATGATCCCGTGCTTCGAAAGGCACGTATAAGCTGGTGGTCCCGGCCGCCAAAATGGCGGTCTTCAAATAAACCATGTCAGAGGCCCTTAAGGCGGTTTAGAAACTCTGACACTAGGGTGTGTGGGGTCGTTAGACCTTACTGCCCACACGAAAAGAAGAAGGTTCTTAACAAACACATACCTTGCTACGTATCCTCGCACATAAGGGTAGTAAGTATATTGGTAATATCTTCAATCATCATCCTAGTTTCAACTAGGTAATTCGTGACGAATGGCTCATTTTGGCACAAATACTTGAAGATGTCTGCCCAATTAGGTGCTCTTGAAGCTTAAAATTAATCTTTTGAAGCCCTGAACATAAATTAGCAAACTGCTTGAAATATTTACGGGAACTTTAAAAGATATATTACCTAATTAGGTTGAAACGCAAAACGGATTTAGAACTGTACTAAGTGGTCCTACCTAACGAGTATTTGTAGTCAATACGCGCGGTAGGTATAGCTACAATAACTATCAGATTGTGAAGTCTTACACCATTAGTAGTACCAATTTATATCTTAACTAGCTTCTGCCAACGGCTTCACCCGCGTGGCTGTCGGATATTATCCCAAGGCAACATTTTCCGGGTCAAAGTGATGTGCTATTCCAGGCTTTAGTCTATCTCTATACCAAATTTTATTCAAATCTATTCAGTCGTTCTGGCTTTTCATCCGTGCAAACTTTTGAATTTATATTATTAAGATCTCAGTTACATTCGGTTCTAACCAAGGCTACAAAGTAAAACCACACCAGAGAACTAAATAAACAACCAGTTATAAAGGCCACATCCATTACCTAAATTAATCTTTATTTAATTATCTAGACAAGGGAGCAGACCCACCACTGCATTTTGTAGTACAACATGAATTAAAAATGGCCGGATTCACTTACAATAATGTACTTTTCGGAAACCTATGGTAATAGAATTGAGCTGAGAAGTCCCCGGAGCGTGGCCGTAGAGTATTCATTCCGAATCCAAATGTTTGTACTTGTACCAGTATACGAGTACGTTCCGTTCCACTTGGCCGAGTCTTCACACTGATTACTATGATACGAGAATAAGGAACTGTTTGTGTTTATATTCAGCCATTGTGCTCTTCTACTTTTTGAATGCTCGGGAGATTAATGAAGCGAAAAAGACTCCATGATATTCGTACATTAAGTACGGAGATGATTTAACTGATAAAGTTCTATTCATAAAACTTTTTATGAGACTTTATTTAAGAATTCATGTTTAGAATCTGATAATTAGCATGTAAACGGAGCATACGTAATAAGGCTTATTTACAAGAGACACTTTAACAGTGTCTCTTGTAAATAAGCCTTATTTTTGGATGGGAAATCATCAAACGACTTCTTCCGCTCTGGGCGGTGTGGAAGGGAGTGTCAGGCTCCTACTAACTAAAAACCTCCCGTATCCCTCCAAATCACGTTCCAGAGCCGCGGTAACTCTTTCGAACAAATGCCAAAAGTAATGAATAAGCCTAATCGATATTAAATTGAAAAAAATAGGCGAATCTCAGTCTCGACTTCGAATGGTTTTTAACCGACTTCTAAAAAAGAAGGTGGTTCTCAATTCGACCGCGTATATATACAGGGTATCCCAGAACTCAACGTCAAGCCGAAACGGGGTGACAGGATTGATCATAACCATTACTAGAAAAATCTGAAAAAAAATCTATCCCATGCAGTTTTATATGAAAGGGTATGCTATGGAGGTGGTCCCATTACCACCACGTCAGGATCTGATGATGAAAACCCTGAGAAATCCAAGGCAACTCTCGAAAATTGTAGGCACGAATCTGGTAAAAACCTGATATTCGTGTGTATATTGGTGATACTACAAAAGAATGAAGGTTTGGATGAGATCTGATGATGGAGACGACAGATAGTCAAGGAAACTCCACATTGGTATGTAGGAACTGCCAAGTGTTTGGGCATATTTCATTCGTATTGACGAGACCTTTACACCGAAAGCTTTATTTTTATAACATAACATCACGCCGGTACGCTGTGAATGGGTAAGCAGGTACCACTAAAAAGTGAAAAATAACCGACTTCCAAAAACAAAACACTACAAAGTATAAAATAACTTTAATTTCGGAAGTCAATGTCAAAAAACGAAATAACCAGAAAAAGTTTTTTATTGATTTCGGTTGCAGTTAAGAAGAATATTGTGCAGCGGAGAAAACTTAGATGCATAAACATTACTTGTAATTCCATCTCCTTTTCAACTGGACAAACAAAACCAAAAGCCTACGGTATGAAGGTAAAATATTCTGAAACGATTTCAAAGATTAATTGCAATCATGCTGAGCCCATAACTTGTAAGAATTACAGGTTACAGGTCCAGCGCGCTTCCACTATATCTTTGAACCGATAGGTTTACTTAAAGTGTAAGTATAGCTACCGGATGCAAGACGACAAGTTTATTTGAGGGAAAGTTCCACGTGATTCATTTTTTTTTTCTCTAACTAAATAGATTCGACTTAGTCACTTTTTGTTTCTACCAAAGATAAAATATAGTTTTATCTTTACAACACCCTTTGAAATTTTATTTACTTTTGAATAACATCGAGAGTTTCGAGTAAATAGGAGATCAACTCCAGCATTGATTAAGGTGGGGTTCCAACAGCACACATGCTGAAGGAGAAATAAATGCATAAGCTTTGACCCGATTGTGGCAGGAGCAACGCAGATAGCTCAGAAAGTCAGCCAATCATTTCCCTTTCAAGGGTACGCCAAATTGTTGGAAAATAAATTTGCAGTGAAAAACTTGTTATACAATTTTAGCGCCAAATACTTTGTGATAAGGAAAAACTTGGGGGTTTTTCGGCGTTCTCAATTTATATCTTTTTGCTAACCATGTGTTCTGTTTTATTTTTTAGGTGTTTTTCAAGCAATCTAACTACTGTATTTTAATTAAGTATTGCAACTCTGTGAATTATAAGTGTCCAAAACAACATACAATTATATGATTCACATCAATCTTAGCAAAAAGATAACAAAATCCTGACAAGATATGTAACTTATCTTTGGAAAATGTTTGTAAACTACGACAAAAATCTGTAAACCAGTAGACTATTGATTTTAAAATGTTAATAGCTAATATATATATATATATTAAACATAAGAATCACATTATTATGCAAGGCTAACTTGTTTAACATAACAAATACTAAAATTGTATTAACAAATGGTAATAGTTGTCATCAGCCTTTTCATTCTAGTTAAACGTAACTAATTGTCTAGCTGTAACTGTGGTAATGTTTCTGGGAAATCTTTGACTTCTAAGATATATCAACATCTTTGTATATTGCAAAACTACCAACTTACTAGCTGTAGCTTATTTCGAATAAATACTTTCTTTAAGACATTGTCTCGACTAGATTTTCTCTTGCAATTATAATTTACAGACAAAAATCACACACAAAAAATAAAATTGTGATTTATTTCTTGCTTAGACTACAAAGAAAACCTACATTTCATTAAACATACAACACTTAAAATCAATTCAATTCAAAACGTAAGAAAATTCGTAATTGATTAATTGCAATTAAATTCATAATACTTACATAAAACATTTGTAATGAAAGTACCTACAGTTAAGAATCTGAATAATATTGTGTGACTTTCTATAAGTTAACCCTGAGTACTTTTATGATAATCTTTTGAGATTTTCAGTCTCACAAAAACAAACAATAAATATTCAGTTTCAGAACAACATACATATTTTATGTCGGACTTTTGATGAAAAGCAAACACTATAATAGGACATATAGTGATACCAAACATAGCACATAGAAATCTACAGTATTGAAAAAAAAACTTATTTACTAAGCACTTATGCCTGGTTTACACTTATTAAGTTGTTAAATAGATAACTAAATTTTAAGTTAATTTTAAGTAAATAATACATGTAAACGCACAATTTAGTAGCAATTTGCAACATAAAAATTAGCTACCAAACGATGACTGGTTTAAAAGTTTTTTAGAGGATTACTACATTCTAACTTAATTTTAAGTGACTTAATACATGTAAACACACTATTAAGTAGCAAGTTGCAAGTAAAAATTTGGTTAACAACTAAACAAATAAATTAGAAATTTCTCTATTTTTTCGATTAAGTTGTTGGGCGGGACTTATCACATATAAAACGATTACAAAAAGCAACACGAACAACAGAAAAAAAAACGCGAAGAAAGTAACATTATACACCGATATGAACAAAAATGCGACGTTTAAATTTGTTCGAAATTATTCGTGTTGTTTTCTTACTACACACAAGTTTGTTGAAATTTATTTAATGAAATCAAGTTTTGGAATTTGTGTAAAACAAGATGCAGAATTACAGAAATAAACAAACCAAAGAACGAGCGATAGACGATAAAATGTCAGCCATGGCGATCACTAATTTTGGGGTGAAAAAAGTCGAATCGAAAATGAATTCGATCGACATACAAGAGTTTAAAAAAATGGCCAAATGCGTGTTGGGTCACGCACAGTGTCGGTTCCGTAATTGCACGTCACAATTATAACATTTTATAAGTTGATCGACTATTGCTCGTTAACTTGTAAAGCCTACTAAGTTTTCCTTTTAACTTCGTTTTACTATATGCTACTTACTTAAATGAATTTTTTCGCGTCTCCAAAACGACCGTTTAGCTGGCAGAGAGGAGGGGGACACTTGACTCTAGCAAAAATTTGCACTTTAAAGCTTAATATTTCGCAAACGGACCCTTTGTTGGAAAAATGGTTTTCGCTTACCCTTTTTTTTTCAAAGATTTTATTTTACCGCCAGTGATTAATACCCATATCAAATTCCTACTTTCTATTGCTAGGCGCCTCTGAGCTAAACCGCGGACAGACAGGCGGACATGGCGAAACTATAATGGTTCCTTGTTGACTACGGAGCCCTTAAAAATTAAAGTTTGAAATACGTTTTAATCTTCATTTGCAGCTCGTGAAACTAAGTGGCACTAGCGCCATATTGATCTCTAATCTTCTTTTGATATATTATTTTTAGTCATAATTAGAGAAATAACAATACCTTAAAGTCTGTGGTGAGATTTTTTTATCCGATTTCTCACCACGGTCTTTGAGGTACTCATTGTAATTTCCCTAATCTTATTATTATTTCATCTTTAACTTTGTCCAAAAGCTTACTAATATCAAATCTAAGGACAGAATTTACAATTTTCTTGTCCATCTTAAGTGAACTAAAGAGCTAAATTAACTACTTAAATGCGCTTGGACACGTACTCAATTTTAAGTCACTTAAAATTTAGTTATCTACTTAACAATATATTACGTGTAAACCAGGCATTATCGACCGCCAGCACTAAACACAAATCAAAGTATATATTTTTAGTAGCGTCATTATTAGGTAATATTGACAGGCTTTCATTCAATTCCTGAAGCATAATGCGGACTTCTAATATTAATGTTCAACAAAGTAGTACGAAACAAAACCACGGTACATAATTTAGTACCGCCCGCCACTTCGTCTTCGTAAAATTTCATATTTATGACCAGTAGAAATATGAAAAGTGAAGCAATATGCGTTTAGTGAGGCATTCCGTCATAAACCCAGTTCAGGATGCATGAAATAACATTAGTTGTACCGATGCGTACAAGTGCTCGTAACTTATTTCGGCCACTGAATACATGACGTTACACGACTTCTTTTACCATGCAATTTTGAATATTTTTGTATTTAATTTATACGTCTAAATAAATCATAAATTAACTAGCTGTTTTCTGCCTGCGCGAGTGTGAAATGTTTCTTTTTATCATGTTGCTATACAATAGAGGATACTAAAAAGCAGACAACCCTACCGGTTGACGGATTAGTGATCTAGAGAGTAAAGGTTGATCTTCGGATAACCTAGTGATTTTCTCTAAAAATAATTTCGACATAGACTGTAGAAATCACGTAGAAATATTATAGAGAATTTGATAAACGCATTTGCACGAAGATATGTAGGTATGTGTACCTCAAGCCCAAGTGAAAAGATTCATCATCAGCCAGATTTTTAGGAAAGAAGACTGTCCAGGTTACAATGAACAAGATATCGTCACTAAATGCATCTTAGTTACAAACTGCTGGAAAACGATGCAACTCCCAATCGGCGTAACAAAATCCGTCAGTCACGTTTTATGCTACTTCAACAAATTAATAAGGAACTCGATCCACTAAGATCGAGATAATATTTACCTCATCAGCATTATCTCAAAGTGACGTAGCAACGTTTTTACTGTACAATACTGTTTTGTTTCGGAATGATCTTATAGGAAGCATTAAAACACGTTTTAATGACCTACAATGGAAAACCGGTATTTTATAAATTACACTGGAAAAATACAGGCGAAATGGAAGCATGCGTATTTCTGTGGTTTTTTTTTTTAATAGTGTCTAATTTTCTGATTGTCTGGTTTCAAGGGTTTGACAGAGTATGAACATCATTACATCTCAGGAAAAAAAAATCAGCCATTTAACACTTTCTTTCGAGCTATGCAAACATAAATGTATGTGAATACAAATGGGGCAGTAGATTTTATGTCGTGACTTCGGAATTGGTCCCATCATAATAGTTGATCATTCTGATGAATACAATGACTTTTTTTCAGGCTTTGCGTTCCTTCTGTTACACATTGTATACAGAAAAGTATATTTCAATTAACGAGACAATTGAACTTCTGCCAATAGTAATTTATTCTCATAGTCCTTAGGCTTCAGAGCTATTAGTTAGCTTTCTTTTATCTTTTTGCAATCTGAACTCAGCCATCCAGTAAATTATCAGCAAGGTATGGTCCAGATTGACTAAAAGCTCTCATTTGTTCTTGATGTACAATCAGACAGGCCTTGGAAAAGGTATGCCGCTTTCCCAGAGATTGATATGAGACTAGGGTACAAAAGGAACGATTGACAAGGAATAGGTTACATAGGTACTAGTCGTAATAGGGTAGGTACTAGACAGATGTATCAAAAAGGTTTTTTTTGATACATCGGATTGAATACACATAATATGGTGCATACATAAAATAGTTTATCGAAAAATATCTACTTTTCTTCTTCTTCGTTGTGATAATCTCGACAAGGTTGTGATGCAACTGCTGGTAAGGGCAAGTTCGTTTGACGATCAATAGCCATTTCTTCCTAACTGGCGGACATCTTGATGCACTCTTGCAAGAGACCGCCCCACAGAAGATTTAATTTAGTCGGTTCGTCTCATGGGTCGCACTCATTTTATTTACCTTGAAACTGCAATAAAAAGTTGTTTTTCAGTTTTAAATTTTTGGGCCAATGCTTGTTTTTAATTTTTTAGTTCATTTTTGGACATGGCTGGTGTGTTTTTAAATTTTTTAATTATTTGTTTTTTATTTCATACCTTTTAGTGACAAAACGATATTTTGATTGAATAAGTAATACGAAACTAAATCGATTTTTGATTAGTACCACAATGATACTAAAATTTCTTGGCTGTCCTAAAATTATTTTTTAAATTTACATTATTAGCCAACGAGTGCATATTGAATACTACTGTTATATATTTTTGTTATGTACTAAGCAAGCTCTAGATAATGATAGTATAGGTCAGCAAATTTTTATGAAAAAATAATAATATTTCCGTGTTTTTTTATGATCCATGGCTACCCCATTATATTTTTTTTAGTTTTGACTGGCCTATGTTACCCGGGATAACGCAACGCTTCTAACGATACCACATACATCGAAACCGGTTAAGGCGTTTAGGAGTTACGATGGAATAAAGAAACTCACAAACATACATACATACATGAACCCTTAAAACATAACACTCCTTTTTTTAGGCAGTCGTGTAAAAATCCAGCCACTTCAAATTCTTCTCGTTGTTTATCCTTCCTTATACAGTTTTTTTCTACTATTTTACTCTCTAGATTAGAGCTGATTTATACCTGCATAGCATAAACTCAGCGTTACTTGGTATAAACAGGGTTGCGCAAAAAGTACTGAAAAGAATAAATAAAAAATAAATAAAAAAATATGCTATTTCATTCATCTTACAAAGATACGCACGTTCTTTCGGCTCATTTTTTTTTTTCGAAATTTAGACGCTAACGTGATGCAATAAGGTGCTATTACCTACCATATGATTACTCTCCAGACATAATGATTATTCGAGTGCGTTTGACTTTAAACAGCAAGAAGTAATATTTTTTTGAAGTTTTCGAAACATTTAAAAGAAGACCTACTTACCTTATATGTATACAAACTACGGCTGTAATATTCGTAGCGGAAATATAGAAAATGCGCCACTTTTCTATCTTAGGTACATATAATTCAAATCCAAGGCAATAAACTGTCCAGTACATATTAATTGAATTTGTATAGTGGTCAGTATTGTAATTTTCCTCGTCAATAAGATTTCCTGCAGAAAATGTAGTGGAAATAACTTATATTACAAAATGTGAGAATTCTTGATTTAGCCAATGTTGCCGACGCTACCGATACCTGCGACGCGCGACGTGAGGACTGCAATAACTAGGACTTTTGTACACTAAAAAGAAGATTCCATTCGTATTTCAAAGCGCAGCGCAGGTTGGAAATACAGAGGCGTTTCGCAAACCTCAAGTGTTTATTGACATGAATGTAGTCGCTCTTTCCGGAAAAACTATAAATATGTCTGTGTATGAATTTTTTAAATGCATACAATGTGAATGGAATAAGTGCATCCTAATGAGATACCTATGTAAGTAGTTTATTAAAATTATCTAGGTAAATGACCCAAGCAATAGTTAGTGAAAATTGCATAAATATGTATTCCATTTTGAAATCATTCATTTCAAATCTCAAAGCATTTTTATTGTACAGAATTCTTTGGGAGTCCTCAATTCTTCTGAGGCAATGAAGCAATCATATTAGGTTTACATTTTGCTTCTTCTCCCATAATAAGAAACCCGACCCTACCAGATTTCATTTGCAAACAAAGTGCGAGATTTTTCATTATGCTAATATAGAGGAAATATAATATTTTCTCGTGTGATGCTATCTTGAGAGCTATATGAATTGAAATTAAGGAGGTGTCCGTGTCCGATCGAAGGCGGGTGAAAACGGGAGTGGTTCAGGGTGTGATCAGAATTTTATATGATACACGTGACAAATAAATAAAATACAATATAATGGTTTATTGCTAAATAAGGGCAGGAATGTATTTCATGAGCCAATGACTCTCGCCGTTAAAATTAAAATTGATTATTTGATTACCTACATTGTAACTGTATAACGTAGGTTCTACCTAAATGCCTGTTTTAACAATGCGAAAATAAAACAAGAATGTAGAAATCAACTCAACTTGCAACGTAGATTATCGCTTTGACGACTTTTGTATCTTTCAACGACCGTGAAAGCGTGGGTTTGTCGAGCATTGCCAACCATCTCATTTTTATTTTTACTTTAACCCGCCTATCATCCATATTATGACGTAATTGACAGAAAAAATTAAAACATCACAAACTTTAGAGAAGGAAAAATAAATGAACATCACAAAACGTCTGTTCCCGCTCCGCTTTATGTGTGACACAAGCTTTATAGATGATTTCATGTGAGTGATACTGCAGGCTGGTTGTGTTGGCAGCCTTTTATGACATAATGTTGTAAAGGAGCGCCGCTTCTTTGTTTTGCCTTTGTGGTTCCACAGAGAGAACCACTGATCTGATTTCGTAGCACATTTTCGCTGCTTCCTCTTGGTTTGATGGTATTTTTAGTCGAATCTGTCTTTGCTATTATTCCACCTGTTGTTCTTTGCGATGGACTTTACCTACCCGCAAAAGTTGGTTTATGGCAACAACTTTCCTGTAATGCTAAATAGTTAATTGTATTGTGTAATATATTAATAAACGGGAATAAACAGCTGAAACCATATCTGCGAATCATCATCTGCGTAGCCTTTCCCCAACTATATTAGGGTCGGCTTCCAGTCAAACCGGATTCAGCTGAATACCAGTATTTTACGTGGAGCGACTGCCTTGCTGACCTCCACAATCACGGTACTTCTTGACAAGGCTGGTGTCAGATTTTCTGATTTCTGACAAAAAATGCTATGCGAGGCGCGGAGGAGTCTTGATATGTTCAGATGGTCACCCATCTACACAGACCGACCTCGGCAAGCGTTGCTTAACCTGGAAGATCGACCTCCTCTGAAACCATAAAATCGTATGGTAGTATAAAAACCATAAATGCAAATATTTTTTTTTTCAAGTTATTAAGAGTTTTAATCACTTCACAAAACAAACATAACGTAAATAAAGGTCACATATTTTTAGAAACGTAGAATTTCCAACGTGTATTTCCAACGTGCAAGCCATGCGTGTAAGCTTGCATAAAGAAACTGTAAGATTGTTCAGCACAGTGTTACGTCACAAATTCAGTCAATACACAATGCCCGCCTACTAACGTCTAAATGTTTATTTATTTTCCAAGTGACATTGGTAGAAGCTCGTAGCTAAGTAATAACAGGTGAACTTTTAAGGTTAAGCAACACTTGCCGGGGCTGGTTCGAGGATGGGTAATCGTCCGATATATACCAAGACTCCTCCGTGCTTCGGAAATAACATTCAGCCGTTGTTCCCAGCTATCATGTCAAAAGCAGTTACAGATTTTTTTCGAAAGAGTGACCGCGGCCCTGGAATGCAAAGGGCATACGGAGTAAAACAGATAGGTTTTAGTCAAGTCTGACAATCTCTTCCGCTCCGCCAGCAACGAGTCATTTGATTTCCCATTCTTATAAAAAGGGCTGAAAAGCAGACTCCGATCTTTCCATGGGGTATGGTGACACCCAGTTACTGTGTTTTGGATTTCAGATAAGCAGACTTCGCTTGTGAAATACTGATCCTCAGCTGCATCTGGTTAAACTAGAAGCCAACCCCAACAAAGTTGGGGGTTAAATACATCGGTATTAAGCGAGAATATTCAGGCATTACACTTTATATTGCCCCTAAATATAGGGGTATAGGTACTCTTACGAAAACCTGGCGGTCTCTCTCCTTTGGAACACTTTCTTCAAGAAAATCGTAAAATGCAAATGAAAAACAATAAAACTTCGGGAAATTGAAACGAGCGTCGTTGTTTACGAACATCACATAATAAGTATTAGCTTTTGTTCGAAGTTTTACCGCTAAGGCCTGAGAATCGGATGTTTTGTGGGAACATTCCATTGACCTTTTCTGAATATCAATAATATTATGTACTTTATTCTATGGCAAAGATAACTGACATGAAAGCTATAACTCTAGACTTGTTGTCTTATTCTTCTTCTTATTGTAAATACTTATCGGAAAAATCATTAAAATCAATTACTTTAAAAAATATAAATGTTCAAGTTACGTAGTTGTACCTATGTTTTTATACTAAAGAAAAATATGTATTTTACTTTCATTTTCAATAATTTCCCTACATTTTCGATTTTAAGGTAGCATACGATAAGACGATGTGCGATATACTGTCAAAAAGAGGTTTTATCATTTTCAGTAAATATTAAAACTTTTCACGAAAACTGGCCATTCTTGATCAAAAACTGTAGGATACCACTAAAGATTTTACTATTTCTATATTTTTTCTCATTAAATAGCATCTTATTTTTTTTTTTTTTGACGAAGCCTGCCTTTCTTTTATAATAAGTGAGTAGGCCTGTGACCCAGCAGTGCAATGGGAACATAACAGGCAGATTTTTATGCTACTCTTTGAAACGGCCTCATCCTAGCTGTGAACATCTTACTATGCAGTTAAACCGCCACATATTTCTATTAACCCCGTTAAATTTAATCCACACACACAACTTATATCTAATATCGCAGATCAGTCGCATAATGAAGAAGCAGATTGACGATCTGATGCGGCATCTCAACGAAACTTTAGCCAACTACGTTAACAAAGAACTGAAGGCGATAACGGACAAAATAGAAGGACTTAAAGCATCGATGGGTTTCATGAACGAGAAATATGAGGAAATGAAGACGGAGTTTTCACTGAACACCAAAGTTGTGTTAGACATTAAGAAAGAAAATGAACAACTCAAATCTACCGTCAAAGACTTGAGCTTGAGATTGAACCAGATGGAACAGCAAGCCCGATCTTCGAATTTAGAACTCCAATGTCTGCCTGAGCACAAAAATGAAAATCTAGTGTCCACTGTTCTGAATATTAATAGAGTTATATCAGGTGACATAACGGAGAACCACATACATCATGTAACTAGAATAGCAAAACAAACCCCATCTAGTAAACGCCCAAAATCTATTGTTGTACAATTCAGCTGTCCGCGAGTTAGAGACAGTTTTCTAGCTGCTTCTATTAGGTTCAACAAGAATAAAACTCCAGATGAGAAGCTCAACACTGCTCTGCTTGGGATTGGTGGCAAAAAAGAAAATGTTTACATTGTGGAACATCTGTCTCCTGCAAACAAAGCCCTGCATGCCGCAACTAGAATTAAAGCCAAGAGTTTGGGTTATCAGTATATTTGGGTTCGTGGCGGAAGGATATTTGTAAGAAAAATGGATGGTGCAGACTACAAATATATAAAGGACACCGAAACGTTAGACAAATTGCAATAGTCCAAATTGTAGTTTTAAAAAGGTATTTGTTTAGATTATAAAATTCGATCAGTTAAAAATTTACTACCAAAATGTCAGAGGTATCAGATCAAAACTAAGTGACATTTACCAAGCAGTCGCCTGCTGTTCATATGACATTATTGTGTTTACTGAAACTTGGTTACTGGGTGGTATCTTTGACTCAGAGATCATGGATGGGCGGTATACCATTTATAGGCGAGACCGGGCCATTAATATTTTTAATAACAAAACCGACGGTGGTGGCGTTCTTATAGCTATTTCAAAAAAAATTGCATCACATAGATTGGTCACTTTTGAAAGTTTATGCGAAGATCTCTGGGTCAAGTTAGCGCTTGTAGTGGGTGGAAAACCAAAAGACATTTATCTTTGTACTGTATATCTTCCCTCACCAATACAGCCCAGATTGTTAGAGCACTTTGTTGATAATACAAACAATGTATTGGAGCATGTTGATGACTGTCTAATATTTGGTGATTTTAATATTAAATCTATTAACTGGCTCGGAGCCGATGGCAATGTGATAAGGTTACCTCAGAGGACTTGTTCCAGTTTGGAGCAGATTCTTTGGGATTTCATATTGCTTAACAATTTATGTCAATATAATTATTTGTGCAATCATAATAATAGAATACTTGATTTAGTGTTAACGAATTTAGACAATGTAACTGTTAGTATACCCAATGATGTTCTCGCTAAAATCGATGCACACCATCCCCCTGTGCTGTGTGAGCTCTTGTTTGCCCATATTACAAAAACGCAGAAATGTGTTTCTAGAACAAAATTAAATTATTTAAAGGCGGATTATGTGGCAATAAATGCAGCATTAAGGCAGGTCGATTGGACGGAGGAATTAGAGTCTTCCCAGACTATAGACCAGATGGTAGACAAGTTCTATAAAATATTGTACGAGTTAATACGGAAATACGTGCCACAAGTTGCAATTAGAGTGAGCAAGTATCCATACTGGTTCTCTAAAGAGCTCATTAAAAGATTGAATGAAAAGAACCGCCTACGACTTAGAATAAAAAAGTACAAAAATCCGCTAGACATTATTGCTTTGGAGTCACTTAGAAAAAGATGCAACCGTATGGCTACTTCTTGCTATAACTCATACATTGCGGACATAGAGGCTAAAATTACATCGAATCCTAAGTATTTCTGGAGTTATTTAAAAATAAAGAGAGGTGGGGTCAGTAACTATCCTAATTGTATGACTGATGGTGTGAGCAGCTCTGAGAATATAAATGAGATTTGTAATCATTTTGCAACTCACTTTTCTAAAGTGTACCGTACTGACCAAAGTGATGTCAGAGTGAACTCAAATGGTTGTTTGAGTAATAATATATTGAGCCAAATAACAATATCTCAAGATCAGATCCTCCGAGAATTAAAAAGAGTAGACGTTAACAAGGGCGCTGGTCCTGATAATGTTCCTCCCTTGCTTTTAAATAAGTTGTCGGATAGTCTGTCGTTGCCGTTAACTATAATATTCAATGAATCTTTGCTTCGGGGTATTTTTCCAAGAATATGGAAGGAAACTAGGATCGTGCCCATTTTTAAGAGCGGTGATCAGTCGGATGTGACCAATTATAGGCCCATAGCTATTCTCTCTGTACTGGCAAAAATGTTTGAAGCACTAATTTGTCCTATATTGTACAGACATATGTCGCAGTTGATAGTGGACAGCCAATATGGATTTATGAAGGGTAAATCAACGGCTACAAATTTGGTGACTTATGCAGATAGTATAATTGAAGCAGTTGATGCGCGTATTCAGGTTGATGCAGTCTACACTGACTTCAGTAAGGCATTCGACACAGTGGATCACATTTTACTTATTGAAAAGCTAAAGTCACATGGTGTGTCGGATCCCTTGCTGAGTTGGTTTAAGTCATTTCTGTCGGAACGAACGCTTAGGGTTGTGGTGAATGGTTGCAACTCCGATTCATACATAGCCACTTCAGGAATTCCCCAGGGATCTCATTTAGGACCACCTTTATTCATTCTCTTCGTCAACGATATACACAAGTGCTTTCTGAATTCCAAAATATATCTATTCGCTGACGATCTTAAAGCCGTAAAAGAGATAAGAACGGCTGATGATTCGGTTCAGTTTCAACGCGATTTAGATAGACTGAGTAAGTGGTGTGAGCACAATAGAATGTCTTTAAATGTAGGGAAATGTAAGCACATCAAATTTACTAAAAAAATAAATGTTGTACCCACAGTATATAATATTAATGGTCAACAGCTGGAAGAAGTGGATTCTATACGAGACTTGGGCGTTCAATTTGACAAAAAGCTAAAATTTGTCGAGCATATTGACAATGTTACACTTAAAGCATCAAAAATACTTGGTTTCGTTATGAGAGAGTGTAAAAACTTCAAAAAATTCAGCACAAAAAAAATTATGTACAACTCGCTAGTCAGAAGTCACCTAGAGTATTGTAGTGTTGTATGGTCCCCGAAATATAATGTGCACATCAAGCGTATCGAACGATTGCAAAAAAGGTTCCTATGGCATCTCACTTATCACTGTAACATGGGCAAACGGCTCAAATCGTACCAGGACAGGTTGAAGTATTTTGGGATTTCCTCATTGGAGAAACGTAGAGATATGTTCGATTTAATCTTCCTAAAAAAACTAGTAACAGGCTCTTTGAATTGTCCTGAATTACTTAGTAGGGTATCCTTCCATGTGCCACGAAATCTACCAAGAAGTAATAATAGGAGGTTGTTTTCCATGCCAAAAAGCAAAACCAATTTAAGGCAGCATTGCTCACTTTCCAGAATGTACACTGTATACAAAAACCACGATAATAACATTGATTTATTTCTTACATCTGTGCCTACCATGAAAAGACTCTTAAAGTGTGTTTCGTAAAATAATGAACTGTTGTGAATACTGTCACTGTCACTGTCACTGTTTGACCTATCTAACTTAATGTGTAATTGTGTAATATTCTTGATTGTCGTTTTTCATTTTTTTTTGTTTTAATTTTTCATCATATTTATATTTACTTTTTCACCGTTACTATAGCAGTTTATGCGTACAGTATGGTGCATGTAGTGCTCTTCTGTAAGTGATGAGGCACTTAAATTTTAGTTTAGAATTATTTTTTGTAAATGTTATAGTGTACTCATTGTTGAAGAGCCAAATAAAATAAATAAATAAATAAATAATAATTTCAATGTCTCTATCCAACTGTCATGTTGATCCAAGTTTGATTGTTATGATACCAGGCAGTAATGTAGGGAGGAGTCGGTAATTGATGAAAAGTGTGATATAGACTGTGGGCACGCCTTCGTATGAAGAGTTTCTTTCCACCAATCAACCAGTAAAGCTGCGTTTCCACCAGAGATGTGCCAGTATACGTAGCGAGGGATGTGTCGCTTGTGCTGAGCGAATTGTTACAATGATGACTAGATTGATAGGCGTAGACAAGCAATTAGCGTAGCAATGAAAACTCATTTATGTTTGAAACAAACTAAAAGATGGACAGCTCAAATCGTTTGTCAAATGATTTGAATGAAATATTTAAATAACAAAGTGTAGCTAAATTGGCACTGGTTTAAAATGCCTGACAGAAATGACGTGTCACGAGGTTTCAAAAAGCATTTGAAAACATACCAAAGACGAAACCTTCCATCTTTGTTTGTCTACAAAAATATAATTAATTTTCACATAAGCGATTTAAGATACTGTTGATTAAAAAAGAATAGGGTGCAATAAAAGCAAGGCCTTAGGCGGCATCAACGTGGGCTGCACAGCGCGCTTTGGCCATAAAAATGAAAATTGTTTGATAAAATTGAGTGCACTGTGGCTCTGTAGGGGACGGTCAATATCGCCTGCAGGCAGGTTTGAATCATCCTCACAACAAGGCCACATGTTACAATCGTCTTTTCTAGTTGTACCTACATGAAAGATACGGGTAGGTTGTTCATTTACTATTTTTTTTCCGATATTTTGTTCGTATTCATTTTTTCTTCGTTTTTTTTGGGTACCTACCGCGGAACAATATTTTCTTCAAAACTCGTTTTTTATTCAATCACTATCATACTATGGTATCAGCAGGTATTTATGTCTGATGTAGCAGACATACGCATTTTATGACGTTTCGAAACTGATACGAGCCTGCATTCAACGCAACACGTAGTACGTACTTACGATGTGCGTACGCGCGGTTTTGATCTAGATAAAAACAAAAATTAGAAGTCTTTTGTAATTTTAGGTTTTTCGCTGAAAGAGGTGTCACTGGTGCAGCAATTATAAAAATCATTCAGCCAAAACGTTCTACAAAATTGTGTACTTACAACCAATACCCCACTTTTATGATACACTCAAAATTCACGAACAACTCCGAGTAAAAGTCATTTAACGGCCGGTCGTTTTTCCGAAAGACGAATGGTAGATCGTGACAAGTTTTGTTTTCTAAATAAGGGGTCTGTTAAAGTTAGTGTGGGGCGTACCAGCAGCATCGGTCCCGGTCGTTACGTCATCAGCGGGTCGATACGGCGCACCCTGCGGCCACCCGAACAAACGCTCCACTACGACAAATCCACCAACTTTTAATACTTTTTATATGCCTCTTGTTATCAACATTTTTCCTCCTTTATTATCTTGTAAATATACTCAAAAAATGTATTGAAAACTGACCCGAGACCCTTTAGTTTCCCCCCTGTTTGTGTTTGTAACTTCGAAAGCGTACCCTTCGCGTTACGTCTAACTGTTCTTTAGCTTTACTCAATCCGTTTCTTTTCTTTTCAGGTAAGTTTGTTTCCTGTTTGCTGACTTCGTTAGTGCTTAAGGAAACAGACGCAGGAAATTTGGCACCCTTCTGAAACAAAAGGTACTTATAAATTTGGCTTACACGTTTTCACGCGTGTGATGGTGAAAATGAAACAAAGTGAAAAGTTTTGCGGAAAAGCGAACAGCTGATTCACATCGGTTTTCATTAGTAAAATAAATTTTCACGCCAAATTGTGAGAATTTTCAACAATATTTTGTAGGTATAAATCTACAATAATAATTAAATGAAATATCTATGCCGTTATTATAAGTTAAACAGCCGCTTATGTTAAAACACGCTTTTTGTAACGAGATTTTAAAATCTGTAGTTTGAAAGTGCACACGTTGCTGACTCTAAATACTTTGAATGTGCATTTAATAAAAACGAATGCAGTCATGACCAAGCATTTATGTCAGATGCACACGGCTCAGAACCTTCCCACAAAATACGATGCTGCGGTATTCAAAATAAAATGCACTTTTACTGCAATGCTACAGAAGGTCTTTCAGCAATCAGTATTGAATATATTTTAGAAGGGTTTGCATAGAAGTACCGATAATGTTATCTATACTAATATTATACAAAGGAAAGATTTGTTTGTTTGACTTGAATAGGCTCCGAAACTACTGGACCGATTTGAAAAATTCTCATTTCATCACCATTAGAATCCTACATTACCCCTGATCTAGGCTATAGAGTATTTTCAAAAAAGTTAGGAATCCGTATGAAAACTTTGATTATGTAACCCAAGGTGTGAAAAAAGTACCAAAAAAAAACCTTATATCGCGTACGCTGCGGAAACTATTGACAATAGAGCAAAGTAATGTAGTACAGTTTTATAGAGTACATCAATATCCACAAAAAAGTCCGCAAAGGTATATATCTAACTATTATGGTTAAGGCACAATAACCGCTTTTTGTTCAAATTATTCGATCAAAACCCGGGTGGAATGGAATAATGGTGATTTTGGTATCATGATATTAATCCTTATCCATTTAAATGCTTTGTTCATTTAGGTTTGTTATGTATACGTAAATAACACTTTAAATTATGCAAATCGGACCTTTCGTTTAAAAGTTACGACGAGTATAAAAATACTCTAAGTAAGAAAAATGTCGCAGTTTGAGCAAACTCCCTACGTTTAGTCTATTAATAAGTAATTTACACGTTAGCCTATAAAGAGGGAGGACTTGTAGGAGATGAAGTTCGTGGAGTACCTACTAAACCCGCGCGAACGAAGTCGCGGGCGAAGTGCTAGTTTTCAAAATATAAAGAATTTTTCCTTTTGTTAACCTTTCTTTTATAATAGTCGTATCCAAATACAGCAATTCTCAAACAATCTGCCTAGTCTTTTCCCAAATATTAAGTAAATGAATCTTTTAGGAAATGGATGTTGGCTTCCACTCAAATCGGATGCAGAATAACGCTATTTTACTTGAAGCGACTGCCTCAACGCAATAACTGTCTCACTCACAATCTGACACCAGTTTTAACTAGTGTCAGATTTTCCAGCTTTTGACAATCCTTAACGTTTGTCAAAGATCTACCAATAACAGCCGGGACCAACGTTTCCTAGGCACGGAGGAGTCTTGGTATTCAATGTGTGGCTAAATTCGTCCCGTGCGGCTGTTTGTTAGGTATTATTAGGCCGCGTTCGACTTTCATATAATTGAAACTAGCTTTTGCCCGCGACTTCGTACGCGCATATCCCGTTTTTTCCCGTTCCCGTAGGAATTTCGAGAAATCGTGTGTCGCTCTTAGTGCTCCCCTACACTCCACAAGGAACCTACATGCAAAATTACAGCTAGTTTTGGCTGTGCTTTGTCCGTCAGTCACTCAAGTAGCCAGTAACAGAAGAATTTTATATATTAGCATTATAACCTGTGTGTGTTTGTATCAGGCTCCAAATTTTTACGTTATAAAGGTTATAATTTCGTACCTGAATCCCGATTGCAATCATTCATATTACTAATACTGTATCACATGTGTTACAACGACGAATGTATGCAAGGAATTTGGCGTATGTACATTTCGGGGCCCCATCTGCTGTCAGGTGTTTCAATTGCTTGGAGAACACATTTTATCTCGGGGGCCCCACTTGGATCTCAGCTAGATAGAAGAGGCACATTTATGTCTTTATATTAATCAAAGCAGGCATTCGTTGCCGGCGACGGGAAATATATTACTTAAGCTTTACACAGACTAGAGTGAAGACTGTCTTTAGGCAGAATACATTAGTATTATGCCTAAAGACAGTCTTCGCCTGTTTTCACGAACACACGGAAACACCTAATAAGTGAATCCCTAAATTAGATTGCATTGCTCGGTTTTTAAGTTACGGCGCTTAGCTAAGCGTTGAAAATCCAACAGGGCCGTTTATGCATGGTGTTGCCTAGTGAAACTGGAAATGGAGTAAGTCATGTCGCATTTTAATTTAATCTATTTTTTATGGCGGCAATATACACATTCAACTATGTACCTACGACGGTTCATGAGATGATACAGCCAGCTAACAGACACACGGACGTACGGACAGCGAAAACTTAGTTATAGGGTTGCGTTGGATCCTAACCCTTCGGGTAAACCCTAAAAACACCGAATGCTTGCGTAACCTGCTCCTTTGTTTTAAACGATTACAAACGTCTCAAACGTTTTTGAAGTTGAGCTTAATTAACTTAGCTCAAGTCTATGTCTGCACCCAGCTGGCCAAACTATGGAGGAACTATGGGGACTGTATAAAACGATATGTAAGTAATTTCGATTGCAGAACTATGTCCCAAGTAGACAATTTCATTATACACTGTATTTACTCAGTAAATGCTTTTACAGAACTGAAAATTTGATACAAGTTTCGAAAGATGGCTCTTTCATGAGATAAGTTAAATTGAGTCATTATTTTAAGCTGGAAGATATTTTCCGCTTAGCCTTTTTATCTTACACATTATTATTTGTTACGATAAAGGGTTTTTATCTGAACCAAATATTAGGATTTATATAAGTGAGACCAACTTAATCGTTGCAAAACCAAGTTTACTAAGTTTACGGAAAAGTGTTCGGCACAAAAGTTCTTCCCAAAAGATCTTTTTTACGTAAATAGTTAGTTTGTTTGATTGGATAATAAAAAAAAAAATTAATGTGCGTGTCGAACATTATAAAGCTGTTTGGTTAGTTCAAAACACTTGTTCACCAGTTCACAGCATTAAACCTCGTTTACATGACTCTCATGGGAGTTTTTAAGTCCTAAAACGCCACTCAATCCATGTGAACGGCCACTCGGCTAATGGGCTACTAAATTAGCTGTTTATATGGTTTAAATCACAAAATTGGATCGGCGTTAAAGGGGTCCCAATTGACCTGTTTAGGCTAATTGGGACCCCTAGATTTACAAAAAATATTGAATACTTTTTCTTTTTTCACGTAACCTAAAAATGAGGACGGCACTTTTTACTTGCAAGTGGACTTTTCACAAATAAGTGACGTCACCAGGCCCCACTCCTGATCTGTGATGCATTTTATCTTCGTCAATTTTTATTGATGTGATAAAGCATAAAATACGTGTCCAATATTTTTCAATAACCTAACTGACGGACTAAATGGAATCATATTTTTTTACTTAGGAATCATCCCTATTGTACTGGTTCAAATCTCACGAAACTGGCAAAAAACTGAGCTTCCTAATGAGTGAGCAAAGTTAATTGGTTCAGACTGTCGTCAGCCGGCAACTGGTCATCATAATCCTATTAATGACACGTTTCAGCGACTGAAATCTGAAAGCTGAGTACAAAACAACATGAGAAAAATTGTCGACTGTATTTTTATTTATAAGAGAGTCCGCCAAAAGCTTTACTTATCATGGAAACATTTCGTGGTTATTATTTTTTTGTATGATTTCCAGAGTAGAATGGTTGGGCTTATCTTTTCCTGCGGGTTGCTGAAAGGTAATTGAGATGAGTATCCAGTTGAAAGGACAAGCTGCAGCATCGTTTCAGGATTAAATTGTTTTAAGAAATTTGTGTGCATTAGTCATAGAGGTAAATATACATGTTACAGCTTGAAATCGTAAGCCGATTCAATATAATTCTGGCAACTAATTTATGTTAAACTAGTTGACCCGCGCAACTTCGTCTGCTCCGCTCCTATTGGTCTTAGCGTGATGATATATAGCTTTCCTCGATAAATGAGCTATCTAACATTGAACGAATTTTTCAAATCGAACCAGAAGTTCCTGAGATTAGCGCGTTCAAGCAAACAAACAAACAAACTCTTCAGCTTTATATATTAGCATATAAGATTTAAGCTGAATGGACAGGAATATCTTCAACGTTCGTCATTCAATCTTAACGAAACTTTTCAAATTCCTTAGAGAACTACAACTACTTCTTCGACTTAGTTTAATTTCATTCGTTTCAAACAATTTCCTGCTCATTTTCAACATGCAAGGTTATAATTAAACGTTATTCATACAACTAAGCTCCGTTTACACTTTATTTATGATGCGGTTCGGATGTGTCGACTACGCGGGGTCCCAGTCCCAAATATTTACCATCATGAGGAGCAGTTTCCACAAGGGATTGTAACTATTTGCATGTAATTTAACTATAATTATAAATGTGGAAGTTTTGATGTGCGTCGGTGATAGTTATTTGATGAAATTTTGATCAGAAACGCATACGTGTGTTTAGGTAGAGACATACCTACCAAGTAATTTAATGTTTCAGATTAAACCATCTACGACTAACAATATAAAACTAAAAGCTGTTTTTTGTAGCATTGAACTCTTTGTGTACCTATGGAAAATGGTGCAGCAAAAATTAAAAATATTTTAATTGGACCCTGTATTTATTTATCATACAATAAACATAGTCACACATTTTGTGTCCAGCGGATCGTCGCACAAAGATATTCCATTTTTTAAAGCGGACCGTTTCTCACTCGCCGTACGGTAACGATGACATTGTTCGCACGTTTGACCCCACATAATCTATCAACTTTTCAGTCAACATTCGTCAGACGGAGTTTCAGGTAACATTTTGCGACTGGTCATGTTTTATTTTTTAAAGTTTTGTGCAAATATTAGCTGTAAGTTTCAGACTTTGAAAGTTTGGGACATACTTATTTTCTCTTTTCCTGGAAAGGTGGCAACGCATTTGCGAACCCTGTTTTACCTTATTATTTAATGTGATAGATGTTTTTCTTTACAACAACTATATTTTCAAATATTTATAGTTTATGATAGTTTAACGGACACTAAAATAAGATTTTATTGGTTACTTAACTCCTGGTAAATACGTTATTTTATTCATACAGTGCAAGAAACATAAATCAACAGAAGTCATAAGCATTTTAAATAATTAGTCTTGCTCTGTTATATTTTGATGAGTGTTCTTAGGTGCTCATTAAGTTTGGTTAATGCGCGCATTAAGTGGCTGAAGGTGAGGAAACTATAATTATGACAATTTCACGCTTTAATTGAGCATTACAGTTAAACTGTTAAGTACCTGCTTGTATTTGGCACAGTTATTAAGCTACGTTTTGAGTTGGAGTTCGTAATTTTCCACCTTCAAAACTTCATGTGTTTGGCAGCATGTAAAGGGCATAAATATGTGTCAACCATTTAATAAGCTAAATACATTGATATATTTTTTATCCCCTAATTTTTTTTAGATGCAACGGCACTTAATTAAAAATCGTCCAGTCAAGTGGGAGTGGAAGGCCAAATACTTAATAGACTCTCCAGCATGATTTCCATAAATGAAATGTGTGAAAATGAAAGCTAAAATAAAATAAAACACATTTGTATGTAAATCGGGCTGGTTTCCGAAACTCCACGACTAAGCGCGTATTTTGCGTGCAGAATAAAACACATAAAGAAACACCCTGTATACACTCCAAAGCATATGTAATATGATTTAACTCGATCGTGTTTACAATATTTCGTAAACACAATTTTCGTGACCCAAGTAGTTAAGGCCCATATTAATTAAGTTAATATTTGATCATATCCAACATTTTTGCTTACGTAGGCTTATTAATTTTGATGTCCAGGCAACTTTTAATCAGCGTAGATTTTTATTGAAACAAAAATGCATTGATTATGAACAACTTAAGTACGTACTTCATTATCAACGTACATTTATATTTTAAAACAATGAAACTTAATCATTTTAATTTAAATAAAATAATAATTAACACCGTAACATGGTGGACATCCCTACCATATGCACAAAACGTTTTAGGAATGCTTTCATTGTGCGTACAGCTAAGGAGTGGAGTTCCCTGCCGGAGTCTGTGTTTCCTGGTAGCTACAACCCTGGGGTTATAAGTCAAGAATGAACAAGTTAGTTCTAAGCAAGCGTGCTTCATGTTCGACCACGTCATTGCTTTCCATCTGGTGAGATTGTAGTCAAGCGCAAGCCCTTCAATAAAAAATAAAAAATATTATTAGTACCTATCTTTTTATACTATTTACATATACACATTATGACTTACCTACTCCATTTATTGCACTCGGGTATCTGATAAGGTCTGCATACAATGACCTACATTGACAACGCTTAACTGCCCGACCAGTAAGCACTGTGTTCAGGAAGCACATTTATTATACTTACTAGCACTACTCTTCACTCCCATACCCTATCCTACAGGAACCGTGCAGGATAAAATGTATCCTGTGCGACTTAGCAATAGTTTTATGTATATGTACCATAGCGTATTATGTACGAATTTATATATCAATTATCTTCACCATCATCATCATCCACAGCCTGACTTAGCCCACTGCTAAGAATAGGCCTCTCTTTTCTTGTCCATTATCTTACATTACAAATGCATTACAATGATAAAAATAAAAATTTGTCACACCAATGACAGCCAAATGTCATTGTCATTTCATGTCCAGGCAAATACTGTCCACCCCAGGTTCCCTGGAAGAGATCGCGGAATGCGATAAAGCCGCCCATTGTATGTGTTTTAGTTTTAAGTTTTCTTTTGTGTTTTACCTTTGATGTACAATAAAGTATTTAATAAATAAATAAAACAAATGATATTACATTTTAAGTATTAACGATTAAGATGGAAATATTACTGATAAACATGCACATTTTATATATCCTTCTTTTTATTTAAGTCCCATGATTTTTTCAATATAGTAACTTATAAGAGAAATTTCACTTTTCCTAAGTTGTAACTTAATTAAAATTACCAATGCTATTGGTAATTTTGCTTTGCTTAGTATTGTAAATACATTAGAAATATATGTATAAAATACCAGTTAAAAGTAAACAGGTTTTAAATGCAATAGTTTGCGGTACGGTGACTTAAAAAAAAAACATAATTAGTACAATGTCAACAACCAATTAATTGTTTTCACAAAATAAACATAAAATTTGTTTATTCTGATATAAGAAGAACAATCTACTTAATTAAAGTATCTAAATAACTTTTTAGCCGATAGATGCGAGACGCACAGGACCGGTCGTTGTGGCGACGCTTGGGGGAGGCCTATGTCCAGCAGTGGACGTCTTTCGGCTGATATGATGATGATGATGATGAATAACTTTTTAAATTCCCACATTTTTAAGTCACGAGACTGGATTATTATTTCTTTGGGAAATTACCAACCATACTACTGATTTTAATTAAAACTTATAAAAGAGTGCTTTTTAAACACATTAGTTTTATTTCAACTCCCTAATATTACTATCCACACGATCGAAGTATATTTAAAACTATTATAATTTATCTGATACGTTTGTCAATAACTATTACTTCAGCGAAACTATTCGGCATACAGCCCATGTGTGTTATATCTAATATCAATTTAGGTAAGTACATAAGTGTGAATCATGTTAGCTCACTGATATGCAATCACTTAACAGTGTGTCGTTCACACTCGGTCATTGAATAAACTTATGTTTAATTAATTTCGACTGGAAAAATGTCTTCTAACTCACTGACACTATTGTATAAATAATTCACAAGTTTCAGTGATTCCCTCGGGAGCCGATTTTGTAATCATAATAATAGACAATAAAATTGCGATGCTAATATACAAACTATGTTGATTATAAATACTGATTAAACTGTGTTAATAGGCTGTTGGCACTTGTAGATACACCAAGTTAAATAAAGGTTTGATATCAATAGATAAGAACCACAACAAACAAATCGCAATCAAACAAAACAATACTACTAGGTACGTATAGTAAATATGGTTATACGTAGGTAACAGCGTGCAAAATCCACACGTTCGGTAGGCATATCGAATTTCAATTTAATGTAAGGTTTCAGATATCAAAAACCGCTTACACCGTAATTTAGTCAAGGGCACTAACATAATAAAAGGTTGCATTGCGATAGGTCGCGGGATCGCTACTCGCAAGCCGTCAGCGTCAGCGTCGTATGAGTGATATTAAAGTTATTAACGCGCGAGGGATGATTCAGGTCGGTGCGCTCATCATCAGCCAGGCGAGGAGCCGAGCCGACGTCCGCCGTGCCGGTGTCTGGGGTCGGGTCGGGCGCGCTCCGCTGGACACCGCTCCGCTCGACGCTCGCACGCCCGCTCCGCTCCGGCTCGCGGCGCCAGCGGGCTGCACGCACAGTCCTCTCCTAGCCGCGAGTGAGCGCGCTGCTGCCGCGGCGCGCCCTCCGCACACAGTCAGGCACATGCCTACGAAATGTCACCTACCTACATTTCCCGATAACGTCCGATTAGCAATTAACACCGCCGAATAGCACGCTCAGTGCACGGCGACGTTCGATAGTTTTAACAGTTCTATTATTAACAGTTGTATCTTTTTTGTCGTGAAGTTTTTTCGAGTAAGATTTTAGTTAACGCGTAACGATTACATATATGGAATGTGTTGCTAATTCATAGCCTTGACTACACAGAATAGCATTTTGTTTTTTGGTGTGTTTTTATTAGTTGCGCCGCCGGTAATTATGTCTCGTCGTGTTTGTGTGTACATTGTTTGTAACGCGTGTAGTTTCACTGTGCTTCTCAAGTAAAGCAGGAAATAACCAGTAAACGTTACTGTCGTCTGCATTGTTTTGCATATGTGCCAATAAATATACCTCGCTTACTTGGATTTGAGAGTGACGTATAAAATCCGGTTTTTGTTTACGGATCTGATGCTGATGCTGACCTTGCTGGTAAGAACTTGAGACAGAATGTGTCGGCGTTGATGCAAATTTCATTCGGCAGCCTTATTGTTTTAGGTTAATTCAAAAGACTTAGTAGGAGCGGTAGTTGGTAACATCACCCGTCGTGATACGCATGGGCGAATGACGAGAACACGCGGCTTACCGTTCGCATCTAAATGTGCTATTAACTACGTGCTGGGCTTGGTATTTTACGAGAGAAATGAAATCTTAAGACGAGTATTATGTCTAATTAGAAATCTCCACGCGCGTTGTATCGATTTGCTCGTATATAGGAAACTTTATATACGCAGATTACTAAGTATTGCATGATACAATAGTAGCAATTAAAGTTGCAAAACATGATGATTTTACGACTTGATCATCTGCCTGACAAGAATGGCAAGTGACAGTGGTTTTCTGTGTTGATCATTTTATAACGTACTTCTTTATAAGTAAACTACTCAAAGCTTATGATAGAAAAAACTATATTTTAGAACAAATACCCTCAAAAATTTATTATAAAGGTACGTTAAATGCCGAAAATTTTAAACATAAATAAGATATGAATAAATACTATATTAATAATAATATTTGACAGTGCCTACAACGATACAATAGAGTCGTTAGCATTATTATGATAATACATAATAATGATACGTCATAATTATGTTTACATACTGTTTTGGTGGTCCAAAATAAAACAATATAAACTGTCAGATTAAAATTATTAAAAGGTACTTATTTAATACTTCATTAGAATCTGTAAAAATATGGGTTAGGTATGAGATAAAAAAAACTACGAAGTTTGGTCAAACCGGTAATGCTCAGTTTCATCTGATTTTATCTACCTACCTACTTATTTCTTATTTTATTTACTTGATGTGTCTCATATTTAACTGACGAAGAAGAAAGATGGCGTTTATGACAGTTTAAAAAAGTTTACAAGAATAAAAACTTCACTATTCGATGACTTATAGTTTCAGTGTTATACGTAATTGTCGCGGTAGGTAAGTACGTATCTACGTAATTTGGCATCGGTATCCTTACATTTTTAGTGCGAAACTTACGAAAACTCTTAAATGACACATGCAATTGTCTTACGCACGACCTATCATGGAGTGCATTGTTGTTAATTTTTAAATTCTTTTTAGTTATTATACTAGTACTAGATACTCTGTGTTACTATTTGTGGTATTCGTTGAGCACTGTTTGATCACAGACACAACCCTATGGGAATTAGACACATCATGATTTAATGTATTTTTAAAACAGAAGTTGACTGGTAGAGAAAACCTTGTTGCATTACGTCCGCCCATGAACCACTATTGTACATATAGTTAAAATAAAAAGAAGAAGACTTAAAATAAATAAACAAATGATTTTGTAAGAGCTTGCTATACCAAAGCAGGTGGCCCGCAATGTAATGCAGCTTACATGCGAGCTTGTTGAAGGTAGAATCCTGGCCTTAGAAAGCTGAAAGATCAGCCTGTATTCCGGTCGTGACGTCACAGTCATGACGTAGCCCGTGACGTGGTAGCCGGACCGGACGAAGTAATTGCATTAATAATAAGCGTAAAGAGGATAACCCGTAGAGTTTGTGATAAAAATGTTATGTATGTATGTATGCCTCGTCACGCATTATTAACAAGAATAATAAACGCGTTTTGTTATAATCTGACTATCTTCGTGTGGAATTGTAATAACATAACAATATACAGTGTATGATGTGCTGAAAAAACGTAGGCGACGAATTTTTCATTAGACATTTTCTGTTGATATTTTTTTTTTCCTTTTTTGTTGTTTTCACATAATTTTTATACATTCGAACTCAATTTAGTGATTTTTGGCTAAGCTTAGTCGAATTTGAATGACACAAGTTGAATCGATATTATCGTTTACACTTCAATACCTTAGTATCCAGTACTACTACCTTATAATTAGTTATTTTCATATACGGTATACGGTACATCTACGTAAACCACATAATGGTATCTGTATTAAGTTAGTCCAAATTTAATTGAAGCAGGTTAGACCAGAAACCTACTGAGGGCTTCGTTGGAGTTTTTTAACGTACTCGATAGCGTAAATGTTCGCTTATGTCAAATTGTAACAAAAAAAAAGATTTTGTATTATCGTCACCAGACGGCGCTTATTCAGTTTCAATACAAATTGAGGTTTACGCTAACGCGATCGAAAACGTTAGAAAATTCGCACTTAGGCCACTGAAAATAAACGAATACTTCTGGAAACCATTATTTCTCACAAATCTTCTCTAATCTTTTTACAGTTACGAATAGTTCTCAGTTTGTCTCCCAATAGTTAGGTAATCAGTAATAAATGGTCTCTTAAATCCTAATTAGTGTCTTTTCTCTACCAATAATCATAATTCACGAACTACGAAGAAAACCAATACGCCGCAGCGAGTATTGATAACATCAAGTAACTTATTGGGACCTTTCCGTTAAAGACAAAGGTTATTAAGTATATTCAAAAAAATGAAAAATTGTGGGTAACCATATTCAATCCTATTTGGGAAACTGATTTTAGAACCAATTATTTGGTGTGAGAGAAATTTTAACTCATTACATTTTCGAATAGTGCTTTTAGATAATTAGGGTCTTAGATAAATACGCTGGAACATAGCATTTTGATATTAGATATAGTTTGGCAGAGCCAGCTTGTACGAACATTATTATGTAATCAGCATTATTTTCAGAATTCTTCTAACGAAAGAGTCTGGCAGTTGTGTACTATGTAGACAGGGAACCGTGCGAATTCATCTTTCTCGCCCCTATCCCAAATTTTATTTGGAGTCGACACAAAATTTCTTCTTCTGCTGTACTTTTCTATTAGTTATCATTTCCCTCTTTCACACATAATATCCAAAAATTCTTTGGTCTTTCCCTACTCTTATAGCGACCCAGTGGTGCGAGTACCCAGTGTGAGTTTAAAAAATACTGCTATCTATAGCCACGTCTAGATAATATTTCTACTTAGAGGAAGAAATTCGACCTTCTCAGAAATTTGAAGATATGTATAGTTAATACATATTTTTGATAAGATAGGTTTTTTATATCTGATGTATGGAGATGTTTAACGACAATGATGCACAAACTATTATGACTTAGGTTAGCTTCTCAGGGGTAGCACTTGGCTTTGGCCCGTGTTATCCTTTAAACCCGGTGATCATTGCCGAGATACAAAAATGTAAATCAACAAATAATAATATTCAAGTTTTCGGTAATGGCAATATCACATTGTACGGGGTCAGTCCATCATCACTGACAGGACTATTGTTGCCAATAAGCTTAATATAGTGGTGGTGGACCGAATATTGAGGCGTGCAATGATTGTAGACATAACCGTCCCGCATGACGAGAACCTCGTGAAAGCCGAGTAAGATAAACAAATCAAATATATTGACTTGGCTCGCGAGGTTGTCGATATGTGGGAAGTGGACGCCGCAATCATCGTACCGATAGTTGTGATAGCCACCAGCTTAATAGCCACGAGCCTCGACCAACACCTCAGGAGGCTCTCGTTAGGCAGCTGAGTCAAGGGCTTGATTCAGAAAGCGGTACTTCTGTACACGGCTCGTATTGTTAGGAGGTTCCTCTCCCTCGAGCCCTGACCGCCGTTAGCTTGGCTCCCTGTTTCCGATACCGGTGGGCTACTATTTTTATATTTTTAAACGTTTTTTTTTTTATTTGAATATTTGAAAATATAGATATAAGTATAGTTTTATTGAATAAAGGAAATAATAATAACAATAAAATTTATTTATTAGGGCACTAAGTCCCAATACTACAGTTAAATTAAAAACATAAAACAGAAAAACACAAAATTACAAATTAAAAAATTACCAAATCACAAAACAATTTAATCTTATTTAATAAATTAAAATCAAAATCAAGATTAAAATTAAATTTAAAATCAAAATTAAAATCATTTATGACATCTTATCATAGCATTATACAGTGGATAATCTATTTTAATTTTGTTAATGCAACGTTGATTACGAAGATTCAGATAATGCACTTTATCTAAATTACTACGAAAATATTAATCACACAAGTTGCGATGAGGAAATAATTAAAAGAAATAAGAACTGTGTGTAGATACTTAAAAAAACCCCTTTTTCTCACACATTTTACAATTTATATTGTAAATTGTTTAGTTTATAATTAGGTACCAGCCTGAAACAGGACCACGACATTTTATTACTAAATAATTCCTCGTCGAGGCCTAATTATTTTAGCAACCCACACAACAATTTGCTTATTTATCTAGGTTGGTAGATATTTTAATTATGTTCATTTACTATTATAAAATGTGTTTTGTAACTAAAATATTACGTAGTTGTTCCAGAATTACCAGCTTGGATAACAATGCCCACGCTCTAAATATTAATATCAAAGAAATGAGAAAGTTAGAGATCGGATCGCAGATGTTTTTATCTGTGCTAGCGTTTAGTTGACGTGGATTGCTAATTAGCTTTTCATTGAGATGTGCATTTTCTGTTTTTGCGAAGAATTTTTCTCAGCATAAAATATGAGAGTAAATACTTTGTCAGCAGGATAAGTTATGGCATTAAATGAAAATGGAAACCGTCAGTTTCCAGTTCTATGAAATAGTTTAATTTTTTATATGCAAGACCAAACGAACGATATTTGTGTGTGACGTAACGTGGCTAGAAAAGTTGTGACAACTGCGATAATAACTAATAAAGAAGGACCTAGGTATTGAAGATGAAAACGAAGAAAAATGTTGCACCGACCTCAAACATATTGAAATAAATAAGGGCTAGAGAAAAATGAAGATGATGATAACAATTCTCAGATTATGAGCAAATCCATCTGTCATATACCTACAGCATCATTTGTTTTAGCCCGTACTAATAAATTTGACTAAACAACTTAATTTTGCCTAAAACGATCACTATTTCGATTAGCTTCAATTAATTTGACACTATAATATAATTAAATACACACAAGGTTCGCTTGTCTCGTTAGCCACGAGTTCCGTCCCCACGCGGTTAAGTCGAGTGCCAACTAATCACTGGCATGACCGACGTTTGATTAATTATCCGAGTTCAGGTGTGAGAGACGTAAACGATGGTTATTTACGTATTTACGTGTTCAATCTAAACAATAGTTATCTTTGTTACTTACACTCGTCACGTGGGAATCTGTGTGAAGTGTGTGAATGTCGGTAATAATGGTGAAAGTGTGTGGAAGAAGTATGATTAGAACATAATACAATTTATTTATGCTTTGTGGGTACTTGAATTTTTTGCTGTACTTATGATCACGACGACCATTCATTTTATGCTTGACAGCTTATTTGTATTAGGTCATTTTTAGTAGTAAGCATCTACTAAAATATTCTTTGCTTTTATCTGTTAAGTACAGACACATGACCAAGAAAACGTAGTTTTTTAATCAAACACGTTTATTTGTAAGCACTCGGATTTCACATCAGTAAAGTCTGACGTGTAAACGTGAATTGTTACCGATTACAAAATTAAAACAACAGTTTTAGTTTTGCTATCGGTAACAATTCTTGTCGCTAAACCCTATAATAAAATAAAATAACGTTTTCTAACACTAGCTACAAAGCCCAACATGCCAAGCTGAAAATCTCTAGGATAAGAATAAATAAACTGAGTGCGAAGACAAGTAAATCAAAATGCATTAACGTTCTGATTTACTGCTCTGTCTTGTTGGTAATATCTCGCTGTGAAATATAAACTGGGTTAAAAACATACCTATATAATGAAATTGTCGCACAGTATTGTGATTGTGCAACTAGACATAATCCTAGATTCGTTGGATTCTGCTGAGGACGCATAAACTTACGTTAACTTAATCATGAAAAATAATGCTTAATATGCAAATGCCAAAGACAGTATCTACATTGTGGTGCAGTTTTGAATCTATACTAATATTATAAAGCTGAAGAGTTTGGTTGAACGCGCTAATCTCAAGAAGTACTGGTTCGAATTGAAAAAATATTTGAGTGTTGGATAGCCCATTTATCGAGGAAGGCTAGGCTGTATGACATCACGCTACGACCAATAGGACCGAAACATTAATGAAAAATGTGACGCAGACGAAGTTGTGCGGATCAGCTAGCATCTTATAAAATGAAATACCTACTACTAAAAGTGAATAATACAATTTTGAATTTTGCAAATTCGTGTGAAACATCTTCCTCAAGTATTTTTTGCAACAAGTAATTTTAAGCTGCACCCGTGGTGCCTTTAATGACCTTTAAAATAAATTTAATAGCCGTTGTAGACCTTCATAAAGATTTTTCCTTGAATTTAAAGAAGAGATATTTTAATGTGTGAGTTTTGTGGACGCTCAGGTATATTTTTATTTACTTTATCGGGCGTAAGGACTTTTAATAAGGCGTAAGGCATTTTTAGCCAATTACTCTTTTATTGCAGTAACAAATTTAAGCATACTTACGTATGTAAAAAATATTTTTTGTATTCCTCGATCTCATCGTCACACACAAAACGAGCGAGGTTACATAAACCATTGAATTTTTCACTTTCCAATGAACTTTTTTCCAATTAGTCCAATATCGTTTCCCGATGACGCTTCTAGTAATAGTTCTATGGTCGGTGAATTGAAATGTTAAGCTTTGTCTCAGCAGGCACCCAAGGACCAAGAGATAGTTAGATACAAATCATATTGAAACACTTGACTGACAATTTAACCTCTATATGTACTTCTAATTAATGATTTATCCCACGGAAGTTCTATGACACCACCCCAGATTATAAAGGTTTACTAGCAATAAAGGAGAACTTAATTGATCGCAAGTCAGTAATAAATATCATTTTATCTGTAAGTACGGAATTCTCGGGAACTATATAAATCGAGGAAAGAAAAAATGGTTCACAAGAAGGACCACTTCCTTTCGAAGTTAAGGACCAATAAGCCCTTATGTTTCATTTGAGCGTGAGCTATTGATTGTTACAGCTACAGCCTAATATTTGCGACAAATCCGTGCATTCGCTTTTATGATACAGCGGCATTTTATACCTTGCATATCTGTTTAAGGCTTGTATACATGCCAATGACCTTGTGCATATAAACAGAGCTAACTACACCTTTAGGCGCCACTCCGCTACCCGCATTTTTAATTTATTGTAAAAAAATAACACATATTTAAAAAAAGTAACAATACCAATTCATTTTCGTTTGTATTGCAAAGCAGTAGATATATTTTTTAGACTTAAAAAATTAAAGAGTGAAATGGTTTCATCTCAACGATAGTAGGTGATTTTTTTTTCTTATTATTTGAGCCCGATGCATAGATTCTGGCTAAGCCAAATTACGTATCATATCATGTAGAATACTACCTATTTTTTTCAGATGTGATTTCTCAGTAAATGCCGACGAAAAGTTGCTTCATCTGCACGCTGTTTTTAAGCATTTCTCGAGAGAGCAGCCTTAAGCATTCGTAGTTACGCTGCTTGCTCTCAGCCAACCAGCGAAGTTTCACACTGATGTTATTCTGGGCAGAATAACAGCAGTAAGAAATACTGGTTGGGTAACCCGTGGGTAATATTATAATGCCCATTTATTTCGAGACCGTTTTTCTCTGAGCTATTTGAACAGTAAACCCCGGTAATTAACCCAGCCATAATTATTTCTTTACCCGGCCTTAAGAAAATTTGCAACTGCTTCTTTTATAAAGATTCTCCTTTCTTAGAATTATTTGCTACCTTTTTGTGTCTAGAGAAACGTGAACTTATTATTATAGAGTTTGTGTTTGAAATTCGAATAATACTGTTTTTCTCTTTATTTCTAGGACAAAACGCTAATAAGAATTCATACTTCAATATTCGAGATTGGCCATCGGATATTGTTAATGTATGTTGAACAGTTTAGGTATTCCAAAATCATCTTTATCTGAGTGACACAAAATTCTTTTTGGAAAGTCAATTATTTAACGAAGTACATACAAAAATGAAAAAGAAACAGAATCAATATCAGTAGGTGTATAACATTCACAGTTCGTTTTTCTTTTTGTGCGCCCAAATTAGCACGAAATTCTTTGATATCCAAATAACATAATAATGAGCTTTGAAACAAAATAATGAAATATAAAAAATAAAATCCAATTATTTTAGCCTACATAATATACTCGTATTTTAACATAACAGTACTGGTACCTATGTGGGGCTGCGGACTTTGTTCGAAAGAGTCATCGCGGCCCTGGGACGCACAGGGCACCAGGAGGAACACGGATGGGTTGTAGTCAGTAAGAGTCTGACACTGCCTCGTGCTTCACCCAGAGCGGGAGGAGACATTTAATGATTTCCCATCCTTAAAAAAAATACTGGTACCATGTAGAGGTAGGTAGCTAGGGTACGTAAGAACATTCTGTTAAGTTGTAAACCGAAATAATGAGTAGAAAATACCTGAAACTATAGGTAAGATACACTAGAACTATAGGTAATTAAGTACCTACATTTAAGTTATTTAATAACGTTATTTAATTATTATTTTTTTAAGTTATTAATATCAGTTTCTAGAAGACTAATCAACGCAAAAATTGGCTATCGATATTATATCAAGTGAGTTGATTGGCTATTGTTATTTTAGATAGTTAATTACCTAAACACAGCTGTAAACTGTCAAACTCGAGTTAATTACGTTGTTACTTAAGTATAAGCATATAGTTCTAATGCCTTTTTAACCGACTTAAAAAAGGAGGTTCTCAATTTGAACGCGTATACCTATATATATATATATATATATATATATATATATTTTATGTGTGTTCGCCGATAACTTCGTCGTTTATGAACCGATTTCGATGAATCTTTTTTTTATATGAAAGGGTATGCTGCCGAGGTGGTTCCATTGCTACCACGTCAGGATCTGATGATCGAAACCCTGAGAAATCGAAGGCAACTCTCGAAAATTGTAGGCACGCAACTGGTAAAAACTTGATATTCGTGTGTATATCGGGTGATACTACAAATCAATGAAGGTTTGGATCAGACCTGATGATGGAGACGACAGAGAGTCAAGGGAACTCCACATCGTTATGTAGGAACTACCAAGTGTTTGGGCTTATTTCATTCGTATTGACGAGACCTTTTCACCGAAAGCACTAAGTTTTACTAAATAGGCCCCAGTTCATAACATAACATCACGCCGGTACGCTGTGAATGGGTACACAGGTAATAAGTGAAAAGTAAAAAACTTTTTACAAAAAATATAACCGACTTCCAAAAACAAAACACTACAAAGTAAAGTCGACGTCTAAAAACGAAATAACCAAAAACACGGACTTTCGAAATTAAAGTTATTTTATACTTTGTAGTGTTTTGTTTTTGGAAGTCGGTTATATTTTTTTGTAAAAAAGTTTTTTAAAAAGTAGAGACTTTAGTTAGTAAATTTAACAATAGTATTTTTTAAAAATTAATTTTTAACTATGATTGTTAGTGTTTTAAGAATTTTTAATTCGCACAAGGATCTAATATAGTTCGCTTGCATGAGATTTAAATTTTTTGGATTCATATGTGGAAATCAAAAACCTGGTCAAATTACCCAGTATAATATCTTTGGCAAAATATAAGAACGTCAAATCCAAACCTATCATAACAAACACCACAAAAGACACAATCAGCTAGTTTGACTGCTGAACAGGAAAATTATGTTAACATTCCATTCAAATCTATAAGATCCAATGACAAGAGAAATAGATACAGAACCACAGTAGCCAAATTAATTGACTTCAAAGTTATTAAGTTTGCTTGAACACTGCTACTGACGTTAATTTATTTCGATTCTAGTCTCTTTGATTAAGGAACTTCCCCTCTTTTTATGTTCTGATCAGGACAAAGGTAGGAATATAAAGAATTCAATGCGAGTTCCTCATTTTATTTAGTCATTAAAAGTTTCAATGTTTCCTTTAATTTATTGATGGGAATATTTTGATTACATGAGCCTAAACTTAAGTTATTACCGATATTATCTTATGCTAATCGATGCATATCAATACTTCAAAACTTGATCACAACTTTAAGATTTCGACTAAAACTTTGTGTATGAATCTGAATAATAGCCGATCAATATAATAACATTCAGCAGTTGGCGACGTAGTTTCGTTATATAGTTCATGGAAAATCTTGGAATACCTACAGAGTAATGGAAGAATGTGTTTTGTCGAACTATAAACACGGGTAATTTGAGTGGACTTTAAATTCGTATAGATCGTACCACATAACAGATTGCCTGCGCGCATGTCGTGCATAGCGTCGTAAACTTCGACAACAACACTTTGATGGTGTCGAACAAGATTACGTGACGCACAAATACGCGCTCCAGATCGTTTTAGCTTTATCTCCCTTTTTAACTCGCACGCCTGTCGGTGACAATAAAAACTCCGTCAGCGAAACCACCCATGCGGCGGCCTAGAAACGATCCACACTGGATCCCGACATTACTTCTCAAAAGAATTTCTAACTAAATTTACATTTTTATTCGACTTTCCACGTCAACGTGTATGACGTGAAGTTAAACAGAAGTTACAAGTAAAACAGAAAGTCGTAAGGGTTGCTTTGTATTAGACTCTTCCGATTTATTTAAGGGACTTCCAGTATTTATGGGTCGTATTAAGTCGGAATTTATTTTCACGGATTAATATGGCGGACGGGTGTGCAGGTTCGACGGATTTCTGCTGAGTTGGAAGGATTCGACGCTCATAAATCTGAATCAAACGTTCGCATTTTGACGAGGAATATCCGAATAGGAGTCGAATGACCCTTTTCAAAGTCGCGTCAAGCGTGATAAAATACGTATCTAAGTGGGTATGTAGTAATCATGTTCGCTTCCGTTCAAATTACGTAGGTTTTTATGTCAATTGTTGTCAACTTTAAACGTTATTTTTATTAAGTTTTATTTCTCTCCCGGACTTAAATTTATGTCACGAATAAAATAGGAAGACATTTACAAAGCGTTTGGACAGTATCACTACATATTATAAAACAAAGTCCTCCGCCGCGTCTGTCTGTCTGTTCGCGATAAACTCAAAAACTCCTGCACCGATTTTCATGCTGTTTTCACCAATGGATAGAGTGGTTCTCGAGGAAGGTTTTAGAATATAATTTATCAAGTTTTTGTATACATTGGCTAAAATATAATGATATTTGTTGGAGGTGTCTCCATGGGTTGCGGGAACGGAATCAAAAATTTCATTATTACTCTTGGTTGTGATAACCAACAACCACGCGAGCGAAGCCGCGGCTAGTAATTTAATAAAACTAGTTAATGGAGGTTCCACTACAGGATAAAAGCATCTCCTAATACAAACGAAGAACGGTAATTAATCACAACGCCAGCTAACTTCACGTTGACATTAAACTACAGGGTTTACAGGTTTCCTTTCAACCGTACTGAAGTTAGTGGGGTTAAGATGAATTAAGAAACTTCTAGGAATTTGACCAGAATAGTTATTTTCAGGCTTCTAGACAGAATATACTTTATTGTCACCAAAATAGCTAGGAGAGTGTTGAACAGGAAATAGTATAATTTAACAAAAACCTTGAATTAATTATTGTACGTAATAATATCTACTATCGTTTGTTTGCGTAATATAGATTACATATAAATGGTATGTACCTAATACTACTATTGAAATCTGATGTGGGAGAAATACGTGTTTTTCAAAAGTATCTCAGGACATGGCGTGTTTTCAATGAATTACAATCAGTCATATGATAATATTATTTAATAATTCATAAGCTCCGTTATCTGTTGCCTACGGATTGCTGTGACGTGTTCCTGCATTAACACATTTATTGAAATATTGCTCTTATTTGCTGTAGCTGTCAATCTCTACAGGATTTCAGTGCTTTTTCTGCAGGTCAGTTTGTGGAAACAAAAATCTAGCATAATTTTCATGCATGTGGTTAAAGTAAACCGATGACCGCACAATAATACTCTTATATATGTCACGGGATAATTGCAAACTCCGTAAGATTGTAATAAATCTTTTTTAAATTATATTTTCTCAATATATTGTGATCATATAATTTTGAATACAATAAATCCCATCCTAATTCAATAGTTTCCAATGTATACGTACCTTATTGAGAATTTTTTTTTTCACAATTTCACGCGATATTTTACAATCTTACGGTGTCTGCTATTTTCCGGTGACATATTACAAGGTGTAACAAATTAAACTCGAAAAGAGATATTCGTAAAATTAAATGTACTTATAATTATGAACAACTTTTACTGAGGGACCAAACCCCAAATTGCGAAAAAAAAACAGGCGTTCAGTATATTATGTCAAGTTATAAGACAAATGTATGAGACGACTGATTTTTTGAGTAAAATTTGGTCACCATAATGAGTACAATGACCCTTTTTCTGGTGTAAAAAACCTATTCATCGCCGATACTTCGGCTTGATAACTCTCTTGAAGTATTATGGCCGCTAATCTCCCTAACGACCCTAAAGACTGATTTTGATTGACACATCTTGCAATGCTCAATGCCTACTTGAACATCGGGTAGGGCGTCCAAGTGCCTCGACAGGCCTGAGTAATCCCTTAGGCCGAAGGCCGAGGCCGACTAAGATATACGACCGCGATAATCTTCACTCAAGGCTCATGAAAGCAAAATCGCTGAACAAGATACAACTTTCTCGGCGAAACGGTATTCGGTTGTCGCGATGAGGGATTACCGAAAGGTGGGCAGCCCAACTTAGATTTCGAACGTTCAAAGCCAATTGGCATAGGATTTTACCCTTTTCATCATTAATTTGAATTTCTAGACAAGATACTTTTGTTACAAAAATATGAAAATAGTTTCGGAGTTGAGCTTCAAACTTAGCAGCCACGTAGGGATAAACTTTTGAAAATAACGTTGGTAACAAATGTCTAGGCATACGCCACTAATGTAGGGGAATTGACCATTTAGAGGTTTTTGGATGGTTGATGGTTGGTGGATGGTTTTTGGATAATATTATTAATCATTTATTTCAATTTTAATAGTAGTGAACTTTTAAGAAAAAATCCAAGCTAGGTTTATCAAAATTCTACTTTAAAGCTATGCTACAGCTTACTAACGCATCACAAATAAACAGGAATCAGCCTAACAAAATGGATTTTATATTTACATAGTCACTTTAATTATTAACTCACACATTAGGGCCTGGCTGCCTCCTGCCGAGTTCCTCGCTAAAATTATTCAATATCGATTCAACCGTATCGAATGTCAGAAGAGTATCGTTCGTGACTAGCAGTAGTTCGTGTATTATATTGCACAGACGATCTCATAAAATGTTTTGTGATGTGTTACATTTTTATCAGATACACAGATTGTATTTACTTTTTTTTCACACACAAACCAAACACGCGTTGACTATGATAATAGTTGAACTATGAACCCATTACTTTAGTATTATATAACATTTTGATACCAAATTATTTTAAAAAGTTTTAGTGGTATTTTGAACTAAACCTGACATGAATATTAATATAATAAATATAACTATTATTAATTTCTACATTATATAAACACATTTTTTAACAACTTATTTTAATTGTCTAAAGTTTTCCATAAGAGCAGCTGAATGTGACCTTCACAAGAATCCTAACAGAGCATAGAATAAATGAATTTAAAATTGTATGTGAAATAAAAACAGTATATTGTTATTCAATCCGATTACAACTCCACTTCAAGGTTGCCAATACCATACTAGATAATGTATGAAGTGGGTTAAAAACGGGTAGTCGGAAGCAATTTATTACACATCAGAAACTTTTATTTGCTAAACTCATTCTTATTTTGAAACTATGAGACTCTTCTTTTGTTGTTTTTTTTATATTAACATGCTCAAAATCATCCACCCACTTTATATTAATTGAGGAATTTCCATTTAAAACATGCACCAAGCATAGGTAATACTATCTATACTATATCTTCTACTAGTACAATAGAAACACGATTATATCTTCTTCATTGTTTTTGAATATTGTCTATATTCATTGCTAGGACTTCAAATCTATCAGAGTTATTTTATTTAAAGCTTTCATGAAAAACGTTCAGTAATAATAACGCACTTCTTCATACAAATTCCAGAAACTCAAAAATGTAGATATGAGTGCTATTTACGAGAATTAATGGGCATCACGTGGTCATAACCAGACGTCATTAATTTTATGTGATACTGCGGCTTTTATATTTCATCTACAATAAATAGAACGAGAAATTGCGTAGCAAACCTACGTGGTATTAAATTTTATATTTTATTAAAAGAACAGTCATGTTGCTATGTCACTTTTATTATATTTTATTAAACATATACCTATTATACCTACACATTTATTTATTTGGCAAACGCTGATAGTCTCGCCTACATGCCGCTAAGACCAAAATACCATTTCGTCGAAATGTTCGTGCAATGTTAGACAGGCATCTATCTTCAAAGCGGTATTTCCAAGGATTACAAAAGGGACGTCTGTACCATACATACATAATCCCTATTTAATTTTGCTAAGTTTAACTTCCGTTTCGATTAGATGAAGTTGTATTCTTTTCTTTACTGAAATAGACTATGAATTCTAAAGAGAAGCGCTTTCGCTAGACTCCTCCGCTTGCATTCGCCACGTCTTTCCTGCAGCCCGCAATATTTCCTAATAACAAGAAGCTGTGTGTTCATCCCCCACGTTTACATTTTCATCCCAAATTTCATAGTTTCAGTGCTGCCTCAGGCGATCGTATGGCACGTCACAACTACGTAGGTCGGGTTACCGAACTGTGAAATGGTGTCGCATCATGCACGAATGCCTTATCCTTATTTAAACGCACACATAGTGAAATACAAAATGTTTCGCAATACATTAACTTGAACCCTTTTTACCGCTGTCGGATAACTTTATTGAAAGTCCTTCGTTTGAAAGTCAAATGTATCGATTTTCGAATTACACTTGCTTAAACTATGAAGAACATTTGTAAGAGATAGAAGCAGAAAAGGACGGTGGACAAAATACACCCAACTCCGCCAGTTTTATATTAAATACTACTCAAAACATAAATATGTATTTTTAATTAAACGCATTAAAAAATATCCTCGGGGATACAACTGTGAAGGTGTCTTAACTGTCCGTCGCGTAGTTGAGGCCTACTTGTATTGACGGACAGACCTGTCATCTTCCCCGGTCACCTGCGAGAGATATTGTGCGGTTTTCCACAGGGTTCGGTTCTAGGGCCGCTCCTGTGGGACATCGGCTACGACTGGGTGATGCGCGCCAACCTCCCTAGTGATTCGAATCTGGTTCTCGTCTTCAACAGCCGGTGGAACTTCGTCGAGCATTTCCAACGTTTGGCTCCCAGACTGGGGCGGGCCGGAGCTGCCTTCAAGCGGCTTTTGCCCAATCTAGGGGTCTAAACGCCTCCTACCGGAGCCTTTAAGCGGGGTTTTTGCGATCCATGGCCCTTTATGGGGCGCCAGTGTGGGCGCTTACTTTGAGGAGGCGTCCAGTCTAATACCTCAACGCGTCCCAGAGGGTCATGGCCATTCGGCTGGCCCGGAACCGCATGATCTCCAGCGAGGCGGCGAGCCTCCTTGCCAGACCGCCGCCATGGAATCTGAAGGCAGGTTTTTTATGAGTGGCGCGTGCAGGCGCTACGCCGGGGCGAGACGCAGGATCTCATGGCGGTATGGAGATAGCGTCTGTCGCAACCCAGCACTGGGCACGCCACAAGTGGCTAGAGCAGCGCCGGCGCCACGGTGTCCTCACGTTCCGCCTGACGCAGGTTCTTACCGGGTGTTTTGGGAGATACCAGGAAGTCTACTCTTTAAGCCCGAAGTCCGTAGTTTCGGGTGTTTTGCCCCTGTTTCGGGTTCAACACAGTCCTTCGTGTTACTTCTTTGTGATTGTGCGCTTTCTTATTACGACACTTACTTTTTTACTATTTACTCAAATAACTGGTTACATGCTTTGGACTTTAAGCGTAGTTTTTCACGCAGTTATTGAGTTTATTTTGTAAATTGCAATAAAACAAAATTATTTATGGTTTATGCTTGTTTCAATAATGCTAAGTAAGTTTAACCCATTCAACTTAAAATTAATAGAGAACCCGTGGACAGAATTTGATGCGCATTGGCACAGTGAAACATGGCTGTGATACCTTCCAAACAAAAGTAGTCTAAGCTGTGACGGACTTGGGAGTGCCGTCCATACATTTTTGCCCACTATCCTTTTGTTACGTTTGTGAATTGATGCAAATAAGGTCTATAAAGGGTTTCTTAGGTATATTTAATTCTGAAATCCAATTCTTAAGACTAAAACTCGTTTTTATGTATTTCGTGTTGCCTATTTTAGGGTTCCGTACCCAAAGGGTAACGAACAGAACCCTATTACATTATATTAAGCCTCCGCTGTCCATCCGTCTGTATTTCAGCAGGCTGTATCTCAAGAACCGTAATAGATAGACAGTTGAAATTTTCAGAGTGTGTATTTCTTGTTGCTTGTTGCAACAACAAATAATTACAATTAAATTAAGTTAAAAGTAAAGGGGGCTCCCATACAGGGACGTGTTTTTTTTTGTTTATGGTACGGTAACCTTCTTGGAGAGTCCAACGCACTTGACCTGTTTTTCAGGGTTCTGAACAAAAAACGGAACCCTTATAGGATCACTCAGGTATCTGACTGTCCGTCTGTAACAGCCAGTTTTCTCCGGATCCAGTAGATCGATTCTGTTAAAATTTGGTACACATATGAACATCTGCGACCGAAACACGAAAACAATTTTTAGTATGGAGGTCACTTTTGGGGCTCAAACCAGAAAATAAAAAAGTGCTTTGAATAGTATCGTGGGACATATCAAATAAAAGGCCTTACTGTAGAGTTTTAATTATATTTTTTTCATAATTTTAACATAAATTGTTTTGAAGTTATTCAAAAAATTTGACGAAAAATCACCATTCCTTATCTCCGAAACTACTGAGCCTAAAATGTTGAAAAAAATGGAGATACATAATAGATTTTTACTGATAGATTACAGGACAACCTATAAGAAGTCTATAGTGTTAAAATAGCAAGTTAAAAAAAAATAATTCGTTCGGAACCCTTTGCACGCGAGTCCGACTCGCACTTGGAAAGTTATTTCTTCCATGTCCCGTTATTGAGGAAAACTTATTTTACAAATCAGTTTGAGTAACATTATTATAATCGTCCTACGCTTCATGACTAAAACATAACATAAAAAGACGGTTTTTGAACTCATAAAATACGGCTCTTTCTTTTTTGTTACCAAAAAGCTGAATAGAACAACAAAAATTTTTGTAAAAGTCCATGAAAACATTGACTTTTGTCTTTATTAAGTATCTTTTTTCAATATTCTGTCTTGAAGAAAAAATATAACTTAAATCTACGACTTCGTAAAATTGTTTATATTAAACGGTAATCGTACTTTGCAGACTTTGTTTTACTAATAGCCACTAAAAATTCTGTCTGATGCTTCAAATGCTTACTGCATATTTTATTCTACCAGTATCTCATTACGAATTTACTTGTACATTAGTCGAAAAAATGCCTATAAATTGTGTTCATAATGCTTTGTCTGAATTTTGCTGTCTCTTAAAGTTATCTAAAGCATTTATAGCCAGACGACCGTAATAAAAACACCCGATCACGTAGTTTGAAATGGCCATAATCCTAAGCGCCCGCCCTTGCCCATGGAGACCGTTAATCCCAACTATTGTTACGCTTGAAAGTGTTGGAATATCTAGGTATCAAATAATATTGTCCTAGAAATTTTCAATACGACCTATATTTGCTTACGTGATGTCTAATTCAAAGTTATACGAAGATTTCGCTTTTTTATTTTCTAAATCTCTCTCTAAATGTAACTCATTTGCCACAAGTTTTGGGTGGACCGACCAGGAAAACGTTCCGTTCGATTTATATCCCCTAACCTGAACAATGTGACTTTAATAACTCTAAATTAGGTTAATTCCCCAAATTGTGACTCTTATCCGGGACTCTCGAGTCGAATTTATCGCTGATTTCACATCAGCTTTCAGTGCCCCGCAAAAATAATATTGTAACGTTTTTCTCGGAAAAATTTGGCGTGTGATATTTCATAGGAATTTATGTTTTATTTACACTTATTCCCCTAGCTCCTGGCGATTATGCGCGGCAAAGAAGCCGTATGTTAGTAAGTAGTCAACGCGCCATTTAATATTGTACTCAGGCTGCAAGACGTTCGCAGTTTGTTTCTTGTTTCTTTGTGTTCATTTTAAACGATTTCCCAATGTACGAATAAATCAACTCCTCCAACGGGAGTGACGACACTTAACATGAATACATTTCCCAATCGATTTTATGCTTAATAAATAAATTCGCCTCTTTTGCATCGTAATTTTGGTGTTTCTCATGAATTTCTTAAGACAAATAATTTTTATAATTTTTGGCTGAAATCTTCGTGTATCTCGTGTTCCTTCTCATCCTTTTCTCGTTAAATAACTTAGAGATATAAATCTTTCCTGGCAGTCATTTGTTTTAGTTATCAATTCTTTGTCTCCATTTGCGGTTCTATAAAACTTAATAATTACCAAGCATTAAATCACCATAATGACCAAAAGCCTACAAAGCAGAAACGTTCATCTATTTCTTCTCATACCGTTTAAATCCCTTGACTAAAATGTGTAAATATTTCGCCGCTACCAGAGATGCCACACAAAAGGGACGCTCAACATTTTGTACTAAGTGTAGCTATACAGTTAACTTCTAAAACCGGCCAAATCCCTAACAGGTACTTATTTTTATAAGCATAAGCAGGCCCTCCACTTAGCGTAACGGAGTCTATAAAATGATATTATACGTTAACCGTGCCATTCAATATCTAGCACATTGTAGTTTGATACACAGTAACGGTTATTCGATATCGTGCGAATAGCCATCGTACCCCTTGTTCTTGTTGCCATCGTAATCGCATTCTTATTATAGAAAATTGGTAGCCATGTGTGTTGTCTTTTTATTAAAATATCCGTGTTCAGGTAGTATTGTTTAACGTATATTTCAGGTCTATCGCCTGCGAGAAAGCGGAATTTTTCGAAAACATGAAAACGTTATTTGTGAAACACCCGTTGGAGTGGTTTTAAATTGTAAAACAATATTTCATGAAAACTGTGCAAGTTTACAATTCTGCAATGTCTGCAAAATTCTGAGACTGTATTTTTATTTCGTAACATAAGTATTTGATTTGCTCTAAAAATGTGACGACGGTATTTCATTAAATTTAGTATAGTAGTGGTTTCGTTTTTATTTCGTCCTACTTTATCTTCAAATCTACATTGCTTTTAAATGAAGTTATAACGTCACCGCAGTAATTTTAATAGTAAGCCTTATTTACTGAATCACGCAGCCGAAATATAAAATATTTGGCTTACTACTTATGTGTTACAGCTTTACTGTAATTGCCTCGTGGCATGTTATAATTAAATTGTAGAAATTCCGAGCATGTTACAAAGTCTCAATCAAAGTGAATCTCCTTTGCGCTACAGCTGTGTGCCTACAAAACGTGTGCTAAACAAAATGCTGTATGTCGTTCCTAGTTTAAATCAATATGTATCAGAAAATTCATTTTATTATTCATGAGTGTATCCCCGCGTCAAAATCAAATTGTTGTCTGGAACAGGCCAACGCTCTCGTCGTACCTACCGCCTCTCACACGACATCATAAAAATGAATGTTAGTATTCCACCAACATTTTGGATTATGCAAATGAAGATACCAATGGAACTCGTATCAACCCGAGATCCCATTGCTCCGTAACTCTGTTATTTCCTTGCTGTATTACTGTTGGACCTGTTTGTTTATGGGAGTATTTTAACATTCAAGGATTTGTATTTAGATTTGGTGATAGAGCCGAAACTTTTGTGTAACTGTTTTATACGCTTGCATAATTATGTTCCAAAAGAGGTGGTAGCTATCTGCCAGGGTTGCAAAATTTGTTCGCAAGAGTCACCGCGGACCTGGAACGCAAAGGGCATTAGAAGGAACTCGTATGAGTTTTAGTCAGTACGAGTATGACACTCCCTTCTGCTCCTCCCAGAGCGAGAGGACCTTTTTGATGATTTCAAAAGGGGTAGTAGCGATGCGTAAAGCGCTCCCTGGTTCATTTGATTTTTTAATGTTTTGTTTTAAAATTAATTATCGCTCTAAAAGCTCTCTTTTTTTTGAAAGACCTACTAAATTTTGATGCAAGTTTTACTTCAAACAAGTACCCCTCTGATACAATCTTAAAAACACTAGTCAATTAGCCAAAAAAGTTACACGCTAAATTTAACGTGTAACATTTTTTATTATTTTAACGATGAAAATCGCAAGCCTTGTGTGCTCTGCAACAATTTGTTTTTAATTAGTCATTTGGGAGAACACGTCCGATATAAAAAATAACCTCTTCACGTGCACGATGAAAAGATTATACCGTTACTGTCACGTTCATATTAAAAGCTCATGCAGCCGGAAATTGCATTTTTCAAGCTTTTGAATTTTCCGCTTTATCTTTAAAAAATACACTATTATATTTCCAAACAATATGTTGTGTTTCTTTGTAAATCTCTGTAAACAAATATAATTGCTGTTGTATCGTTTATCAACAGGAAAATGTGTTAGTTTCATAATATCTACTGTTGGATAATTGACCGATGTAGTTATTTGTTACTACAAAGAGTTACAGTTCTTCAATTGTACCCGATTAGTTATCTAAACGGTCTGTTTGCTTGCCAGTGGTAACTGTGTGGAAAACTTCAATTTTTAAAATGTTTAGTGTATCTACAGGCTGACAGCCTAGTTCCAACTGCTATTTTGCTTACAAAAGTATTGACACTAATTGAAAATTCTTTTCGAGAGAGCAATTAAATTTTTTTTGGGAACCATTACTAGTAATTAAGTAAACGATGATCTTTAACCCTTTAATGCACACCCTATGACACGGTCTTAAATGTTTACTGAGTTCAATTTTTAAATAAAAATCGTCGAGACCTCAACCTTGAAGTGACTGTCCTGTTTACTGGCTATTTTGCCGTCCTTTAAAGAGTTAAATATGAAATCAATCCTTTATCTATTACACTGTTAACCAAGAAAACCTGTAGAGTAATAAAAATTTAATAATCAAAATGTTGTTAGCCGCAGCACAAGAATCACCTTATTTGGGATTCTTTCATGGCGTCTTCGTATTTGAATATAACATTAAATAAGGCCCGATGACATCTTTCCATTTCTGAACTCAATTTATAAGCAAATTCGTAGGCATGATGCTCATAGCTACAAATATTCTACGACTTCACAATATTGTTTCAGTTATTTACATTGTTTCATGTCAATTGCTTTTATCGCTAAAGATAATAGTCACAACCTATACGACTGTTTGTATAGTACGTAAACTGTAACAAGTTTGTGTTCGTTGTCCGTATTTTCCTGAGTGATAGGAGTCGCCCATTGAATGTTTGTTCAAACGATTGTACATGTTTTTCTATAAATACAATTCTATTTAAACAAGTAGTATCGATATCTTTAAGCCTTTATTTATTTAGGTACACAATATCTATAAATCTATAAATAATATCTTTTACTACGAAAATAACGATTCGCGTGTGGAAGAACTTTGTCTCAAAGAGAACTCCATATAAGAACTTAAATAAGATTTCTCCCATTCCGCATCCTACTTTAGTTGAACAGACCCTGTTTGTTTTCAGTGTTATTGAAAGTTTGCGTGTACCGTACGAGTACAACGTACCAGCAGTAAAGATAAACGGTAACGGAACGATCGAGGACTTGTATCGCGATACGGGCTTATTTCAGACTATTGAACACATAAAATAAAATAGTGGATTTGCATACAAACCGAGTGTGAAATCGGTTAGATAAGCAAGAAAAGTAAAGAACGAATATCTTACAACCATAATACCTCAATTTCGGACCACTTTGATTCGCAAAGGAGCGAAAACCTGTGTGCAAAATGTGCTGTTTTTCCGAATCTATATGTTGTATTTGAATCACGCCTTTCGGTAATCCTCTGATAAACACCTTCTGTTTGCTAATAAAGGTAAAAGGTGATAGGGGCCCAACGTAATGTCACGTGTTGACGACGGGGCACAATCTCAGCTTAAATGCAATCAATTGCAGACAGGGGCTGAAAGATATCGGGAAATTAATTAAAGAAAATTCGAAAATTGTGAATTCGTGCCGTCTGAGATTAGCAAAAGCTTTGTAGACAATAGCCCACCAATAAGGCATTCTGTTCCGATCCCGTTCTCGTGATTTTATGATTAGTATTTGTGAAGGCGTTTGCAAAGGGAATACTATTGTGGGATTATGAAGATAAGGCGTTTATAATACGGAAAGTCAACATCAACTCATTGATGTTGACTTTCCCGACTCTACTACGCAAATGGGGTGGCAAAAACTGTAAAAACGGTAAAACCAAAACCTATTCAAACGCTTATTTAAGTTTTTGACTGTAAAAAAATATATTTGAAGTATAAATAGCAATAAAAGTATAATAGGGTATTTTACTGAAACGATACAGTGTGTTGCAAATATGGGTGACGTCACTACGATGGTACAATTTTTACCATTGACGTGACGACACGCGTTTATTCAATGCACTGTGTTTTTTTTTTCATTTTTCGTTCATGTGAAAATATTAAAAATAAGTGTCCAACATTTTTCGGGTATCTGTAGGACGGACTAATTAGATTTGTTCAGTAAAATTCCCTATTCTCAATGGATTAGAATACAGCGTAAGCCGAAGGCTGTTAATTCTTGCGGCCGTCAAGCAATGGGATAAGGAATGTTTCCATTACAATGTCAAATACTGGAGCTCAACTTAGGCATTTGAACTATTTATGGATACGTCATTGTTTTTGATTATAGTAGCTAAAGACTAGCTTAATCAATTTCTTAGTATAAAAGTATTGTAGCTCAAAATCACTATAAAAATTGATTGATAGATTTTCAATGTGAAATATTTACTAAGAATTTCTTACGTAGAGACAAAAGATCTTCTTTTTGTCTGTAAATAAAACATGATGTGTCCTTTAATTTAAGTTTTTAGTATAGTGAATTGATTCATTGTTAATTTATTATTAAAATGTATGTACAAGCACTTTCCAGCCTGAAGCACAGGTTCATCCTAGTTCAGGCAAATTAACAACTGTGTTTAAAAGTGTAAGATAGTTTATTGTAAATGTGCCCCTTTTTATAAATAAACCATTATATTAAAAGATATAAATATATAATGGAGCTCTGATTCGATTAGTATCAATGATTTTAATTGACCATCATTACGATAAATTCTTGGGGAAGACCAGTGAAGTCGAAACGGATCTTTACCTAAAATGAAATTTTCCTACGAGCCAGTTAATTTCACTTCTCGTATGGCGAAATAAGCCGATATTGTATTGTACCGATGACTATCCTCACGAAGAAGACGGTTAGGTACTGTTAGCGTATGACAAATTGCATGGTTTTAAAAACACTGACCTGTGAATTGAATACATTAGACAGTGTTTTAAAAATCCGCTGTTAGTAAAGACTTAGGAATAGACGCTGTAGTACGACCGACTCAATAAAGAGGAATTATATATACCCTGCAGAATATGCTGTGGAATGACTGAGCTCTAGGCCAAATAGCATCCGCGCGGATCCATCGAACAGCGAAGTTCAGCTGCATTTTCCGCTGTCAGTCCGAGGGTTTAGCATTCTTTTCATATTGAACCCTCTCCATAACACGAATAGTGTTTTTGAAACTGTTTGCCTTGTAAAATCAAAAGCGGAATAGACTGTGTAAAGCCTTTGAGCTGCTTTAGAATATACAGAGTGTATCTAAAATAAGGAAAACCTTAAAAGGACTGTAAAAAACCGGCCAATTGCGAGTCGGACTCGAACACGAAGGGTTCCGCAACATAAACCGAAAAGAGAACGATTCTTGTACACCCTTGCACCTTTTATTTTTTTTTATTAAATTTTGTTGTTATAGCGACAACAGAACACAATACTCTGTGAAAATGTCAACTGTCTACCTATTACGGTTCTTGAGACACAGCCCGCTGTCAGACAGATGGGTGGACGGACGGCCGAACAGCGGAGGCTTAGTAATAGGGTTCCGTTGGTTACTCTTCGTGTACGGAACTCTAAAAAACAAGTGCGAGTCGGACTCGCGTGCAAAGGGTTCCGAACGAATTTAATTTTTTTAACATGTAATTTTAACACTACAGACTTCTAATAGGTTTTCCTGTAATCTTTGGGTAAAGATCTATTATTTCCATTTTTTTCAAAATTTTAGGCTCAGTAGTTTCGGAGATAATGGGGGGGGAATGGTCATTTTTCGTCTAATTTCATGAATAACATCAAAACCGTTTATTTTAAAATTATGAAAAAAATATAATTAAAACCCTCACAGTAAGCCCTTTCATTTGATATGTCACACGATATTGTTCAAACATCTTTTTTATTTTATTTTCTAGTTTGACCCCCAAAAGTGACCCCCATACTAAAAAATTAATGATTTCCGTAACGCTTCCGTGTTTGGGTCATAGAAGTCCATATGTGTACCAAATTTCAACAGAATCGGTTCAGTGGATCCGGAGAAAACTGGCTGTGACAGACGGACAGACAGACAGACAGACAGACAGACAGACAGACAGACAGACAGACAGACAGACACCCGAGTGATCCTATAAGGGTTCCTTTTTTTTTCGGAACCCCAAAAATAGGTCTAAGAAGTTACCGTTAATCGTTCTTCGACATAACTTACAAGTTAGTAGACTCGACGTGGTTATGAATATAGTAAACAATGTAACGGATACGTTTGATTTAAATCAAATAAGGGCCATACGACCTTCAGTTTTGTATCAAATAACCAGAATATTTTTTTGCAAATACCGATAACTTATACCCGTTTTGTTATCCACGCTTTTCGAAGGCTGCCTGACCCAAATGTTTAAATATTCGGACCTTCGCGCAGATAAATTCGCTTTATTGAGGCATATAATTGCTCCTGTCTTTGGCGTGATTTTTATTTTATAATAGGACTGAACTACTATACTATTATCTGAACTTTTCTCATTACTTACTGTTTACAATTTGACTTTGGATTATGAAAGCGAAGTAAAATAGTTATTTGTGCAACAAGAGAGCAAAGTCGTTTTTTGCTGCGAGTGCCTTTGAATCCCTCGCCACACTCAGGATTAAAGAAAAGAAAATATACGAGTTTTGCGTATATTTCAATATGCACGTTATGTTTTGTTTTTAAAGTAGCTTTCAATATTGAGTAAATACTCCACATTGTAGATGATCGCCTCGTCTGTGATAAATCTAAAAAATAAGATAGCAACACCGTCTCTGAAAAACTGCTTGCGCTCTTTGTAAGTCTCTATTCATTGAAGACATGGTATGCTTTCAGATATTTCTCGCGAGACTTCTCAGGTAGGAAATTTAATTCTGCATTAATAACTTATTGTTTTAACTCTTCCGGTGTTAAAATACTGTTCTCGTCGCTAGTTTCAGTCATATTTTACTATTATTTTAATATTTTTTAACTTATTCAACTCTTTACGCCAGCCACGAAATTTTATTCCCGCTCTTTTATTTCAATTAAGGCGTGTTCGGAAATAGCACCCATGATATTTTATTCATCTGCCTAGCCTTTTCCCAACTACATTGGGGTCGGCTTCCAGTCAAACCGGATTTAGCTGAATACCAGTATTTTACATTATTAGTATTTTACCCATGATATTTTATTATTCAAAAAATATTAAGTAACATTATTGAAACTAGAAATAAATATTTACAGGTTAAATATCAGTTTTATTTGCAGTAAATACTTATTTTAGTTTAAATACAACAATAAGTTAAAAATTCAATAAATTACATTAAAAGACATAATTATCTTTTTGCAAAATTTCTTTAGTTAGTACGAAATTCCGAAAGTTTGTCTTTGAGGTCGAATTCAAAATCGGAACTTCGAAAGGGCTGGTCTTTGTCTCTCTCTCTTTATAATGGCGGGAAAGAGATAGAGTGTGAATGTTTCGAATTTTATAATTAACCCAAGGCTGAATAAGATATTTTCGACTTTCTGAGAAAAAAAGTTACTTGGTCTCACTCAGCAAAATCACATTTTGCTCTCTGGTTTCAGGCAGCAAAACCTACATGTTTGAGCTATTGAAGTGAAAACCATTTTTACCAATCGAACAATGCGTCTCTAAAGAAAAAACCTTGTCCAAATGTATTATGCATGACATCGGCTGACACATCAAGCCCTTAACTTGTAACAGAGTTAAAGAAAATACAGATTATCCATATAAAAGGTCCTTGGGAGAGAAAAAACCTCCCCGTTCCACCCTAAGAGTGGCCATCCAAACATGATGGGAAAATTGTTGTGCCATCAATCTTAGCTATGGCAGCGATAGTTTAAGTGATTTCCCTTGGGAACCTTCTATTTTTATACACTATTGACTATCAGATATATTAGCACATGTAGAACATGTTTAATTTGGAACAGATGAATTATTGTTCTGAGTAGAAAATGCTTTGAGACTTGAAAAAAATTTGTAGGTAGTACATAATATGCAGGTAATATACGTATTCCTGTCCATTTATAAATATAAATGAATGAACGGATTTTCATGAAACTTGAATCTGGCATTCGAACAGGCCTAGATTAGGACATACTAAGGATACTGTTCATTCCACCAGTAAGTTCTTTTGGGTTAATAAAACACTTTTCACGCCGACAAAACCGCGAGAAGAAACTGCCTTTATTAATTTCAATAGACGATGCACATTAATACCAATAAAGTCTGTCAGATGACTGATACTCACGTGTACGTTATTTATTTCTATAAAGAAACATACACACAAACCGTGCGGTACACCGGTACAGCGGTAGACCGGTGTTGCCAGCGGACGTGTGTTAGTCAACAAATTGAAACACGACCACGGGACGTAGAGGCGTTCGATCGTTATTTATTTCTCCCTATCTCGGGATTGACAACACTAACAAATCAGTCTATGTGAATAAAGCGAATGTGTGAATAATCACACTGATAACGCTGTTTTAGTACGTGTTTGCACTTACTTCAATTATGACGTGATTATAGTGCTGTCTTAAAGTTGACTTCACACTTTTTTCATTTTAGCTTTATTTTTAACTAGGTTTTGCCCGCAACTTCGTACGTGCATATCCCGGTTTTTTTTCTGTTCCCGTAGAAATTTCGGGTATCCTCTCTTAGTACTCCCCTAAACTCCCCAAGGAACCTAAATGCTATATTTCAGCTTTCTACGACCAGTAGTTTCGGCTGTGCGTTGCCTGTCCATATTCCAGGACATAGGAGTTACCCATTTGCCAAGTTTTAAACAAATTTAGCTTAACTGTTAAGAAGATAGACAAAGTAACTTTCGCATTCATAATATTAAGTTATATTAGAATGGGTTCGATAGGAACAGAAAAAATTAATGCTTCGGTTGACTATTTTCGTTAAAGGCCTCAAAATTTACAGGCCAAGTATGTAATACCATAAACATTCCAGAAATATCGGGGAAGCCTAACACCTTTTTTTTAGGGTTCCGTACCTCAAAAGGAAAAAATGGAACCCTTATTGGATTACTTTGTTGTCCGTGCGTCAAGTACGTTTATCTCGGGAACGCATGGAGGTATCGCGTTAAAATTAAAACCATATTTTTGACGACACGGTTGGCGCAGTGGTTGAGCGAATGACTGCTGCGCTGCGTGTCGCGGGTTCGATTCCCGCACGGAACAAATATTTGTATGGCCTACAGATAGTTGTTCCGGGTCTGGCTGTTTGTTTACGTGAATTAGTATGTTTGTAAACGCACACACGATACAGGAGAAATTCCTAATGAGGGGCAACGTTTAAATATATATATATATATATATATACTCAAGTCTATGGCCCCTAACAGCTGTGAAAAAATCAAACTCCTAAGTTAACGTAAAAAAAAGATACAGCCGTTTATCCCGCAAAAAACGTATATTTCGACACTCTCAAGGGATTCAAAGTGTATCGGGTATTTCCCGTTGACCTAGAACTATGTTTGGCAAGTAATACCGTCTTATACTTCAAGTATAGTGAAAAGTTTGAAAACTATACATTTGTAATTAAATCATTAAAAATTTAGTCTTCATTAAAAGTAATTTGTAGCTACAAATTCGTACGGAACCCTCGGTGAGCGAGTTTGACTTGCTCTTGACCGTTTTTTTTATTAGAGAACCTTAACATAGGTAGGTAGTTTACATTGTTTTTTTTCCTAATGCTTTACAATAGTAACAATAGAATAGGTGCAGTACAAACCCTTTTTCATTTTAATCGGGAAAACACCAGCTAGCGGATAAATGTAGTACTTTAGGTATACCAAATATTTTTTACTCTGTTTGTATAAAATAGACAACTAAGCACGCTGCTCCTGTTGCCTGTCACGTAGAACACGTACAAACGGTAGGCAAATATTTTTAATTATGTTCTACGGTTGCAACTTCCCTAGGATACCATTTAAATAAATAAATGTGAAGTAGGTGTAGAAATACGTATTACTTTTAACAACTTTGTGTTTATTTGTATATATCTTTTCACACACATGTACAGAAGCCGAATTAATGCCTTTTGCATTTTCTACCGCCTTCTCTGCCTGCCTACTTACTAAATAATTTAGGTAGGGTACTCACAATACAACATCAAACGCAAAATCTACCTAAATCGATACATACGTTAACTTTGATTTTAGCAATAATTGCTCCGATGAACCCTATAGGGAACAATCGGAGCAATTTAAGGGAAAACGTTTGATTAATGAACTGCCTAACTCGAATCCCTAAACCGAGTCTCTGCGGAGAAATCGACTCGAGTCGGATAGCTTACTTACAACCTCGAAGCATAAAGGTTCCGCTTTACGGAAAAGAAAGGCTTGGGAAACAATACGTTCTAGCATTGTTTGTTGTTTCAATTTAGCCGCGACCTTGATAAGCGAATTGAAAGTAGAGTATGTGAACGGGTTATCATAACAATCGAGTAGAATGTCGTTCAGTGTGCGCGTAATCGCTATAATGCGTAACTTGCTGCACATTTTTATGACATTTCTCTAAAGTACGCTGTTTATGTAAAACGAGTTTATGGTTGGGGATTGCAATTTGTTTTTATAGCTATAACGATTTGAACTTCTACATATTTGATAAAATTTTCCGTGGCCTTTCGCCCCGGCCCTTTCGTAGGTCAAGACTTTATCGGAACTCATTTTAGAGGGTGCTCGTACATGTGCGATTAAAATTGACGAGTCGTAAATAATCGATGTCAATATCATCGGGTCACTTCACCTGTTCCATGGACGTACGTACGAATGTATATATGACATAGATACGTAGCAATTTTTATATTGGAGATCTAACGAAGCTTCAACACTGCTGCAGTCAATCAAAATTATTTAATCGTGTTTATTTTTTTATCTGAATTACTTGTAATACTAATAATCACTACTAGTATTTCTCAGTAACCATGAAGAAGATTAATTGCTCGAAATTAGAAAATCATTTCACAAACGAAGAATTATCTAGCAAAAATTTCTAGTAAATTCTCCAACTTATCGGATATTCGTCTGCTAAAACCGCGGAACATAATAAAATGACATCACGGGAAGTAATTACTCTGGCCAGGAACGTTGTGTGAAATTAATCAAAATCTGTGCGGGACACGGTGGCTGTTTACTCAACACCATTCTGCTTGATAAGGGTACCGGGGAGTACATACCTCGGCGTCATTGTTACTCGCCTACCTAAGTACTTACTTAGGTATAGGTAACTTCAGTCTCCTAAAAGCGTTTTTTATGCTGAGTAATTGCGACGAGCTAGCGTGCTGATCAAGTCTTCTTTCTCTTTGCAAAGAGACATTTGCTCTGTGGGAATAATTAGAGGCCAGTATTATAGCGCTGGGACTAACGAACTACATGGTGCCTTTGAATTCGTTTGGCAGTTTTTCAGGAGGTTTATTTCTAAATATCTTCTCGCGAATGTGAACAATTTTTACTATAAAATCAACTCTAAAATATGAAAAAATACTCCTGTTCAGTAAATTTTGTTCGTATGTACGTGCAAACTATATTTTTATTTATTTTTGTGCAGATCGCAAAGCAAAAGTTACTAATTTTGGACAGTGTTTTCTCCTACTCAAAGATTGCTATCAACTTATACCTGTAAAATCATATTTTTGCGTTGCAAATCAGTCACATTTATTTTTATCTACAACACCATCGGTGATGTTGTTAACATGCAATATTTTAATCTACTGTTTCGATATTTAGACGCAACTTCAAAGTCTGTTCCGTTCATGAAACGTTTTACAACGTAAATAATTCAGAGTCACGTGAATATTCATTATTTCCCCTTTCATTTATTATTTCATCTTATTCCTTCTGAAGGAATTCGAAGCTTACATTTTGTTCTAAATTTACTATTCTTGGTGAATACGGATTTACACTCAGAAACATTAAACCACCTACACAGGGTTACTTTGATCTGAAATGTCAATCCTAGCCAATTTTCAACCTGCGAAAAGGTGCCAAGTAAAAACTTAGCAGGTTCTGAAAGTATCCACAGAAATTATATGAATTTTTTTGGATGGAAAGTATGTAAAATTTTACTGTCACAGAAATGGGACAAAAAATTTTTATCTAGAGATTGATGATGTCTTTTTTCCGTTTTTTTTTTTTTTGCTGTTATACAAGTTTAGCCTTTGATATTTTCTAAGACGTTGATTTACTTTTAGAACAGCGATAACGATAGTAAAATGTATAGTGTTCGTATGTTCGCTCGTAAGGCGGCAGCCGACACTCAAGGTAAATCATCATCTGCCTAGCCTTTTCCCAGCTTTATTTTGGTCGGCTTCCAGTTAAACCAGATTCAGCTGAATATCAGTATTAATTATTATTATTCCAAGTAAAACATACACGTTATTTATTAGCCCAGCTAGACCGTAGACCAAGACTAATGACTATTATTAAATAAAAGAAGAATGGAAACAACTTAATCATAGCTACGTAATAGACACATTAGATTAAGTCGACATATTGAATGACGTAGTAGATTAGATACAGAATAACTTTATTAATCGATAAATTTAAGGGGATCTATATGTAGGTTAGAAAAATATTGTGTATGAGACCCATCCTAATATAATAGCGGAGAAATCAACAAGTTATGAAAACATAAATGAACCAACTCAACAGCTGATTCTTTTTCATATTCGATAGTAATCGTTATTTATACATATTTACGAGTATTTTCACCCCACAAAGATTTTATCAATGAATAAAATTAATATCCACGATATGCAATGATACATGTAATACACTGCAATCTTAACTTACGAATAATTGTACCTAAACTCATATTTCAGTTTATTAGTGGTTCTTAAGTTAAACAGTTACAAGGGTAATCTTTCGATTAAAACCATTCTTGGGGATCGGTCTGCTCAAAACTTTGTTTCTAATTGCAGGTCTAACAAACTTGTCAGTACTTTCTAACTTTTCAGACTTGGGTCTGTATTATAGAACGATAGTCAAACATGAAAGCCGATTTAAGAACTAAAAACTCTGTTTTTTTTTTAAAATTAAGATAAAGTTTCTCAAATCTTAGGTGGGCAAGCCTTTTATATTTTTTATTAAATTAAATAAAATAAAATAATCTTTAATTCGGATAAGCAGCATCCACATAGGTTAGTAAACAAAAAGACAACTTATTCCTATGTTAGTAAAGTTTTAAATCTATTTAGAGACAAGGATGTTGTTCGAGATACATCTTCGAACAACATCCCCTAACAAAGGAGAGTCGTACCTCCCCGCTATAGTCTTCAGGATGGAGTCAGTCTTCAGGATTTCAACTGACACCGTTGGGCCACTATATTATATTACTACTAGCTGACTCGACAAACCTTGTTTTGCCATATAAATAAAAAAAAATCCTACCACCTATTCTCATACCTACCGAATATACACACAAAATTTCATGAATATCGGTCGAGCCGTTTCGGAGGAGTTCGGTAACAAACACCGTGACACGAGATTTTATATATTAGATATATATTTCAACTAGTGGTAAACGGTGATAATGGTCAACGATGGAGCACGCTAGCCAAGCAGTGGCCAATTCATACTCTTGCCTTATTGATCCTCTTCATAATCATCATCATCATAATTTAAGCTGAAAAACGTAAGCTGGCACACAATTGGCCTCTCCCACATTTCGCTTCACCGACCGTTCTAGTATTTCTCAGTAATTGCATCTATCTGTCTCCCGATTCCCACACCCAAACAATGGTCCATCTTGTATTAGACAAGAGACAACAGACCTTGTTTTAACAATATTCTATTTTGTTCAAGAAAATCTGCCTTGGATTGCCAATAATCCTTACTTGGATAGCCATTGAAAATTTACATCCATAAACTTAAATGTTTACAAGTTGTCAGCAAGTTCTGACAACCGACATCACTTTACGTCGCAACCACACTCGACAAGCCCTTACTTACATCAATGTTATTTTAAAATGCTTTAAACCAAGATAATTCTGTTATGCTAAGAAACATGAGTATCGTACTGCAAGCCTCGTAAATATTATGTCAACAAAACCCTTTATTATTATTTCCTGCGTAGAAAATATCAAAGGAAACTCTACTGAAGCATTAACCGCGTTAGATCCAGCGATTTTTACGGCTATGTGTTGCAAAATCTAATAAAAATTTCGTAGCGAATATGTAACGTTGGCAATACCATCGACACGATTGCGTCGTTTCGAACTGCATCGGTTCGCTATAAAAACGATAGGGACAGTCAGCAATTTCACGGCGAGGCGATACCCGGACGGTTTATACAGGCGCTCAGTGTCACCTGAGCGAGTACTGTTTGCATAACAACACTGATTCCGTGTAATCCCAAACAAATATTTACTTACATTTTACAAAAGTATTGGATATGGCTGATCTTTTTACTGTTTGGTATGGCTGCTTTTAATGCTTGTGTGTCTAGATGTCTACTTATTTCAGTTTTTACTGTAAATTCTAGACAAAGGTTGTGATTTCTGCAAAGTAATCGTAAATTAAGACGTAAAGTTGTAAATATCTCGATATAAGTAATTGACCCGGTGTTTTTGTATCAAGTAGTTTTGGCCACTATTACTACTACATTGGAAAGTACAAAAGAACGATAATGTTCCACGTAGATAGTATAACCAAGCGGCCGCTGTGCGTTTATTATTTTGACATTCACAAAAGTGAGCAATTTTTTCATGACACAAAACTGTATCTATCTGTTTTGTTTGCTTTCAAAGTCAAGCTCAGAAAAAGAAAAAAAAATGTTTCAGAAGTCTTCCCAGTCGTTAAATCGACTGACAACATCAAAACATTTGGACAGTTGTCTACGATTTCTTTATGTCTTGTTTCCAGAAAACCGTTTCTTCATGATCACTGTTTGTTTGCTTTTGCAAAATATTTTGCAATGTGGAAAAGACGCATTAAATGATGTCTCACATAGTGACTCATGTCATAATATTTCCATGACTATAATATAATCATAGATCTAATCTTCGTTTTAATTACTTATTAGACATACACTTTGGTATCCGTATTGTTATGTAGGTATAACATTGCAAAATTTCTCTAAGCTTGGCGCCATTTGCCTTCGGTAGCCAGGCAGAGGAGTTATATAGCGCACAATAAAAAGATTCGAGATATGCGACACTCAAAAAGTTCTTTTACACCTACTATAAAAACATTGCTGACCATGATGTGTCCTTACACAAACGTGTAGATAGCGTGAAATTAGAGTTGCCACAGTAATATTGTGCTGAAATAAAATGTAGGAAAATAACGGATGTACGACGTATTTTTCTTTGCGTAACAAACACATCTAGGTATTCGATTTATATATCTACAAATTTTGATGCTTATGGGTAATTTTATTGAGTATTAGCTTCTGCCAGCGATAATCGGAAACTAGCAACCCGCCCCGGCTTCGCACGGGACCAATTTAGAACAAAAAAAGAACTGCGCTTACTGTAAAATTATTTTGTAACGCGAGTGCCTTTATTTTACGATAATTCATGTTTTTTTTTGAGTGGTGGAATCATCAAATGAGTCTTCCCGTCCTGGGTGGAGCGGAAGGGACTGTCAGACTTACTGACTAAAAACCAACCTGTTCTTTCGGTTGCCCTTTTCGTTCCAGGATCCCGGTACCCTGTCTAAACAGGGCCGCGACCCCAACAATTGTGATAACTCCTAAGATATTCATTTAAATTGAATAGTGTTTAGGGTAAATATGTTCTAAAATAGATATTGGAGATAATCTATATAGATTAACACCTTGAATAAGCTTCTAAAATAATGCATTACTTTTTACGCAAAACTTAAAAGATGAAAATGGTTAAAGTCACCAACTGTTACACCGCGGCGCCATTTATGTTTCGCTGAGAATGATATTTTCAGTCGCGCATAATTTTAATTCTGTGATATCTTCTAAATTATTAATTTAAATTATATACTGTAAAGGACATTTTTAATCTATATTAAATTGTCAAGATAATAAATACACTTAATTGGATAAGGATTAATGCTGTATTGCTTAAAATTGCTTCGTAAATAAACCATTATTTCTCGTAAAAAATGGTTATTGTGGGTTATCCCTACGAGATAACCCCCAAAAAAATCCATAGTGGACTTTTTGGTATACCTTTTTAAGGTGTACAATACTGTAGTTCAGCGTTTGCAATGTAAGCGCAAAAAAAAATGTGTTTATTTACGAAATCACATTATAAACCTCTAAAATTATCAGTGTTTCTCTACTATATTATGCTTGTTATATACATATAAACCTTCCTCTTGAATCACTCTATCGCATCAAAATCCGTTGCGTAGTTTTAAAGATCTAAGCATACATAGGGACAGACAGACAGCGGGAAGCGACTTTGTTTTATAGTATATATATATATAAATATAGTGATAATGATTATCCCAAAGAAACATTATACTGGAAATTGACGCACGGATAGACCATGCCCTAGAACTGTGTTTAAGTTCTAGGGCATGGTCTACCCGTGCGTCAATTTTCATTCAAATCCGTTAAGACGTGAAAAGCTTACAATTAAACAAATAATCTCACTTTCACATTGATTACATACTAGCTTTTCCTCGGGTCTTCGTTCCCGCATATTCCGTTTTTTCTCGTTCCCGTATGAATTTCGGGAAAACCTCTATTAGTACTCAACCCAAGGAACCTAATTTCAGCTTTCGACGCCCAGTAGTTTCGTGCGTTGTCTGTCAGTCACTTAGTCAGTCATCAGTAACGGAAGAATTTTATTAATTAGGATATTTATAATATGATTAAAGTTAGGATGAAATGTTTTCAAATATAGTGAAACCGTATACTGTTCTTGTCTAGTATTAAAACGTGGCCCACCACTTGTTACCAACTAGGTAATCCCTAAAACTAGTTTTGGTATGGTCAACGGTTGAATTAACTACATTGTGACGAGAAATAATGTGTTTTCCTATCACGTAGTAGCCTGTAATGTAACCTACGTGTAGATACTGAAAGTGGTTTCCAATTTAACTAACACAATTTGTGTTGTGTCTAGTACACAATTTTCTCAGTCATTATTTTGTGTAATATTGTTACAATGTGCTGTCGTGCAGGCAAAAAGACTCACTCATTGAATGTGTCTAAATCAAACAGCCATTGTAAGTGAAGACAATGTCGATTGCTAACCGCGCAAAATAAGAAATCGTTGATCATCATTTGTTTATTGTCATTGGATTTAATATATTATGTATTTACATAGTTCGGAACGTAGATTTATAAAATATGTAGTGTGAGCCCAAACGAACATTACTTTGTGAGTTGAGTTGATAATAAAGTATTTTTTTTTTATGATAACCTTCATGTGAGAGTCCAAGTCGAACTTGGGAAACTTGGAACAAACTAACAGGATTATGTTCGTTTGACCTCACACATATGTAGTTTCCTTAAATATGTAGGTCATGACGTAGTAATGGGAATTCGAGATTTAAAATAGGCAGAAGGAATCCTATTGAAACATCCTGTGTTAAAAAGCTACTAGAGGGGGAAACATACCTATACCTAACCTATGGCAATGGTCAACAAATTATTTTTTGGACCTGGCGACTAATACACACAAAACCATTCTCACCCGCACTATATGATCATATGCGCAAACCAAAGATATACTGTTGTGATGTCTTTGGCGCAAACAATTATTCAAAAAAGTACAAGGAGTTCACGGAATTAAAAAAAACATCAGTTGTTTTTCGGTAACTAACTAAAAATAAAGAGAAAATAAAAAAGAAAACCGTACATTTCTATTGTAACCCGCGCTGCCGTTTGCGGGTTAAATGCCTTACCGTCAATGTACTTATTTTCCTTATATTTAATTGCTATTAATGGTTCTGCTACGTCACGAACGCCCATTGAATTTTACATCGGTGTTTCCCAGCCTCTTACGTAGATATAGGTACAGGAATATCATCAGGAAACTATAGCACTAGGTAACAACGCACTTTATTGATCTGTTTATTGTTATTGGTGGTCGTTTATTACTATAAATTCCTGTACCTATAGTGTAATTTATTCATTACATTTTGTGTTTGAGTGATAAGGCAGTCTTTAGTAAAAACTAAATTCTTTACAGTGATAAAAGGTTTTCAAGAAACCGAAAAGTAATACAAAAATAGCCCCAAAAAATAAAAAGCCACATCAACAAAGTGCGAAAAAAAAGCCATTATTTATAAAGAATATCAGTTTTACGCAGCTCTGTGTTCAATAAAACAAACTCGTAAGGTTCCTTAAAAACTCTTTAAGGGCCGTAAAATACTTTACTCTGCACCATAAATTGGCCACGAAGGCTTTTAAGTAAAAAAAAAACATGTTTTCTTGTAATGTGTACGCTTTTTCCCGGTAATTATGACGTTTCACTATTTAAAAATAATACAAAATAACGTGACTATTTTTGTCTGTACGTGCGCTTATTTCTTACAAGCGGACGTCACGCGATTTCGACCGCGTAGTTCCCGTTCCCGTGGAAGTACGGGGATAAAATATAGCCTATGTTACTCGCTGATAATGTAACTATCCTTTGCTGAAAGAATATTTCAAATTGGCGCAATAGTTTTAAGTTAATTCGTTACATAAAAAAATACAAATCTTTCCTCTTATAATATTAGTATAGATATAGGTAGTATAGATATAGATAAACCACTCAACTGATTTTGATAGGATTTGTGTTACAATTTTTTTTTAGCCCGGGAGGTTTTTATTGATACTACATGTGTATTAAATTCCGTTAGTATAATACCGAGAAAAGTCAGTGCGAAGCCGGGTTGTGTTGCTAGTCACTCATAAGACAGCAATTAGTTCCTCGCGTGTTACTTCGCTATTATAAAATGAAGCTGATTATCTTGGCCGCCTTCGTATCATTGTAGAACATTAGACGGTTCAAGTATTTGAAAATTAACTGTGTTGTCACAGTTTTTTCTACGCAACAGTTTCTTGTTCTGTTTTGTAATTTTATTGTTTTGTCTAGATTTTTTTCATGTAAAATATCAACTCAATAACAACGTGCTAAACCATATAAAACACTGTACATTACTATTCTATTCTAAATAGGTATAGTTTACTACACCGCCAAAACGAAATGAGTAAACTACTCTAATGAACAACACTCAACTAAAATAAAAGCACTAACAACGCAAGTAGTTTCGGGTTATTAACGTTTTAAAAGATAAGAATTCTACAGATGCTAATGTAGGCACTTCACAAAACGAAGTCTTTCACAAATTCCTAGGATTTAGAGACAGAAGTAGTGTTTAATGGCGGGCCATTAGTCCATCGTCTTTGATCACAGGAGTGGACGCTTTTTTCAACAAGATGCACGGGAAACAGCAACTGGCATCTACGATGTGAATTTTTCCCTAGTCTTAGATTATCTAGTTGTGGGCAAAAGAAATGAATGTCACATCCGAGTAGATATCTGTTTTTGCGTTCTGATTCTCATACGATACAAAATGTACCTAAGTACCAACATCAAGACAATAGGGACCAGTTTCGGTTAAGGAATTTGGTCCAAAGGGTCACCGCGTCCCTAAAACGCAAAGGGCATTAGGGGTAACACAGATGGGTTTTAGTCAGTAAGAGTCAGAAACTCCCTTCTGCTCCGCCCAGAGCGGAAGGTGTCATTTGATGATTTCCCAACCTTAAAAAAGGCCCATTTCTCGTACGAAAAATATTGTGACAAATTGTCGAACGCGCGTTATCTAGCCGTGATTGGCTGACTGAGTTTTCAACAGCCAATTGCATCATTTGACTTGCGAATAATTTGGGACTCGTCTTTTCCAGAAGCCGCGTGTAAGTCTAGCAAGTTTAAAAAAAAAACACCGGTAGCACTCCGGGAGTGCCGGCAGAAGTGAAAACATGTAAATAATACATCCTTACTGTCGCGGTCACATCATAGACAAACCACCGACAACAAAATAAACAAAAAGACACTGACGTGTGGCCGCGACAGCGACTGTCAGTGACAGATGTCAATCTTGACACAGTTCCTGACATAAACAAAACGAACCATAAAAACAACAAAAAATAACGTTGTGTTTAATTATAAGTACAAAAATACTATCATTTATGAGGTAGAATACAATGTTTATTTATTGCGCTATCGTACACAAATATGACAATTTACATGTTATTATTCATAATATTATATCGTTATTTATTTATATATTACATTAATTTTTATCTCTTAGAAAAATCAACTTTCATCCATAATTTCGTAATTCCGTAATTTCGTATCCTTGGATACGCGTGGCACGCTGTACATAAACACAGACGGACATTCGCGCAAGCGCCCTGTGCCGCCTAAGCGGAGCAGCACACTCAGGCACGGTAGAAAGAGTGGGAGATACTAGTTCCTCTCCCTTCCCCTCGATCTTACGCTTTTTCGCATCACGTGACCCTGACGCGAGTCCGTCTTACGCTTTTTGCGATCAGGTCACGTGACCCTGACGCGAGTTTAAGATTTTATACCCATTACAGAAAAAGTGCTCAACGCCGCTAAAGAAGTTTTCACTTCAAAAACATTTTTTGAATGTTGAATCCACAGAAATACATTTTTTGACGTTTCTTTAAACCTTCTAACATCATATTACAGCTGTCGGATTTCCACTGAATAATTTTTTCTGAAAGTTTTATCTTGAATTTTTTGTAGCCTTGCACTTTTCAGTAGATATGCTTTCAGTCAAAGGAACGGCATTTCTTTGACCTAAATGTTACAAAAAAATCTTCTCATTCAATTTTTTTTTAAATTTAGTATCGAAGTTTAAAGGGAAATATGTCATTAAATATTTTCATGAAACAAATATTCGTTTGGCAAGCTTTGTCACGTGAATGGGTACTCATTAGGTCGTTGTAATTATATTTTAGGCTCGTTAAGCTGTCTTTTTCAGGTTCAACATTTCAGCTGTCCCAAACTTCCATAACTAAATTATGGATTGTTGAACATTTTATATCATCACAGAGCTAATGGAAACAAAGATTAGTCATAAAAATAACCAGGTTTCTGATGATTTGCGAAATAACAAAATTTAAATACAGGTTTTCCTGAAGCACACGTGAAGTACAGACAGAAAACGTAACATGTAATGGTAGTCATTGGTAGTTGGTCAGACACACAGTGGTCCATCTTTTATTTTCGCTTAACAGCGCGTAAACAACGAAAGTCATAACAATAATGGGAGATCGTAAAAGTGTTAATATAAAGGTCTGTAGGCATATTGTAGGTGGTCATAGTTCAGGGATGTTCCCAGTCAGCAATAAAATAAAACGAGGGTCCTCAGTGTGGCGCAGCGGGTGATATGTGACGTCATCAGACTATGGGCGCGTCATTATATCTGGATCATCCCTTACATTGACATGAATTTGAGACAAGGGTAAAATTGTGTTTTATTAAAAAGTGTCGAAGCTTCATTACCGTTTATGATCGTGATGTCCTTGTGCACTTCAGATACGGGGGTGAAGATTGTATTATTTATGATTTATTATGTCTTATAAATAATGCTTAGCATTAAGTAATCACTTGTATATCATAGTTCAGCCCATCTCTCTCTTTATACATGGCATCCCTAACTCAATACCTACACACTGAAAGTCTGCCTTGAATAATATCTTCAATATCGTCTTCATGAAAGCCTTTTAACGATAGGAATATTTGGTTACAACATTGTGGATAGGTCAATTTCAAGCGTTCATAACTGATACGTAGCCTAACTTTTTACTGTCGATACAGCCTAACGTTCACTTTCATATTGACAATAGTCAGGATTAACAACCTCTAAATTATCTACCACAAAATTTACCACCTTTTAGTACACCTACTAGTTTTAGTAGTTACTCTACAATGTAAACAAAACAAATTGAACCAATAATAGTAACTGTTTGAATGAGCATTCTATTAATTTTAACATTAGCAGGCCAATTTTGTAGTTTGTGGCATGTTATTTTAAAATCTAGTTTACGAAATAAATTGAGTTTGCTATTCGGTATTATCACTGTAATAGCTAGCTAACCCTTTATGGTGCACTTATCTATTACACACTGGGGAGCTTTTAGAGCGTTTGCATACTATGTTAGTTGCATGACCGTACAATGCGAGTTTAAACGCGCAAGTTACACGTGAATTACCCTAATACTTTACTGAATATTAAACAAAGATTAGGAATCGTCAGTGTAAAATAAAATTGACTCTTAAGATTTAAGCAACATTTTAAAGGCAGATAAGTTATGTTATTCATTGCTTAGACCTAAGTTGACACAAATGCATATGTATACCACGCAGTTGCCTTACGAATTTTACTTAACAAGCACCATTTAACTGATTGGCAAATTAAGTGAACTACCCACAGCTAAAATATTACAAGTTTATAGCAACGATGAACCTTGAAACTCCACCGAAGCGGGTTCATGGCTCGCGATTCACTTTACGAAGCACCCCTCAGGGAATTGATATTCATTCTGCAACCTTCACAGGAAAATTTTCTCGTTGATTTCAAGTATACCTATTTTCTTTGATAACCTGAAAAGAAGGATGAAGCGGACTTCAGAGACAGGCAAATTATTGAATGAGCAATTTCCTGTTGGCCAATTGGTTTTATTTTCAGCGTCCTGAGCATTGTAAGATTGATTCTTTGAGTTTTATCGGTTTATGTAATAGAGAGCTCAGATTACGTCAGAGGTAGAGAATTCTTCAGCTAGGCGAAGAAGGTCAGGGATTACCGTGAATTCCATCCAATTTAGCATATCCAGTAGATTGCAGTATGGCTTCTGTATCCTCAATTTGAGCCGGCCACGGTGGCATTTAATTAAATTAAATCGTGCCTCATGTCCAGACACTAGGTCACCGATGCTAAATAGTATAGGCGCTGCTGAAATATCAGCAACTCAAGTCAATCGCGCATATTTTTTATGCTTATTTTACCATGCGATGTTTCGGATATGTATAAAACAAAACTGAGTGAAATTATGTCTTTGTAAAATTAACGCACGTTTATGTTTTTTATTGTCATATTTCTGTTTGTAAATAATAATCATCGCAGCGACATTTTTAAATACCTTTCAAGTGGCTACAAAATACGACAGATGAGTGACGGATTACGTCAATCACGCAGATTTTCTGCTGTGATATGAATGCATGACAGACAGAAAATCGCCAGCGCGCGTATCCTCAATTATATTCAACTACTGCAGCATTTAATTCAATTTAACTTCTTCTAAAGCAAAATCTATTCGAAAATGGAACAGATTTGTCAAGAGACAGTTTTTTTTGTTTGTGACAAAAAACGTTGTGCGTCTCTTCTTAATGACCAGTGATGACAGAATGACAACTGAGCGACGGACCACGTCAATCACGCGTTCGAAAAGACAAAAAGCATACGCCAGTGTGTAACAGGCCCAACTAATCAGTTGAACAGTAGTGCGGTCGTAATCTTATCGTGTTTACCTGCCGTTTAATTAATAAATACACGAGTGTGCGCTTATACGGACAATATGTTACGAATTAGTAGATAAGGTTTTTTGGGAGGTAATTTTTGTGATTGCCTTTAGGCTTCCACCGCGAAAAACACGGTATTAACTACTACTTGGGATTTTTTGCGTTACCTACCTATTCTGGTTTTTAAGTTGTTTTCTTCATTATTTTCTGTTCTTTCTGTTCAGTAAATATAATAGTTATCAGCCAATTTGCTTTTTGCCTGTCTACTTATAGATATTACAAACGCCAACCTGAGCTGTTTCCCAAAAAAAAATCTCCTTTATACCACAACCACTATTTTCATCTTGCCTGACACAGTATATTAACTAATAACTGCTCGGTAGCGAATACAGGAATCGGGAATAGTTTTACTTTGTTTTTGTTGTTACTTCCGCCCTGAACGTAAATCCATTAGAGTTCTATGAAAGTTAAACTACTGTGTTAGCTATTACAGTTAGCGTAATAATTTGGCTGCTAACTTCCATGACCATAATAACTATCCTAATACAATGACGAGTAGAGATAGGCCGATTTGGGCGACAAGACGACTATTCGGCACTCTGATGCCTAGTTTTCGACTATAAAAGTAACAGGGCCGTCGGCTTTTCCAACTAGTCGGTCTATCTTTGTGACAAAACATAGTTTGACAATGGAGGTATGCGCTCTTCTTGTTAGACAGATTTAATTATTTTTGAAAATGAATTAATTATTTTTGAAAATGAAATGTCTCGAAAACAAACATTTTATTCAGTTCCTGTTTTCCTGCAGCTCAATATGTGTCGACTATTAATGTGTCCAAATAGTAGGCTTCCTCAACCAGTCGACTAGTTGAGTTAGTCCATGTCCATTCCCTTTAGTATCAGGTTACCTACATGTCGAACAAAGTTGCTTCCCGGTGTTGTGCCCCAGATGTTAATCGACTGTAACTACTTGAATTAACAATGTTAGCAGGTTATTACTGTGAAGCGAACAGTTCACCTTTTATGTTAGCCTGGGAACTGTATTGTTGATTGACTTATCTAGTGAGGCTATCGTTGTTCATGAGCAATTAGGCTACGCTTCCCCTTTCTCTCAGACTGTCTTCCACACGAATCACTTCTTCAGTAATCAGGTCTCCGTAATCTAGCTCTCTCGCAATGTCGCAATCACTGATTTCGAACATTTAAAACGTGTGACTCAAAGTTAGTTTCCGTCTTACAAACAGACAGTCTGGTATCCGTATATAGCTTGTCTTAAATAAACAATCCGATGGCTCATCCTTCTATCAAAATTACCATGATAGTGAACCTCTTCAAGCTTCAAGGATGATAAAAGATTGATGGATTTCCTGATACATAATATCGTACGTTCCTAAAAGTATGGATTTTCCCGGATTTTTCCAGGCAGCTGCGTCCCCGATTTTTCTATTTTCTAAACTCCTTATCTCAGCTTTGCCAACCTAAATCTCGCGCCCGCTTTTCTTGTAGGTAGGCTGAAGACCTTAAGGCTTTCTAATTAAGAAGGCTCACATCTGTTTCATTTATCCGCAATAGTTTACTGCTCATTGAATATAATTATTTAGAAACGTGTGACCTTTTATAAAGACACAATTTAGAAGTACCGTTTTTTATCCGTATTTAATTTCACCTGAAGTAGAGATTGTGCGACTATTTTAGTCACCGGCCTCGACATTATCTTAAAACAATAAATAATGACATATACTACGCGTTTCTTTTTTTATATATCAATGCGTTTCTTTCTTTGTTTTATTAAGTTAATAAAACCGACGTAAAACCTTGAACTTTATCATACAGTGTTAGATAGTAAGGGCAGCGACACACTTGTACAAGGCACCCTCACGCATGCTCATTGGCCAATTCACGAAAGTTGCCAATGGACACGCTATTTTCGCATGTGGAATGCCATGTTTCACGTCTGTTGCTAGTCTAAAAGGTCGTGCATATTATGTGGCGCTCAAACTAAACCGTTATTCGACAAAAATGGAGCTGTGGCTATGACACATCCCAACAAAACGACATATTATCGTTTGTGTTCGTAGACATTATTTAGACGATAGATGTGACTTAACAACATGAAATATGATGTTGACAAATGATTTCATTTGTCATGTCAATCCTGAAGCTGTAGCACCACCCGTGGTATCATTAATTTTCTGACTAAAATGGTCTTGACCTGTTCAGATTTGCTTTGATATTACCTTGTGACAAAAACAGCAGAGTTTTTGTCACAAGATAATATCTTATTCAACAAGCTTTTGTCAGCAACGGCGTTTGATTAAAAATATGAACATCAAAATCTGTCAGTGTCCATTGCTAACTGGCTGTGAATATCTAGTTTAGCCGCCCGTCCGATTCATCGCACATTGTTTTGCTTCGCAGCCATGTCACCGCGTATTCGCCAGTAGTGCTTCACTGCTTCGCATAAATCATTTACCGTATCGTATGCTCGTCATGTAACGTGAATTTAGACCACGTTTGGGCAGGATTAGTCCAAAATAACAGTCGTGTTCTGAGTTTGCATAATGTTTACCATTTTTGTAATGAAATATCCGCCATTAAAAAGCTGCCAAGGCACATTCGTCAAAAGCTCGAGGTCAATTTTGCGATATATATTTGACTCGCATATCTGTAGAATTTTATTACATTCGTAATGTGATCTTTAAAAGAGACAATGACCTCTGAGTTAGTTTAGGCGTTGCTACGTCCGGTTCACAAACTAAAAACACTGCCTTCCTTCTGAGGCAATCGGGTGAAAATAAAAAACTTTGCCGTGCACAAGTTGTTCATAATCATCAACAATTATCTTTCAACCATATTGTATAATAAGTAAGTAAGTGTGTTGTGTTGTGTATTGTATTGTTGTATAATATCCATAGGGTTGAATTACTTAGATAGAGCTTCACCGAATCAATATTGAAAGGCACAAGCTGCAACAATTTCATACCTCAGCATTTTTAACGTAGGCAGGTACTCCACACACGTGTAGCATTAATATTCTTATCATTCCCCAACGAGTTCCATTTACTGAAACATGTAACGTTAAAACACTGTAACGCCAATACGTTATGTTATAAAGGGTTTATACAAAAATGACTAGACCGGCAATTACCTGAGATTTATCTAAACCGATGCCAAACTTTCAGCTCTAGTGACCTTATCGTTCAGAAATTGAAGACACTGATTAATGAGGTTTATCGTTGACTAGCTGACTCGCGCAACTTTGTCTGCGTCACATTTTTCATTACTGCTCCGCTCCTATTGGTCTTACCGTGATGTTATATAGCCTATAGCCTTCCTCGATAAATCAATCCAACACTAAATTAATTTTTCAATTCGAACAGTAGTAGTTCCTGAGATAAGCGCGTTCAACCAAACAAACAAACTCTTCAGCTTTATAGTATAATATTAGTATAGAAGTATAGATATTGTGACTTCTAATTGCCAGTATTAACTGTCGAGCTTAGATATTGAGTTTTGTTTAGGTACAGCTATTTGACAGAGATCATCTTGTAAGCTGAGCAGCGTGTTGCTAACACGTCGAAAATTTTCCAAAGATTTGGTATCGATACTTATGCTTCTCTTCTATGCTTAATGTAGACTAAGTGACAATCTATCAGTAGTAGCGATTGTAGAAGCGTCAAATGTGATTGACTAAGTATGACATTTCGGTCATCATCATCACCTAATCAGCCAATTACTGTCCACTACTGAACATAAGCCTCCCCAAAGAGCGCCAACCATTCCATTCTTGAGCAGTCCGCATCCATCCGCTGCCAGACACCTTCTTCAAATCATCGATCCATCGTGCCGCGGGGCGTCCTACACTACGTTTGGCCATACGCGGTCTCCACTGTAACACATAGTATTGTCTGCTCCATCAGTCATCTGTCCATCTACAAACACGGCTGGCCCACTTCCACTATCCTAAAACGTAAGGTTCGGTTGAAAACCAACATCAGGCAACAGCTAGTTGTTTGTTCAAAATTGCAGATTTTGCTGAACTGGATCTAATTGGCACAGTCCTGCACACAATTTTATTGTTTTAAAATTAAGGCTCCTTATTTTTGTACCTACATTGTGTATATCAGTGTGTGCCAAAAGAACATGTTTTTGTATCCATGGGTAATTTTTTTGACAAATCTTGTCGCTCATAGGATGTTACTTTGTCCAGAGCCTCAGTAATGATGAATGAATCAATTTGAATCATAATCTAGCTCGCTCATCATTTAGCCTCCTAAACAAGGGGTATTTAAGCAAAACAGTTTCGCTCAGTGTGAGGTCGCCATACCTAACGATAATAGTACCCTTTATTGCTTATTGTTCCCAACTCATTCTGAATGCTAGCAGCGACCTCCTAATTTATCCGCGGGTTCCGCGACAGTCTATTGTATACATTTTCATTAAGCCTGCATTTAAAACAGGTACCTAGATAATGAAATAGCGGTATGTTGATGGCGAATTTAACGTTAGTGTGGATATTCCCTTTAATATTTGCAATTATTAAAGTATCAGATAGTACTAGGAAACATGTGGGCGCGTAATTACATCTATTTGTTAATTAACAAGGTGATTATTATGATTGAAATGGTAATTAGTGTCTGGAAACGATAAATTTCGTACCTAGATAAATTAATGTCGAAGCCTTACATTTCATCTGTTGGTCGTAACCGAAGATTTAGTTACATTTATAAAAGGAAATCTAAAACAATTATTTGGCAATGAAGGTTTAGAATATTGAATTTGATTGGTTTTCTTGATACACTTTATAAATAGTTTTAGACTTTAGATTTTAAATTAAATAAGAATATTTCTTTTCTTATATTTAGCTCACACGAAAATATACGTTTCGTAATCTTAACACCATCCTGAAATAACCCAAGCTAAGGCATAATCCCGCGTTTCCCGAAAAAATATTAGTGTGTTCAAACGCCTACCAATATAGAACTGCAAACAGTTTCGTTTGTGTTCGTGCCGCGTGACTGTCAGGCGCTTTGCGCACGCGAAGGTCTCGATCTCCGATTAATAGCTCACCGAGGTTGCCCTACCCGCCCTTTATTACCTCTCCGCCCTTCTCGAGTGCCTGCGAAATGAGCAATGTTAAGGTCAAACGACCTAACTCCTTATAAGTCCGGTTCCTCCATAATCCGTTGCTGAGGAAACTTTGATCAAATCCGAACTTAGAATTTTGCAAAGTTTCGGCGTCTGGATTCGGGATCATAATAAGATTTTGTGCTAACTTTGCTTATTTAGCCGTGCCGCACTAACTTGCTAATGATGTCCGCGGTAGGTAGCTAGGTAGGTCATCAATAATTCGATGATAATGCCATTACAGGCGTTAACTGCACTATACCGGAACTATCACATAATGGATTGCCAAATGGAATGAGCAATTAATCGAAAATTATTCACATAAATAATCATTTATTGTCAGTAGGTACCTACATTTTATTTCTAACCATTGGATATAATTACAATGCCTACGTAGGCAGTTACAAAAAGAGTTGTTGTTGCCCAACATCAAAAGAAGCCTGATAATCATATACGTCATAGCTAGGACAGAAATAAATATAAAGAAATGTGGGGTTGACATCAGACGGCAGCCGATCGTTAGAATCCAGAAAAAAATTACCAACGGTACAATGTGGGCTGAGATTATGTTACTTATAAATAAAATATTTACGTAATGAACCTTTGAGGTATTTCGGCTTCAGGCACGTGTCATCGAATACCTATACCTACTTGATTGAAATTGATGATACATGTAATCATAAAAGGAATATTCTAGGTAATAAATAGCCGCTAATGCTGAAATCTTCGATCATAATGGCAGTTTTGAAATATACACAGCAAACTAAACATAAAAAACCGGATTTCAAATACCTACACATTCAAACACATTTGCCGGACATCAAACCACGGTCACGGTACACTGAGACAGAAAATAGGTATAACGAGAAAACAAAACTGGTGTTATATCCCTCACACAGTATTATGTCGTGTTCTCGTGTCCTACTTACGTCAGAGCTGACGAGTCTTGTGTTCTTACCTATTCATGACCACCTCCTCATGAATAGCTTTTTGTTCTCAGCTACCCCAAATTATTTTCTATTGAGTTTCAGAACCAGACTGGACCCTTGAGATATCGTTCATCAAACTGTCAAGTTTCAAAGTGAAAAGTTTTCTATACATTGAATACTAAAACACATTGATATTAAGTTTGTAACTACGCAAGTATAAGTTTAAATGTCATAGGTCATAGCAAAATGGTCTTTAGAGACCAACTACAATATTCTCCTAATGCGAGCTATAAATAACCTGCGTAGCGAAATAGCTCTTCAGTTAATAAAGTGCAATTTAGAATAATTTGTGTTGTAGGCATCTGGGTGTTATGGCATGCGTTTCATAATCTAAATTAAATCAGCGGATGTGTCGTGACGCACAATGTAAATGAGCTCACACAATGACTATTAATGTCTGGAACATAAAATACTAATGTCAATTAAATGTGTAGGTACTCTAATAATCTACATAATGCAATCACGCAATTCAAATAGTTCTTTAGAATATCGGCAGGGAACGAAGGAAGAAAGAGCAATGTTTTTTACTATTATTTTAAACGAACTGTGGTTAAACAAAATTCTCTATGGAGAAAATGTTGAATTCAGTAAACTTCACAGCGAGTTTTGATTGCCAAATACATATATGACAGTATTTTGATCGGTAACTAAAAAAAAATTCCGTACTTTCCAGTTCATTGCGAAACATATTAGAGCCTTTGATCGCACTTGAGAAGGCAACTGATTTAGTTTAAATAACACAAAATATAGGGTAAATCCAGGATAGTTGCCCCAGGGGCATAGTTGCCTCGATTTCAATTACTCTAGTTTCGCGGATTAATTACATTTTATTTTATTTATCACGCGAGAGACTACAACTACCACTAAGTTGACCGTGTTGCATGTGTCTGTGCAATTGCATGAGATTGTAAGGTGCGATCAACGTTTCGGCGGGACATCTATCCTATATTATGTAACAAAAATCGCCAATACTCTGGAAATATCAAAGACTAGTGGACGTCACGCGGTTTCACCCGCGTAGTTCCCGTTCCCGTGGGAGTATGGGGATAATGTATAGCCTATGTTACTCCCTGATAATGTAGCTATCCAATGCTAAAAGAATGTTTCAAATCGCTCCGGTAGTTTCGGAGCCTATTCAATTCAAACAAACAAACAAATCTTTCTTCTTTATAATATTAGTGTAGATAATAATGTTATTTTATTTTCACAAATTTGAAGATTATAATATAAACCAAAGTACCTACCCATTTTACAAATAAAGTATTTTGCTTTTTGTACTGTGAGAAATATAGTAATTTAAAAAGTGGGGCACCTATCCTGGAATTACCCTATAATTCCACCATTCTGAGATTTTTTCTCCAAAGGCGATTTTGCAAAAAAAAAATATCGGTAACTAAAAACATGAAATCGGATGCGGTCGGCCGGTACCTGACGGGTTACAATAAATACATTGATCCCCATAACGAAAATTGCACGGTTTGTGTCCCAAGTTGCGGGAAAGGTAGTACCTTCCCATCTTTGCTTCTCATTTTATATTTTCATATGATATGTTCTTTTCATGCGTGTCGCTCTGAAATCACAGCCGAAAGTGTTGTTGACGCTTTGTTCAGGTGATAGACGTTGACATGAAAGTGGGGAGCAACTGCGTGTAGTAGGTACCTATGACATCGTGTTGTGCTTGCAAAGTTTGAACCTAATAGGATTTGTCACATGGTTCATTATCATGTTGAGTGCTAAATGCATTTGTAAAGTATGTTTTTCTGTTCTATTAAGTTTCCAATGTTTTAATTTTAGGAACTCGGCATTTTATTGTCATGCTCCCCCCCTGTAGCTATTTATCTGCAAGAATCTGTCATACCATTTTCACAATACCTAAACTAGTTTAAATTTTGGAAACCTAATAGAATTTATGAATTCACTACTATTCGTGGAATATCTCAACATACATGGCTTTAAAAATACTGAGATCGCACCTTTTCCAATGGCCGACGTACCGACATCTGGAATAGTTGGGATTACCGTCATAGCTCGGAGAAAGCTGAATTTGTTTACAAAGCTTACCACGGCACCGCTTCGGATGCCATCTTCGATGCGACCGACTCTGAAAGCGACAAAATATTCCGTTCACATTCGCCACCCGCCCTATTACGTGCACAGATTTTTCACAAAAAATCTCATCCCCAATCGACCCTCCTTAAAGTGGATCGTAAGCCTTTGATGGAATCTCTCATAAAATAAAGCCTGGAGAAAGTGCGAGTCAGATTATCCAAGGTTATCTATAAGATGAATAAATTTTGCTGTTCCCCAACTGAACAAAAAAATATTTATGGCCTTAAAAGTTAAAGGTGAAATAGTTTGGGTACTCCCATAAATTTAATTTGAGGTCCGAAGTTTTAATACAACCCTCGTCGTAAAGTTTAATGTATCCTATAATTAGTTGATTTTTAAGCGGTTTTAAATTTCCCAAGGGACATTACGCGTCCGAAACTTTTACTGCTATCCGCGATAGAATTTTTGAATGTAAAAAGTTAATGAAGAAAGAAGACATCGGTTCAGCAGAGCAATCTTTTTGCGAAACATTTTCTCTGAAGAAAAATTTTTGACATTCATTCTCAGTTCTGCCCAAGTATAAATCTGACTACCGTCTTAGCTACTTGTATTTCACGTTAGTAGTAGTATAATTAAACCGTAGTGTTTTTTGGTTTTGTAAGTCTTTAAAATTTCTACGCAAACTTACTGCTTATCTAGTAAGCACTTATACGTATGGTTACAAACTAAGGGCCCGGCGAAAATCCGACTTTCATTATTATAAAAAATATCGTGAAAAATATTTATCGGCGATCCCATAGGTCCGAAAACAAGCTTAGTGCCGATGAAATATTAAGTACCGAAATAAGTATTGAAACCAACCCTTTATTACCTGAAGATGTGTTTACTATATCTTATGTTTATATTATTATGTGTAAGCCACGATGAGGTATATGTCCTACTAGTGGACGTCACGCGGTTTCACCCGCGTAGTTCTCGTTCCCGTGGGAGTACGGGGATAATATATAACCTATGTTACTCCCTGATAATGTAGCTATCCAATGCTAAAAGAATTTTTCAAATCGGTCCAGTAGTTTCGGAGCCTATTCAATTCAATCAAACAAATCTTTCTTCTTTATAATATTAGTGTAGATATACCTCATCGTGTTCTACTTTTTTATTTGAATTGGATTTGCTCTTGACTAAAGTCTAGGTCAGAGATGACAGAGACAAAGTCGACGATGGAGCGAGCTTACCCAGAAAAAGTCTGTTCACTCTGACTTTGAAGAATTAAGGTTGTATGCGTTCAGAAGCACAGACGCCACTTTTCTGCGGTCTTCTGAAATCTGCTCAGGAGCTAGTTCAGAAGTAGCTGAGTGTGACTTTCTTTCAGCAATTACGGTTTTCCAAAAGTCTATAATGGGGGATTGGTAAAATAAGGCTTCTGACAATTTTATTCTCGCTGATAAATATCACTTAGGCTAGAGCCCTATTTATTCCTATTTTTACTCATTTAGTTTAAAATTCTCCATCTACTTCTCTTTCTTAGTTTTAATACTTTTATTTCGGTGGCACATAAGCAGTTGTTTGGTAAATATCGTTCGGAAGGAGGTCGGGGTCGCCACTGCCAGGTGTTCGGCACCTCGCCAGCAGATGGCACAATAGTTCCGCTCTACGTTGTGTGGAGATTATCTATATTTCTGCACGCTGCCATTGTTTATTGCCGATAGAGGTTTATTTTGTCACGTATTTTGAAGTAAAATTAAACGGAATAGTGAATATTCTCTTTCACTTTTTCAGTATTTTCCGCATGGTGTTTGCTAGATTAAACGCTTTAACCGTTAACAAAAATATATTGTTATTGTGATATAGTCCCCTCTAAATTTATTATTGTCAGGGTTTTCTAAAGGGATCAACACTCATTAGAAAACGGTGTTTACCGACAGTGCACTGTTTAACTGTCACAATAAGGCTCAAACCAAAATTACGATTACTGGGTATAACTTGAATTAAATCTTGAATTAAATCGTGTATCATATAAAAATCTCGTGTCATGATGTTTGTTATTGAACTCCTCCGAAACGGCTTGACCGATTTTTATGTTTTTGGTAGGCCTAAGAATACCCCTATTCTCAGACCAGGCACGGTAGGCAATTTTTATATATGGCAAAACAACGTTTGCCAAGGCAGCTAGCTACTATAATATTATAAAGCTGAAGAGTTTGTTTGTTTATTTGGTTGAAAGCACTAATCACAGGAACTACTGGTTTGAATTGAAAAAATATTTTGGTGTTGGATAGCCTATTTATAGAGGAAGGTATAGCTTTCCTCTATAAATGGGCTACCCAACTACGACCAATAGGAGCGGAGCTTTATAGAAAAATGTGACGCAGATGAAGTTGCACGGTTCAGCTAGTAGATTAATAAAATTAATCATCAAGGTGGGTTGCAGCCTTCACCCGATATATAAATAGCATCATAATACCGCGATCACCAATTCTCTTGCCGACTAGCCAAGTAAATGTAGCTCAGTACACACAGCCACAAATCAGCCACAAATCTTCAACATCAGTCGGCAAACACATAGGTACCTTTCCAATTACAAGTAAATTAATTAAATCAGATACTTCCTAATAAAGATTTTCTGTGAGTTTACAAACCAATATTTATTTAACTACTTTTTTTAGTTTGGCCAATAACAATACTATTAGCCAATAACGAAACACTGAAAGAAAATGGTTATAATTTTATTAGCCAGAAGGCTTTTCCTGTCGCGTAATTAGTCCTTTTAACAGAGCTTGTCCGTAAAACATAATCCTTGATGTGGTAATTTAATAATAATGACTTACATTAGCCCTATTCGTGAGTAGCCAATATATTTTTATCTCTAAGTCATGAAAAATATGACACACAAAGAACATCGACCCATACTAAAAACCTCGTTAAAAAGCAGACGGCGAAAAAAAACATTTATTTTCTCCCAAGCCACTTGTATTTTCAACGCTCCACGGATAAACATTTTAATGATGTTATATTTTTATATCCCGTACGTTGTGCTTACGTAAAGTAGCGATTAGAGAATATCGTCAAGGGTGAGAGACATTAACGCAAATCTCTTTAACACCGGCCGACATAAGCGGATGTAGCAATGAGGCTTCTGCGCAATGTGCCCTTCGCACCTCGCATCAAACAGGCACAAAGATAATTCAAGATTCCCTTTACGATCGTTTTATGAACCCCATAAAACGAATCATAAGCCGATAGTTACAAATAACCATATAATAACGTTACGACGTTTGTTTTACCGTAGATTACGACGTAATATTATTTTCGGTTGACTTATGAGCAACTAATGGATATAGAGACATGACAAATTATATAATCTCTTCATCTAATGACCGCCTTACTATGAGTATAACAAGACGTCTGAATTAATGAGGTTTTAGCGAGACATATTACTAGTCGGCCCAACAAAGTAGACGAAAGTATATTTTTTCTGTAAAACTAGTCTGAATTCAGCAGCACATTCCAAAATATGAAATCGTAATTTTTATTGACTTGTTTCAAGTTAACGAAAATTACAAAAGTTTCCTTTCCATTTCAGGTGACGTACTTACATCAATCAAACCGAATTTATTACTACGAAGCGTATTGTTGAATTTTTATACAAGTTTTTTGGATCTACAAACAGCTGATATGTTAGGATTTTTTGGTAGAAAGGGCATTTAAAAATAGTGTTTTTGTGATGAGTCGGCACCAGCTACGCGTCCCGGAGGTGCGCGTGAGTGGTGCGCCGGCGCAGGAAGAGGACGATCCCCCCACCGCGCTGCCCCCCTTTGCGCTCACTCTTGCATCTATACCAAGGAGAAGACACTCTTGGATATGCGGGTAAGTTAATGTCACGTGAATGCTACTGCATTTTTTATGACCAGGTTTCATCGATGATCCTGCTACACCATGGAGAAATCTTGAAGATTACATAGGTACCTCACAATCATAACCTTCATGTGCCTAAAAATTGCTTTTTGGAATTTAAAATGCTTCGGAAACTGGTGTTGAACTATAACAAAAATTAGACTAATTAATCCTTCAAAAAATGAAGTGAAATTTCAACGAAAGTAAGCCACGAAAATGCGAAGACTTTACCTTTTCACCAACTTCCTAATTTAGCATTATTCTGATACCTAAAGTGCCTAACTTTGTGTAAACTTTTCACATCTTTCAACTTGTTTCGCACAGGTAAGTTATTTGATCAAATTAGGCAACAGTCGTTAATTTACAGCTTTTTCTAAATAGATTTACAGTAATCTTGTAAAAGATAAATATAGAACGGATCAGCTGGTTTTATCTTTTCAGGGAAGTCTTAAAAGTCGTCTGAATGCGAGGGTTTATACACAGCTGAGATGGTTCTCTGTTTGTCAATGGTTGGAACTCTTAAACTGACCTTAAAAGTACATGTTACTTTATTTAGTAGATACTATCTTTTGCCCGCGACTACAAACGCGCATATCCCGTTTTTTCCGTTCCCGTAAGAATTTTATTTTGAGAAATCCTCCTTCTACTGCTCCCCTACACTCCCGAAGGGACTTACGTGCCAAATTTCAGCTTCCTACGATCAGTAGTTTCGGCTGTGCGTTGCCTGACAGTCACCAGTAACGGAAGAATCTATATACTTCTCATCATCATCATCATCATTTCGATTTTAAAAATTCTTTCAGTGTTAGATAGCCCATTTATGGAGGCTATAGGGTATATATCATCACGCTAAGATCAATAGGAGTGGAGCAGACGAAGTTGCGCGGGTCAACTAGTTTTATATATTAGGATTGATTGCTAGCACAGTTGTTAGGCATTAAATATAAAAAGACCCGTAAATAAATTTCAATAACTATTCTTTATATTTTGATATTGATAAAACAACCCCATTAAGTATATTATTCATATTTCTCGCGTACAAACACTAACATTAGTTTCGCTTCATACCTACAACAAAACAACATAGCTCGAGTGTCGTGTCTATATTGAATAGATATTTTCAGCAGTGAGTGGCTATCTGAAAGACAAATATCAGTTAATATTCATGAGGGGCTCCGGCGATGGTCTGTCGCAGGCATTAGCACAACAATGGGCGGCCACGTAAACGCTCATCCTAGCTAACCTCGACTATTGTGCAGAGATCACTGTCTTCAACTGTTTTTGTATTCCATTATACCCGTCGACGCTTTCACTATAATACAGTCGCCGTCTTTTCCCCAAATTGCCTCCTCCGCTACATACCTAACTTTATTATTAAACGGCTTTATTGAAAAGCAGACGATAAATTTCAAAGTGCGTTAAAGATATCTATAGAAACTGCGCATTGCCAAAGGAAAACCACGAAAAAATTGAGGTTTTTTCCTTTCTTTCTTCTGTCAGTGATATTTCATGACGACATTAGACGGCACATTGAAGGAAGCCATTAATCTGACATTGGCAGCGCTTATACGTCGTTCGTTCTTCACACGCAAAGCTTTATCCGATATCAAAATATTTATTTGGCGAATATAGCACGTTATTAATATAACGTTTTGCAGAAAACGGTCGAGGCTACCTATACCTGTGGTTTCAGATATAAATATCCCTGAATTTCAAATAATATCTCGTGATCATAAAATTGGAAGAGACCTGTTTTGTTTTGCTCATTCGTGCTGCGAGAGATGAAGTCAATTTACTGGCCTATTGTGGCAGTATACCTACGTGTGCAGTTAATCAATACGCTCACCGGGAAATAGCTCAATCTGAAAGCAGGAAATAGGTTCAATTAAACACAGCTTTGATGTCTGATTGCTCTCTGTGCTAGTCGAATGTGGAGAAAAAAAATCTATATGTAAGCTGTAGCCTGTCTTTATTCATTCTTACGAACATATTAAGCATTGAAACCAAATTGAATGGAAAGGAAAATCGTTAAAGAGGAAACTGAACATTCAGGGGTTGTGTTTTCAATTTCCTTTAAAAAGTTTTATAATTCGATAAGGGCGTTCTTTTTACTGTGCAAGTTCAGCCGGCGCTAACTTGAACATTTCGAGTAATTACATTAGGAACATTAAAATGACTGCTGTATTTAAACTTTTTAAGTTTGTTTCATGGATATTGTGAATGCCAGTTAAAGTTGGTAAGCTTACCTACCTATTATAAACGTGACGTTAATAGAAATACAAACTCACCTAGACCTTAATCAGTAAATACCACATAGTTTGTTAATAAGGCAGAAACTATTAAAAAACGTTTAAACTATAAGTAGTTTTTTTTTTATATGTGATGGGTTTGCTCTTGACTCTAGTCTAGGTCAGAGATGACAGAGACAAAGAAAATTATGAAAATTATTTCATAATTCCACTTGTAGTTTAAACTTTTGTGGTTTGTTTCATGGATATTTTGAATGCTAGTTAAAGTAAGTGTATTTATAATCGTGGCGCACAAACAGCACAATGAATGATGAAGACCAATGCACCTGCCATCTTATCTCTTCACCACCCATGGTAGACTAATAAGAATATCTTGAGCTTGGGCAATAAATCCGCTAATCTTTGAGCACAAAGTTTAAATAAATGAACATAATTTCAGTTTCTAAGCAAGCCCCATCAATACCTCTGCTAACTTGCCGTACGATTTGCATACAAGTGTGAATAAGTTCGGAATCGGGCGAGAGTTTATGTAGCTAATGTGAGCTAAACTGTCATATACAAGCACGAGAAATTTATTACGGTACATAACTTGGAGAATCAATAATTGTCTACTCAGCACACTCACAACATTGTTTAATAGTAGTTGCAAGTTAGCTGCCTACATACCCAATAGCTTTGTTGACTGTATTTAAAATAAAATAAAAAATGTTTGACGTTTGCGAAACTGACAGACTCAGTGTTATGTCAAAACAAACGGTCATTTTGAATTTTTCGTTCAGAAATTATTAGAAAAATAAATAGATTAAATAATTTTATAACTATGAAATCGTCACACTTGCTTACTTATCAGTAGTCAAAAAAATGTTTAAGAGAATAATAATAAGTGTTAATCTGTGATTTTTCGATGGCACACGTGTGTGCTATTGGGCGTCAACTGAAATTGACGCATTATGGCATCCTACATGCCATACCAAATCACGCGGTTTAAACTTCTTTTTTTTTATTTAATATCCTATGGCCCCCGATCGACCAAAAAACATGGCGGCCGCCGACTTTTTTGCAACAAATTATTCAATATGTTGTTGCGTCGCAACGGCTATTGCGACCGGCAGTACAAGAAAACATACCTTTTATATTTTATCGTCTACGTGATATTATGTTTTAATGTGATATGATTTCAGAACGAAAGCAGGCTATGCAAACTATGGGACGCCATGTTGAATAGAATATGGCAATAATTGAAAAAGATTACTTTTTGTGCACGACAGATCCGGCTTAAATTCACGAAAGAATATTTTTCCTCAATTCGTGATATATTTCCTTCTTTTTCGATAAATGTTCATTCACTACTAAAGCTTGAATTTTGCGTAAGTGTACGGCAATGTTATAACTTTACACAAGCACAGTTCAAGCTCAACTTTTTGGTTATTGAGATTTAGTCTTTGATTTATTACCGACACTAGAAATATTTTTTTACAAACACTATTATGTTTTGTTGCATTATCTTAAGAAATGGTTTTAGTCTCGCTTATCTCTGAATCTTATACAACATTTTGAAACCTTTAGACAAGTAGCGTAGAAAATTATTTTCTAAATACACACGTTTCTAGAAAATAATCTTCTACAAAGTGAAAAGAAACAGCGGCTTTTACTGAGAAGCTCGCAGTGTTGCGCCCTTTCATCGCTTTTGTCTAACTCTCTTCAGTCTGGACTCAAAGGCTTGTCTTTGAAAGTATCTGCCGACCAGCATACCAATTGCGTGACACGCTTGCAAAGCTTTTATTTAGATAAATGTCTTTAGTCATCCCCCCCAAGCCTTGTATTCTAAGCATTTTCTCTACACGACTCAATTAAATTGTCAGTTAAAGCTGGTTTTTGACATTGATCAAGGTTCTTTTTTCCAATTACATCACGAAAGTTTCTTTCAAGGCAGTCCTTTTAAAGGAAACATACTCCACTCCACTCAGTCGTATTGCCAACGGCCCCAGACTCGCACAAATAATTGTATAATACTAAATTCATGGCACTGTACATTTTCGAAATCCGTTGACTTTACCACCATACCAATAAATATAATATAAATAAATTGTCACAAAAAAATTACAGGTTTTAGACAAAAACAAAGAACTGAAAAGCCATGAATTTTCTGTAAATAATCTGGAAAATGTACAATTTTGTGTGATGCTGATGATAATATAATGAGTACAATATGCTTCCAGTTTCACGTAAATAGGTCTGTATTTCGGCTCTCGTCCAAAACTGTACTTGTTGCGATATAAATTTAATTCAATGGGTACTTTCGGTATGATAGTGTTGTGACAGCTGAACGTTTAGGTTGATTTAATTCACTGGTAATATTATTTTAGAAGGAAACTCAAAGGGAAAGTGCTAAATATTAACAACTGCTACTAAACAGTCAACTCTGAAATATGAAAACAGCTGCCTTTCTATACATTTTATATTCACATAATTCGAAAAAATAAAGGGAACCACTGTTTTTTTTGTTCGTGACCCCAGCGTCCGTCTCTCTGAACTAAGTACTAGTTGGTACTAAAAGTTTTCCTAGAAATTAAAAACGGCATGTATTTAACGCGGCGACAAACTAATCTGATTTAGAGTTTTAAAAATAATTAAAATGGATAGCAACAATAATAGGCTGGCAGCTACAGTGAAGTAGCATTTTAAGTATAAGGTAGCAGCTTATTTTGAGTTGTAAACTTTGTTTAAATTTTAATTGGCAGTGATTTTTTGGTGTTCATAAAATTAACTACTAGGCCCGGTAGACGGAGCCCCGCTTCGCGGGGCTCCTACTTCTGAATGCTTTATGAAAGAATAACCACGAAGGGGATGGCGGGGTCTATTCGCTCGCTTCGTTCGCTCACTCGACCCCGCCATCCCCTTCTAACCTAACCTGTCCGAGTCGGGGTGCCCCAAGTCCAAAGCTCGCTTCGCTCGTTCTTGCATTCAATGCCGCTCAACTTGGCCAGTCAAGGGAGGCCCGGTATGGCTTACAGAAGTACGTAAAACTGTTAATATTAGCCGCCAGAGTCATTATTTTTAATGCCTCACCTATTATTTAATTGGCGCTGTTTAATATATTTGATATCTTATAGTACCAGCCATTATTTAGTTTTTATAGATCCTTGTCTTTTGTAGCTCATATAATATAATTGTGCTAAAAATATTTAATCGCTACCAAGTTATTTTTTTTTTTTGTAACCAAGTAGTTAGTTGCCTAATAAGTTGTTATTCGCCTCAAAAATAATTAGCCATTAAAAACCTACCTTTATACATTTAACAATAATTCTATTACATTACGTAGTAATGAAAAAAAACGTGTTGCGCCGACCCCAAGTAACATGGGATAAGGGCAGGAAGATGATGATGATTACGTAGTTATGATTGTTGGGCATCTCTCTGAAACTTAAGCTAGTTAATATTAATTTCAGCGCTGGATACATTCTTGTTCGCTACTCAAAGGCTTATTCTATCAAAGTGGGGCTACCTTCTCGTCTTATCTTTGAGGTGCGAGGCTCCAGTTAATAGCGTTTCCGTTTCAAAAATTAATATCAAAATGAAGGTAAAAGAAGCTTAATGTTCAGGAGTTTTACAAGCTCATTATAACGGGTTTTAATCATCCGTCTTAGTTCTCAAACACCGAAGATTTAATGCATTTAGGGAATTTAGAGATTTGAAAGTTCAAGATGGTCGTTTGAGATAGCCCAATCTTAAGATCTATACCAATAGTTAGGATACCAAGAGTCCAGTCAAGCTGAATCTTCAATCGCAAAGTTTATCCAGTTAATTCAATTTCCGAACTTGCGAGCCATTCATTCTCCTCTGAAAATGATCCCGTCGGAGAATCTAAGTGGATTAACCGCGTATACACACAAAGTGTCCCTTATCTTGATCAAAGCTGACCGCACTGATTGCATTAAGTCGCATCAAGCAGTGCATCTCCTGCGTCCAAGTCTAAAGAACGTATCACTCGAAAACATTACACTCCGACACGTCTACTTATATGGAATTACCTTCCTGCTCTTTGTGCGTCTTTTTCCTCTTGGATAATGCACTTAAGTGTGCCGTTGTAAGAACTAAGAGGGTAGTATCGCCTCTTTCCTTTCCCTGCACGTCCCTAAAATATTTTACTTTTGTATGAATTATGTAAAGCCTTTCGTTATGTACTTCGCCTTTAAGATAAAGTTTTACTTAGTAAAAGATACGTGACCACTGAAATTTATGCCGCACGGCGTTTATAATGAATTTTAAAAAACATAGCTTTTGCCCTTAATATGGGCAAATTGGTAAACAGTCTAATTACTTTTAGAGGCTGAATTTGAGACTAAAAATCAGTGGGTACCTAAATTCGAGAAAACATAACAGAAAAAGGTCTTTCTATTAAAAAATTATAACGATAGAAAACGAGTGGGTGTGGTGTTGATTTTCCTAAATATTCATTAAATGTATTTGGGATATGAGCCGTACGTGTTGGCTTAGTGGGCTACTCACGTAAGTACCTACCCACATTTTAATTCACTTACCTGAGCCACCCACTCCAGGCCCGCTTTACGACTTTACGCCTGCCTTGTTAGTGCTACAATATATTCAATTGTCTTGCCGTATTCCGGCCTCCCAAGTTCCCCACTCAGTTTAATGTGTTTACTTATTTTCATTAATTTTATTCTACCAAAAGTTACCACAAGCAATAAAATGAGGTAATTTAACGTCGAGAGAATTAACTTTGAGATCGTAAATTGTTGGTTTTGTCTAACGTCAATAGATGGCCTTACATTTCACAAACAAAGCCAAAGTCTAGAAAGTAAATTTACTGTTGTAGTTGTAAAGGGTTTGCGAAAGTTATTGACAGTTTGTTCTCGTAAAATTATTCATTCTGTTGGGAAAAAAAAAATAATAACTCAGAGAGCAAACTCATTTACAAAGCGTGGTTGAGCAAGAAAGTGCCATCAATCACTTGAGGCTGCAGTGTCTTTCGTGTAATGGCGCTTATAAACTCGTTGTTGTTATAATTTAATTTAAATCACATCACGATTTGAGCGTTAAGTTGCTTGTTATTCTTTCATGAGCAGAACCATGAATTCAGATTTAAGCTTTGGATTTTTATAAAAGTAATCTACTACTATAAAAGGCAATCCTATTTCACTATTTAGTAGTTAATGTTATCCCTTTAAGTATTTTTACTAGCGTGTATCTAATGTCAGGAGATTGGATTCACTCAATCGCGTTTATTTGATGGACTGAATCAGATTTATTCGTGATTTGTAGCACAATTAGTGCTAAGACTGTCATTGTTATGTAGTAGGTCAACATTTTATAAAAAATTGTGAGTAATTTGTCAAGGCGCCCGACGCGCTGTCTTCACTTGTTAAAACTGACGATTTTCATGAAAACTGCTTCGAGAAAAAAAAATGCTAATTCTTGGCAAGTAAAGTGTACACAAAGTACATCAAATCACTGAGTATCTTTCAGGTGTAATAGAGTTAAGTGTGATTTTAAAGAATATTTCAATTAGGTGGTTGCTAATCTTTTAATCATAATCTAGTGTGATGCTAGGCTGTTTGGCACGCTGCTTTTAAGATTCGGGGTCTTTCAAAACATAAAGGAGCTTAGTCACAATCGTAAACGTTTGAACAAACCCATTTCCGTTATTATGAGTTATCGAAGCGCAATAAGTGATTCATAAATTACAGGTGCACATATTAAGTGTGACAGTGTGTGAATGTTCAAAGATGCGGTTTAGGACAGGGCGACATATTTGAAACTCTGCCACGAGCTATTCTCGTCCCCGGTCCCGCGTAAACACCGACACGGAGACGATATTATTATATCGTGCATTAATAAACTAACGGACAATTATAATCTTTACTGGAATTCAAAGAAATATTCCGAAATTTGGTGGGTTGAATATAGAACAGCGCCATTAACTAGTCGAATGCCAATGCCGATTTAAAGTGGCTCTGTTCTTCGTTCACCGAATTTCTGCAGCTTTCCGAGTTGTAACTTCCGACGTAACTCTCGCAAACTTCTTCTTCTTAAGGGCTTTATATTAGTTCGACATTTTCAAAGGAGAACGCTAACCGGCACAATAAAAACATTTCAGAAGGGATCCAAATACGTTTGAGTTTGGTACGAACAAAAGTTTTGAATCTCATTTTCTCATTTCAATATGCGGATTCAAAACATATTGAACTATTAGATACTGGAGATGCCAATTTAACTAAAACTATCAAACAATCTATGTAAGCACTTTGATGAAACTCCTGTAGTTACAACAAGTTTGAACTATTGCTTACATTGCAAACTGAAACAACTTTGTTCTGGTCGAAGCTGAAACAGCAGCCCTCGTGCGTAAACCACAGCCTTACTAACAACATAGGAATTTTAGAAAAATATGACATAATAGGTGCTTCTGTAAATTTATTACACCAATCAGACAATGAAAAGCGAGATTAATTTGAGAGATAGAAAAACGTTTTCACGGAATTTTCGTCGTTAGCTCATGAGTCATAAGTATCAACGACAGTGAGTAATATGGTCTATATTTTTGAGAAAAATGTTGTAAGTAAGGCAGGTACATGTCATCGGCATCGTGACAATGTGGTCGTGGAGCAAAGAGGCGCTTGGATGCGAGAAGTGACGGTTTACGCGCCGAGACGCACGCGCACTCCACGCCTCGCCTCGACCAATATAAACGTCGATCGAAATTAAAACATAACGAGAAAGTATGTGCGGGACTTTATCTTATTACAGATGTGTTCCAAACATCTGAATTTGCGCACTTCGGTGTTGTGACCTCGTGGAGTGAGTGCACTTAGTGAACGCATGTGACGTGAAACTGTGATCGTGCTACTGTTCTCTGTGATACCTTATTCTGTGATAGAAAAGTATTTTGTGATACACTTATGGTAACGTAGCAAAACAATCTTTGGCAACTCACGCGTGGGAATATTTATTTATTTCTGTAATTCAAGAATGTATTTCGGTGAAAGTAATTGACTCTTTGCGAAATACTTTGAACCATTTAAAATTAGAATTGAGTAATGAAGTCTTTAAATACATAGGGACCTACTACGATTTCTGGGCAATTAATTACTTCATGAGTTTCAGAGTTCACGAATATACCTTCAATTAATGAACTCTGGACGCAAATATTGACATAATCGGAATGGAATATTATTGATAAACTTTTCGACTTATGATGGCTGTTTTTATGGACCGTCCACTTTATTCCAGACCATGAGTAGGTTAAAGGGAAGCATAGCATATTTTTTAACAAAGAAAGGTGACAGTGAATGTCAACCTTTATGGTACAATTCTGTTTAATATAATTCTTTCTCCAGAACATTTGAGACATACTTCTTTTTATAAACTTGTGCAGTAAATTATATATACTTAATACACTTTTAGTTGTAAAGTTAGTCCTAGCAGATGAATAAGACCTACTCTTGTGTGAAAAATCATTTCGCAACCCGATATTTACACCAAATTCACAAACATTTAAGTTCGACATTACATAAATAATACAAAGTCCCACAACCGTTTAAAAATATTTCAGAAACGATGTCAACTTGGATGACTAACTTTGCCTTTGAAACGGCAATAAAAAAACATGTATTCAGTTATATTCCTGCGAACACAAAGGCGTATGAAAATTGCCTCGATTTTTCGTTGTGGAAAACAATGGTCTTAAAATGATTGCCAATATATTAACAGGAATCAACTGATTGAAAAAGTTTAACATGAGTAAGACCATACAATTAATTTTGAGGTAATCATTGGTACCCATTCTCCGTTTTGACGTTGGGGAAATTGCCTTGCCTACAACCCTAAACAGAGTGATTGGTGACAACAGTTCGTTATTATTATCAGACAAAGGGATCTGTCTCGACCTTGTCTTGTCCTTGTGACTCTAGTATCCCTGACGTTTTCGCCTGAATGACCCACTAGAAAAGAGAGGGGTCATCTTTTCTAATCACAAGATATTATTTGAGACTACTTTTTTAGGTATAGGTTTGTTAGCATTAACGTCAAGCTTTTCCTCCAAAGGAAATGGTATGTAGCCCCAAATACTGCAAGTTGTAAAAAGTATAGAAGTGTTGTGTATGCCATTATGTCATCAATCAATAATATACCTACACGGTGCCACTTTCGTCGTCTTACAAAGGCTACATTTAATGTAGGTTCCCGACATAAACTACCTCCAGGCATGTTTATTAGGGTTCCGTACCAAAAAGGTAAAAAGGAACCATTATGGTGTGACTAAGTCTGTCCGTCTACCACAGGTGGACAGCTCAAGAACTGCTAATGCTATCAACTTGAAATTTAGAATAGTTTTAGATGACGTTTGCTAACTATTTTGCAAATAAGAAAGAAATAAAAATGTATATATTTTTTTTGTAACAGCGACTGGAAGGGATAAGTGGGAATACTAAAACATGTGAAGTATCATCATGAAAGAGCGTTATTTGAACATTTACAAACATTTTTACTTCTTTTTAAGTCGCATGGTTTTCGACTTTTGACGAAAAATGTAAAAAAATGGCTATTTCCCCCTTATCTCCGAAATTTGCATAAAAAGAATCTGAAATTATTCTATGTAATAGAAATTTATGAAAAAAATACAAAAAATAAATAAAACGATGTCTCTCAACAGCACACTTTTTCAGAAATCATCAGCAAAATTTACATTCGTCAAGAGATGGTGCTCACATAAAACTGCAATATACACCGCAGTGTTAAAAATCTCTGACGAATATAGGCCTCGCCGATGAAAATTTAAAAACATTTCACGTTTTATATGATGGTACGGAACCCTCGATACGCGAGTCCGACTCGCTCTTGACCAGTTATAAAAGAATAAATAATGCATTAGAATTATGAAAAACCCTGTTAATAATGTTTACGTATAAAAACAATGTTACCGTTCCATTCCGCGACTTCCTTTGAACACAAGCCTTGGTTTGCGCTCACTCCTGGATGTTTCAAACTATGTCATGCGTAATGGTAATCTATATCTATACTAATATTATAAAGAGGAAAGATTTGTTTGTTAGAAATGAATAGGCTCCGAAACTACTGGACCGATTTAAAAAATTCTATCAGCAATGGGTAGCTACATTATCAGGGAGTAACATAGGCTATATTTTATCCCCGTACTCCCACGGAAACGGGAACTACGCGGGTGAAACCGCGTAACGTCCACTAGTGAATAATATTTTAATTTCTTTAATAATTCAAATGTTCATAATTATCTTTTTTTTAATGAAAGTGTAGTAGTCATAAGATAAATGAAGTGGACTGTCGTTTTCACCGTGTATATAAAACTTTCGTTACTGGTGATTGATTGAGTGACTGACTAACAACGCACAGTCGAAATAACTGGTCGTAGAAAGCTAAAAACTGGCATGAAGATAGTACCTTGAGGAGTGTAGGGGAGCACTTAGAGAGGATTTCCCGAAATTGTTACAGGAACGGAAAATAGCGGGATATGCGCATACGATGTCGTGGGCAAAATCTAAGATATGATTGGTGTACATTACTATAGTATGCAAGCTACTTGCATAATTTTGTGTAAGTGTCCTCTTCCCTCATCCCTAAACTAGGTCCATGTAATTGAGGATGATTCTATCACCATCAATACTTATCAATTTAAATTAATGCCGAAATGATCAGCTAAGTTTGACAGGCAATTTACTACTGATAGCGAATAATGATAATGCGTTCGCTAACACAATCAGGCTTTATAGCCCAGCCGTAGCCCAACTCCCCATATATTAACAGCGTTCAACTAATAATAATTTATTAGTAGCTTAGTCCTACCACAAAATGTAATAGGAAACAATAGACTCTTAATACGCTTTGTACTCGTAGGTAATTAGGTATTTCCTGCCGGGGTTGCGGGATCTGTTTGAAAGAGTCACCGCGGTTCTGGAACGAAAAGGGCGTTAGGAGGAACACGGATGGGTTTTAGTCAGTAAGAGTCTGAAACTCCCTTCTGCTTCACCCAGAGCGGGAGGAGTCATATGATGATTTCCCATCCTTAAAAAAAAAGGTAATAAGGTATTTTCCTGAAAAAACTCAAAGTCCGTCAGACAGATTTCCAAAAATATTAGAAACGTATTTTTTTCTCTATTTTTTGCGTGACGTCACATTTATGTACTGTCTTTCAGACCCCGCCAAGCAATTTTTTTTTAAACCTCCCAGAAATAGGAGCCCTACCAAGCGGGGTTTCGTCGACCCGGCTATGAGTGGTATAGAAGGAGGGGGTATCCTTCTTCCCCCCATAAATCAGGTTTAGGATGTCTGATAATAAGTATAGATATTCCATTTCAGAAAGACGCTTAGCTTAGGTACATTATTTTTGAAAATTTATTACATTTTTGGTACTAACGTTACCTACATCATAATCACCGATAAATGTGATTAATTTCTTACTTTAACCTCGACTTTCGGTAATTATTAGCGAAAACCACTATTCCTCCTTTACAAGTTTACTTAATCTTTATGTATGTGAGCAACGGATAGGCGTTGCTAGAATTCATCATCATCATAACAGCCGAAAACGTCCACTGCTGGACATAGACCTCCCAAGGGGGGGGGGGGTTGCCATAAACGCCACGCTGGGTAAGCGGGTTGGCAATCGCAGTGTATGGTGTTGAGTTTTACAGAGAACGCTGCTGCCCATTCTCTGGTCAGTCCCTTAGTCGCCTCTTACGATACCCACGGGAAGTGATGGGATGGTATTATTCTTTTACGGCACCATACGGCATATTGCTAGGATTACTGTGACGTATTGTTACAATGCCCAAACCAGTGTTTGACCCAATTACAAATCATTAATGATTGATAAGTTTGTCGTTATTTATCAGAGAAACGGTTAATTGATCACGTGGCTGCTGATTGTCTATTAAACTGTATTTTAAATCGGAATTTGACTTTATTTTAAGTATTCTATAATAAATACTAGAGGACCCGTGCTGCAGCATTGTGAGAGCAAAATGCAGAGTAAAATAGAGCATTCCAATTTGAAACGCATATTGAAAGTTTAGCCGAATATTCATATCTAACTTGCTTCAAACTCATCCAATTTAAGTGGACAAAAGATCAAATGAAAGAACTCGTTCTATCGAATGTGCTTAGGCAAAAGAAACGCGTATCTACCTTAATTAGAACCGAAGATATAAAGAAGCAATCTATGAAAACAAGAAATGTACCAGGAGGAAATCACATTTGAGTATAATAACTTGAGAAGGGTGAAAGTTAGCGTTTTTTCAATGCTCGATGACACGTCTGTGCATGTAGCACCTTTATTAAAAAAATATATATATAAATGTGTTTCAAAGAACACCCGGACGGACTTTTAATTCATAATTTTCAGATTTCATATACTAATAGATTATATACAACACGCACGACTTAAGTACAGCAACTTAAAGATTAAAGGCAACGTAACTTATTTATCCGTAGATATAACCGCGAACCTACAAAAGTAACGCTAGACTCAAAAGTATAAATTAAAGTGTAAAAACATAGGTATACTAAGTTAGGAACATTACGAACTGGACCACGAATTAACAACTGTCTTAACTTAGCTGTTTGCTGCAGTGAGCAAACGATGGTCATTTTTTATCTTTAAAGAACCATTTTCTCTGCAATAAATCGGTTCATATTATCTAAGCTACCCTCAGAAAATCTTTTTCTTTAGGTACTGATCATTATTTCTACAGTATGAAATATTTGTATCCACAAACAATTTAAATAAGCTTTCTAGGTCATATTTCTGAATACCACTGCCAAAATTCCAGTTGTTTTTATACAAAATGTATAAAATGGAATTCGTTATAATAATTCAAGAATAACCCGTAAATGCTTAACCCGTTTATTGATAAAGTAGTCCCACTTTCTTGAGAAAATATTTGTGCAGAATCGAGCTAGACGTTGATGAAAACAAGCCACTTGAAAGATGCTAAACACATTCAATCATTACCTCTCTAACTGAACAAATATCAGACGGGAAATTCTCGTTTGCATTCGCAAACTGTCAAAAACCGAAGGGGTATTTTTTTCTTAACAATTTGGCATGCTTTTGACATGGATTGTTGCTGAAATGATAATTATTGCGATGAGTTTTAAGTAAGTATGAGAATTTCCCTTCTACTCACTTGCACTATATCGAACAACAACAAAAAAACGACGCACGTGATCGACCACGTGTTAAGTGCTTCTTTTAAAAGTACAAGTTTGAAATACGTAACAGTAAAGTTATTATTACTTATCAATAAATAATCGATACCAAACTCATTTGTTAAATATCTTAGAATACCAAACTTATTTGTTAAATATAAGCTATTTAAGGCTTTCTATTCTCAGAAAACGAGCGTAATCTGTCGAAGAATCATCAATAAAGAAATGAACAGAGTATAGTATTAAAACTTACATTAGGTACATGGATACCTTCTGGCCAAGACAATCGGTTTCCATCCGTACAATTGACCAACAAAGATATTTTCATTTCATTGTAATCTCAACCTTAGAGACAATCAAAATATAGGTAGGTAGGTCTAAATACACAAGGCTGAAAATACTTTGTGGACTATATAATATAATATTTTTGCTTACCTTTCAGTCGGCGTTTACCGATTTCATAAAACGTAATTATATTGTTTTGAATCTTATAATAATTCCTCTTCTGTGATTTGAATTTTCCTTCAAAACCTACGCAATTTTCTGATCAGTCTGTAAGTGAATATAAATGGTTCTGAAACTACCTTATCTTCGGTAAATTACGACATACTCGTAGATTTGACCTTTGATTTCAACTGTCCTAATAAATTCAGTCGGTAAGAGATACAATTAATCAAAATCAAAATCAAAATCAAAAGTCGTTTATTCAAATTAGGCTGAGAGCCAGCACTTTTTGAACGTCAAGTTTTACAAAAGACAGTCCCCCAAAACGCCCGCCCGTCACCACTTCCTAGTGTTTTAGCTGTGGAGAAGAAGTGGCCAACAAACTCCCCAGCAAAACTTGCAAAATTAAGCTTGAAGCCTATTTCTCTGTCTATTTTCCATAGCTAAACAGCTCGTAGACCCCGCCTATCCGCAGTGGTCAAACAAGACCTTAATGACAAACATTTCCCCACCTTCCCGCCCCTTGGTCTCTTTAAATGGAACAAACAACGAACCAAATTACTGAAAGTTCAAACCGACTGTAAGTCTTAAGTTCTACTATCTAAGTATTACCGTACACAAATGATGTTGGACTAGAATCTATTCGTGTAACAAGTTCCTAATCGGTTTACGTTATTTATGAATGAATACAGGCAATTAAGGCTTCTCTCTTAAGAAATGCTTAAAAACAGCGTGCAGATGAAGCAACTTTTCGTCGGCATTTACTGAGAAATTACCTACATCTGAAAAAAATAAGTAGTAATCTACATGACATGATACGTAATTTGGTTTAGCCAGAATTTATGAATCGGTATCACATAATAAGAAATCACCTCCAAATCGTTGAGATAAAACCATTTTACTCCTTCATTTTTTTAACAAAAGTCTAAAAAAAAATATCTACTGCTTTGCAATACAAACGAAAATAATTTGGTATTGTTACTTTTTTTAAATATGTGTTATTTTTTATGATAAATTAAAAATGCGGGTAGCGGAGTGGCGCGTAGAGGAGTAGTTAGCTCCGTTTATATGCACAAGGTCATTGGCATGTATACAAGCCTTAAGTAGGTCTTCTTCTTTTAGTGTCGATTGACTCTTACAAAATTTTGTCCGACCGCTATTGAGCAAACTGTACAGCTCTATCATTGGCCTCGTACAGGTAGTTGTGCATGACGGGCAATTAAGGGGGTGATGGCCCATTGGGCTAGGTTATGTTAACAGCGGCCAACCTGGGTCCGCAGTCAGTTAAAAGATTTCCAGATTGGCCACTGAAGTTCGCGTGCAAGGGGGTGGATGTTCTGCCGGTAATTAAGTAGGTATTATTATTAGATAAAAAACCTAAATAGAAACCTTAGAAGGTCACCAAGGTCACTCAGGGACTGACGATTCTTTTTACTAAATTCAAAGCATGATTTATGTGTCATTATCATGTTTTAGTAGTTGTAAAAATATCCATTATTAACAATCAGAATTGCTAAATGCACATAATAATAATAGACATTTTTTGAAAAATATAAATGTTGATTTCAGAGCATTAGGGCATCAAAATACCATTTTTATCTCATACTACTATCGTAACCTAAAAGTGTTTTAGTCATGGCTGCCAAATTGCCCTTTTTTCAATCATACCTAATTGAACCTCGGTCAATAACTTTTCAGATATAACATAGGTATCAATGGCATTTTTTAATTATGAATTCGATTTTATTCACTGCCGCTTCTGTATACGACAAAGAAAGTCTTTACTTATATTAAAATATACCCTTGATTTTATTTTGATTATAATTTTCCAATTAGATGTTATTTACGGAGTCTCACTTCATTTGGGTTTGATGTGGGGTGCTATATATATTTGCTTCATATGGGGTTAACCTTTTACCGGGTTTAGATCATAATCTGGCATATCACACGTAAAAGTCTTATGGATAGCCAAGTACCTGACACTCTTCTCATCTGAACTTCACTCCTCCCCTTCATATTCCTTCAAAATGTGGTTGTACTGTTGCCTAGCATATCGTTAATACACACTGGCGATCTGTTATATTTTCGTTTGTAATGACTGGTATAAAACAAGTAGATTCTGCATGGTACGACTGCTCTCAGGTGTGCCAATAACAACAACATGCTATAATAAAGACGTTTGCCAAGCGTAGTTATTATGGCAAATTTTCTTCAGGGAGGTTCATCGTAGCCTAAGAAAAGCCCTACTGCCAGCAATCATCTTTTGAAAGCTATAAATGAAAATATTTACCTCAAGACTCATCTTAGGGTTCGGCCTTTTTGAAGCCGATATTATAAATTCTTGATTAACGAATGATCAAAGTCAAAGTATTTATTAGTGTGTTTTTTGGTGATACAATAGGTCTTATAATTTAAAAAACTACCCATTATACACTATTTAGCAATTTAAGAATATAAAATCGACATTATGATGCAGATAGAAGAAGAAAATACATTGTACTGACACGGATGGAATTTGTATTTTTTTTTTGTTTTGTTTACTAAAATTACATAATTATCTATTACACTCCCTGTATTTTCAGAGGACTGGCTTTTGTCAAAAGTACAAGTACGAGAGCTAGGGCAGCACTAATGTCAGTTGAAGTGTTTTAAATAAATAGATAAAATAATGGTCTTTCTAGTACCCCTAAGATTCATTTATTTCAAAAAAAAATTTACAGGCACTTTTAAATTGTCAAGGCTGGTCAATCAAAAACATGAAGCTATTTGCACGTTCGAAAACGTAGATCTCTATGGAGAGGAACATGCAAGAAACTCCACGGACGGACAAGAAACACCTGTGTCCTTGATCGAAAAGTACACCATGACATAACCTTAAGAATTTTGGGTATTCACTCAAAATATGCTGCGCCGAACAAAAAAAAATAGGATGAGGGTGAGAGCATAGCGTCCTTGCGAAAGTTAGGCTGTAGCTTTTCTAAAGCCGCTTTAAGTCTGCCAATATATCGAGGTATAAGAAAATCTTTATCCTCTAGCTAGGAACACGTTCTCAATAACGTAGCACTTAAGACTGTCACTTCTACTACAATAACAAATATTTAGTTGTACTCAGAGAGCCCTTATCTATGTATTTACGAATAAAAACCATATTTGAGTGACGAACAACAGGCATCGTTGATCAAAATGAATTTGGCTACAATAAATTAAAATTCATAAATAAGTAGGTAGTTTGCTTGGTCACCAATTACACAACCATATCTAGTCTCCAAAAAATTGCCCGGTTTAATCTTTCTCAAAAGTTTACCTAGTACGACCAAAATGAAAGTAGGTACCTACTTAGTACCTTGTCTTTTTGACAGACTAGGTACTACTTCTTCAAAAACACTGCCTTTCCTATTGTTTTTATTCAGTGTAAAATGTAACCATAACGTATAGTTTGTTTACAAAGTCGGGCTTATGCTCTCGTCCCGAAATTAAACGACCTCTCCAGGGGACCAACTAATATGTTTTGGGACAATTTTTTTGTTTCGAATTTCCTGTAATCAAAGACTGTGTTTATTTTAATAAGATAAACATAAGACCATGAATATTAATATTGTGTATATTTCTTACCAAGTACTTAGATAATAATAGTTGAAGAGGAGATACCAATTATAATAATTTAGCATCGCTAAGAGTACTAATATTTTGAACAATTTGAAGATATCAGGTACTTAGTTTGCGTTGTTATAGAACAACGCAATTAATTTTCTGTTTTCCACGAAAATCTTTACTCTAATTCGCTGCAAAATGTACAAAGGATACTTTAATAAAAGTCGCTAAGCTAATTTGACCATAATATTTTTGAAACGCTGTCGAAGTCAGAATTTAACTATAAGTGTCTTGACAGTGGTTTTCAAAGTTCTAGTTTCGACACTACCAACAATATTTTTATTTCAAATTAATGAGCATCACATTAAGTATTATGTAGGTACATATTTTTATAGACTGGATAATTATACCTATTTTGACTAAATTAATACAAATATATATTATTTTGCTACTTGTATAAGTTACCACAAAATACTTTTCTCCAACCAAAGTTATTGTTAGCCAAGTGACACAATTTAAAACAGCGACATCTAGACTTCAACGCCAACACCACTTGCCCTCGAAACGAACCAAGGGACTATGTTGCCAATCGCAGAGACGGATGAGAGCGCCTCCGCGCGAATTTCGATGAACGCGCGCCACCGGCGAACACGCGACCGCGTCGTGACGGCTGAAATGCGCGCCGTCCGACGCCGGCGGGGTTGGACTGTAGTAGGCTCGGAAACTAGGTAAGTGCGAGCGCCGCCACTAGATGACGCTGTAGCCAATTTTTGCATGTTAAAGAGAATTCTGTTGAAAATGTTTGTTCTTACAGTCTAAGTAGGTAAATATTTCGGACACCTGAAATTAATAACAGAAGGTTTTCGAATATAATTATAACAAAAAGATATACCTACTCAGAAGAAAAGTAGATACAAAACGAAGCCCGCAAGCTAAATATTCAATTAGCTTTTAGTTGTTTATAAATAAGGCCGGCTTATTATAAAACGAGGCGTGAGATAAATACATCGTTTTTCTTTATCAACGTCCGACTTTATCTTCAAGCAACTTTCGGTAGCGCCGTAATTGGCAATTAGTTGGGCCCAGGGGCCATGTTGAGCACACTACAGCAGTTTCATCCGCTAAATGTTTATTTGAAAAAGTTTAACACCGCGTGAAAAAGGAACCTGGATCTAAAATGTATAGGTCTTCGGATAAATGAGCCATGTATAATTTCGTTTTTTTTCCAGCTTTTAGTTCTCGGATACTTTATGTTTCGAATAAGGTAACGATTTGGAAAGTTCCTTGTTGTACAGGGTCACGGTTTCCCGTAAACAAGGGGTGCCCGAATTCTGGGTAGTAGCTAGGATTGTTATTCTCGGGCTTCTGTTCATTTGTTTTCATTATCTTTAGTGTTTGCCATAACAGTCTGGCTCCTACACGGTTCAACGTAGTTTGCGCTTAGGGCAATACACACGCTTGTGCAAAGATTATTAAGGCTAATATCTTAGGGTAAAGGACCTAGGTGTTTACTCCAAGATCATTTACATAATTTTCAGTGAATTTGAACCGCTCTATCATAATAAAACTATGAAATGAAAATAGGGGTTTTAATGTTTAATCAAACTTTGGGACAGAATATTCATTTTCGGTTTTAATAATATTGAACTCGTTCAAATATTAAGGTATAGGTATATCCATTGTATTCAGTTTAAACGGTATAGACCGTAAGGCCCGATTGGAGCCAAATGGTATTGACTTTCAATAGTCTTGCGTGGTATAAATAATATGATGAAATATTAAACTTAGTGTCTTTTTTTACCTCTGTATCAGACATAGTTTGCTATTAGTCTGCCAAAACCTGTTCTAAAATTCATTATTATAACATTTGATAGAATACTATCAAGAATCTAAGAAAGGCCGAAGTTATTACACGCATTGCTTCACATAATCTCAAAGGATTTGGAAAGATTTCATAGCCACAAAGTGGTATGTTCACTGGTGCCTGTCTAATACTAATATAAATTTATTGAGCTTGAAAAAAAAATTAAATAGGAATTATAGACTAAATAAGTCTAAAAATTTTAGGCTTCTGATAACCCATAAAATGTAGTAAAGATCTAAAAATTACACCTAGGCTCTACGCTTGGTGACTTCGGTATTTTAATTAGTACCTACCTCCAGTCTGGTAAATGATGTCAATTTTTTAAATTTGTGTATGAATAATCCAATCCTACTAAATTAATATTATAAATGTCAAAGTTTGAGCGGATGGACGGATGAACGGAAGTTTGGTCCTCTTTTACGCAAAAACTCTTGAACGGCTGTGGATAAAATGCCACACATAATACGCATATAGTTCATGATCCAGTTTAGAATGCTTTTTAACCTGGAAGATTTAGACTGGAATAAGGGAAAATTCCTTAAGATAATTTTCAACTTACACAGAAGCTAGTAATTTGTATTTATCTGAAATGCTTGATGTAACTGGATTGAAATCCTAAAAGGTAGCAAAACAATCATTTGCGGATACAAGGAAACGTATTTCTGCGACAATAAAGAGAACCGAAAACCACCCGAGAGAAAAGAATTGAATGATTTGTATCGAAGTTTTGTTAAACTAGATACTATCAGGAGAAAAAGAGATCCTGCGGGAATTTCAATGTCTAAACGTAAAAGTTCGGAGCTTTTGTCAGTGAAGTTTACAAAAGCGGTCTTCATGAAAAAGCTTACCTATATTTGAAAATCGTAACCAAAACCGAACTTCGAAAAGCTGCAGCAGTTTTTTATAAAACCAGCTGCGCTCAAAATCTTAATTTTGCGCAGCAAGCAAGCGTTATTTTGGTTATAACTTGTAAATGGCACGGTTGAAAACATTCTTCAAAAACTTAATTCTAAGTATTATGAATCTTAACTCGATTGTCTATTTACTTATATTTAATTTTAAGGTGAACTAAACGAAATGGTAAATGCACAACATAACAATGCAGGCACTCCAAATTTTCAAAATAAAAATCAATAAGTCAGATTTCCCTTGAGAGGAATATAATGGCGGCTCAAGAGCACTATTAATGAACTAGTGGACGTCACGCGGTTTCACCCGCGTAGTTCCCGTTCCCGTGGGAGTACGGGGATAATATATAGCCTATGTTACTCCCTGATAATGTAGCTATCCAATGCTAAAAGATTTTTTCAAATTGGTCCAGTAGTTTCGGAGCCTATTCAATTCAAACAAACAAACAAATCTTTCCTCTTTATAATATTATTATAGAACAAGAAGAAGAAGATAGGTACGATTTGAATGAATACGAATCTATGATTTATTTTGTAATGTGAACTACAGAAAAGAAATCAATTTGTAGTGCTTAACAAACCTTTCGATTTAACGCCAGTTATGGCTTTTTATCAATCTCGTGGAAATATTACTCTCGAATAAATTATAGTGACAGTGTCAACTTCATCAAAACAAAAGCCAGTAAGGTCAATAACCGGGCAAAGTAAATTGATTTACAATCGATCACTCAATGAACTCATCCCAGTTTCTGACAGCGTATCTAATTAACCCGTCAGGCTCCGCAAAATTAAATCTCTTGTCAAATCTGTAGTCAAATGATTTGATTGGCTATTGTTAGATATTAACATCAATCAATTGATACATCTAACTATGATATTTGACAGCAGCTTTGATGATATTGAAATTCCCATTCAGGAACTGGAAGCCATGTCATTTATTTCCATAATTACCAAACAGAGGGTAGTTTCGTTACATCTACTGCTGGTTTAACTTTATTTTCAAACTCAACGAAGGGAATTATTTATTTATTACTATTAATTTGTTATATAGTAAATTGTACAACATATTAACTAACGGACTATTTTTATGATAATACATTAAGTAAGTGTTTGCAACGCTCAAAGTCTGCAAGCTACATAGTATGCTAACAGCACCAAAGTTAATTGGATAGTTTCCACATCACAAATGTAGCAAGGTGCTTGATATTTAGTTTAGTTTAAGCATTTTTTTTTTGTTTTGGGCCAATATTATACTTACCGCAGTACCAAAGTACTTAAAAGCAGTTTTTATATTTTAGGTTAAAAAATCCGTAGCAAGCCTGCGTTTCGTAGCAAGCCTACGCGGCGTAGCAGATTCACGCTACGTACTCGTAGCAGGCGAGTAGATGAATTCAAATTTGAGTAAAATCAACAATATTCCTAGATGTTACGGCGTGGTCCTGTCCAACATTCGAATTACATATCCCGCTTGTAGCTTGTCAAAATGTTTTTTTTTTATGTTATTTTGTTCTTTGCACATAATGTACTTAGGTTCATCGTACTAGGACTAAATATTCTTTTTTTTACTCAAGGATTTTGTTCTAAGCTACAAAATACACAAAGAGTAAAGATAAACTTGTCTAGCAGAGTGCACACAAACCGTAAACACGATTATGGTAACGAGACTCAACACTTAATCATTTCACTGAAACATCGTTTCAACAATGCAAGTTAATTCAGTTACTACCTTTTGGTTAATAGGTCCTCATGTACGGGGTTTTTACCGTTGAAGCTTCACCTAAAAGGTGGTTTGTTTAGTAAACCCCAAATACAGATCAACAGTACTATTGAAACATTGCATATGAATCCCGACTGCCAATCACTTAGCTAACAGTAGCTGAAAAGCAAGATTACTTTTCAGCTACTCTTCTACTATTATTTCAAATATTGCACAAAATCTTCACAGATTGTCTACATATCTTTATGTTACCTAGATTTAGTAACCGTTATTTTTAAACAGGACCTATAAAACCCTAATAGTATTTTACGTAAAATAATACACCCACCCACGTCAAAATTGCACGAGCTTTATTAAACCACTTAATTTGTAAACAGCTGTTTACAAATTAAGTATAGCATATTATAATTTGTAAAACAAACATGATCGTTACTGATTCCCGATAAATGTTAATCTACCTACTTTGCAATGAAGAGCTACAAATTAAATTCAATTATGGTAAAGCAACAAGAATGGCAGCCCAATCAAAACTGGTAGTACCGAGATATAAAAACTATTATGGGAAACGAACAAACGCTCATTTAATACCTACTCTGATCAATGAAATTCCAACGAACATTCAATCGGAAATAACCGATAAAAATTATAAAAACAAGTACAAACAATTCTTTGATTCTCTTTTATAATGCATCATCCTGTTTAAATTTCATTCATTGGGTAATTAGCATTGCGGCGGCTACCTGGCTGTACCGTTGTCATATTTGTAGTTTTTAAGCTATTTCAATCTACCTCACAATGTTTTATAAAATGTACTCGTATGTCAACAGTGATTTACTTTGTTGTATTAAGGCTACTTTAAGGTGTTTCAACATCCAGACAAACCTATTAAGGTTTTTGTGATGTTTCTGTTTGTTTTGTGTTTTTCATTAGTTAATAAATTAAAAAAAAAAAAAAAAAAAAAAAAAAGACTAAATAAATATGTAAATTATAATGCACTGCTGAAAATATCTGCCAGTGAAAATATGGACTATAACGAATTATGTCGCCGCACGAATTCTGAAATTAAACCGCATATTTCCATTACAAAATGGTATAAGTTACAGCTGGTGGAATATTCGCAGTGTAATTTTTTCACCAGCACCTGATTGCCACATTCGCAGGAGATTTTCGTTTCGTAGTTAAATTAAACTTTTGCTCTTCCAATAACCTCAAGATAAACCAAATAAAAGGACTGAGTAGTTTTTTTAGAAGATTTTTAACCGATTTCAAAAAAAGGAGGAAGTTCTCAATTCGCTTGTATTTTTTTATGTTTGTTACCTCATAACTCCGTCATTTATAAACCGATTTGAAGTGGGACCTAGGGAGTGTTCTTATATATCTATGTTTGATGAAAATCGGTCCAAGATGGCCGCCGCCACAAAATGGCGTATTATATATTGTTTCACAACTCCCTCAATATGGGTATCAAATGAAAGGACTTGACTAGTAAAAACGTAAAATACATTATGACAAATTTCAAATCCAAGAAGGTCGCCGCCACAACATGGCGAATTACATTTTTCTTTCACAACCCCCTTTTGCTTGACTAGTAGAATAATGTACACTATATTGAAGGGGAGTTAAAAAGCATGAAATAGAAAATTAAATTTAAAATACCTCAGACAAAAAAAATGAAAAAATAATTTCTATTGATGCTTTTAGTACTACAATTCCTTGGGCCAAGCGTTTTTGCCTCCGGAGACCGCAAATCTTTTGTATTTAGGTACTAAGTATAAGTATTATTAGCGGTCTCCCGACGTGAATCTAAGTTCGAGACTCACATCTTCCAACAATTATTGTTGGAAGATGTGAGTCTCGAACTTAGAAGTTTATTTTCCTAGAAGTTTCTGGTTTTTAATCATATGGCTATTTATAAATATTTTCCACCTGGCTGTCTTTGGGAGTCGATTTCAGCCAAAGGAGCCCTATAAAAGTACTGTTTTTTATGGTTATGAAAGCTGAAAGTGTGGCGCATTTTCGAGACCTACTTAGGAACCATTAAATCACCTGTTTCGATTTGTAATTTAAAGTTGAAAATTTAAGTCATAATTTACCGAACGCAATTTTTTTCACTTTAGACCATCATTTTCACAACTTTCAACACAGTTACGAAGCTGATAATTGTATGCATAAAAGAAAAACTCATGAAGATTCAATTGCAAAAAAGAAATCTAGACAAAGTCTTCTACTTTTATTTTTAGAACACTTTTAATTTGGTCGATTATTCTCAAAAATTCAGAAAAAAAATCATAGCTCGAAAACTATAAAAAGTACGAAGGACCTAAATTTTAGTTTTGGACGTCAATGTCCTGGCCACCCTGTATTATAATATTAGTATAGATTTATGAATAATTACGTAAAAAAAACCAGTATTGAATTCTCAATGGAATAAGAAACAAAGTAAAATGTACATCGATTTTAAGTACGTATACCTTCTTGCATCGTCTTAACGCCAGGTTTATCTTAAAAAAAATGACGAGTAACATTTATAAAAACCAAGCATGTAAACTCTGCAAGCAAGGAATACCTAAACACTTTCAGCGGTCAAAGCTCGGGTTGATATTCAAAAAGATCATTCAATTTTCGTTAGTGCTTGACATCAAAGCAAAGCTGTTTACAAACAAGACAAGTGCGAGTCGGACTCGCCCACCGAGGGTTCAGTGCAAATTTGTAGGTACAAATTACTTTAAAATGAAGACTATATTTTTTATGATTAAATAAAAAATGTATACTTTTCCCTATACTTGTAGTATAAAAAGATATTACTTGCCTTTCATAGTTCTAGGTCAACGGGAAATACCCTATGAATTTTGATTCCCTTGAGAGTGTCGAAATATACGTTTTTTGCAAAGGCTGTATCTTTTTTTTACGTTAACTTAGAAGTTTGATTTTTTCACAACTTCAAGGGACTGCAGGTCTGAGTATATGGTTTTATTTCAACCCGATACTTCCACGCGTTTCCGAGATAAAGGGTCTTGACAGACAGACGGACGGAAAACAAAGTGATCCTATAAGGGTTTCGTTTATCCTTTTGAGGTACGGAACCCTTAAAAGAGAAAATATGTGCACCAGTTCGTCGGATCATACGAAAATGTTCCACTGTCTTATATTCAGTGCCATTCGGGGAAATTGAAGGCTATAAATATAAAGTATTCGGGGCAGAGTATAACCCTACTCGATCAACAGCTGAAAATTTTCCCAGCAATGTTTTATCTTGTGGATATTAGGAGAGGTTCACTGTCTTCGTATTCTTTTACAGTAATGTTTTGCTATAGTTTGGGTAGTTTGATAAATAAGTACTTAAAATTCCTGAATTGATGAAGTGTTTAAAATAGTCTAATTAGCGGATGAAAAAGTAGGATAATATTACACTGGTCAACACTAGTTTAGGTGCAAAGAAACTGTATTTTTTTAAGTTAGAACCGCATACTGATCATATTCGTACCACAAATTTTGACTTCCTACGTGTAGTTTTGGATTTACACACAGTCATCTTTATCAATTCTCAAGAGAATCTTGGATCCCATAGCAAAGAACAAGGGGCAATATGACTGTGGAAGTAGTGCACTTTGATGAAAACAATACATCCTAAGTTTTTATATAAAATTCTTTAACATGTGATTTACAATGTTAGAGTAGTTATTTGAATTGTGATTTCTGAGTAAGTTTTTAGTGACCTCAACAAACAAAATCCGCGCAGGTAATTCCAAATTGTTCATTGAACTTAAGAATTTAGTATGTTAGACAGATATTAAAATCAATGTATTTATAGAAATGTACCGACAAGAAAGCAAACCGAACACATGAAAGTACTGATTACTGCCAAAATTCACACATTAAACTGAGGGTTAATCCAAAACTACACGTTGTAAAAAAGAATAAAAATCAATTTTAGAGTTAGCAATGGACACTTAATAAAAAACGATTAACTCTATCTCTAACCCTTTTTTTTCCTTATTTTTGTTGACCTGTGTTATGCCTTACCTAGCTCGTGATTCACACTAATAAATTTTAATGTAGGAGTTTCATGATTCCGTACGTCCTCCGGATGAAAAAATGGAAACCTCATAGGATCACTCCTGTGTCTGTCTATCAATGTGTCACAGACATTTTTTCTGAAGCTACCTACTGGACCGATTCAGTTGATTTTATTTCACATTTGTACATGAATGTGACGCAAACACGAACACGTAACGAAAAAAAAAGGGGGTTCGAACATTTTTGTATGGAAGCTGGCATAACCAGCAGCAGTCATTTTATTTTATTTTTTTAAATCGTGGCGCATGATGTAGCATCTTATAGATAAAGATGGATAGAGGACACTTAAACAAACAAAAAATGTAATAAACAAAGTGCCCTCAAAATGTCACGTTGCCGAGATATTTGCTATGCCACAACAGTTCTATCCCCTTTGAAAATGGTCACCTTTGGGGAAAAATTTAGAAAGTAAATTGAGGCGACAAAACAAATACTAATATATAAAGCTGAAGAGTTTGTTTGTTTGTTTGTTTGCTTGAACGCGCTAATCTCAGGAACTTCTAGTCCGATTTGAAAAATTCTTTCAGTGTTGGATAGCCCATTTATCGAGAAAGGCTACAGGCTATATATCATCACGCTAAGGCCAATGGGAGTGGAGCAGTAATGAAAAATGTGACGCAGACGAAGTTGCGCGGGTCAGCTAGTAACAAATAAAAGAGTTTATTCTGAGTATCTCAAATATATATTTTCCATAATTTTACAATATATAGTTTTATGATTATTTGAGAAAACAGGTGAAAAATAACCACTTCTTTAGCTCTAGATTACAGGAAAACCTTGCAGATTATAACCATAAAGTTCTGTTTATGGTTTTTAAATCAAATGTTAAAAATATGATTCGTTCAGAACCCTTTGCGCACGAATCCGAATCACACTTACCCGGTTTTTAGGGTTCCGTACCTCAAAAGGAAAAAACGGAACCCTAATAGGATCACTTTTTTATCCGTCCGTCTGTCTATCAAGACCCTTTATCTCGGGAACGCGTAAAGGTATCGAGTTAAAATTAAAACTATATACACAGATCTACAGTCCCTTGAAGCTGTGAAAAATCAAACTTCCAAATTTTAGTATAAAAAAATTATACGGCCGTTTATGCCGCAAAAAAAATGTATATGTCGACGCTCTTAAGGGAATCAAAATTTATAGGGTATTTTCCGTTGTCCTAGAACTATCAAATTTGGCAAGTAATATTGTCTTAAACTACAAGTATAGGGAAAAGTCTGAAACTATACAGGGTTATTAGTAAAACACCAACAACCTCTTAGGCAGTGAAAGTACACATGATTATAAACAACTTTACTTTGAGAACAATCCCGAAAATTCGAAAAAAATATCAGCTGTTTCATACAAAATTCAATATTTAGACAATGAAAATACCTAAGAGGTTGTTGGTGTATTACAAATAACCCTGTATATATGTAAATATCTTAAACTGTATATACGTTAAATCATAAAAAAATATATTGTCTTTATTTAAAGTAATACGTACTACAAATTTGTAAGGAATCCTCGGTGGGTGTGCACGACGCGCACTTTTCCGGTTTTTTTTTTATAGAGAACGTCGTTATGAGATATAATGATTTTACTGTTTCCCTGTTCAGGTTGTATTTGTCGAATGGGTTTAAAAGATTTATTTGTTATGCCGATGGGATTTTGGGATTATACAGGATGTTCGTTTTATGGACTTTAACAATAGCGTTTGTATAGCGATATTTCAGTTCATTTGGTTTATTTTCAGAGGCAAAACTGATAAAGCTTATGCACTTCATTCATTCAATTTTCTTCATCACGTGCAGGAGCACGTGATGAACAGAAAATTAACACATATCAAAAGTGAAAAAATGTTAGTGCTCATTAAGGATAATGAGCACTGACATTTTTACATCTAGATACTTGGATATTTTTAGATTGTGTCAGCCTTGGAAAGATGCAAAATAAAACCAAAAATAAAAGACCTGTGTTGGGTCACCCCTCATAGTATGTATAATTATATCTTACTTTCCATTAAATCTTATTTAATAACTCAATCTGTACGACTGGTCTACACAATATTCCTCAGACGAATTACTCAGCCACCAAACATAACTATGCAAATCCTGACTCAAACTCGGAGACATTCGCATTGTCATACCTGACGCGTTTCCACGATTCGTCATCACACGCTTCAGTGTTCAGGTGACGGACGATAAGCTACTGCCCCGGGCTTTGGCAGCGTGCCCTCACGGATATAGACGGAGACATAACTACGTCGTATGGCCGTATCGTACCCGCTTTGAACTGATGGTATGGTAGTGAGAGACGCACATTAATTTAAAACGGAAAAATCAAACATCAACCTACAACAAAAAGCAATAGATAACACATTTTTTAAGGCCTAGAGGTGCGAGGTGCATCTAGTATAGTCAATCAACACCAATCAGTCGATATCACTGAATCGTCCGATCTATTTTTAGGGCGGTCGTTCATTTATAACATAGAGAAGATAACCACTAGAGAGCGTATAGGCCGATTTCTTCTAGGTACGCGACTCACTACCGCGGGCCGGGGGACGAGGAAGAATGCGCGGCTGTAATTGGTCAGTTCAAGGTCAAGTTGCGTCGGTAGCCTACGGTTAGTGGTGGCTCTACCTGATTACGGGAAAATAGTCGATATCGATAAAATGGATTTTAACTTCATAAAATAAACCCAATCAAAACAAACAGCGCTGTATTTTGTTGGAAACCAACTTTCCCTATTAACCTTATCTATCCACTTTTCTTTTAATTCTGGAATCTTCGAAAATCTAAAATTAAAACATGTATGTCAAACACACAGATGAAAAACCTGAGACCCTCCTCTTTTTCTTAACGTCAGTTTTATAGACCCCTGCGGTGGCTCATAATATGATTAAATCTAAAAGAATTTTTGTAGTCTTTACTTTCCGATGAAAAGTAATGCCATCCTTTTTGTAACTAGATGTTTTGTAATGTTTCCCACACCACTTCACCGCGCATGAAGGCATTTTTATGCGTTGGAAATTGCATGAAAAATTATAACAATTTTTAATAACTTAGCGCGCACTAACACTTGGTGACAACTAAAATGGTTAAAAGGCAATAGGCGACAAAATACTAATAGTTTTTGAGCATCGGGACACTGTATGTGCAGTCAAGTGGTCATTGATTTATAATATTCTAAAACAATTTTCATGCTTTAATATATTTCAAATCATCAATCGCCGCCGAGAAAAAACTGTTGACGTTGGTCCGGCTACACTACAGAGGGTCGATCGTTTAAGAGTCGACGTCGATCGTCAGCGATCTAGTTCTACCTTTAAGCATGTGCCTAGCGTTGTCTTGCTTTATGCATAAACTCAATCAATCGCTGTTACTTCCTGTTGCCTACGTCTGTCAGCTGTCACAACTCCATTGTTACAGACAAATGCACTGGTTGCTGTCAATTAAGTGACCATAAGAAAAGCTAACATGTCTCAAGGAATAATTTTGTTTTTGTCTCAAAAATTACACACATTAATATTCAATTTATATGCTCATTGAATCCGTCCTTTATGACAACGAATCCCAGGTGACCCTTGCAGCTAATGGTTCAAAGATACAGACTACACATTAATATTGCAGTGTTTTAATTGAACCTAGAATCCATTCCAGCTTCTAGTAGTCCAATTAATTTATATATTTCAGAACCAATTTCTCTTAGTGCATTTATTCGAAGCACGAGTTCTATCTGTAGGTAATTATTCTAATACGACTCATATGTCTAATGTATGATATTGAATACACAGTATCGAATAGCTTTTGTACAAATTGTCGTGGCGGTCGCGGCCAAATTGGCAGTGAGTATCTACGTTCCACCGAAACAGAGCACAAAAGTACAATCAATACCAAAAAGCAGACATCCAAAAAATTGGCATTCTGTCTGACACTATAAGGGCGCTGTCAATATTGGCGACTGCATGCAACATTTGACAATTGGCTGTGGTACGAGTACGTTGCTATCACGATATTGTCAAGAGGTTTTCGCGCTGCATTATACGAGAATATTCCAATTTTGAAAGCACCTAAAGAACTTATTTCACACATTCTATTCTATATTGTGACTGTACTTACCAAAGCATACATAAAACAAATACTTGCTTAATTACTCCGTGCCTCAGTAAATAAAGTGTTCATCAACATTAATGAGGCGGCGACGAGCTCAATTAGTAACGAGCTAAGGCTAATTCAACGATTAGTATTGTTGCGAGATGATAATGATTAGACTAAGAATTTGGCAACTAAACTATTATAATATGAAACGCATATGCGCCTTGTTGGAAGCGACATGTTGAATCGCAGAGCTATTCGAATGTTCTGCATGCAAATGATGTGTGTTAATGTATTTTCGAGACACGTTTTACTGGCACGAGTCACCACGTCGTCTGTTACGGAAACATTCCAAAATTTCAAATAAATAAGACAATATTTCTGGGTGTTAACAAGATTTGGGCGCACTGAAGCGACAACGAGCGATTTTGTAATTGTTTCAGCGCTTAATTTATCGGGAAATCAATCTGTTGTTACTTTTATTTGTGTACGTATCGAAAACTTTTTCATCTGATACTATGGTCGATTTGATATTCAACAGCTACTTCTACCTTTCACTGAAATACCTTGTGTTGCTCCTTCTCTACTGAGAATGGGTATATATCTGACTATCTGGTCAGAAGTGCAAGGCAAGGGCAAAGGGATCCTTCAAATCATAGCTATGCTACTTAAACTGCTTTATCAAGGGGACATTCAACTACTCAGCTAAAATGTCATCGACATAGCATGCAAAAACCCAATGAACCAGGAACTCTTAACTGTAGCAGCACAATTGCGTAATTTCATACCAACAAGACATATACTACGATATAACTCTACAACATCTGACTCGGTTCTACCAGCCATATAATTTGGGAAATAAATCAATCAATCAACAGAGTCTACAGCTGAAGATATTGTAGGCTTCATCAAAGTAACGTAACAGCACTTTACAAATAAATAGATCATTGACGTTGATGTAATGATTGGGGAACAGATCTGATAAACAAATAGGTACACGCGTACGTGCATACGTCATCACTTAGGCAACATATAGTGAATACGCATGCATGAATTAAGGTCATACTATTCTTTCCGCATTCCATTCCAATATGTTCCGTCTACTGCATCTAACAATATCGAATAGTGTGACTTTTAAAGGGTACGGTGGAGTATTGAAAGCTCCTGCTTTTAACTTTGCCTGAAATATCAAACGCACGAATTTATCGAACTAAAATACATGTCATAGGTACTTTTTTGCTTTTCAGTGTGAAGTTTCACACTGAAAAGCGAAACATAATATAAAAGTTGTTCACTATCATTTTTCATTCTTCATCATCATCCTTAGAGTATTATTTCTTTCATTATTATTACGCCCAATTGAAATACTTTAGCCGTTATAATCTAAAAACATAATAAAGAGGAAAAATTGTTATTTTGTAGGATGCTATCTCTAGAAGTTCTTATTCAATTATTTTTTCTACTGATAAGAAGCTACACAATCGCCGCATACCATAGGCTATTTTAGAGGCAGGTATATACATAAAAAATGCACGCCCGGTTCCTGTGAAACAAAAAATTAAAATTATAATTCAATTACTATTAACGATTTCGTGCCACATATTTGCACAGTACATAGAGAGCTAGCTAAGTAACGTCATTCGCCACTGATGGCTACGCAGGATTGACAGGTGCCTACCACACGGCTGTCAGTTTGCTAACATTGTTACGGAGAGGTTTTCATGCATTGTTATTGACAGTCTGTTAGAGCAACGCTAATTAATTGTGTAGTGAATTTGTGAAGTTGAGTAATTTAAAGCGTAATTTTTCGTGAAAATACAAAACGCGAGACTAAACCTTTTTACATCATACAGTAAAGGAATATTCACTTCAATTAACAATTTTGTGAAGAGCTGATTTATTTTTAATGAAGAAAACAAAAATAGCTACGACTTTGCGATGGTTAAATTCATCATTTTCACAAGTTATTAATCGTCTTTTAAATGCCACTTCTTACCTTAATTTATTTTCTTAGTCATCAAAACACAAAGCACAGATTCAGATGATTTTAGGTATAATACGAGTAATATGGAAAAGAGCTTGATAATAAAAAAGCATTTCACTCACAAATTAGTTGAAGGGCTGTAAATAGGGTGGAATTTAAAGATGGGGCTGTCCAAGACAGGCTATTTGAATCCTACCCCAGGGATCCAACCAATCGTACCCCTATTTACATACCAAAGTCTGAAAACATAAATTATTTATCTCATCAACACTGAATTTTTATTTGCAGAACAAGACAATAGTCGTGAATAATTCATGTTTGGAGAAACTCGCTCAATAGAGTTGAATAAATTATTACATAATATTAGCCCTGAAGAAAAGGTATGAGAAAAACGTCTGCAAAAATGCGGCAGAATTTGGCTTGACTGTGGCAGACAATAAATAAATTCTATTCTATTCTAAATACGGTATCCTAAACTGGCAGCTACAATAAGCGGTCGCGACAGACAATTGACACTTCAGCTGACGTAAACATTACTGACGAAACTGACGGATGGATCTATTGCAGTAAAAGCTTAATATTTAGATATATTCTATGTGAATAAATAATACACATCGCTTATGAAAGCCAAAACCGCCGCAAAACAGGTATCAGAACTTTATCAGACCCTTATAAATTGCTAAAAGTTCGAAGCTACAAAAATTCCGCTCATATTTCCAATAAGTTTAGTGACCTACATTTGTGACGTCGGGGCTGCCGGGCAGGTGGGCACACCCGGGCATTTGTTACAATAATGTCCAGATGTCGATGTTATGCCCAGGCGTCGATAAATTCATATGAAAGCGAAATTTGAGAGGTCTGCTGCCGGTAGCCGAATTTTCTAACACTTTGTGTTTATAAGGGATGTAACAATATCACAGTTGAAATCAGATGCGAAAATACAGCTATCTATAAAGTGAGATCTATGTTGTCGTAACCATGGCGCTCGTTTTATTGTGAAAATAATTTGATATTTGAAGCGGCCTAATAGGCTTAATAAACCCCCGTTCGGGAATACCTGCTCATAACTGATAACAAGGTACCTATTACTTCATAATGTCGGAATTTATCACTTACCTGTAACCTAATTAATAAAGGTTTTAATAACACTGTCAGGAAAATAACAAGCACCTACATTTTTCGTCTCCAATTTTAATACAAAAATCATGAAAAGTTGGAAAGCTTTTATTGAATGTTTAATTTGTTGGCAACTAAAAAGAGTTTTCATAGTTAATACTTTTGGGAATTGTAGTAAAATTTAATACATACGCTCGAGGGATCAGCCCATTTATGTAGATTCAGTATTTACCTAAGCTGAATTAGTAGTTTTAAACTGTCAAGTTGTTGTCCTTGCGATAACGAGCAGGCCTTTTGTTCTTTAGAATTGCGGTGTTAAATACCAGCTATTGAGCTATTTTGCCCCAGATTAGAATAGTATAAATTGATTTATTATAAACGTTGCTATTCAGATGACGAGTTTTCTATCAACTAGCTGACCCGTGCCCACTTCGTTGGCCGGTATTATACCGGGAGAAGAGTTTATTGTATTACCCTCAAAGTATGCTCCTTCAGAAACAATACACTTACGCTAACGAATAATCCTATCATCAACAACCTCATTAACTCACAAACTTTACCTCTTTAAAATATTAGTCTAGAAGTATGTGGAGCAGTGGTGGCCGAGTGGTAATGGCTTCGACTTACGAGTTGTAGGTCGCGGGTTCAAACCCAGCCAGGCACATTATTTTGTGTAATTTATTTTATCACCACTGCTCTCAAAACGGTGAAGGAAAACATCGTGAGGAAACCGGTATGTCCTAGAACCAAAAATTCGAAGACATGTGACATTCACCAACCCGCATTGGGCCCGCGTGGTGGATTACGGCCCATTCCCTCTCCTAGAGAGGAGGCCTGAGTCCCAACAGTGGGAACATTATAAGGCCGACTATGCTATGCTAAGTATAGATTCTTAAACATCAAATGTAAATAAGGATTTATCTATGTACATACAGATGATTTCGTCTTCAAAAGCTGCATTAAGAGTTAATTGTATATCTAAATGCTTTGGAAGCTTCTGCAATAAATAGTTCCATTGTCCTCTAATTGCTGGAATAATAGGTTTTCCTCGACTAAATCCGACAATTAGTTGCAGTAACTAAAGCGTATAGCAGCTTCCTTCTTGACTCTTTATGACTCATACCTAATAATGTCAATGCGTCAATGTTTTCCCCTAACGTTTAGGACAGAATTTCATCATCATCTTCCTGCCCTCATCCCATGTTACTTGGGGTCGGCGCAACACGTTTTTTTCTTCCATTCTGTTCTATCAGTCGTCACTCTATCACTAAGTCCCTTTTCTTTCATATCGCTCCTCACACAATCCATCCATCTTTTTTTTGGCCTTCCTCTCCCTCTCCATCCATCCCCATTCATGTTCATAACTCTTCTAGTTACATGCGTTTCATCCCGCCTCTTCACATGACCATACCGAGACAAGCGATTCCCTTTTAACTTGTCCGTCACTGGCGCCACTTTTAAACTACCTCTAATGTACTCATTTCTCACTTTATCCATTCTCGTTACTCCACACATCCATCTCAACATTCTCATCTCCGCTACATGCAATCTATTTTCATCCGTCTTTTTGGCAGCCCAACATTCTGATCCATACATTACGACAGGTCTTATCACAGACTTATAGATTTTCCCTTTCAACTTGAGGGGCATTCGAGGGTCACAAGTTGTTCCAGTGACCTGCCGCCATTTCATCCATCCTGAGTTGATCCGTTAAGTTACGTCTCGGTCTATATCGTCATCTCCCTGGACAAGCGACCCGAGGTACTGAAAGTCGGAGCAAATCGGTATTGGCGTTCCGGTAAGAGTTATAGGCAGCGGACTGGAGAGACCTCCGGAATCGCAGAACAGGTACTCGGTTTTGGTTCTGCTCAATTTCAGGCCAACACTCTCCAATCTTTGCCACCACATCTCCAATTTGCTCTGGACCTCTTGGCCCGGCAACCAGCACATTTCAAAATATAACCAACATTTCGATGTACTTTTGAACAAGAAGGTCAATTTTCAAATCATTTTAAAAACATTCAATTTCAAGTCGTATTATCATCACAGCGACAGCCAATGTCAACCAATTGTCAAAATGTAGGGAAATAAGAGGTGTTTTTGACAATTTGCGACTGCGATGCTAATGCGATAGTTCCTTAAAAATACGTGAATTGCCCCTCGATATTACCAAGAGTCAATAGTCAAGAGTGAATAGGTTACTTCTAGGCAAGCGTGCTCCATCTTCGACCACATCATCGCTTACCATCAGGTGAGATAGTGGTCAAACGCGAGCCTATAAATAGTAAAAAAAAAAAAAAATCCCGCCGTTCAGTTCGTTTGTTAAATCGTCAGATAATCCCTTATTCGGCATAATTCATAAATAGTAACAGGCCTTAGCCTTAGCATTAGGTACCTACTAGAAGCTCTCCCATACAAACCTTTTTCCCAATCCCCGATGAAAAGCGCATGGTAGTCGATTTTTTCGTGCAGCAAACTTTTCACTGTTCGAGCTCAAGCCTTCATAATAGGAAGCTACAATACCTGCCAATACCGCGAAATAAGCAGAATCGACAGATTATTACCCAAGATTTTTCCAACGTGAGTAGCCTTTATCGTAAGAAGGACATTGATTAAAATATGAGTTTTACTTACATTTTTATCAGTAAACGTAATGTTATAATAATAACGACGTGCAAATAGATTTAGAATGGGGCGCAGGGTGTCACATAGGCCGTCAAAAAATTCGTCCAGATTGCTGTCAATGGGAAAGAGCTCATTGGGCTGGAAGCTTTGTCACGTTTAATGGCAATGCTTATTCTTTCCCTGAACGTCCGTGACGTGACATACATTACGAATAGTCTGATGTTTGAAAAACTCCAACCAACCCAATCGGCTCAAACATAAGGCGCCGTCCTAATTGGCTAACGATCGTACGAGTTAACGATGCGATTTCGTCGCGCGATGAATTGCAAGCTTCAATTAGGACACTGTAAAGAAATGTGTGTGTTTAATCTCGTCGGGCGATGAAAACGCATCGGTAACTCGTACGATCGTTAGCCAATTAGGACGACGCCTAAGGTACATATTGTAATTTGTCTTTTTAGGGTTCCGTACCTCAAATGGTCAAAAAGGAACCCTTATAATATCACTCTCTTGTCCGTCTGTCTGTCCGTGTGTCACCACCGATTTTGTCACCAATAGCCTAGCAAGTTGAAATTTATACCAGATACTGAAGTCTATAGTCCCTATTAGGTGTATTAATCAAGGTCCTGAGTCAACACAATTAAAAGATACGAGAAAATTTAGATTTTCGTGAAAACTTGTCGGACTTTTCCCTTCATTTATGCTATAAGTGTTTTTAACCAAAATTGACAATTCTAGATCAACCGGAAGTACCCTATAGGTTTTGGGTCGAAAACCTATATGGTAGTTCCCGTTGACCTAGAATCACGAAATTTGGCAAAAAGCAAGGTAAAGCAGCACAAATAAAGGCAAAATTCCAAAAATGAAAAAAGTTTGAAAATTAAGGTAAATTTTGGTACTTATATGACGGTACGGAACCCTCAGTGCGCAAATCCGACTCGCTCTTGACTGGTTTTTATTAATAAGAAAATAACAAAAGCAAGTTCCATAGTTTTTGATGTGATGTATTAATAATGATGACTATTATTTCCTTGACCTATCACAGCACAAAAATAAAATAAATATGATCTTATACAAAAAAGAACATTCGACTTACGAAGCTCAATTGGGCTGAATGAAATTCATGACCGATTCAAAATGTTGTTGTTTAAAAAGTAATCCTTTGTGAATTGGTTGTTTAATAAGTAATCAGAACTGAATAATAATATTTAATCAAACTGAACAGAATACTATAATTGAATAAGATAGAATACTAAATATATACACTTAAAATAAAATATCCTAACTAAGATAAGGCGTCCAAAAATTCGTCCGCATCGCTGTCCACCGGAAGTGAGCCCAAAAGACTGGCGGCATTGCCACGTTGTATGGCAATGCTTATCCTCTGTCCGAGGTAAAAGCCAGCCCTTGGTTCACGCGAAGTGTCAACTAAGCGTTTAGATAGATCTTTAAATAAGGCATGAGCACTCGGACCCCACGGTCCAAGAGTTTCAACCCCAAACGGCTCAAAAATATAATTGCCAACAAGGTTATTATATTTACGCCGCTTGAGGTTCTCAGCAGCCGCAGCGGCAGTACCAGCACAGCACGACGAGCTAGGAAGATGGGCCTACCCATCTTCCATGGAAACAAAGACATACCGTCCGGTCGCTTGCCGTCGTCGCGTGCCAGGCCATTGGGTTCTAGTACGGCTGGAACGCCGACGGCGACAAGAGCGCGTCGGATAATGTCGTTGATGTTTGCGTGCCGTGCAAAGCGACCCGCACTTCGACTGCATGAGAGACCGTGGTGCCCGAGGCTGTTGACAGCTTCACCACAGTGACAACGATGAGGAGAACAACACGATGCGCCTAAGCGAAGGGAAGCAGCGAGGCGGAAAGTTGTATCGTCGAACAAGGTGCCTAAGTTCGACGACGGTAGTGCGTGAAGCCAGAGGCCCGACTCCCACTCACCCACAGCCAGCAGGCGCGCACGCTCCGCAGTAGAAGTAGAAGTGGCTATAAGGTTCCTAATAACCTTGTTAATAATATAATAACCTTGTTGGCAATTATATTTTTGAGCCGTTTGGGGTTGAAACTCTTGGACCGTGGGGTCCGAGTGCTCATGCCTTATTTAAAGATCTATCTAAACGCTTAGTTGACACTTCGCGAACTGAATTGAAACAAATCGAATCATTCAATATGTTGCCTTTTTTAGGAATTTATTAAATTACTAGCTTTTGCCAGCGGTTTCGCCTACGTGATCCCTAGGGAACATACTCCCGGGATATAAAGTAGCCATTGTGTTATTCCAGATTATAATCTACCTCTGTGCCAAATTTCATGAAGATCTTTTCAGACGTTCTGACGTGAAAGATTAACAAACATCCAACCATCCTCACAAACTTTCGCATTTATAATATTCAAGACATTAATAAAATTTAGGTACCTATTAGATATTTAACAACAAAAAAACATCTTGCTACAATCCTTGGTCAAAGCTACTGATGATGTTGTTCCACTTTGTTCCTAACATTCCTAACTACTACGACACCTAAGTTTAAGTTAGACAACAACCCGATTAAAGAACAGTTAAGGCCGTTCCTCGGAAATAAATGATAGCTCGAAAGCACCAATTCCACCTCCCGGCACCGCGTAGTCCCCGCATGCTTCCACGCGGAATCAGATTATCAAATTAATTCAAACCGCCAACAGAATCAGTGTTGCTCGCACGCAAACTTCGTAAACTTCCTCTGTCAAAATATTAACGCAAATCAGCACTCTTATTAACAGTGATTTTAGACAAAGATAAAACACAATAAAATAAAATATAAAACGCAGAAAATAATTATTTGTTTTAATATATATTTTTTACAGTCTTTGGTAAATTTTATAATGTTTTGTATGGCTCCAAATTATAGTGAAAACGACTAATTCAATTGACTATTTCAGAACATGGCCATAATTGTGCGATATAGATAGCACTACAGACTTTTAAGCATACGGAAGGTATGGAGTAGACCAGTTGTATAAAAATCATTCAATCATAATTGAAATATTTACCTATGTTATGAAAACGAATTAAATGATAAGTAGTCAATTTGTTTTTTTTTTTTTTCGCGTGGCTTTACTCACGTAGCCTTTTCCACGAAAACCGTGCATTATCCGGAGATGGTTTCGTATCAGTGAAAAAAATTTCGTACGTCCTATAAACATATATTTTTAACTCTTTATCATATTAGTTTAATTCAATACCTAGTTAACCAATATTATAAACTAAATGTGATGCAATTTTCAGTAAAGTTCCATCGAAGGTATACATGGGTGCCGTTGCTATTATATGCGGCATTCCAAATCCGGGACTGTAGGAAAACCCCGGGTCCATCGTCAGGCATATATTGCTAAGTAATAGTTTCATCCTGGTTGTTGCTTCATCCACGGAACATCTTCAAGACTTATACAAAATCATGGAAAAAATACTTAGAATTCAGAAAATCTTTGTATTTGTCTTCGTAAACTAGACCTACCAAGACTTTTGACAGGTTGGAAAGGGGAAAAAATGTTAAACTTATTCTGATGCTTGTAATGTTTATAGTCGTAAAAGCGAAATAAATTAAACGTTTTAAACAAATTTGGACGATAAAATTTAACAAATAATGTATATTTTTTTCGCCAACGTTATGAGAAGGCTATCAACACTTGATTTACATACTTTTATAGGTGATATATCTAATGAGACGTTGAAAATGCGACATAACGAACTTAAGGCTTTGAAATGACGTCATTGTCAATAAAATTGAACTTATTAATATTTTATTTTTACAAAAATATGACTGTAGTACGAGATGAAGTAAAGCTGGAATGATGAGAGGTAAAGAGTCACAAAATATCAGGAGGCCAGAAATATGATAAAGTTAAATTGGGCTAACAACTATTACAACACAATATTGATTTATTTATAACATTACTAGGATTACATATTTTTCATTTATTTCTGGAACTTCTAAACCCACGCAGACAAGTTGGGGTAAAAAACTAGTAATTACTTAACACATTTTTTCACAATTCAAACGCGACTCCATTATAATCCCTAAGTTTTTTGCCTTTGACATTTAACACATTCTTGACACATTGATGTTTGATGTATTTCAATCCTAAAATGGAAAAAAAAGATATTATAGCATCTGTCTTGAGTTAAAATGAGAGATTAACGCTGTATAAACAGACACTCCAATATAGGAGATAAAATGTTTACCCAATATTGTTCAAGGTCATAAGAATACACATACACATGGTGCAGACATTTTTTAAAACTAAATTTATCTTTAAATGGCTAAACTATTAGCAGTTACTGTTAAAATAATATTTAAATTACGAAAATCTCACGGCTCCGATTTACAAAAAAGTGACACTAGTCCTGCCTGCAAGAGCTCCACGGAGCATCTGAAGAACTGAACAAATGGGAAAGATGCAAATACCTTTTTCGAGGCAAAAGATGAGATGAGGATAATAAGAGTGTAGCTCGGAATATAAAAAAGTGCAAAAATAAATTTTCCGATTTGGTAACATAAAAGTATTATCAAATCGAAATAAGTTCAGTTGAAACCTCGATAAGGTTTTTTTATACGCTTTAAAGTAATTTTCATAGGATCAAATAAAGCGTTGCGTCTTGTAGCTAAAAAAAGAAAAAGCCATTTCGCACTTTATGATTTTTTTCTATCGAGAAAATTTCTTTTTAGTTGGATACTAGATCAAATAGTCAAAAAGCGTATACCGTAATCTCACATACCTGTTCCAGGTACCTAACAAGATACGCTTAAATGAAAAACGACCTTATACTAAATGTATCTCCTTAACTACACTATCAGGCTTCATAGACTCGGCCAAGTTAGTTCAAACCACTGAGTTTTACTTTCTGCTCCGTGCTATGTCTCCCCAGTTACGACTACACAATTTAAACTACTATCTTAACTACTGTATTAGGTAACTCGGGATTTCTGCAACTGTTTTCGTGGTGGTTTATACCTATCTGTATAGCCAAAACCATAATTATCTTACACTACGCAAGATTTAAAATTATTTTGTCCGTGTCGAATGCAACTTTGACGGTAGACACACACCACATACTCATCGCTAGGTGAGATTTTCTGGATGACCTGGTGAAGGCCCCAGGAATCCGCTGGATGTGAGACGCACTGGTCGATGAAGCGACTCTTGGGGGAGGCCTATGTCTAGCAGTGGATGGCTTTCATATGAATAATGAATGATGATGATGATGTTGATCTAGAAAATACTGTTTAAATACCAAACAAATTACTGTTAACACTTTAGAATTAAGTTAAATCCTTGTCTAATGAATATGTTTAAGTCTAATGAATATGTTCGGGGCCTCGTGATATAATTATGACGTAGATATGCATTGACACACTTTCAGTGACATTTTGTTTTCGATAGCACACCCTCTTATACACTAAGATTCAATGCTTCTTTGTACGTTTAGTCTATTTCTTCAGTTCATTGCACTTTTAGCAATCTCTAAAGCTGCCATGAGACTTACGATAGAGGAATATATTATGTTTCCATACTCTTCCAGAATATTCTCACTCAATTGTCTTTTACGTAACTTTGTATTGAAGTATTTACAGACCTTCAGTTAGATATTTTGTTAAGGCTTAATTGTTTTCTTTTAATGTTGATAAAGAAACAGAGTACAGCGGCCAATTTTCTCACGGAAAACTTAAAGAGGAAAAGCCTTTCAAGTTGAAAGGTACCATTAATTGAAAGGGTACAGACACCTGCATTAATTGGGTGCTCTTCAATTTAATTAAAATGTCTGAGAGTGATGAAATATCTAAACATAGCTTAAATGCAGCCATCCGTGAGAGATAATCAGAAAACGACCAGATCGAAAACCTTTTCATAATTAAGTTTCCAAGATTCTTAAAAGTGTCAGATTGTGCTACTCAATTTTATTGCTGTCATCCTGTCTGTCATTCCAATAATCTATTCCTCTTTGATTTTGATTTGTGATTGTTTTATTTTACATCTTTTTCCTTTGCAATTTTTGGAAAAACTGCCTATTTGTATGTCGCGCCCATATTTTTAATAACATTTACATAAATTTATAAAGTTACCTTTTCTATTTTTGTAACAATGCGTTTGGAAACATTTACGTGGTACTTAAATTGTGTGGTCTACCTCCCTAAAAAGAAGCCCAGAAAAAGGTAGGTACGGTAGCAAAATTAAAATGAATATACTAAACCTAGCAGTTACTTAGGTTACTACCGAAAACTGTAATACATATTTACGACTAAACTTTAAGTAAACAAGCACATAATGACATAAGCTGAGGTGGAAAACTGTTTCCATTATAATCTTATCAGTATTATTTATTACTGTTTTTTGTATTATCTTGATAAAAGTCAGTAGGTACTTAAATACCAGTTGTTTATCGATATTCAGGTGTTATCTATTTCTGCTGCCACCTATTTGAGTGTAAGCTTGTGTAAATGATAAAATCTGAATCACCGATTTGAGTATTTGTTTTATTAAATTTGTTTGTAAACATGATTCATTTTGTGATAGTGGGTAATATGAACTGCTGTTTTGTTGTAATTTTCGGTATTTACCTACAACATACGTAAAAATTACAAACATAAAATATTATGTAGAATACATCAGGATGGATTGGCCAGAATCGTTACGAAATGGAAGCCAGAAGTAGGGCGTTATCGCAGAGGAAGGCCAAGGAAACTGTGGGATGAATTTGAGGCGTTTACGAGAACAACCAGGAGAAGGCAATAAACTAGGAGGAGCTAAAGGCTACGAGAAACGCCTTTCCCCAGCAGTGGAACAATTTAAGTCGAATGAAAAACGGATTAGTCCACTTTATGATTCCAGTTGCATCAAAATCTATGCATACTACTTATCCAGGCAAATTACAATCCACATAACAAAATTAACCTAATTTGCGGCTACAAACCACAGTTTAACTAATAAATTGCCTAAATGTCAAGCATAAACGGGTGAGCTGTAAAAAGGGAATGAGAGGTCAGCCGGCTCATTTATTTTTAAAAGGATCCCGACAATATGGCATTGTTCTACTCTTTGATGATTTTAATAACATGAATAAGTAATAGGCTCTTTAATTAGGGATTAACGAACTTGGTACTGACTCTAATTTACGTCCATTGCGAACATTTTTCAGATCTTAGGAGATCTGCTTAGCGTTAAGCTGTAAACTTTTTATGGAACATACAAATTCGCCAGACTTAACAGATAGATTTTTCAATAACGCTTACGTAGTTACATTGTTATCATAAACTCAAAACTTTATAGCACTCTTATGCATTTATTACTTATAGGAATTATGAAAAGCTAAAAAATAACAGCTGCACGGATTTACCAAGGCTTGATTTCTTTTATGATGATGATGCTATCTAGCCGATTTCATTTAGCTTTTAAGGGGTCGCGTTTCTGGTCTGATTCCGACCTCCTTCTGTCCTCAAATGCTTGCTTGCCTCAAACCTACATACTTTAGCTTAATAAGCGGCTGGTCCCGTCTCTCATTTGCAGACCTCGGTTAGTCAGAAGCCAGAAAATCTGACACTAGTCTTGTTAAGACCCAGTTACTGGGTTGTGAAGGTGAGGTAGAAATACCTATTGGTATTCAGCCGCTACTGGTATTCGGCTAGACTGAGAGCTGACCCCAAGTTTTATTTTTAGCTAGATGATAAAACAGAAGTACCTACTGTTGGATTTAAAATTCACATTCAGTTTTATAAATGGCCACATTATTCTTCAAAATGTCATCAAATTCATGGCCGATGATTTACGCAGTTATTTAAAATTTAAATACATTTTGCCTTACATTAATTACGTAATCGAGTGGAACAAAGACAAGGGATACTTGGCGGACATGAAACAAAAGCGATTTAGAATAATGCTAAGAAGATGGAAGCATTTCTTATATTTTTTCTTGCAAGTATTTTGCTGTTAAAAGCCTTTTCTTGTGTGCAAATATAAAAAGACTAGGGTTTTTTAATGTTTTTCAGTAAAGTAAATGTTACTATCAACTATACATTTTAGACTGAATTACTGACTTTAATTTATCAAAAAAAACTGCTTACTTTTTATCAAGTAATAAAGTGTACTTACACGAATAATTTACTCGCTTCACACCAGCGAACTCAGCGCGATTGTAATAATTCAACGTTGATCGATTTAGCCATTCAAAACCACGTCAATTCTGCATTTTCACTGTCATGTAAAAGAGGTTTGAGAATTTTTAAACAATGGTCGAATAAACGCTGCGATGCCAACACAAAAATTACTCGTGTGAAAAGGCTCTAATAATACCCGTGGTTTGTTTAATGAAATTGTTGTTAAATGTTATTTTAACAAATTAAGTTCAGTAAAACACTGCCTTCGGTTCCTTCAAGGAGAAAGTTCATGTTCCTGAAAGTTTCGATTTCTTGATCCAGTTACGAGTTTGAAGTTCAAGGAACTTTGCGAGAAGGAAAACATACTCTGCTTTATACAAATTATAAAATAAAAAGGAACATTATAAAAGCTTCACTTCAGAAGCAGGTTTAATGGAAGTGAGCGAAAGCTTGAATAATGTTCAAAGCTTTAACATCAGTCCTACATAAAATAAGTCGTACTTTTATTAAGTTTCTATTTCGCTTCATAAACCTCATGAATGTTATATTACATTATTATTTATTTGCTGTTTTAATTATTCACAGCTATTTTGCTAAAAAATACATTCGAACATTAAAACTTCGACTAAATTATTTTCAGCTTTCAGCACTATTTATTCACATCGGAAGAACTAAGTAGGATGTTTCAGTGCTTTGCTACCTAAATTGGACTATCTTCACAAAACACAAACACACCCTAATACCTTTATTTTACCGCCCTCGCCATCTAATTAATTATAATTAAGAGACGCTGTTTCTCATCCCACACTTAACTGGGACCCTAACCTTGGAAGCTGACAGACTTCAACAATCTACCTGAAAAATAAATTTACCGTATTTTTTAAGTCATCGCAAGATAACGGTTTTAGTAAATAATACCTGTATAAACGCTTATTTAAATATTTCCGAAGTAGTAGTAATGTACCAACCATGTTTGAAAACATAACTCAGAGCATTTAAATGTTGACAGCTTGATGCGCTGGACCCTATTTAATTTAACCGACAATGTGATGAAGCAATGCTTCATATTTGTCAAAAGTTGATATAAATTTCATTTTCGCCACAGTTCAATAAAAAACAAAATTTATGGAAAAAATTACAAAGTAGTAGAAGAGCTCTTCTTCCTTTTATTACCGTTTTTATAAACCTCATTAAACAACAAGAATAAAGTTTAAAAAACTGGAACCCGACTAGGGAATTATGTACAAAAACGACTCTTCTACAGATTTATTATAGATACTTATCTAGTACTAGTGGACGTCACGCGGTTTCACCCCCGTAGTTGCCGTTCCCGTGGGAGTACGGGGATAATATATAGCCTATGTTACTCCCTGATAATGTAGCTATCCAATGCTAAAAGAATTTTTCAAATCGGTCCAGTAGTTTCGGAGCCTATTCAATTCAAACAAACAAACAAACAAATCTTTCCTCTTTATAATATAGTATAGATTAGTATAGATTACTCACTTTTGCTTCTTTATTAACAATTCAAACATATTAATTTATTTAGACAATAGAAGAAATGAACATATTTGTAACATGCTCGTTAAGATCTTTCTTTTGATACCAAACATGCCATGATAATCTCAATTTCATTTTGTTCTGTGTGTGTAAATTCTCACATATTATATTTAGTGAAAATGTCCATAGCCTATGTCACCTGGGTGTTTCTACGAATCTTTTGGTATCCTATTCATCAAAATCGTTTCGGTATTCAAGAGGTATGGTGGAACATACTTATATACATACATAGATAGCTAAAATCATAACCTGCGTAACCTAAGCCAAATATAAAGCAACAAGTGCAAGTTCGACATAATCGAGTTTCGGAAGGCTCTCTTCTACTGAAATAAATTGGGATAGTATTTCCACCAAATGGTTTCCTTGTCTCTCGCATGCTGCAGGAAGTTTATTACAACGATATTTTCTTTCATACTAATACAATTGATATCGAACATTTATAACAACGCACAGATTCTTTAATAGTGACAGGATCAAATGTGGCAACTTCACTAAATAAAACATTTAAATTACAAAATAAAAATAGCAGAATTTCATAACACCCATTTACTCCATTTCTTACCTAATGAAACGATCCCAATACTTGTACAAAATGCCAACTAAATATAGCAACACGCCTACAATAATTCTTAAAAAAGAAATAAGAATCTAAGAGTCTTCCCACACGATCAACACCTTTACGCAATCAAGAAAAACATCTAACACGTCTAAGAAAAAAGATCTATACAGAAAATAAATGCGATCTGCTTTCCTAGTTCCCAAGTTGTTACACTAACGTTTGCTTGAATTATCCGTGTGGAAAGACCTTACTATAGTCACGGCTGTAAATCTTAGTTTATCACGACGAGATTACTGAGAGAATCTTCCACGTACAGGCAGCTGAGATATTGTGTTTTTAAATAACTTATTTTACCTACATAAAATGTATTTTCAAAAGAACTAAGCAGATAATTTATACCTATCCGGACGAAACCGGTGTCAATGTGTTGACACCGGATTTGAGAAAGCCTCCAGGATTGTCAATGCCAAAACCGATAAAAGATTCTATTTACATATGTAAATACGTTGGCAAAACTTGAATTGCGATTATGCGTAAAAATATGCCAGTCATAAAAATCCATAATACGTGTAGGTGTCAGCCCATCTTATAAACGTTCCAATACTAGGAAAATCTGAAAAGTTCGATATCTATTTCCTCTATCCACATGCGATATACCTAACAATAGATTCAGATCTGTCTATAAACATGTAAATTTCTTTTTCAGGTAAGTACCAGATAGCGGTAATTAATCTTCGGCGCTTCGATCAATTACTGCAGATGACGTGAGAGGGGGCTTCATTGAGGTAAGCTCACGAATTACAGGATGTCTCATAAATCAAAATGTGTCTTACGCCTATATTCAGCTGTGATATAACCGATACTCAAACGTCAATCAAAGTCCCAAAGCAGACGAAGGTTTTTATCTGTTACATATTGCCTTAGAATGTGAAGTTTACGTTATTTCACTAATAAAATATACTGCAAATCGAATTCCAATAACGGTTCAATTTCTTTCCGTTTTTAAGGCACACTTTCCATGTTCCAAAATGCCTTTTCGACATATAAAACCCCGCCTAGGCTTTGTTTCATCTCCGTCGGTTTGTTTAAAACTCAGTTCAGACACGCGACGTCCAATTTGTCGCCTAATTAAATAAGCTTTAAAGGGAAACGGTTTTTACTCTAAAAACCAGACCCAATGAACCGACACGCTGAAAAATGATAATGGATTTGGGAATTCATTGCGCACAAAAATTGCTACATCGAAAGTTGGTTTTGTACTTTTTCAACATACTAAATCTAACTACGTATTGAAACAATTTATTCATTTGACCTTGTTAAAAAAATCCTAAAGTATTCGTGGGATTGTTATTGGACCATTTCTTTTGTTGCTATATACAGCGATAAAAGTTGGTCTCATTTATGAGATTATTTCATTTCATATGCGAGTCTGTGTTGAACGCAAATTGCTCGTAAACTCAGAACGTTAACGACAACCCCAAGATTGTGCTAATTAGTTAGCAAAGCTTTGCCTCTGTCCTAATATGGAGATGTCTTAATAACGAGGTCGACATGCGACAGGTCACGATAATATTCCAAATGATGTACGAAAATGTATTTGTCCTTGTATTATTTTCCTTACTACCACAACCCCTGTGATTATTGTGCGGCTGACCTTTCTGTGTTTCTATTTGAGATAATCACATTTGGCTGTATTCTCTCTTTGATATGACAACGTCACACACGAATACACGATCGAACATTGCAAAAACGAACTTATTATTATGTAGTGCTTTATTTTTGTTACTTATGAACATGAAACATAGAAGATTAGTTAGTAATAACTAAAATGAGTTACTTAAAAAAAATGAGGAAAAAAATAAACTACTCTTTTAGTTTCAAATGCAGCAAGAAGGCTAAGAAAAGTGTTCAGGTTTCCACAATGAAACAAATGCGACATAATTGTATTATTCATGTAAAGAATAATTACTACGCAGTAGACTGACTCTTTAAAAATAAATGTTTTCACATTTCACTCTAATACGATCACTGTTTCTATAACTTAACGTATTTCATATGCAGGTTTTGTGTGACGTAATGCTTGAATACGTAAACATATCTTCTAGTGTATGATATTTTACAATGCGCTAGTTGTAAAACACTGCAGCGTTGCTGATTAAATTTAGCTCGAAAGCTGCATATTGCAGGTACGTTTTGGGAATAGTAACAAATCCCCTTAAAAAGGTTGCATGAAGCATTTTGCTGCCATCTGTGTATAGGACACAAGAAAACCAGGGAATTTCTCAGAAGTAGCCCGAAGTTTGAAAGTTGGTGTTGTGATATGTGCCTCGGATAGTTTGGCCTGATCTTACTCCGGTCTTTCAAAAAAAAAAATCAAAATCAAAAGTCGTTTATTCAAATTAGGCTGAGAGCCAGCACTTTTTGAACGTCAAGTTTTACAAAAGACAGTCCCCCAAAACGCCCGCCCGTCACCACTTCCTAGTGTTTTAGCTGTGGAGAAGAAGTGGCCAACAAACTCCCCAGCAACACATCTGTCTGTTACGTTTTAAGAAATTGAATCTATATAAAAGCATGCTAAGTAATTAATACATGACACAAAACTTATAACTTGTTAGCTAGCACACTATGATATTGATAAACATAGAAATGTATGTAAAAAAAACCAACGAATTGACTTACATAGTCAGATATATAAAAAATAATAATAATAATAAATAAAAAAACAAAAAAAAAACAATATTATATGAATACATATAACTACGAGACACGGACGGTTCGGACTACGAGAGACACGAAACACTAATAGTGTACACTTGTACACTATTAGTATCTCGTATTGATAGCAAGCCTCGGCTGGGATAGTCAAAATTCGCTCACAAAGGCATTTTTGAAGTGAAAACTTCTTTAGCGGCGTTGAGCACTTTTTCTATAATGGGTATAAAATCTTAAACTCGCGTCAGGACACGTGACCTGATCGAAAAAGCGTAAGACGGACTCGCGTCAGGGTCACGTGATGCTGATCGAAAAAGCGTAAGACGGACTCGCGTCAGGGTCACGTGATGCTGATCGAAAAAGCGTAAGATCGAGGGGAAGGGAGAGGAACTAGTATCTCCCACTCTTTTTACCGTGCCTGAGTGTGCTGCTCCGCTTAGGCGGCACAGGGCGCTTGCGCGAATGTCCGTCTGTGTTTATGTACAGCGTGCCACGCGTATCCAAGGATACGAAATTACGGAATTACGAAATTATGGATGAAAGTTGATTTTTCTAAGAGATAAAAATTAATGTAATATATAAATAAATAACGATATAATATTATGAATAATAACATGTAAATTGTCATATTTGTGTACGATAGCGCAATAAATAAACATTGTATTCTACCTCATAAATGATAGTATTTTTGTACTTATAATTAAACACAACGTTAATACTAAAATTTTCACTTCTGCCGGCACTCCCGGAGTGCTACCGGTGTTTTTTTTATATAAATGGTACTATATATGTCGTTCGCAAAGCGCGGTATTCGGCTTATCATGTTTCCTCAAAATGATTGTGACGATTTTGGCGTGTTCCATTTTGGACTTGCCAAAAATGTAATCACAGCGAACCAAAAATGGGCAGAACCATGTTCTAAATTAACTCGTTGACAATTTATTAATAAGCGTGCTCTTGCTCATCGTCCTGTAATGCTTTTGTTGCCTTTAATGTAGGAGGAAAAAGGTAGGACAAAAACCTATCTGGGAAGCACGCAAATTTTGAGGAAAATACAGTAGCACGTTCTGAAAAAATATTGAAGCTTCCTTAAGTATTTCCAAAGGAAAATTCTAAAAGTTCCTACATCAGCTACAAAACTATAAAATGGTTCTGTTTCCTATAAATCAATCCTTTGTACAAGCATCAGTGGTATCAGCCTTTTGTGTGGATTTCCATGTACCGCAAATTTTCCCGAAGTTCCGATATTCATGCTTCGTTCACAAATACAGGGTCAATCCAAACACATTCATGTTCCCTCCCCCACAACAGTTGTATATGTCAAGGATACAACGTTTTACATAGAAAGACAACGGACTTTCATATTTACAATTGGTACTGCTGTTGCTTGGTACATAAGAATACTAAGTAGTTAAGACAACATCTTGTGAACAAACATAGACAAATATTTTACTCGGAGAATTCAGTTCTGGACGTTCGCTAGTTTATACACAGCTGTAAAATCAGCATGCATTATTAAAAAACGGCCAAGTGTGAGTTGGCTTCGAGTGTAAACGGTTCCGAACGTACAATTTTTTTAAGAAGTTACTTTAAAAAATAGATTTTCTTGTAGTCTTATAAGTAAAGAAGTAAAATAATTCAATATGAGTATTTTTTTAACAAATAGGGTAAATTTTCATGTATTTCTTTCAATAATTTCAAAATAATTCAGCAGCTGTGACAGACTAACAGACAGTCAGACAGACAATTTAGTGATCCTATAAAGGTTTCAATTTTACATGCGCACGTATGGAACCCAAACGGGCTAAGAGGCAAGGATTTTTTTTTTTTAATAAAAAGAACGAGCATTACCACGTTTGCTCGCTGCGTGATAACAATTTCAGACCATTAACTCCAGGTTACCTCACAGTAATTAATTCCCTAGATACAATATATTTTTCCTCAAGCGGCAAACTGATAGTGCCACTATTTTTAACGTAAATATTGTCTCATTAAAAAGAAGAAAAGTGTCTTGTAGCAGAAGCTGTATTGAAACAAAGTTATACGAGGCGTATACAACAGTTTTTAACCCCATTCTTCATTACTTCGAAACGATCAACATTCGAAATAATTATTTTTGTTTAACTTGGTACGTTATAATCTAAACTTAATTATATTTAAGGAAGTTCCTTATTTTATTAAATTTTATTTTTTAACAATTTGAGAAGAAGACTTTTCTAATTTAAGAACAATAAACATACAAAATTGAAGTAATAATTGCTCTTGTAATCAAATACTTGTGGGTCGACTGACGTTTCACTGAATATGTACTCGGCTGAATGCTCCCTCAACTTCTTAAGTACATACAAAGCCATTTGGCTTTAATTTGGCAGTAAAGTGCTTAGTGCTGGTCGCTAAGTAGTGACAACTTGAGAATATGACAGTTGTTGAACCATTACCGTATCTAATATCCACAAAGGGGTTCATGGTCGCAGAGGTTTATTAGCTCACCCACGTATACCAAAGCTTTTGCTAACAATTTCTATGAAATCAGGCAGAATGATGAAAGGTTTCAGAATTCACAGATAATGGTTTCAGAGTAAAATATATTTTAAACATTACTTCGACCTACGGATGAGCGAAACGCCTACATTCTCCAAATTGGACATTGAAGTGTAACGAAATTAAACTGATGGTCGCTGCATATAGGTGATTACAATATGCAGCGGTCATCAGTTAATTTGGTTTAATTCAAACCGTGGTTAAACCGTAAAGCCCATGTTCACCTAGGAATGCAATATCGAGTCGAGATCGTTAACTCGAGATCTTGTGGGATTAAGAATTACAATCTCGCGAGATCTCGGTATTTTCGAGATCTCGGGTAGTTTTCGAAAACTAATTGCTTAAATCGAACAATTAAAACGAGACGAAGACTGCTAAAATGTGTTCATGCGGTTAATTAAGATACGACATTATTTTAAAGACAAATATTTATTGTAACTCTTCTCATTATTTATTAACTAATTATTTTTAATAAATCTCGAAATATATTTATTAGTTATTTTAATCTAATACGGCTTGTATTCGTAGTGGTAAAATAAGAGTTATTTCCAGAATTACTTCTATTTACCTATCCTAGATATTGAGGAGGGATTTTAGAAATAACTTCTTAAGAAGCAAAAAGTATCGAGAGTGCTGTCTGATAAGCGGTATCTTATGTCAGTCGCTACCCAGCAGCTAAAAATGCCCTCTAAGACTCAACACTGATTGGCACCATCGTGAGTAAGCTATTATAAGCGAACTGTAAAAAGCTACCCCTTGCTCCCCCACACTCATATAGAACCATCTCTTTTTGTATGAGTGACTCTTAATCTATCTAATCTCGCAGAAACACGTGAAGGGCTTTTAGCTGCTCTCGGAGTATCTCTATAATTCTCTTGAACTGTATAATTCTCTCGTCAATCTCGTACGAGATCTCGTCATGTTATGCTTCGGGATTGATCTCGATAAATGGAACAAGATCTCGCGGGATCTAGATCTCGCGAGATCGGGATTGCATACACTACCAACGTTTAATCTACTGTAGCACCTCTGGAATCGCAGATCTCCATAGAAGGCTATAAAAATTTACCATCAGGCGGATGGTTGCGCATTAGCTTGTTAGTACCGCATCTATCACTTCATTAAACAAGTCTCATCTTTTACTGCTCAGAAACCACAGTCCAATCAGTGGTTACATCAACCAAGAGATTGCATACAGTCTTGCAGCAAAGGCAGGTTGGTTGCACAGTAAACCAGCAACACTCCCTGCTAATGATTTATGTATGCATGTGTAGCTGGAACGATCCCCTGTGTGCGTTCACACGAACGACGCACACTGCTCACTGACTCTGGCAAGCATCCCTTATTCAATTTCTCTATCTAAGTGAATATTTCAGAGATCTTGATGCCTATTTTTAGTGTTGGAACCTCTGACAGTTTTGTCACGTTTCTCGTAGATGACGGTTGGAACCGTATATGATGCATGTTTGGAATTTGTTAGCTATTTACTTATATTAAACTAGTTGATGTTCTACTTGTTTTTTTGTCTCTTTATTTTTTACCAAGTCTGTTAAGCTTGTTTGCCACGACAGATTATAGTAGAATATTCTTTATTGTACACCAAATAGTTACACGACACCTGTTTTACAAGCCCCCATGACATTGTCCCCCAATGGCGGTTACATCGCCATCAACTATATCTATCAGACAACTACTAGACTGGTTTTAGTTGAATATATAAGACACACGTATAAGTAAGCACTAGAGGGCTTAGCACGAATATTTTTGACGTATAGTAACGTAACGTAAATTTTACCATAGCTACAATACTCGTCTCGCACATAATATTTATTTGAATTAGATACTATATTCATATTTTTGAGTGATATAAATTGTGTGTCCCATATTATTAAACCAAAATACTATGGGGTTGTAGTTTTTCACATTCAAAATTCACTTACGTTAACATACGTCAAAATATTCGTGCTAGGCCTTCTAATTTCAAAAATACCGACAAAACATGAACAATGTAGGTTTTCTAGAGGATTAAAAGAAAGAAAGATTTATAGGAATAAAAGAAAATCGTTATAAATCACGAAATCTGAGTGAAACGTTAAGTTTTTCTTTTAGGGGGACCACAAACTGAACTAGTTGCATTATGTATTTATAACGTTGAGTAAATACATTAATTAATTGTTCATCATTATCTTACCGAGTTACGTTGTTCATAATTCAGGGAACTTCGTAAGCCAACAGTTTGCGAATATTACCTATTAACCATCAAAGGATACATCATACATTATTAAACAGGCTGAAAGTTAAACGCAAACAAGGGATTTTAATAAATAAACAAAAAACGAAACGTTGAACTTAGTTTAACATGTTATTGTTACATTCCAGTTATTAAACAATAATAAAATGAAATTAGAACCACACAATTTTGTGTGCCATGCGCAATAAATATTGTTTTGAAAGATTCGTATTGCAGAAAATATTTACAGCACATTCTGTTCAAAACGAATGCTCAGAAGAAAATCCGAGGAAGAATACAGTATTCGCTCAACTTATCTCCCCAATTTCTATAAACTTTTGGAGAGGAATAGGTGTTTTGACGAACGTGTGGCATACGAATGCGATATTATTATGAGCCCCTTCCCAGCTATGTCGATAACTTATTTCTGACTAAGTAGGAATAGTCCTCACTCACGTCAATATGAAAACTGAATGTATTTTTATACATACAGTTCTTTTATTGACGTAAGTGAGGAAATATTCATAGTTTCCGTCTGCGAAAGGGGACCAGAAAATGGCAAAGGCCTTTGGGAGGAAAGACATGTCATGCTTTTTGGAACCGAGGGCAAATCTCGAATGTTTAGGGACCGTTCGCATCACATCGCAGTCGCAAACTGGTAAAAACACCTCTTAGGGGTTTGAACATTTTATAGGGAGCTCGCTGCATATAAGCTCGTAATTAGTTTGTTTCTAATGATTTTCGTTGTTCTCACATGGCTATTTTAACTCCAAATACCTCGTCAACTTTAGGGCAACATACTTTGTTTGTTTTAGAGTCCTGTATCATGGTGTTTCAGGATTTTTAATAAATGGTGACGGGTGGCTAAGCCACTGCCACACATTTTGACAAATTTTTGACTTTGCTGCGTCGTTCCGCTGTAATGGACAGGCACCTTATGGACAGGCACCCTAAACGACGATGCTGATAAAGGAATAGAAATATTTATTTCTCAGCTTTTAAATTAATGAAAGTTTCTGTATTTGAATATTTTTAAGAAATACTATTTATTATAACTGGCAATATTTGAAGGATAAATTAATCATTAAGATACTCGAATTTCAGTAAGAAAATCAAATTGAAAGATATGCGAGTAATTGGTTCAAGCATCGAGTTTGTTTGATTGAGACTTGTCTACGGCTGTTGAAAGTTGGATACGCACCATTCCAATCCTTTAATTTTAATCAAAACAACGAAACCAATCCAACTTCGTTTTTCTTTTGAAATATCCACATTGTTAAACTAATCTTAAAGTTATCACGATCAAGATAATCAAGAAGCTCCCGAATATTTGCGTCTGTCCTATATTTAACTATAGCAGCGACAACAAAAACAATTATTTTTAACCTTTGTGTCGCTATGTTGTCGCAAAAATTTCGTATCTCAGCACTCGATTAAAAACAGCTCAAGTTTAATTTAATTGAGTGATACTTATCAGAGATAATTCATGGGATTTAAATCGTTATCGGTGGAAGTGCATAGTGGTGGCGCGGACGATAAGCGCAGGCCGCGCTAGGCGATGGTGGCTGTGCTGCGGCGCGCGGCAGTCACAGTCGGTTGGCACGCGCGGCCACACGCGCCTTCCGCCGCGGGCCCCCGCCCCGCACCCCCCGCTCCGCGACGCACACAGGTAAACAAACAGTGGTCCTCCTCAACACACTACATACCTAGTACATCCCAACACCTCCCTCCTGACCGTACCCAGTTCTAGTGCTCGAACTTTGTCTCCACAAAAATAAATAACATCTTTATCTATTTTAAGTGCCAGTTGCAGGTTTGGATTGTTAACAAAAATTTTCAGTGCTTTGTTTTCAATGATTTATTTTTGTAGTGCCAACTGATAGACGTGTATGACATAATCGACAGCTACAAATAATTCAGGAAGATGGCTCATCTTTAGTGAGTTCCAACAACAGTCTTCATTGTTACTAATTAATTACCGTGACTCGAACCGCGGTAACCTACGAGCAAGAAAAGACGTGGTTGATCAGTTAGAAGCTGAACAATATTCTCAAAAAGATTAGGGATTACAAAATGGATCTCTAAAGATCTAAAATTTAGAAAACACGAGAGCCAAACATCCCTAAAATGGCCACTAGGAAAATAAGTCACAAACTCAACGTAAAAGGATACATTTCTTCGTAACTACTTGTGACAAAGGTGGAAGTTAAGTGGATTTAGTTTTGTCACAAGACTAAACAACCCTCTTATCGTATCGGAGGCCTTGAGATGAGCCTGAATCCCACCTGCTTATCAAGATTAATGAGATGTTACGTTGCGATAACAACACATACATAAAATCGTTGCAAACGAATTGTGTAATTAACATTACACAGGGAGTATACCGAGTATACAATTTGCACATCGCATTTATGTATTTATATGCAACATTCAAAGGAAAATTACAGCAAGCGTAACAGAAGAAGTGTCAATAGAAAGCAATCTTGTGACACTAACCCGTCCATGTGTCGTGACTGTGGAATTGACAATACAAGGCGAGAGCCCAATACATAGTAATGATAAGCATCAAAAGAGCTGACCATGTCAAGAAAATTGCTTTTAACCAAACCAATTGGTTGTAGGCTCAGACATCAAACTCAAATATCTCGTTACTCAGAGGGAATGTAGAGCAATCAATGGTGCAAATCTCGTTACACCGAAAGGATTCTCACTCAATAGTGGATCGGTTTTCGTGAGGTAATTTGAATACGTACCGAAACCACCGCCGGCTGGAATCCTCCCACAAACTTCTCGACCCAATACATCAATTGGCTGACGGATTTCATATTTGCAATGGTGAGAGCTAATGACATTTCAGCAGGTTTAATCTATTAAGTGTTCTCAACTACACTCATTGTTTCCTCTACGGACTACCATTCCAAATTGCCTCCGTTCCATCTGCTAAGTAGGTCAAAGATAATAACTCATAAATTCGAGGCTTAAATTTTTACCTTGTAAGCCTGCAACGACTTTGGGATTAAAGTTCAAAGAAGAAAAGATTTTTCTTCTGTATAATTCATAGAAAGATGCAAATCTTTTGTGTACTTGTACATTTGATCTTGTTTATCATTGTTCTGAAACATACTGACACGATCGCCAATGAGGCTTAGTACTGATAGCATCGATTGAATTCACATTAACAGTAGTTTATATTCAGTATCAACATTTGTAATATTAGCATAAATAAACAAGGTTGCTGAACAATAAACTGATAAATATCACATCATAATCATAGATGGGCTATCGTTTAAAACCTATTAATATCCCCAAAAAGCAATGGTTTCTTCCTAATCGTTGGTTGGACGCGGTAGATTTATTGGTCGTAAATTCATATTGCTGGTAGTGTTAACATCGTAAATTTTATTATTGATAGCTGAGGCGGTTGACGTATTTAACCTTTGTATAACTACACCTAGACATCATGAGATCAAACGATAACACGTTGACTTTGTCACAATGTTCTTGGATGTAAGGTATAAATATATTCTCTTTTTTATTAATTTTCTACTAGCTTGTATATACGATCTAAAAAGATTTTATGTTTTTTTTTTAATTTCATAAAACGTAACAAGGCGTTCTCTACCAGTTAACCATAGGTTAAAAAGACACAAACCATAATGTAGTCAGACTGTGGTAGGTACAACAAATAAATAATATTTAAATAGATACCTCTCTGTGTGTACCAGAGTGCCAATTCTAATATGTTTTAAGCAACGTTTGTTTTCACATCTCAGTCGCAATCTGTCAAAAATGCATGGAAATTGAGCATTGATATATAAAAAACCCAAGATACACACTCAGCATCTCAAAAACGTCCGCAAAAAACAAGCGCAATATGTATTATGCGCTAGTTTCAAACAGTCTCGTATCGCTCGCCATACTGCACTGCTTTGTAAAAACAACTTTCTGCGATCCGTGTAAGGTTGAATTTGCAAAAAAAAATTGCGCATCACTCGCCATACTGCACTGCTTTGTAAAAACAACTTTCTGCGATCCGTGTAAGTTTGAATTTGCAAAAAAAGTATAACTACACACAACTCACACATGACACTTGATACATGTCAGTTTTTGACGACAGTTTCGAGAATTGCATTTGTTCGAGACTGTCACATGTTGGGTTTTTTATATATCAATGAAATTGAGGCTTCTTTGACAGATTGCGACTGAGGTGCGAATGCGAACGTTGCTTAAAAATAGTACTATTGGTCTTTTGTTTGCCACTAAAAAACTAAACCATTTTAATCCTACATTAATTCCCACTACTCCAAAACCATAGAAAAACTTAAATTATTCTAGAAAATCAATGAAAATACAGTCGTACCTACCAAAGTCTCGCAATATTTGTCAGTAGCCATGGCAGCACGTGAAATAAAAACAGCTGCTCGGCCTTGGCACGACACACTCATCTTCCATAATTCTTACATTTTTGGCCGCAATACGTAGACTCAGTTAATTTAGTTTTAACGAACATTTAAAATTATAATTTTTAACACAAAAAAAAAATGATGGCTGGAAACAAAATACTGTTATTTCTTTAACCTCCTTTCAAGTTTTAATTTTGCTAATTCAGCGTAATAGCATGCAGAGGAATTAAATTAATTGTTTACACTTGTCTTGTCTTTTGGGACTTCACTTTCAAACCTTTTCCTCCATTGTTAAGTTGTGCTCCAGAACTGTTTTACAGTAATATCGCTTTAAATGCAACATACTAAATAATACCTATAGACTACGTACACCTGTCTATAAATATTAAATTCGTCCGTTACTGACTGATTGAGTGACTGACAGACAACGCACAGCCGAAACTACTGGTCGTAGAAAGCTAAAGTTTGGCATGTAGGTTCCTTGGGCAGTGTAAGGAGCAATAAGACAGGATTTACCGAAATTCCTACGGGAACTAGGTTAAAGAAATAACAGTATTTTTACATAACGGTAGGTGTATTTTTAACCTATGGTTAACTGGTAGAGAATGCCTTGTTTCCTTTTATGTTGTTAAATAAATACACTCCGTAGGGAATCACTGAGAGAGAATTTCCCGTAATTCTTACGAGAATGAAAAAAAAACCGGATATGCGCGTACGAAGTCGCGGGCTAGTTCTCTACACATTGAATTAAGAACCTGCTATTTATCTCAACAAAACTTGCGAGTATTTCTACAGTGCCCTTCTAATAAATCTTAACTAAACATATTTGGCACAAGATTTATTTCGATTTCATAAAAACGAGACAGAATGGCATCAGGACGAACAAGGTCATGTTAACATCTATCCAATTACTAGCTGCGAGTATACTAACAAATAGGTTAGACTACAAAAAAAATCACATCACTAAGTTTTATTGTACCGTGCTTGGCGAAACACAAAGACATGAAATGAAAATCTTGGAAAAATTAATTAAGACAGAAATCAATTTTATAACATAAACGATCTTCAAACTTTTGTGACTGTGTTTTAACCAATTTGGTTTGTATATACTTTGAACAGTACCTTTCAATTTACATATGGACACTAGCTGTGCCCGCGACTTCGTCCGCTTGGAAGCATTTTGAAGTCTTTGGGTAGCATTTTGAATTATTTAGGCTAATTAATTTACAAATAAGACATATACGTATAAATACCTAAATGAGCTATTTGCATTCACATAAGCCTTACATATTTCCGTACAAACTTTCATCCCCTATTTCCTATTGTTATTTTACACCCTTGAGGGTTAAACTTTTACAAACTTTGAATGTCATATTTATTTATATCGAATCAACAGCCTAAAAAATAAGATTCAAGCTTCTATCTCTAAAAATGACGATATTTCCATACAACTTTTCATACCTCTTTTCAACCCCTTACAACCCTTTTTTCGCATTAAAAGTAGCCTATGTCCTTTCTCAGGCTCTAGACTATCTTTGTACCAAATTTTATTTAAATCGGTTCAGTAGTTTTGGCGTGAAAGCGCGACAGACAGACAGAGTAACTTTCGCATTTATAATATTAGTAAGGATTTTACCACTTTGCATTCAAAAGAATACTTATATTGTTGCCCTTGGGCTAAGAATCTCATTATGTATGCATAATTAGACTATTTAAGTCTCTTTTTTCACAAGAGAAACTAGCGTAGAATCATGAAGGCCTTCTTAGACAAGAATAATCACTTAGCTTTGCTTACTCATTCGCCTTTTAAACTACAAAGAGAAGAGATTTAATAGAAAGGGGTGCACCCTTTTCTATTAAATTTACGAGTATCTAAGCCACTGACCTAACCAATATGCAATTATGTTGATGCAAAACTTATCGTACATCTATATTTAATATCAAATTAGTTGGATTTTATAACCGCAATAAGGATTTATTTTGTATTTTACAGCATCGATAAATTTATTACATATATCGCTTTCGGCATTACGTGTCCAAATTTAGACTTCGCTAACTTTACGTTTGCAAAATTTTGATAAAATATGACACGTGTCTGTAACTCTGAGTCACTTTTTTTATGACTGTCCCTTTGATCGTACAGCTGACAGACATTGCAAATGTTTCAGTTCTTTCAATAAAAATATATTTATGGCTAGAATTTTAGCTTATCAGCATATTTTGACTCTGGAAACCCGTATTGCTTTTAATATTTGTTAGATACAAGCAATATAATTTACTAAACCGAACCTAATGTTCTTATTAAGCGCCCGAGTCGCGCTCGAGTCGCGCCCGGCCCGCGTCATTTTATATTGTAGATTTTTAGGTATGTTAAAATTATTCGCGACAGTGTAGCATACATAAAAAGCTCATTCTTTTACAATATTTATTTACGTACTCAAAAACATTATTTTATTTACGTCCTACCTTATAACATTAATAGCATGTATTTATTTAGCAGTATGTATTTATTTTGTTTACCCTCGTCCGTGTGTCACTGCAGGGTGCCAACTGAAAACCAGCGCTGGGTGTCTGACGCTCAGCATATGCTGAGATGGTAACCCTTTCAGCAGGGGAACGCTCAGCACAATTTTACTGTTCCTATCGTTTTTTTTCTTTTTTCTAACAATGTGTTTTTTGCTGATGTGTTGTGTCTGTGTCGAATAAATGTTTTCTGTTCTATTTATTAAGTAAAGAACTGGTCCTCCATAAAATAATGTTATGTCTTATATCAAGAAGAAAACAGCTCATTGGCTAACTTCACAGTGACTTTCTACACCTCATCCGGACAAATATTTCACCATAAATAACGAATATTAATCTTTCACGTTAATATTTATAACCTGAATTACTCCAGATGCTTATCGCAATCGTAGACGGAGCGCGTGGCATAGCTTTTTCTTGACATAATCCTGAGGCTTCAAGTCCTTCGTTTGTCACAGTTATCTAGACTTGTGTCCTCTCATCTTATGCCTTTTATTCACCTTAAAATGTGTGTAAAACGTTTTCGGTTTTTTGGCGCAAAAAAGGAACACGACTTCAGTACAATGTACATGGGCAAGAATTGCTACAGTGGAATACAAAGTGTGTTTGAAGTCACATAGAATCAATTCCGTAATTTTCTTAAGTTCGATCAAATAGGATTCTCCCACACACAACACATATTACAAAAGTTTTTCCAAGCATTCTCAAAGGAGAATGCCATCACAGCCGCACGCGGACCGCATTTGTGTCAAAACAAACAATAGGATCGCTTATTTTTCGCATTCCCCAATAGTTGAGAAGATAAATATCTCCTCGACGAAAAGCCATTATACTTTATAGAACGTAGTCGTCACGGAATGTACTACATAATGATTCGTAGCCTTTTCAATCTACGATTATCCGTAGGTATACAATTTCAGGTGTGTGTGTTACGTATTCGCAACCACGCTTTATTTCTTTATCTCCTCTTGAAAGACTTTTTCCATTCATATTTTATCACTTCGCCTAAATTATCGTAAGTGTTATCTTTGTATTATTACGCCAATATTTACGTGATATTTCCCGCGTGTTAACTGTACCTACGATACATAATTGTACGGAATCTTCGCCGGAGGCCACAAAGGTATGGAAAGCAATTCCCAGATGAGTCTTCACATGGGAGATTGCTTTCTTTACCTTAAATGGAATGTCTATTCCATTTTCGAGACAGTCTTATCGCTTCAGCTTATCTATTAATCATTGTATTACAGAATAAGGTAAACAGTAACAGAGTTCGTAATTTCTCGAACACTTTGTTCTACCAAAAGAAGTAGGCATTAATATAAATTACAAATCAAACTCCCAAAAATTCCCGATGTAATTTGTTCAAATAAGCACCTTACTTTTTGTACTGACGATCCTGGAAAACGAAACAAAATGGATCGTATTTTAATTCATATAATTTTGTTAGAGAATTGCTTCAGGTATCTTAAACAAAATGTTTGGCATTTAAAAAAGTAGGCATTGGATAATTGCGTCGTTCAATTACGTATTATTGAAGACGTTTTCACTGTGGTAATAAATATTTTACATTAAAATAAGTGTATGAATTTAAAATGCATCTACGCATGGTTTCCAGAGTTCTATGAGTTAAAATCTTTGTCAAGTAATAAAACATGAATCATAAAACTATAAGAATGTGGACTGAAAATATCGTGTTACAAACTTAAAGTCCTTTTGTCATCGTCCCAACATTTGTCACAGTTGCTTTCAAGTGTCATTCATGAAAATATACGGCCATTGCTGAATAACCTTGTGAATAAAATACTTAAAACTAGTTCGTCTCATTATGCTCAATTGGCATAGAAACGTTTAATTTATTTCTAAGATTTAGAGTTGTGTACGAATTTGTCTCATCTTGGTGATTACAGTTTGGGTAATAAAAATTAGATATCTTATGCAAGATGTTTTTGTGAAGAATTTTAAACATACAATTCTGACAACACTGTAATGTGGATAATATGTATTTATATTTTACCGCTAGCAATCCTGACAAACACATGTAAATGAAGCTGATTACCAGCAATAACTGTATGCTTTTCATTACCGCTGGGGTACAAAGAGCTTGTTAGTTTGTATGGGACTTTAATGATATTCATTTTCACGTGGTTTTGTCGCTATCCAAATTGCCAAAGAATAGGAAAATGCCGCCGAATCAGTATCGTTATGAAGTGAATCGTGAGATCTCATTACACTTTATTTAACGATAAAAGAAACTCGCTTTGTGAGCTGTAAAAAGATTCCGATCCCACATACAGGGATTGCTTTTTGTCATCTAGGTCTTGGAAAAGAAATTTCTCATTTTACGTCCGATAGATGGACATCATCATGGGCATATTGACATGGTCGTATTTTTATCACTTTCCTTTTCCGGTCAATTTCCTTTAATATCACTAACACACAATGTGGACGCTCCACGAATTTTATGTTTACTGTGCTTGAGGCTCGAACATGAGTCATGGAATACAAAGTTTCTTAGTCAACAAAAACATGTATGTATCGTAAGTAGTGTGAGGTAAGATTTTTCAGGTGTTATAAAACCTCACCTGTTCATACATGCGCTGACCTTACTGCTCTGTTGGAGCAAGATAGTAACGTGATAATAAAATGGTAGTATAATGAAGGCTGGTTGGTAGTCGTGGAGAATGTTACCGACTTTTACTTTATGCGCATATGTTAATGCGTGACAGCGACGCTCATCGCTATTCAATGCAAATCACGACATTATCGGTGTTCTATAATTCACTTAATTGTGACAGTGAACGCTTTGACCGCTTCGTTACTATAATAGGTAGATAAGTAATAAATTCGCAAATTACCGGCACAGTGGACAGTAAACAGGATTGCTTATGAAAGTGTCGTGCGTATCGAGGGACAATCGAACGTAAACAGTATTGTGATAATAAAAAACAATAGCCCCATTGAACTATCGACTTGCTTACCATTAGGTGAAGACGTCTACGATATATTGGTTATGGCTTTTCTTTCGAGAAGTATCTATTCACAAGTACATATTACATTAACTGCCCACTTAGCAGACACAATAGTTAAACAATCGCTGTGGATAATAAGCTAGAATATCCGAGTTTTAGTAAATATTCATGACAAAAAACATTTTCTGGCGTTCAAAATAATGTTGATTATACCTATGATTCTGTAGTTTTTTGTTTTATTTTAAAAGAAAATTCCGACTACAGCAAAGACGATAAATATTACTCAACAACTTTCTACTTCGAGCTACCCAATCTATGTGATTAAATTTTCATGAGCAGGCACTAAGTACTAGAACATACAGAATCTAGTATATCTAAGATCATTAATGAACTACGAACTACTTCGAAGAGATTGGTAAAAGTTCACCTTTACTCTCGTCAATAGTAGGTACATTACTACGATTAGAGAAAATCAGGTTGAGTCAGAGGGCGAAATATCAAATGGAACTTCAATTTTTCGCCTTCAGCTCGCAATTTGTTTAATGACTCTGACAAGTTTCGCCTAAATTCATCGATTGAGTCATCTGCTATTTGTTTTCGATTTCATACATACCAAACGTACACCTGTTGTGTTTCAGTGAATGGCAAATATAAATGTGCTTCAGTTCGCCGTGAAGTCATAAGACACGTGGTTTAAGAGTTTTAAGGGATTTCTTCGGTCAAAATGTGTTTTTAACGTTTCTAATGTATCCACTGAGATTATCTTGTCTAATGAATACGTAGACACAATTTGAAAAAATACGCATTTTAAATATCGTCTAAAATGCTCGTATTTTATTAAGTGTGATTCATAAATTAAATTGTAATCTTCTTTTAATTTCGTAAGCCGCCAAAGCATCCAAATTAAAATAGCATATTAGTTAAACTATTCCACAGTATTAACGTTTGTCTGCATATACCTATTATATTCTTCGTCTCAGCGTCTTTCCCGCTTGCACGAATGGAACTAATTATTTTTTACGACGGACCGAGTATGTAGGTGGATGTCTGCTAGCTCCATATTGTGTCAGAGATTCGTACTTTGAACCCTTTCACATCGTATCTCGATTATTTCCCGGGAGAATGTTACGTTATGCAAATTGTCTTCCCTAGATATAAGATTCTAAACATAGCTTGGATTTAGCTTTAGAGAAAATAATATCATATTTTTCGCAACTAGGATATGCAAGAGCAAACGATCTCATTTTCGAATTCGGCTAGCTGACGCCCGCGGCTCCGCCCGCGACTTTCACGCAAATGTCGAAAATTATCCCAAGGGAAAATATTCCCGGGATAAAAAGTATTCTATCTGTTATTTCAGACTATAATCTTTGCCAAACTTCATTAGATCCGTTGCGTCGTTCTGACGTGATTGAGTAACAAACATCCGTCTAAACTTTCGCATTTATAAGATTAGTATTGATATAGATTACTGAAAACTAAGCTTAAAACTTTTTATTTTTTTGTTTTTGGCACATTCATCACTTCTAATGAATTTATCACAAAAGATTGAATGCACGAATAAAGTTACGTATTTCATCTGTGTAGGTACAAGTGCATTCATACTAAGGGCTGCAATTATGGCTGATGAACGGTTTCTGATCGTGAATAACAAAGCAGATTGCATCCCTAGAGGATTGACAATATGGCACTATCATCTGGAAACTTTGGTCTTGTGTAGCTCAACCGGAGGACATAGTAACCAGTATCCAATATTTGAAAACAATAGCCTGGAAAATCTTCAGGTAAATAAAGATATTTTTGTACCACTATAATGAGAACAGACATTATATTTAAATTTTAGATTTTGTTTTTAACGAAATTCTTACCTCAGATTTTTGAGTTCATTGTCAGACACAGTCGCTGGGCCTCAATTTACTAGGTGTTCGTTCTTTTAAACAGTTATACGAGTACCTACTATTGTAATTAGCTGAGAATAGGGCTTAGTAGATTTCACAAAACTTTTCCAAACTGGGACACAGTAATGAATTAATTTTTAGGGTTCCGAAAAAAAAGGAACCCTTACAGGATCACTCGGGTGTCTGTCTGTCTGTCTGTCTACCTGTCTGTCCGTCTGTCACAGCCAGTGTTCTCCGATTCCATTGGATCGATTCTGTTGAAATTTAGTGCACATATGGACTTCTATGACCCAAATACGGACGCGTTACGTAAATTATTAAATTTTTGGTATGGGGGTCACATTTGGGGGTCAAACTAGAAAATTTAAAAAAAAGTTTTTCGAACAATATTGTGTGACACATCAAATGAAAGGACTTACTGTGAGGGCTTTAATTATATTTTTTTTATAATTTTAAAATAAATGGTTTTGAATTTATTCAAGAAATTAGACGAAAAAAGACCATACCCCCCTTATCTCCGTAACTACTGAGCCTAAAATTTTGAAAAATATGTAGTTAATAGATCTTTACCTAAAGATTACAGGAAAACTTTGAATTAGAAGTCTGTAGTGTTAAAATAACATGTTTAAAAAATTAAATTCGTTCGGAACCCTTTGCACGCCCTTTGCTTTGCAAAATCTAATAGAATAACCAATCGTAGATAACCTTAATCAATGTCACTGTAACATTTTACTGTTCCTAGGTTCTGGGTAATCTGTAAATAAATCGTCAGTGCGTTCTAGTACTTCGGCGAACTTCCCTGAGCCGGTCATATTATAAGTTAACGTAAAGCTCAACATGCATTTAACTTCACCTATACGATTATCTCGACCACTGGATCAAATTTCTCTGGAGGGGTCGTAAACCTTGAGGCAAAATACCAGGTATTAAAGCAACCTCACCGTAATTAGGCTATATGCGACATTGATGGCTCATAACGAGTTTCCCTTTGGCCCTATTTACATCTCCTAAACAAGTGTACATGAAAATTTCATTTTGCGAGGCGGATCGATAAATGACTCGGCCAATTTTTGGCGACGAAACAGCGCGATGTAAGCTGGCTATGTTCTGTATTTCCGCTTCGTTGGACCGTACCAACGCGCAGAAAAAAGCAATCCCCCCATGAATCAACGCACAAATCGTTTTGGGAACACATTCATTGGGCGTACAGCTAAGGAGTGCAATTCCCTGCCAGAGTCTGTGTTTCCTGATAGCTATAACCTGGGAGTCTTTAAGTCAAGAGAGAATATGTTATTTTTTATTCAAGCGTGCTCCATGTTCGAACACATCATCGCTTAACGTCAGGTGAGATAGTAGCCAAACGCGTGCCTATCAATAGTAAAAAAAAATCTGAGTACCCACCTACCTAAACGTAAAAGAAATAAAATCGAATGGATCTATGCATCGCTAGCAGACGTCGCAAACATTTTTCAGTTCAAAATTTTTGACCACAAACGTACTCAGCCAACCGAAAAAGGTATCACGAAGTGGTTCTCGAAATACATTTCTCTAGATGCTAACTTAGAACCTTTCAAAGTATACTGTCAAAACAAACAAAAGCTTTAATACTGTGACACTGCACATTTTCTGAACAAGCTTTTTACTACAGCTTTGCTCACACTTTCTTGCATTTTTCCGAGATTTAAAGCAACCAATTTCATTCAGCGAGAGTTTTTATATTTCAGTGAATAAACTTTTGAGCCTTTTACAAACAAAAAAGCAATTTCACTTAATAATGTCAGTTATGATTTTTTAGATAACATGATAACACGCCTTTATTCCCTGAAGGGTTATGCAGGGAGCACTTACACGTGCGTAGAACGACCAAATTTCGCCAGTTATGTTTAAATACTGTATAATAGCGGGTGAGCCTCTTGTCCGTCCAGAGTTGGGAGTCCCTACTCCATAGTGCTACTCAGAAATTATAGATTGAAAAACCTGGGGAATGGAACCCAGACCTCGTGCTCAGCAGTAGCGCTTGCTAACAACCAACGAAACAGATTTTCAAATTAGGATTATTTGCCCGAAGAAACATTTAACACACCTTATAATAGCCTAATAGAATTCCCGAATCCGTAATGCTGTGTCTACAAAACAACAAAATAAAGACTAATCGAAAAACGTGGGAAGAACCCCAAGATGGCGGAAGGAATAGGAAAATACGATCACTTAAGACTAGCAATGTGTTTTCTCAAAGCAATCAGCTCTTCACTAAAGTAAATAAAAAATCCGAATTGTATTCAGGATTGTTTTTTTACAATTCTCCAACAGAATTGAGAATAATACAAACTTAAAAAACCTTCATATCATTGAAGAAAACTGTTCAGTGAAGTTATATACTCAAGAAAAGTTGGTTTGAGTCAATAACTTGTCCTAGCTAAATTACATCCATAAAATTATTAATTTTATGTTATATCCTACATTAGGGTCCCGTCTTATAGCCATGTTTGCAGTTAACAGCGTGTTAAGTGCTCTTTAGTGTTTCATTTTAATTTTACACATTGGACGTACCAATGGAATTGCATAAAGAGCTAGTCCCAGATTAAAATCTTTTCCTAGGAGTTGGGCTGGGGTTAATGTTATTAAATGACGTTTCAAAGTAAGCTTTTCTGGTCAAAATATACCTATTTTACAGTTATTTAACATTCTCGGGGTCACTTCCCAGTCAAAACAAAGCCACTCAACACCTATATTTATAACCTTTTTACACATGTTTGAATCTCGTGACCCCAGCTCGATATTCATGTCAATCCTATTTTTAAGCTCAAGCGCAAAAGTGAGGCGTCGATTACGGCTAAGTAAACTTACCTAATACTTAGGCGGTGCCCATTTTTTCAAAGCAACATAGTAAAAAAATGTAAAAAAAATATTTATAAGGCGTGTCATCAAAAACGATAAGTCACGATATCTCGACGAAGCCGAATTTTCTTTTAATTTTTTATCAGTAGACACTACAGTGGTACACAATGTCTCTTGTTTTGCACATCCACCTGATTACCGCGGCTTTCATTTTCTTCAATAGATTAACTATTCTCAAACTAAATCGAATAGTTACCCAGTTATTTACTTATCATGTTATGTCTAGCGCCAGTAAAGGGCAATTGATAGGCCCAGGTTACTATTATGACGTCAAACCACTGTGACCACGTATACGACAATGATTTATGTAAACGTAACTCCGCATGTTGACGTTGTGTAGCGACCTACTTCATAGCATTAACAACTGGGTACCACAATATTGATGGAACTTCGAACTATTGTTTAGAGTTACCGACTAAATAACAGACCTTGCCTTTTACTTCCTCGATTATGGACCGACTAGCACTTCGCCCCCGACTGCGTCTGAGCAGTTTTAGTACAAACGACGTTTCCCCCTTATTTCCGAAAATCCCTTCTTAGTGCTCACCTATACGTGCCAGTCCGTTTTTCTAAAGTTTAGTATGCATATGCATCGATACTGTAAAACTGATTCGTTACATCATAACTAGGAAAAATACCTAGTAAGTTTAAATTATTTGCGGTATATCGGTATATCAACTACCGGTTCTTACCCACTTGGCCGAGTTCCACTAAACTGCCTCTAAAGGTAGAGCCCCTATGAGATTGTTCAAACTAATCCGAACAGGTAGGCGGATTTCGTGCGGTCTTCCCGACCACATAAAACGTTCATGGACGTTATTACATAGTATAGCAAGAAGCTATAGCTTATAAGGCGCTTGTAACTAAATAATAGCGGCCGTACGGATGTTCAAGGTTAAGCAATGCATGCCGAGGTCAGTTCTAGTCACAATCTGTTACATGCCGAGACTCCTCCGTACCTCGCAAAGCACGTTAAGCCCTAGTCCTAGCTGTCATTTGTAGCTATGCTAATATTATAAAGAGGTAAAGTTTGTGATGTTGTGAGTTTGTAAAAATGTAGGGGTAATCTCTGGATCTACTGAACCGATTTTGAAAATTCTTTTACCAATACAAAGCCACGTTATTTGTTAATGTCATAGTCGAAGTGGGCACGGGTCAGCTAGTCGTTGTTAAAATCGATACGGTTAGTCGGGGCCAGAAACCAGTTTTGCCAGTGTTGCCCAGTTACTGTGTATTGGAGCCTAAACAGGCAGTCGTCCCATGTAGTATTCAGATGCATATGCTTAGACACTAAACCGACCCCAAAGTGGATGGGAACAGGCTAGGCAAACTGATATTCCAGAAGATATTGGCTGAAAAGCGAAATTTTCTAGTACATTTTCTTTTCATTTGCTAGAAAGAATGTACAAGTAGTACTGTTGACTTTAAATGTACATAATATGGAAATTGAAGAAAAATCACTGGTCTAATGCATTCGCCAATGCAATAATGGATAACATTCAATTACGAACGTAATTAGGTATTACGTATAGATAACAACAATCTTGAACTCTGACACGCGCAGACGCTGCAATCTCATTCACATAATATACTCATATAGACTATAACTCGTATATAGAGGTACATGTAAATTAAAATATAAACTGAAAATCATGTCCGTAGCAATCGTACTGTTTTACACACGTCACTTAGAAGAATCGATAGAAAACTCATTTGTCAAAATCAGTTGGGTTAGTTCCTAGCATAGAGGAAACGTATGTCAGTGGCTTTAGTGCGAGTTTGTATACATATGTACTTGATCGGGTTAACGTAAATATTTGTATTAAAACGGAAGAAGCACTGGTGACGATAAAATCGGAAAACGTCTTTTTTTTCTATCCTACTTGTCGACTGTTAAACGATCTAGTTAGCTTTAAAACTCGGACCAAGGCCTCTAGACCTTATCATTTTCTGTTCATATTATCTGCCTACATCATTTCACTGGAGCACTGTGCCTAGAAAAACTTTGCCTTGATTTAAAAAAAGAAAGTTTTGACACATTTAATCTATGGAAACGCAAACAATCTGCTCTGCAAAAGTTTGCGGCACTGTTGACGCAGGTTAAAAACTTCTTTTGCCTTTAGTTAGGTACAGTAAGTTACCCACTGTTTCTTTTAAAATATTTGATTCGCTCCAGACTTTGTGAATTTGTAGAAATACTAGGCAAAGTACATAATAACTTTCCGACTGTCAAACTTTTCTGAATAGAGGCCTTGATAGGAATAAAGTTGTAAGTTCTGATTTAACATAGTACCTTAGTAACTTTTACTAATGTTCATTATTGTTCGTTGTTATACCAAAGATAATAATATATAAGATTTGAATAAGAATATAAGTTTTCATTCTATTTATGTTAAAACGATTGAATCGAATTTTCGTCGGGAAGAATGAAAAACATGTTGTATTAAATTAGCAAAAATTTAAACATGTTCTCACAAGTAACATTTCTGGATATGAGGTTCAAATAAGATATTATTAATTTCATGACTGATATTATCAAATAAAAATATCAGAATATTTATGACATGAATGAATCAAAATTTAAATGGAACACAGAAATTAATTCATGCCCGCAGTTTGAAAGGCAAACGGACTTTTAATTAATCAAATTGTGTAGCTTCATTAATTATAATTTAATCAATGACACTTGGAATGAGACTGAACTTTTTGAATCATACATACCTACTCTACTCAGGTTACAAAAGGGGCATCCATACAACTTAACATGGGTACCTATCATATTTTTTAGTTGAAAATTATGTACAGTCGATGGTCAAAAATCAGTCACAACCGCGCAAAGCTAAAATAAGCCCACTTGCCGAAATCTTTGTGGTACTGCTATAACCAAATATACTGCTACGTCCTGCGCCATCGACAACGCAGCAGTACGTTTCCTTCATCACTCAACAAAGACTAATGACATCATTGAGCTCGCCTATACCAAGACCGAGTTACAGGGCCTAATTCGTATGACAACTGGAACAAGCAATTTAATTGCTCTCTGAAACAGGGAGATGTCTCGATTAATGAGGGCTATCGCGTTTGAATTCACCGCTAGTGGCGCTAGTGTATCGTGAGGTCGTCGTAATGTCAAATTTCACTGTTGGCTGGCTTTTGACTCGAGTTTATTCACTTATTTGTTTCGATATTTGTGAATATTTGACTAAAACAGCCTGACTATAGCAGATTAAGTTATTTCTAGCGACCACAGCATTGAACTTTCTTAATTTGTTGGAAATATGTATAGTCTCTCCTTCTTTGATGAGTCCACTTAACACTGTGACACTATTTGTGGTGTATTCAATCGCACGTTTTCGGCATCACACATATTTTTTCTTCTAACTTTGTTCACATGCGCGTAATAACAACTTTAATGCCATGATGAAGGAGCATACTCGACAGTGGCGCCAACTGGTGAGTACAAAAACGGTAGCCCTCATTGCGACGATGTAAGAAAAGAGAAAGTAAGCTGGGTAAGCTCGCTCCATCGTAGACTTTGTCTGTGTCATCTCTGACCTAAAATAGAGTCAAGAGCAAACCAAGCAAACAAATAATGAAAAAATGTAAAAACAGTCACCAATCTTAGACTGACTACGGCAAGCGTAACCAATTTTCTATGTTAGATTATTTAGCATTTGTCTTCAATCTTCTTCCACATAGCTCAATAAGTCGTTATCTCAGTAGTGTTTTTGCTCGAAACACTGATGTATAAACGGAAATTCAAGTCAAAACATTAGCAAAGCATGGGTACTACCATTACCTATTATACCAGAATTACCGTTGATCGTAACTATTGTAGTATGTTTGCGCCCCCACGCATTGTTTACGAACTAACTGTAAATCAGGTGACATGCACTTAAGGAAATGTCGAAGATATTTGGAACAATCTTCCCACGTTAACACTGGTTATAGTGAAAATCTGAAAAGCGGACAGTTCACGTCATCTAATTTTCTAGACCAAAAGTTGGGCATCCTAAAATATTTTGAATTTATTATCTGGTTTCTTAACTTGATTCTGAAGTCTGAAAGCTTTCGCTGAATCTTAAGCAGATGAAATATTATTTTCAGACCACTCACAGTGCCATTTGATTTCAAATTATATTTTAAAAAGAAGATCTCCGTTTACACAAGGTTTTACCTAAAAGGTTTTATTTTAATAAATTTCATAACTTCATGAGCATCCAGTTTATTATATGGAACAAAGCTACAAGATCAAAGAACACCCCACTAATAAATAACAAAAGAAAACTGCATTTTACGAACAATACAAAATTTTCTTAATTAAAATATGCTATTAAAGCGTTTCGGAACAGAATAGTGAAAGAACGGTCGCAATCATATTAATGAATTTCTCCATATGGAATTAAAAAGAAAGTGATTGATACTTTGCCGTCCATGATGCTTATTAAAGTCGCGTAACATAAAGTTTTTTTTTAAATGGAGATTTTTTGTTGCGGCAAATACCTACATTACAGATGGTTTAACATTTTTTAAAAAGTGCTATGGAATTTGAGCTTGTAGTACTCAACGTAAACTAATTTAATTAATAAACGTGTTTTAGACAGGTTTCTCTTCTTCTGATACTATAATGAAATATTGTCTTGCGCAGAACATTTTAGAGAATATATTCTAGTTTAAATAACTTAATCCCAGGAGATAGTAAGTTTATTGCAGCTGCGCGTCTCGAGGGAAAACCTGTTAGATTGACTATTTGACTAAGCAAGGGAATATTCAGTTGATATCGACGTTGCTGGCAAATGTAGGATAATATTAGTTTAATCAATCTAATTTTAATAACTATATTATTTAGGAAAACTAATATTATTAACTAATTCCAATTTTTTGTATTGGCGGTGACTATTGAGATGATGGCAAAGAGAAATGTATGAGAGACGAAGATATGCTAAGCCCATGTAAATTGGGATAAGAGCAGGGTAAAATGTAAAACATAATTTTATCTTTAAATATATCACAGAATCAAATCTAAAACATCTCTAAACAACTACATACCCAGCCCCTAACGTTAGCCCTCGTCGCTTTCTAGTATACTGCGAAAAAGACTCGCCACAACAAACTCTAGCAACACATATATCTCGACCAATACGTATACGGACTATCAATAGTACGGACACAGCTGCTGCACACATTCGACCTAATGAATGAGATCGCTTACTCATTATATTGAACGGCAGACCGAAAAGGCTTCTACGTGAGCTATAAATACGGCTATACCAAAAAAGTCTTTTCTTTGAAGAATAAAAATTAGGGATGGAATTGTAGCTATAGAATAAAAAAGCGTGCTAAACTAATAACTATTATATTTAATAAACTAATTTTTGATGAAAATTGATCTGAATAATTCAGTTTTCTTCTCGTTGTAAAGTACTTTAAGTCTGTTTAAATCGCTTTCAGCGATAAAGCCTAGTGTAAAAAGAGATTGGCAATTTATGTTTTCTGATATAAGTATCTGAATTATTTCGAAAACAAAAGATCATGTAATTGTACTTTATAACGTTCATACTTCAGAAATAAAAGTGTGATATTGGCGATCACTTCCCAGTAACAGCTCATATTTGGCAAACCGAACAGAAAAGCCATCTGTTCAGAACATAAAGATTACCGTTAAGTGAAAACGTGTAACATTATTGCATCATTCGGCCACTATATAGAATTGCTTCTTCAGTATCTATGGTCTAAATACCTGTGTGTACCAGTCACGGAACGCTTTTACGTCGTAAAGACAGACTGTTCTATTCAGTTTTGCTATTCCAGTCGCTGTTTGTTCTCAAAGGTTTGCCTGAAAGGGATGACTTTCAATCAAGCCTTAGGTTGTATACCATTATCCTGCACAAGATCCTATGTATGTGTATATGTAAATGAATTAGCCTTATGTTTGAGCTTGCTGTTCACTAAAAGGAGCCAATTTTGGTCGATCGTACAATTTCATCTCCTAACAAATTTTGACGGGTTTTCGTGTTACCGATATGAAAAACCTTTTTATGTAAATTAATTGGTTTAAGACTTGGCTTCACTTTTAAATTGTTACCTTCCTGGAACAATTATGTTTTTTATGAAATAAAAGATCAGTATCAATAAACTTTACGGCGCGTTTGTAAATTATTTAATTTTTATCATATTTATTGAGTTGAACTTTCATTTTAATATATAATGTAAAGAAAAAGTTTCCAAATTTCATTAAACACTCGTAACAAAAAAAGCCATTTAAAAGTTGAACTGGTTCCTAATGCGAAATTAAATTCAAATAAACCACCGCCACCGTTCGTGAACACTGCCACTGGTGCCGCCGAAACTCGCTACGTATACGAGTAGGTATATGAGTATAACGACTGTCCAAATACAATATTTCATAAAAATAAACCGAGCTTTTAAATAATAAATTTCATTATTAGTTCATTTTTATTAAATACAGCACTCTTTATAACGTTTTTACAATGGATTAACAGCCATTTAAACTTTACTGCGAACATTTGATCGAGATCCCAATACAGCACTATAGACTAGTGGCAATCAATCCGATTAATTTGCGAACGATGTACATCGGTTCTGATGTAAAGCTTAATATATACAGGGTGGAGGAACGAACATGAGCGAACGATCGATAAAAGTATATCGAAAATTCATTTTTATCAGAAACGCATTTCCACGAATGAGATAATATATCCTTTATATAGCTTTTGCGCTAGCTTTTGCCCTCAACTTTGTACGCGCATGTCCCGTGTTTTCCCAATACCGTTAGAATTTCGAGAAATCCTCTTAGTACTCCCTTACACTCCCCAAGGAACCTACATGCCAAATTTTAGCTTTCTACGACTAGGAGTTTTGGCTGTGCGTTATCTGTCAGTCTCTCACTCACGCACTCACTCAAGGGTTTTATATATTAGGATAGGCTGGGTATGCCATTGAAATTCAATCAAAAAAACCTTTTATAAAAATATGTTGTTTTGCCACTCGCACGCCCATCGATAAAGCCAAAGTTCTCTCTGATGAAATAAAAAATATATTTTCCTCTTTCCCGTAGCGTTTGTTTCTTCCGCCCTGTATAATTTTAATTGAATGCAATATGGCTGACGCGATCGGCCGAGCTCGGTCCTCGTTAATATACATTTAATCGATCAGCTGATGAGGAAGTGACTCGGATTTAGGCCTCGCTTCATTATGAAAATGACTAAAAACAGCTTTCGACATTTTATAGAGTAAAACTATTTTAGTGAAGGAGTTTTACCGTAAAAACGATTTTGTTATTGAACAACATAATATTAAACTAAGAGCTCATTTTAGTAACACCTACAAACAAAGAAAATATTTACCCAAAAACCCACTGACCTTTGTCTAATAGTTCCTCTCTTCGGAACTTTAACTACATTAGTCAAATAAAACTGACAGTGATAATAGGATGGTAACACAAACACGGAAGTTTTGCCCCCTGATTTACAAGCAAACTTGGATTGACAATCAACTCTCATGACTGTCAAAGGCTTCGGCAAATAGAAGACTCACGATCCGAAACGATTTGTTATTAGATTTCATCTGTTAATAAATCGACAAAGATTTATTGGCAACGATTGAGTAATTGGAGAAGGTATTTTGGACTAGAACGCGTTAATACTGTGGCTAAAATTATCCCCCAACCTCTTCCGCAGAAAACAGAATTGTGTGGAAAAGGGAATGGGTGGAGTTTTCCCAGTGGTAGGACAACATAGGCTAATTTGGCAGATAGATCGTGATTGAGGAAAGCATTTTTAATAAGACTTACGGCCAAATTCGTCAACACTGTAGCCAAAATTACCCCCAACCTTTTCAGCGAATGCTATTTGCCTAAGTCCGGTCCTAACTCAAAGACATGTGAGGTAAGTTACAAGAAATTAGAAGCGACTAGAACCAGTATCTGGGTACGTAAACCGCTAAATGGGTTGGCTATACGCTCGGGTAAATCTAGTTAGAACCGCCAATAGCTATGTGCAGCCGCGCTTTGGCTTTTAGCGGTAGCATACGGTGCCTGTAGATACAGCGTGCATTGAACCTAGATGAAACCACAGAATTAGGGACTGCGCCGACCATAGAAGAGCGCAGTCAGAATTAACATAACATACCACCTAGATTTCCTGAAGTCGTAAAATGTTGCGAGGTACCTACGACATTTTAAGTAGGATCAATATCATTCATCAGAAAATTATTTAGAATAAAACACTAATTACATATTTTTAAATACTGACATATCGGTCGGACTGACAGATAACGAGGCCCAACAGTCTACCCTTTTTCTATTCTAAATGTAAAATAGTGAAATAGTGTTTGTTTCATGATATGTGCTTTTAACTCATAAATATCCGTGTTGGTGGAAAGTTCTACTAGACATTCATGGAGGTCGGTTCTACAGTACACCCACACTTCGCCAGTTTTGTATGTGCCAAGTTTATGGCAATATACCCCTTATTACGTGGGAGGCAGAATAACTAGCCTAGAATAACGTTCAATCTACACAGTCGAGGTGTACAAAGCTCATATTTGAATGAAACAGTTATTTATAGCCTCCTCGTTCTCACTTGGAATACTAACGCTCTTATCTCTGTCTGAGCCCATGAAATATTTCTGTCTTACTCTTGGTTATTTTTCACACATTTATTGTTTCAATTCTAGTGTGGGTTTTAAATTTTGAAAAGGAGATATTTTTGGAATTAAAATTAAATTAATTTTAGGAAATTATTTTTCGAGGACTGTTTTTTTATTTGAGATGGGTTTGCTCTACAGAGACAAATGACCTTACAATTTATTTCCGTATTCCATTTAAGCCATATAGTTTTTGAACAAGCGATAAATTTCGCTTGTCCGAAACTATACGGCCTTCATGTAAACATTGCTACAACTTCACGAATGGTTTACTCTAAATAGTTCCGGTATTTGAATTGCCCTACGGTATGTATTGGGTCTAAAGTGGCCTATTCAGCTACCCTGGCCCACAAACCAAAGTTGGGTCTCGAAGGTCGCTTGATATTTATAATGCTTTTCAACTTTCCTACCTGAAGGGTAGGCAGGTAGTCATTACGTTGATTTAAAGAATAGAAATGGGGCTGTTCAAATATTGATACCAAGTTCATAATGTACATACGTTTCTATACTCACTTGAAGTTCGCGTAAGCTTACTTTGGAATTTAGAACAGCGCTCTTAGATATCTAATAGAGAACATGAGAGTTTACCTATTTCAACGAAAATTATCACAATTCTATTACGGGCCTGAACCTTCTATCAGTTTTGTTGTGTTTGAATTAAATAGTACTACGTAGTTTTGAGTTAACACTTACTAGACTAGTTTACTCAAACACTACTACTTACTAGACTAGTTTAGTCAAACACTTTTTACAACTTGATGGTCAATCTTATTAACATCGAACCTGAAATAACCCCCTATAGGTAAATTACCTACACAATGCTAAGCTTAATTGATAGGCTATAGGTACCTAAGCTGAGCCAAGTTCAGGCGCGCGGCATCCATCAAAATGTCGCTCCGTTATCGCAGAACCTTCGCCCCAGTGATTTGTAGCTGAACATTTTACTGCTATTGTATAACTTGCCTTACTAAATGGCATATAACTAAGTCAAATTGCACTATAAAAACTTAATAACACACCTAAAAGAAAAGCTTTGTAGTTTGTAGCACGACATAGAAATCTAGAATCGATGTTTTCAATTATCTTAATGTGGGCAATTCGCATACCTACGAAACGAACACAAGAAATCTTGGTTACCTGATAGATTCCATTAATTACTCAAGTAAAAAAAGACCTATCTTTATGAAATATCTACCCGAAATCACTATGACAGCTTATTCAAAAGTTTTAATTTTCCCGTATAACTTTTATTAATTTGAAAAGAAAGTCCCTTGACACATTATTTTTGATGATGATCGATGATTTCAAGATTGTGACACTAAATGTGATTTATAGACAGTATCTTAGTCTCAGATCAGATCTCGACAAGAAGTAAGCTCTCGTTCATTAGTCTTTGAGAAAACTTGGTTGAAGTTAGAACTGAAAATTCGTCTTCAGCGACTCTAAGTTGGCTTCGTCGAAGTGTTAAGTGAATGGATGAACGAACATTTCACGTATCTATGAGCTTTATGTAAAACTAGCACATTGCCTGTGACTTTGCCCGCAAATATTTTCTCTTAAGCATATTGGTGTAGAAAACTCAACTGTCTTTGTACCTAAACGTGTTATAAAGATAAAAAAAAGAAAATCTACATATTGCCTTACCTATCCATATGTAGGGCAATGTCACACTGTTAAATTCAACTTGATATTACAATAGGCAGGCTGACGTATCGACAAGCTTCGGATAGATCGAGCGTGACGGAATTAAACCGATTTCTTTTATTGGTCGACCACAGAACGATGTTTGTTTGTTTCATTCGATTCTCTAGCACCTTGTACAAACTGAACAAAGTAAATGTAAATAGATCGAGCGCAACAGAGATTACAATTTGATTCATTTGCTGTCGAAACAATGTTCTTTTTAGTGTTTTTGTTGGGAGAATATTCCTTAAAATCTTTTTACACTGATGGCCTGAAAAAGCTCTTAGTTATCTATTCTTCTTTCGTATGTCAAGCTTAGTCTTTAGACTGATAATAATGTAGCAATTAAATCAACACACGGAGCGCTGGCCATTAATCAAACTGAATAAATTACACAACCCAGACACTCACACGCAAGCTTCGTAACAAGCGCATCATTATCGCGATAATAGCCATCCTTTTAATAAGGTACAGTTACCACCGACTATAGACTAACACAAGCAACCCTTAAACAAACTTCATTTATTTAATGGTCGGCATTCAAAACAAAGCGGTGATACACTCAGTGCCTTGCATTACCCTCTTCTTAATTCTAGGAGCGGTCAGCTAATACTGAATATTGACATACATCTTTACCTTTTTAACCGACTTCAAAAACTCTCATTCGGTTGTTTTCTTTTTTTTATGTATGTAACCTCATAACTCCGTCAATTATGGACCGATTTGAAAAATTCTTCTTTCATGTGAAAGGCTATACTGTCCGACTGTTCCCATTTAAATTTCATCAAAATCTGTATAGCAGTTTGGCTTTTAAATTAAAGTAGCTAGAATTCGTTCAACTCAGATGACGTATTTAGTTTTTCATCCAAATAAACGAAATTGTGTATTTTGCTTTCCTGCCACTTTTCAGTGGTGTTGTTAGGTGTGGGTACCATTAAAAAGTGAAAAATACTTCTTTACAATATACATGTTGAAATACGAAGAAACAACCAAAAACACTGACTTCCGAAATTTTTAAGTTTTTTTATTTGGAGGCCGGACGTATTTTTTTTGGTAAAAAAGTTTTTTTTGCTAATTTCCCTTATACACGCAAACGAAGTTACGGACACAAATAATTTATTATATACTCTTTCTTCTCCAATATCAAAGTTCCAGAGTGTCTGATCCAAAGAAGATTAGCTAGATAAGAAAGGTTACTCTTGTGCGTGCTACAGCCGTTAATTGAAAACGCTTAGCTGAGTTCTTTTCTTAGACCGCTGGAGGCCACTGAGACTCTGAACGGAAACTTGGCTGTCAGAATAAAGGAAAATATATAAAAGGGGAAATTACACAAGTATTTTTTCGAGGGAAGCGCAAATCAACATCGGATATTAAACATTTGAAGCTCATAAAGCGGTACATTTTGGACGTGTTTCTGCTGAAACTTGAAACAAACTGTTCGGAAAAATATTTAACTGAAACAAACAAACGTAAAAAATTGTTTGCATTATTAAACCACTTGTCGGATATCGGTTTATTTTAACTTTTGATATATTTAAGTTGTCTGCGTGCATCGAGCAGCTTTATTTTTCTTTTAAGTGTTTTAGGCGGGGCATGATCGTAAAAATATTTTGTATCGTCATGGCGAGGCAAAGGAAATGGACTGGGCCCGTAAACACAGTCCGGGAATGTCCGGCAGGGCAAATTAGCGAGAAGCAAATTGTGTTGTCATAGTCCAGAAACTATGGGCTTGTTTCTTATTTAGCGAAGTAACAAAAACAAACTAGTTTCTGTGAACAAAATCGTTCCGAAATACTATGTAGGTATGTGTGTGTATCCTAGTGCATGTGCATACGATGTTTTGTGACTACCAAAGTCAGTTGTCTATGTAGCAAGAAGTTTGAACGAGTTCTGGTGATGCAAGAACGTTTGCATACAACTACTTATATAAAATGAGTATTATATGTTTTGTTGCATATTAAAGATACATTAGGTATCATATCGCACTGCTAAATCTAAACTAACTTAGGTAACTCAAAATTTGGGTTTCTTATATTCGAGGTCACATTTAGCAACTGAGTTTTAAAATAACTATTTTGTAATTCAGTTACCAAGATTTGAGCCCCAAATTATCAATCCTTTACTGAATCTGTTAAGTTGGTCAGGTGCATATAGTCACAGAGCATTCGATTGTTACAAGGGTAACAATCTCAAAATCCTATCAATTAAAATTAAGCAGTGCGATATGTTGGTTGATTGGGAAGACAATCGTTCATTCAATACTAACAACTTACAACTTTAACTTCCCTTTCAGAAGATCTGTGAGTGTTGCTTAGTAAATAGCCAAGGTTTAATGTGGTATTTAGAGGTCCTGAATGTTAACGTCTCTAGAGAGACCACTGATGCATTACCGGCCTTATAATAGTTGCTTCATTATTTATTAAATCTCATTATGTAGGTACCCATCTTCAGCATTCAGATGATGCTTTTGTGGAACAAACAAACTTCACGTTCCACTTTAAAAAAACAATTTAACATTTCTTTTACAATACAAGTTAAGAGCATAGGTATGTCTATATTTCTAATTCTACGTGTCTAATACAATAATAATTCACGTCATTCAACATTACTCCTAAAGCTTCAGAACTTTAAGACTAAATACAGCAACCATGTAATAATGAGAAATTATTGAATTCTCTTCGCTGCGATATGTGAGGATAGTAATTATTTTGACTTCATTTTCTACGTTAAATAACTGGAAGCAGCACATGCTCACAACTAGAAATTCATTGTTTCTAGGTAATTTCGACTTTTCTGGAAACCAAAGTACTTATGTTTTATTATACTTTTCAACTTTTTCACCTTAATCTCGTATTCTTTATCAAGGTTTTTAAAGAAAAAAAAACCGGTCAAGAGCGAATCGGACTCGCCTCCACACCTAGGGTTCCGTACTATCATTTAAAACGTGAATTGTTTCTAAATTTTCATCGGCAAGACCTTTAATCGTTGAGAATTTTAACACTCCGGTGTATATTGCAGTCTTAGATCAGCGACATCTCTCGCCCACTAGTAGAACTAATGTAATGTTTGTTGATGATTTCTAAAAAAGTGCGCTTGTTACAGACATCGTTTTAAATTTCCTGTAATCTTCACAAACTTCTATCACATCGAATAATTCAGATTTTCTGTATGCAAACTTCGGAGATAATGGTCAAAATTTCAACATTTTTCGCCATAACTTGAAAAAAATGCGGCCGAAAAAGAAATTAAAAAATGTTTGAAAATGTGTAAACTGCCTTCTTTCATATGATACCCCACATGCCCTAGTAGCCCTACTTTGAATTTTTCATAATCCCTTTCAGTCGCTGTTGCAAGAAAAATATACATATTTTTATATTTTTCTTATTTGCTAAATAGTTGAACAAATGTCATCTAAAACTATTCCAAATTTCAAGTTCATAGCATTAGTAGTTCTTGAGATATCCAGCTGTGACAGATACACAAACTTAGTCACACCATAAGGGTTCCTTTTTACCATTTTGGTACGGGAACCCTAAAAAATGGTTCAACTATTCCATTTATTTGGTGATGCATAAAAGCATAAAAATGAACCCATGGCACACCTACGTTTAATAAAGTAGTTAACTAATTATAAAAAAAGATTTAAAAAACTTAAAATCCCGCTCTGGTAACTTACTCATGACTTCACAATCTCCAGTAGGTCCCTCATACACTTCAACTTACCTAAATCTTTTTCATACTTGAATTAGTCATATAAGAACGAACCAACAGGCAAGCAATATTGGTAAAAGCATTATGCATCATGGCAGAAATCTCGGGAATGCTAGGGCAGTATTGCCCTGCGCTCATTGTGTTGGAGCCATAATACCCGCTTATGTTTGATATCCGGAATATTTCGAAACGAGCACTCCTACAGATCAAATATTAAAGCGCCTGTTATATGCTTTAATATTTGTTCTGTAGGATTGTGAGAGCGCCTATGACCTCAATCCTCCCAATTAAGGCAAACCCTATCTCAAAAGTACTCTTTTATACTACTGGATTAACCAGATTCAAGATTGTATGAGTAAAACACGCATACTGAAATCTAATTTGGGCATCTCGGTTGTCGCACTCTCGTTTATATATATAGAAATATCTGTCGTGACAAAAAGTCTAACACGACCCCGCCATGTGCGTCGAGAGTCGACTCAAATAAGAAAAGTTAAGGAGAGGAATGGCGTCGCGTACAAATTTAATTCTGCCGCTAAAAACTTTACTGTTTTTATTAAATCTGAATACGCGTTCGTATAAACACACATATACGTTCGTTATTTTCAACTGTAAGCTCTCGGGGTAACCCCGCACTTTACTTTCCAAACGAGTTTTTTCAAGTTCTCAGTGATATTTCTCACTTGCGAGTTGCCTCTCTGTACTTTACTGCAATGAATTCTCTTTTCAGGATACTTACTTGAGCTAATTAAAAGATTTACTTTAAAGAAAGAAAAAACGGAAAAGGTACGGTCGAACATGTTTCGTGCTCAAGAAATTAAGAATTCTTCGAGCACGAACATAATGTTTGAACATTTCATTTCAGCTAAAAAAACACAAACAACACTACAATGTAAAATTACATTCGATAAAACTAATAAATGCTTATTTACCTAAGTTGTAACAAATTACTGTCGTGCGTGTAGGTACAAAGGTCAACCTTAGGTTACGAAAATCTAAAAAATTATATACCAAATTATTTCTTTGCAACTTCGTCAGAAAGTTCCATCGTAATCTTTAACCTTGAAATTGTGCTTAGCACGCTACATTTCACCTTGAAATGTGATTTTTATCGATACCTAGATGATTTTATCGATAAGATCGGTTCGGAACCTAATCCAAGACGAGCAAACGTTGACATATAGATAGATATAAAAAACTAACCCGAATAAAATATTTGAGTGCTTATTTACTTGTGAAATCTAAAAAAAAAAAAACAATTTTACTGGTTTTCGAGAGTTTCCACTCGAAGCGAGTGCGGCGTGAAAACTGAACAAGCTGTTAACGTCCCAGATTTTAATAACTAGCTCCTTTCGGCCGAGCGCTCTATTCAAATTTCATTTTCAGTTCCAAATTAAGCGCGTTTATCTTACGAATTCCGAGTAACAAACAGTAATCTAGAATATTCTGTCGTTGTGGGGCTATTGTTGGGCAAATAGGCCTCGTTTTCGAACACGAAGGCCGTGAAAATGTTCCGCTTTGCAGGGCGAAGATAGGGAGTGAATAGACACGCACGAGTTAGTCGTCCGTTACGAGTAAGGGGCGGAGGTCGGTGGAATTAGGTGGTAGATAGGTATCGAGGGACGGAAGCCGCCACCTTCGCGTGCCTGCATTGTTCCGCTGCACTACAGGCTTTACATTTTCCACGTTGGTAAAGGTCACGTTCCATAAATACATCACTGTTACTGGTACAAGTTTCGGTACTAACTAACCTAACGCGTAAACAAGAATTGTATTTTACTTCTGTAAACTTTTATCGTGTTTTCTTTTGTCGGTTTTTGTTGCAAACTTTGCGTTGTATCCCATAAAAAGTTTTAATGAAATGCTGATGAAGAGATAGACTACTTTAAAAAGTCCACTTTAATTTCTTTGTGCCTGGTCGCGTATAACTCGCGTCTGCCGTGCAACATCGATAATACTCAATTTACGTTGGTACCTACTATTTGAAAGGAACATTAGCCTTAATGTTTGTTCTACCTATAAGTTTACTATGGTTATTACTTATCTAATCAGTGCGTCCATGTTCTGTGGAAGTCAAACACTGATATCGTATCATGGTAGATCGCAACAACAATTTTCCTTAAAGGTTAATTGTTAGGTTAGGGCCATAGGTCAACACTCAAGGGAGTTGATGTATTGTTAACGTATGCAAATAAGAAAGTACGGACTGCCGGCCCGGCAGACCGACAATTAATATCTGATATCAAATACCAACAGCTTCCTAATGTTTGTTAGATAATTTAATTGTGGTGGGGGAATATTACGTTTCTCATTAGTTTTTACAGTGTAAATTAGAAAACTGGCTCATGGGCTACCAGGTTTTAAGCGGGTATCATTTACTAATGAAATTTGCATTACTCGTCGTTGACGTCTTTAAATAAAGACTCCCGCAGACAGGTACGACGTGACAATATAAAATTGTTCTAAAATTACTCTACAGTAGATCAATTTCTATGAAAACGCGTTGTCGTATTGTTCACGTATTTTCGCGTTGCACCTTAAAACTTCAGAGAAATAATTTCAAATGAATACCGATAGGTATAACTTTTAACTTATAACTTCTGCTACTTGAAAACTTAAACAAAACCAGTTCGAAGTTAAACAAACTTGTTTTGCAAAATGTTTGCAAGTTCTCTGAAAGTTTATTTAAAGAGAAAGGGTTTGAAAGTTTGCCAACCTCATGCTTTTCAAACCATAAGCTTTCCTAGATACGATAGATTTTTTTTATGTGATAGATTTCCCTAGTGCTTATGAATAAAGTATTTTTAGGGTTTCTTACCCAGAGGGTAACCAACAGAACCCTATTACCCTATGCCTCCGCTCCGTCCGTCCGTCCGTCTATCAGTCCATCCGTCCGTCCGTCCTTCCTTCCATACGTCTGTCTGTCAGCAGGGTGTACAAGAACCGTAATAGGTAGACAGGTAAAATTTTCATAAAGCGTGTATTTCTATTGCCGCTATAACAAGAAATAATAAAAATTAAATTACCTTGAAACAAAGGGGGCTTTTTTTCGGTTTATGGTACGGAACCCTTCGTGTAAGAGAGACTTCGACTCTCACTTGGCCGGTTTTTACTACCTTATGAGTAAGTTACTTTTAGGCTAGCGTGCCACATTGTCGTCCGAATCATAGCCTAGCATCAAGTGGGATAATGGTCATATGCTAGCCTGTCAACAATAATAAAAGAAAACTGTAGGTTGCTTTTAATTCACAATTTATTAAAAATCGTCGTGCTTTTGAAAATTACAACATATATTTTATAACTGATAGTGATCTATTTTACAGTTACGATAAAAATACCTAAGTACGTATATAAGTAGGAGAAAAACAAACACAACATGGAGTTCGATTTTTTTTTCGTTGAGTAAAAGAACCAGTAGTTATCAAGTATCAATTCTAATCTTGAGAGTGTATCTGACAACTCTTGAAATAAAGCAACACTTGACACAAACATAATTAGACATTCAAACGGTTCAAGTTGGAAACAAATACAGTTGAACTGTTAGGAACCAATATATAGGGTGGAATTTTGTAATGCCACCTGAAGAGAAAGTACTCTTAATACTGTAGATAGAAAATTTAACTCAAAGAAAACATTCCTTTATTTTTGAAATAAAAGTGCATTCAAAGATTTTCGAAAATTCGCTTGCCACACCCGGAATCGAACCGACTAAAATCTTTAAAAATTACAACCTGTACTTTTATTGCATCGATCGTTAGGGTCAATTCACCATCTTCCTGCCCTTATCCCATGTTACTTGGGGTCGGCGCAACACGTTTTTTTTCTTCCATTCTGTTTTATCAGCCGTCACTCTATCACTAACTGCCTTTCCTTTCAAATCTCTCCTCACACAATCCATTCGTCTTTTCTTAGGCCTTCCTCTTCCTCTCCCTCTCCAACCATCCACATTTATGTTCACGTGACCATACCAAGACAAGCGATTCCCTTTTAACTTTTCCGTCACTAGCGCGACTTTTAAACTACCTCTAATGTACTTATTTCTCACTTTATCGATTCTCGTTACTCCACACATCCATCTCAACGTTCTCATCTGCGCTACATGCAAACTATTTTCATCCTTCTTTTTCACAGGCCAACATTCTGATCCATAAATTACGACAGGTCTTATCACAGACTTATAGATATAAAGTTCTTCCGTTACTGAGTGAGTGACTGACAGACAACGCGCATCCTACTGATCGTAGAAAGCTGAAATTTAGCATGTAGGTTCCTTGAGGAGGGTAGGGGAGCACTAAGGGCCGAAACTGCGTAAAGCGGACGCCCGCGACGGGCACCCGGGACACCGGATTATTATCTGCGCAGTGTCGCTAGTTCAACTTTAACGGTGTGCATGTAGTCGAGTCGATGGAAAACTTAATCATTATTACGTAGCAAAAAGGGGGCGCGGGGTCTGGTTCCCCGCGACGGATGCCCGTGCGGGTTCCCGCAACGGAGCGCTTTTGTATGGGACCGCGCGGGCGACCGCTTTACGTAATTTCGGCCCTAAGAGGATTTCCTGAAATTGAAAAACGATATACGCGAACGAAGTCGCGGGCAAAAGCTAGTGCTAAAATAAAATTGGAAACTATGTATCTACCTAAATGCCACCACAATAGAAACTGTCGAAGCGAAAGTACCGCAACAAAAAAAACGCAACGCCATCTATGCCGCCAGCAGCAAACTACTGAACGAAATCCTGCACCGCGGTATCAGAGTTTTCCGTGCGATTTAAAAATATACAACGGTTCGAATATAACTTATCAGGCAGTTGCCCACCAGACACAACAACTGTCTGGTCAGAGGATCCTCCCTTTCCCTTTTCTACGGAGGTTTGCGGGACTTTACACCCTGTTCCGCATACCTTCTACTTTACCTATAGACTCGAAAAATTAACTTTAAAGTTCACATATTTAAATAGACAGTTTATTTTCAACCATAAGGGATTCTCACCTTGGAACTTTTGATTTGACCCGAACGCCTGTGTTTTGCTATTATTGAAATATTAATGAACAGCACTAAAGTCAGCGCGTCGCTGTAGCGATCAAAACAATTTGTGCTATACTGACTGTGAACTATCCACACAATCTGTCAAGTTCAGTTAGAGCCAATATATACAGAATTACCGACGAGAATTTCTGTTCATTTTCTTTATGCATTTATTCTTATCGCTGTACTGGTAAGCCAAAGGTAAAATCACGCGCCAGACGGATAATGGAGTTAATGACAGCCGGCTTTGAATCCTGTCGGTTGCTAAACGCTTTGTAATCTCTAAAGTGAACGTCACTAAGACTGCCACTTTATATACACAAGTACACGGTTCAACATATAATATGAGCTATTCGTTAGCTCTTCTCAATCTCATACGTTATGGACTTTTTTTTTTGAGTATCACAATAGAATGCAATTTTATCAAGCCTCTGGGTACTTAACTTTTGAAGCCCAAAATATTAAAAACTAGCCAGAACTTAACACAAATCGGTTATTGCCATTTATTAAGTGGTACAGGGTACCTATTATGAGATCTTAAAACCATTATGATAACTGTGTGGGAGGGAGACGGAGTTATACAAGACGTATAAAACTATCCCTTTTTCACAGCTTAATCATAATAGAATAAATTAAACCGTGTAGGCAAACATAATAATGAGATTTCTAAAGACATGCATGTTCCAGAACTGTCAAATTATTAACTGTCAAACATAATTCTTAAAATTCTATATTTTACGAGCATTTCTCCAGTTTAATGTTTATTATCTTTAGTACTAGCGCTTGTGAAATATAAATTACATCGTCGTTAACGACATCAATTTGCATTGGTTCATAAACTTTGCTTGGAACTCGAAGCATGTGGCTTGTCAAACTGATTTGAAATACAATAAGTGACTGGTAATTAAATCCAAAATATTGTTTTTATTATTTCGACCTACGTCTCTTTTACCGTGCTATCAAAAATTATACAAAATATGAAGGAAAGATTATATTTTGAACCATAGCCCCGACGTTTTTTCAGAAGTTATAAATATTAATTTCTAAATTTCCAATCCACTCGATTCGTTAAAAAAATACACGAAACGGCAATTGACTACAGAGAAATGCATTTAACTGGATTGGCCGTTTACTCGTAGCTTCCGTTTTTTATTGGTTCTAGATCAAATACTGGAAATAATACAGGTGATAATTTCTGAGAATCTCACATCAAAGTGACTCTTTATTGATAGTTCGACCAAAAGCACTTGAACGTAAGTATGTACCGTATTTAAAGTAACTACATACAATATGAAAGCTATCATCAGTCTACATAGTTAAAATACCAATTCGATGACAAGAGTTTATATTCAGCAGTGCGACTAAACAAATACTGACACAATGCGATAAAAATACCATTTCGACTCGTCATGAGTTTTTCCATAAACAATGATTTCAGCGAATTCCTGTTTTCCATATATTTTCCAGAAACCGTGGGTTTTTGATTCGCTGTGCAGCAGTGATAAACTTAGTCAGAGGGAGCTTTGCCAATCATTATTCATATCGCCGTATGTTTATCGGCTCTCCATCGTTTGGAGTCATCGTTCGCGAGTCTCCTTCTTCTGACGCATATGGCTATTTTCGGCAGACGTTGGCAGTACGGCTTTCGTGGATTGGCGTAATTAATCTTACAAAAATATTTAATTTTGACAGATAAGTGTAATTAATCCTGTCTAGACATTTTAAATTACCATACGGGAACTATCTAGGCGTCCTCGTTTATGTAGTATTATGCACTTCTTTATAAAACTTGACATGCATGATAGACAAACAAACTTATGAGTTATAAATAAAGTCATGAATCACAATATTTGCTGTCAAAATTAATTAACAAAATGGTTAATTTGCCAAGACAGATGTAGTGTATTATTTCGGCGCAAGTTTCGGGCGGGTGGGTCAGACGCGGTGCCACGTCGACGCCGCCCACGCGCTTGCGCGTACGCAACAAAGCTTGCCGCGGGATCTCCCGCCGCTCAGTTCACTCGCGAGCTTGCGCAAGGAAACAACTCCAGAATATCCCAGTATCTAAACTCATAGTGTTGCACCACATTATTGGAATTTATTTACATTCTACACTTTAAAAGGTATTTATTTCATTTCTGTGAGCTTTGCATATCGTGTTAAATAAGCTTCTTATGTACAAACGCGAATAGTGAATACGGTTATCCTCCAAATTCTTTAATTTTACCTGTAAAATACTTATCAAACGCAAACATATTATTTTGTACCGAAAGTTCTTGAATGGTTGCTTAAAGTAATTAAGAATATCCCGTGCTTTCCAAATTCTGAATGTATGTGCTCAAACTTAACACGGATGTTTCCTAAAATTGAAATTTGTGAGTTAGAACATAAACAATACTGTTTTTTATCATGTAGAGTTAAACTCAAACGTTTTTTTTGTCTAAAAGTCTCCGTCGCAACAGTCTCAAAAAAATGTGGAATCCAGTAGACGTAATATAGGTCAAGTAAACTCACACAGGTATTCGCTAGTTTTTAATAGACACGAATTCCTATTGTCGTGAAGCTCGGCCGGTGAAACGAGACAAGGACGGCTCGACTCAAATGACACGAAACGTTTACGAATTCTTTTGTCAAATTAACCTGAAACAAATGTAGCCAATCAGACGTGCAATTCTCATATGTTTAAGGATAGATAGGAGTTGAAAGCGTTCGCATTCGCATCGCTGCTGCAAGCTGTTAAATAGTTAAAACCATTACTAATTTCCTGATATTTTAGTCGCTCAAATGATATTGCAACTTGAATTTAAACGCTAACATTCGCATTCGCATGTCAGTCGAAATCTTTCAAAAATGTATGGAAACTGAGGCTTTTTTGACGAATGCGACTGTGGATCGGATGATTGCGAACGTTGCTTGAAAATTAGTAGCATGAGCACTCTGACCTTCAGGGCCCAGATTTGATTTGCAAAACTCCACAATGTTACCACGATAATCTTGTTTCATAGTGGTCGTTGACGAACAATATTCCAAAATTCAGTAAATTTTAAAATAACTGCCATATTTTCTGGCAATTATACACTGCATTTCTTGTCATGGTTAGAGGAAGCAAGTACCAATTTATATTTCGATAAAGTTATAACACAATGCAATTTATTTCGTTCGCGAAACATTTAGAAGTTTCTAGAAAGCAAATATTTTAGTTCTGAGTTATCTCAATAAAAAACAGAAACATTATGACTCACAAACCAAGCACGAGATTTCCAATTACTATAATGTAACCACAACTTCTATGAAACTCGCTTCTATCAAAGCTTTTCGCGTTGTCTTCTTTTCCTCGAAGTTTCATAAATATTCTGCATTATTTTATGTTCAGGGTTCATATTCCATTGATTGGTATTGTGAGAAAAATATAACAGTAGTCGTCTGTAACGAAGTCATACCCAGAAAATCTCTAACAACGTAAATTTAAATGCGGTCCAAACATTCCGTCTGGCGCTCCGCCAGCCAGCGCTATCAAATTCTATCAAACTGAGCTTTCTGAATTTACATGCACATTGATAAACAATTTTATACTTTTCTTTTGTTTTTAACGTTTTCCAAAACAACATTAAACCGTTTATTTTATGGATTTTATGAGAACTGATTTTGTAAACAAGCAAACAATAACAAGAACTCATGAGTCAGGAGCTTAATCAGGAAACATAACCACAGTTGGAACACAAAACAATAACATTGGCTTTTCCAATAATTGTAGATCATACTATCAAGATGTCTGAGAGCAAGCAACTCGAAGCCGGTCAGCAGCTCGTCAAGAGGACCATGGATGAACTGATCCAACAGAAACAGACCACTGAGAAAGTGACCATCCAGGCGAGACAGGAGTTCCGTGAACAGTACCAGGAGAGCTACGAGGAGGAGTTCGAAGAGGAGACCTTCACCGACCAGTTCGGCAACGAGACTACGAAGAGGGTGGAGTCGAGCAGCGAGAGCAAAGAGCACTCGAAAAGCGCGGACGTGCAAGTGAAAGCCACCGGCCTGAACGCCGCGCAAGTGAAGGCCCTGACTGACTGCGCCAATGAAGCGGGACAGCTGGCGCTCGACTCCAAGGCTGCTAACTGAATGTAATTAAACAAATCTCTACATTAGCTGGCAACATTAACAAAATGCCTGTAATCATACAAAATTTCAACATTCTAATTTAACCAACCGTGCAGCCAAATGGTCTTATTAATCTATCCTTAATAACAGCAGTTTCTTACTAATGTTCGAGCAACATGAAATTTCCTAATTCTTTTCTCTGTCCTTCCCCGAACCTTTTACCCTACAATTACACATCCTTGCTCCACATTAACAGCCATTGTTTGAATTTCAGCAGTATGTTTCATGTATATGTTTTGTTTCAGGTGTCTGCCTTATCCCGCGCGTGTGGTGGTCTCAAATAGTGATAAAGACTGTGTCCAGTGTTCCTTATTAAGTATTTTATTTTATCTATTTATGTAAGAGAAAATTTGATAAATATGCAATAAATATATTTAAATGCATAAATGGTGTATTGAATAGTGTTGTGTTCGATTTACATGTGATAGTGAGGTTTTATAGGAAAAGGTTTTAAAAATGGAGGAGGAAGATGATGAAAGAAAGAGCCGACGGCCTAATCTCGCAGCTTTCAGCTCGTTGAACGCACGAGTGGTGCACGCCTCGCTGGAAGAGGGTTACGTGCGGCAGCAAGCATCGTCCGAGTCCGGCGACGCTAACACTTCGAGCCTTTCGGCAGCTCATTATAGTGATAGAAGTTTTGCATCGAAAACGAGTACTTTCTCACGGAGTGGTACTTCAAGTTCGAGTCAAGAAGAATGTGAGGTAGCTCAAACAACAATTACTAGCGGCCAGTATTTGGTCGCGGCGCGGGTGGAAAGCGCCCGGTCTATGGAGAGTCTCCGTCCAAGCAAGGATACGTCGCCGGCGCGCCCCTCTAGCTCCTGCACAACCGTTCGCAGCCATCGGAGCTCGTTCTTGACAGCCAGCGAGCGGGACGTGCGGGAGACGCGCGGTGCGCCGGCGCGCCGTGCCCTGTCCGGGGAGGACATGGGGTGCTCTGCGGAGAAGCGCCGGGGCTTGTTCGCGAGCACCGAGCGACGTGCCTTGCAGCAACTCAGCCTGCCTCCCCCCGAGCGCCGCCTCACCATACTCAGTCCTCACAGCCCCATGGCTATCACGGAGTTGCAGTGGCCTTCGCCTTCCGGTATACGCGGGAGGCGAAAGAAAGGCATGGTGCTACCGAAACTTATACTGCCTCGAAGCGACTCGGATGCCTCGGAGGTGTTTTTAGAAAGGTTTATATAATATTTTTATTACTACTATTTGTTTCGAAATTTTATCTTATCTCTTATATCGATAGTTATTATTTTGAAAAACATGAAGCCACATCATATATCGATTCAAATGTTACATAGGTACAGCACAACTCAAAGTCTACAACTGAACATTCTTATTCATAACTGCCACTGATTTTATTATTTATGTCTAGTTCACTTGCAGAACTCAAACATAAAAGTGCTTAAATAAATGAAGCCAAAAATTTGAATACACAGAAGATTGTATTTGCCAAGAGAAATACATTTATAACGACGTGCGTCAGTGGCGAAGTAAAAGTAAAACTCTTTACAACTGCTCGATGTTTATGCGACTTTTTGAGCGAACTGGTTTTATTTGTATTAAAGCTTGTTGAAAGTTAATTACAAACACAATGAATTATATTTTGTTAGGCATTCTGCGTACTGGCAGATTTATAGGTTTTTTTAAGCTCATCTTGTGATTTAATGTGTCCTATTGAAAGGTAACATTATCCTACTAGAAGTTTACTGAACTATTTTCGTAAAGTAACACAAAACATTTCACATAACGAACTGACTTAATGTCTACGACACATACGCTTCATGGGGCCTACGTTTTATTCCCTTGACCTTTATTTTACGTTATTCTCGTAGTTTTTTCCGCTATAAAACATTCAGTAGCCTGTAACAGCATGTAATATTCACGTAGACATAGATAACACGTGCATATCAAACTAAAATATTAGAGATATAATAACTATATTTTGATACGATATTTTTTTAGATATGATGATAAAAATACTTGTAATTTGAAATACGTGAAGCTTCTTACTTACTCGTATGTTATCGTTGGACTGATAACTGAAGCGTGTGTGAGTATCTTTAAAATACCTACTAGTAAAAATATATTTCAACAGCATGTCAATTACGATATAGATTCTTTAGTATGAAATTGAATGACAAGAGATAAGTAATATTAGCAGAAAATTGCGATAACTGAATTTTTTTTATGTCAAACATTTTTAAAGCAATTTCAGAGAAACTCTATAAAATTAAGTGGTTATCAACCCACACGCTAGGTCATCCACATCTAGGTATGACGAGCAAGACATGAAAATGACACCTCAGTCAAAAGTTTTGAACTTAAGATTCTATTAAAAGACCAAAACTTTCGAATACGCAACATATGAATATGCTACGGATTGATTGCAATATCACAGAAAATTGGGCCTACGTAAGCAATTTTCCGAGCCAAGCAGAAACTACATATCGCCATGTGCTACGATCTACGATCCTTTCCTACATAATCTTTTAGCTTAGTCAACGAGAATCTCATCTTGCGTAGATATTGTATGCGTTACTATTTGGATATTCTACGCAACTCACATGGGAACGAACACAACATACAAACCTATAAACAAAATTGGTAGTATACAGGGTGAATTTTTAAAGTGTGCCTTCATGGCCAAATCCGAAACTACGAGGAATATCGAAAAACACTAAAAGGAGTCTCGAGCCCGATTTTGATGAAAACTAAAACTGCATCATTGGAATTTTTTAAATCGCTGTTCTTACCCAGGAATCGAACCGATTGATTTTGAATAAAAAAAACACTGTATTAATACACCATTCGAAAGTGTTGCTAATAAGGATCCAATTCTGGGAAGTATAACAACGATTTTTCAAATATCCACTGATACAGTTTTAGTTTTCATCAAAATCAGGCTCGAGACTCCTTTCAATGTTTTTCGATAATCCTCATAGTTTCGGATTTGGCTATGATGGCACACTTTAAAAATTCACCCTGTATACTTTTGAACAGGTTGAAACCTATTTGTTTTTTGTTTCTCCAATACTAACCTGTACCATACTTACCTAAAAATTGCTTTGTGAACAATCATAAAATCTATTTTCGACTGAATGAACTAGTCAAACACATGCTATTTTATAATAAAACCACTTTACAATGTTATTTCAGTACTTTCGAAATACTGATGTTTACACAACAGCTTTACACAAAAACTATAACGTCAAGTATCAACATCAGTTTCAGCTTTAAACAAACATATTACCATACAGCTACATTGTATAAAACTCCGTTAGGATACCAAAAAAATGTTATCCGAATAAATCAACCGTATAATCTATTATTGAAATAATAAAAAAGGTAAGGTAAGTGCATAAAAACTTTGTAATTCACTTTAGATTTTGGTGAATTTGTAATATTTGGTCCAATCAATATTGGAAGCAATTTATCTCCTTCTAGTTACTGAAGTACTACATCTACTACCCATCCAGTTACTGAAGAATTCTGTACAAAACATTTTATTAACACTTACTTCAATCTCGCACTCTCGACGTTAAGAATTCAAGTACATAAGTCGCGGTACAGCAAAAGCAATGAAAATATAAATAAATAAAATATTAAAGAAACACCTCTTTTATCTTGAAACGGAGATATTTCTTCTCAAGTTTCACACAAAAGGAAGATTACAGAACAAAATTGTTCTCTCAATGGTGTTACTAACATACGAACTTGTTTATAGAATAGCGAAAAGAAAATATTACAATGTAATGTATTTTTGGGCCTATTGTACGAGTATTGACACACGTAGAGGTAGTTGGAAAACATCCAGAGCATTCTATGTGTCTTTAGAGGTGATTAAATGTTAGTAGACAGGTGTAATGGAAGAATAGCGGTACAGAGAACAACAAAGTCATTAAACATTTTGTTGTCAGTATGCTATGTAACCACCTACATAATTCATCGTCATAATATCTGTCACAAGACCCTCCCTAGTAATCTTTCACGACCTGGAGCATGCAACTAGCTCATACCATTCACCACGTCGTCAAGCTTTCAAAGGGGCGTGTGGGTTTTAAATCACTCCTAAATTCACACACCGTTTTTGCAACAACTGTAAACAGAAGCAAGGATAAGTATTTATTTGTATAATCCTACATTACTCTTTTTTAAACAATGTAGAAGACTAGGATTTTTCCAAATTGTATATTTTCTCTTAAGACGAGATGAAGGAGGCTCTATTTATTTCTTCTGTTTACAGCCCCGAAGCTAAACATCCAACTGTAAACAATGAAGACGGTTAGAATAAAACAATTGTCCTCAAGCTAGCAGTAATATCCTAGAATAGATAATTTGTACAATGTTAGCTGTAATTAAACAAAAAGGTAGCAAGAGCAGCGCTGTTTTAGAAGATTGGAAGAAAAAATTACTTTAATACAATAGCTGAAATTCCCCATCACAGCAAGCGGGTATTTCAATATATAACAAATTACTATTTACTGCGAAATGCAAACGATTCTCGCAAATATCAACAGTTTCAAAATGAACTAGTTCAAAATTCCTAACATTATAATTTAATTGACATTTCAACATCGGAAATTAAACGCATTCTCGCAAACCGCGTTCAATGCTATGAAATCTATTTTCAGCAAACACCTAGTTATATGTTATTTCATACATTTCTGCTGCAAATTGATTTATAACACTAACAAAGATATTGAATGATAAGCTGATAGGTTATCGAAGTTGTAATTGATATGGTTATGAAACAATGTTCCTGAGCATCTACTTATCTATTTTGCGATAACCTGTTCAAACTAGGTTGGAAACTACCTGATTATGCTCGTACGAAATTGTAGCGGATTATCTCTATATCTGCAATAGATAAGAGAGTGTTGGTACTAATAATTACGCCTGTCCACGTAATTTACACGAAGATATGAAACACCGACACGTAAAAACAACATTCTAACAAGTGCTGCAATCATTCACACTGTAAAACGAATTTTATTCAAGCCTTTTTCGTTTGACATGTTTGACTTTTAGTATTTGATATTCAAATTGATTGATAGCCGGAGTGCAACTCCCAATCCAGTCAATCAGACTGCGCCAAATATATTGATTGATTCTGAACAATAAGCATGTAACGATACGTAGCACACGTTCATGCAGGTGCCTGGAAATAGGGACAAAATTGGCGAGGTATACGACATGAAGATTAACACAATCTCTTTGTATCCTATAGCTGCTTTGCCAACTTAACATTCTTAATGTGTATTAAGAATGTTACAAACAACTTAATGGGTATTAACAATATAACGAAATAACAAAACACTTTCAGATGTGTATCTGAAAGTGTTTTGCTATCTGTAACAACCATAAAAGATAAAGATACACATTTGGATAAAGTCGATCGGTTTGCGGAAAATTGAGCCAAGAGATCGCAAGCACGTGGCAAGATATTTGGAATAAGCGCCACAAACTACGTCAGTGTCTTATGAATCACTCGTTTCATGACTAACGCACACGAAAGTTGATAGTTATGTACTTTTAATATTACTTTCAACGCGTTTTCTTGTAGCTCTGTGTTTTGAATTTGCTGTTGTCAGACTAAATATTTAGAATTGCAGACGTCTGCGCAATATTGCGTAATGTTATGCCATTGTCGTTTTATGAATAAGCAATTACTGTGTCATCTTGGAAGCAATTAATATTTGGATTACAAAGCTTCCATGCTCTCATTTCGATGTAGGGAACGTGTAGCTTTTCTAAAGGTGGATACAGACATTGTGAGGCATGCGCCGCGCACGCCTCGCAACGCACACGTTTCGATGTAAATTTGCCTAGGTAGCCATGCCTCACCATGAATATGAACGTCCACACTTTGCGAAGCATGCGATGAGCGCCCGTGCGCTCCGCATGCCTCGCTTACCCACCTACCCTGCCTACCCTGCCTATCCTGCCTATCCTGCCTATCCTGCCTATCCTGCCTATCCTGCCTACACTGCCTACCTTACAAATATAATGTAAACAGAAATAGAAAGACGAAACGAAAATAACTGGCTTGCTTTCTATGAGAGAGAGAGAGAGAGAGAGAGAGAGAGAGAAACACGCGCACGTCGCACGGCTTACAACTATAGCAAAAAGTGTCGTTACAACTTTTCGTGAGAATTTTTCACAACGCGCGATAAGGAACTTCGTTCCAAAATGTATGCGATTGACAAACGCTGTCTTAATGACACGTTATCAATATCATATATTTTGGCATTCCGGCAATCGCATGGGATAATAGAATGGCACTTTGACTAGAGACTCTGATCCGAATTTATAGGCGCAACATGTTTTCTTTTTCCTGGGCCTGCAGTCTCGACACAGATAACGATCACTTAGCGACCGAATGTGGTCGTTAAGTTCTAAATTTCAGTAAATTTCGAACGCGATCCACGCATCATACCATTGATTTTGACCGTGGAATTCGTTCGAGATTGACTGTGTACTGGTGACTTTAACGAATTCTGTCGATAGGCGATCGGTAAGTATGTCGAGTCCTCCCGCCCTGGATACTCACAAAAACAAAACAGGTCACTCTCACGACTTTAAATTGGGCTTTAAAATAACCCCAGCATTACTTCGGACTCTTCCATTTGCAATCGCAAATCCCCTATTACTTTTGTCTCGGTGATCAAGCCATAGAGCCGCGCTACACCTACCTAGCCACATTAACTGTGGTCTACGGCTTAGCGTGCTCAGCCAACCGTGCAGGGGAGTAATTATCCTTAATCCTTCTGGTTTTGTATATACCACCCCGAAGAACGTCTTGGAATAATAAATAAACATGTTTATACAGCTGTAAACAAAGGTACATGTTAGCACTAGTCTTGTGACTTCAAACAGAATTTCAATGTTGATTTAATCAAAGCGCATATACGTAAGTATATAGGTATATTTATAAGCATATTCACGACAAAACATATTGTGTAGACTTTATGAAATTGAGCAACAATTTTCAGCTAAACTGCTGATCGAAAATATGAGGTGAAGCGCAGATAGAATATTTTAACACCAACTATTAAGTAAGTACGGTATTTTAAAAATTTATGAATCGTTAGTTATCTATATCTCCACGCGTATCGCTTTTGAATCTCGCTTGGTGTGTCTATACATATTTTTGCTCGTGACTGAACGAACATTGTTTTATATTTAGTTCAGCAGATCGTCATAATGAACGTTTTTATTAACTCTAGTACTGAATGAAAGCCGCCATCGTTAACATATCAAATTAACACGTAATTAAAACTATTTTTTTGGCAAATGTGTCATAAATGCCAATTGCCACAAAAATATGGCTGCTTGAAGGTGTCAGGGAGTGTACTAGATATCTCAAATTCTCAACTAATTTATACTAACGCTAAGATAATCCCAGTATTTATACACAAATTGCAAACGCTGTCGCAATCGTGTTGTTAGTGTTTCAGTGTGACGTCACAAGACGTCACGAACAAGCTGGCCAGTCAGTGAAACATGATGCTAGGTGCAATCTATGTAGTTAGTAGATACTACTAAGCTATTGGCTATGCTACAAACACCTGTTTCTCCTAAGGGAGAAGCGGAGCATAATGTTTAACACACAATTGTACGACTATAATAAAACACAACCCTTCAGTTGCGGAAAAGCAAACCAAACATATTACATCACGCCATTGGATTGTATTGGCCAAAATAATAGGCTATGGTGTTTATATAAATAATACACCCACAGTCAGTTATCAATCCTTATATATAAAACTAGGTTTTGCCCGCTCTAGTGATCGGATCGGGTTATCGGAATCTAAAAAGATTGGATGGTGTTTAACTTAGCAGTTAGGACCGGAATATTGTGCACAGTTGATGGCCTATTATGAACACGAGCCTTTGCCCGCGAGTTCGTACGTGCATATCCCGTTTCTTCCCGTTCCCGTAAGAATTTCGTGAAATATTAGCTTTCTACAACCAATATTTTCAGCCGTGCGTTGTCTGTCAGTCACTCACTCAGTCAGTAACGGAAGAATTGTATGCATATATATATATTGATTGATTGATTCTTCCGTTACAGAATGAATGAGTGACTGACAGTCAACGCACAGACAAACTGCTGCTCGTAGAAAGCTGAAATTTGGTATGTAGGTTCCTTGGGGACTGTAGGGGAACACTAAGAGGATTTCCCGAAATTCCTACGGGAACGGGAAGAAACGGGATATGCACGTACGAACTCGCGGGCAAAGGCTCGTGTCCATAATAGGCCATCAACTGTGCACAATATTCCGGTCCTAACTGCTAACGTTAAACACCATCCAATCTTTTTAAATTCCGATAACCCGATTCGATCACTACCCCACAAACAAAATAAATATGATAGCAATACAACAAAACCAATAAGACTTCATATGTATTACAGCAAGTGTGATATCTTACCACAGACTATCAAGCAACAGAGAAATCTCATACATTTATTTCCCGCAGTTGGACATTCGAGATACATTTGTTTGGTACGAAACCACACCGACACACGTTAGAGAAAATAATATATTTCTTCGTAAAGGTCACGATATTGTAGGACCGTACCTACTTCAGGATAAGATTCTAGATATATCTAATCTGTAACAATCTCCTTCAAGGATCATACTTTTCCCGATACTACCACTTGATGTTTACAAAGCTAGCGAAATAATGAGCACTTTTCTTACAATTTCCGACTGTAAGAAGGTCTAATAATGTCCTACAAAGAAAACAATTCTAGGGATGAATAAAGATTTAAAAATATTTGTGGATAAGCGGCTTCGACGGTTGTTACTAGCTAACTATTTGAACTGGAAATTGTCAGAGTTGGTAAGGACATATCGAAAACCACGACTGGCCTTGTAAGTGCTTAATGCGTACAAAACAGAAAACACAGGTTTTCTGAAAAATGAAATTATGTACAGTCGACAAAGTTATTCGGTTTGCAGGCAGCTAACTTGCGACTACTTTTAAACAATGGTGTGAATGCGCTGAGTAGATAATTGTTGTACACCACACTCCTAAGTATGTCATAAGCTTAAAAAGTTAGAATGCACACATCAGAAATAAATATTGGCAGTACAGTGAAAAAAATAAAATTTTTGCCTGTATACCAAATAGCTTTGTCGACTGTACATATTCATGAGAATTTTGTTTTCAATTAAATTGTGTCCATCCGAGAACTCAAGGTGGCAATTTGATATTAAATATTTATAACCCTCTTTATTTGTAAAGGAATCGATCTGATTTGCAAGTATAACAAAAAGAGGAATACATTACTGTGTTTTGTTTACTGTAATTTCAATGTTTGACTGACCCTCTGAAAAAAGGCATAGCCTGTAATTTTTATTTTTGTAAAATATTTTAGTGGAGACACACATCAACCGACAGTAATAAACAAAGTAGAATAGCTGTTGATCTTACTCAACCTGTACACTTACTTTACATTTCTTTTCACTTTTTGTGAAAGCCGTTGACCTCAAATAAAAGCACACACTCAAATGAAAATCCTGAAAATACGAACAAAACTGAAAATAAACAGCGGAAGTCATAAAAGCAAATACAAATAAAAAGCCCAGAATGATTTAAAGCGACGTTTTTAAAACTGCCGTCCTAAACTTCTCTCTTACATTCCACTCTGAACTTAACATGCATAGAGTTAGAATTCTAAATCCCACAATACTTTTTGCATAGTTGCACCAGTCTAAAAATTTGTTTTCATAAATTATACGGTGCACTGCACAATCACACGCACGTCGCTGCTTCGTTTGTTACCCACATTATAAAGTGTGCCAAGAGTTATTCCAACTTTTAAAATAAAAAACTTGTACCGATTTGTAAGTGTTGACAACAATGGATAAACATTTTGGCTTGTTTGCGAGAAAGGTGTCTTTCAGCATCCGACATTTGGAATGCACCTGTTGTGTTTAGACTCTTGACATCACAGGCAATCTAAGAAAACAATTTTAAAAACATCAGTCGCTTTCTCACTAAGCCACAGACATCGAAAAACCTTCACATTACAATAATATCCTGGAAGGCGAACCGAAATCCTTTTTCCAATCCATTAATCCCTTGTCCAAATACTTTGGTATGCAAATGAAACGTCGGGATTGCTTTCGCTCAAACAAAATCACAGCGAAACCTTTGTATTAAAGCGTTTGAATTTTCAATGAGCGTGCTGCATACTACGAGTATTTCATAGCATAGGTGCACAGGCGCAGCGAATATATAGCGGATAAGCTGCCATCAGGTTCAACATCGGGCTTCGTAACATCCCTTTGTACCTCCCTAATGCACCTGGTATTAATTAGCTCAGTTCACTCTTTTGTAGCCGAAAGGAGCTCAACACCGTACGTTTCCGAAAGCATGGTAATTGTGGAAAGACATTTGAAAACATTACTGTGCTCTCCTTAGCTGAAAGAAAAATTCCCCTTTTTCCGAGGCAGGTGTCTTAATAAGGAACTTGAGAATGATATCAGATCATAAAGCAAAATTGGCAGGGATTTATTTTTTTATGGAAACCGAAATTTTGATATATTTTTACAAAAAGACATTGCAAATGGCAACACTGCTCCATTATCACACAAGGATTTCGAACACAAACAAAGGGTACGTCAATAAAATACCGTGTGTAAAATCGCGCTAAAAGTCACGTGAAAGACGTGACAGACTGGACGTTTTTTCATAAAATTTTGGACAGGTTACAATTTCTCTCGATAGAAAGAGTCACTCACTACTATCCCACGACACTTCAAAACCCATTTATATTTAGCAAAATGCCTAGGTTCTCATAAAGGGTTGGTTTTCTTAGAAGATTATTGTTTTTTATATTATTAACAACAACTTATATTATTTACAGGACATGACTTGGAAGAAAACGTCATTAGTTTAACTTCTGTGTCAGTTGCATCCACCCAATCATAGGCCTTTCCTCTAGGTCCCAAAACTGTATTTGTAATAAGTGTTTCACACAAAAAAAATTGTAAGGTAGTGAATCACAAAGTATTTTTGTAATCGTGTATGTCATTGGACTCTGGTAATTTCGTAGAGTACGTCTTGACACAAATTAAACGAGCTGGATTACAAGTTTTTTTTTTTTTTCAATGTAATTTCTAATTCTGATTGAAAGTCGACCCCTATTTTTGTTGAAAGATTAAAAGTTTTCGTTGAAACGGCAATTAACCTTCAATGACTAGGCTGATTGAAGGCTTTTTGTCGTACGGTAATCGGGCCTAGGGTTTAATTTCCTGTTTGAGTGTAGTAAAAATGAAAATCATTTAAACTTTGCAGACAAATTAATAATAATATTTTAATGTCGTAACCGGTTGGCACTTAGTATCAGTATTTTAGAGCATACAATAAAACAAACTGAAATCTTGTTCAAAATCAAGTTAACAGTTATTGCTGAGTGACTGGATATTATTGGTATTTGTAGGTTCCTAATTTATTTATTTACTAGTGGACGTCACGCGGTTTCACCCGCGTAGTTCCCTTTCCCGTGGGAATACGGGGATAATATATAGCCAATATTACTCCCTGATAATGTAGCTATCTAATGCTAAAAGAATTTTTCAAATCGGTCTAGTAGTTTCGGAGCCTATTCGATTCAAACGAACAAACAAACAAATCTTTCTTCTTTATAATATTAGTATAGATTAGAAAGTTGAAGAATAACAGCTTTATCTGTAGATAACTGAGATAGAAATATTCTAGTTGTGGAACCCAGGTTTTTACAACTAAAATTTAGTGATAGGAAAATATACCAACGAAATGCCAAATACAAATGCAAAACCATTCCAATGTCCTATAAATCTTTGTTAAAGTTAACTACGATTAATAACAGCTGCATTTTAAACCGCGGTAGTAATCGTCGACAAGGCGGAGATAACGCGGTATTAGTCAAAGCTGGCGTCGACTCATTTGCTGAACGACCGACGCTCCTGAATATTTTACGGCGCTCGCTTCACGGTACCACCGGACCGCGAACGAGGTTGGTGATGTTGATGACGCCACCGTATTAAAGGGCTCTGGTTTTCTTAGAAACTGTCCATGATTTTCGAAGAATCTTGAGAGGGTATAAGAGTATTGGCCAAAGCCAATGTTATTATACAGTTCCCGCTTTACTATGCTAGCTACCCGGACACCGATGTAGGTGGAAGCGCCATATACTAGCACCGCGAACGCCTAACTGACAGACAGACATCTGTAGTTCCGCTCCACCCAGAGCGGAAGGAATCATTTGATAAATTCCCAGCCTTAAAAAACAAACAAAATCAGCTACTGTTAAACATTTTACATCATTAGAACATTACGTACACTAAGAAAAGAACTTTCAAGTCTCGATCCTTGTACGAGGACGATCTAGTACAAACTACGTTTAATATATAATTTTTGCTGAATATGATATTATAAACAACAGATAATTCCACAAGTTCAGATCATAGGTGTATAAAATAAATCCTAATGCCTAGCCTTTCTAGCCAGTATTTGTACCTTGGGTAAGCACACGAACTACACAAAGCGCCCGCGGCGGGACCGTTACGAGCCGCTGTTTGACTACCCCTGCCTCCCGTTTAAGAGCTTAAACATAACCTAGATTGACGTAGAATCTGAGCTACCTTCATATACATCGATATTACCATATTACACGTTTCGGTGCTATAAATATATTTCCAGTTTTTGCCTACTTTAAAGTAGGCAATACTTTATATAACGATCGTTAGAAGTTTTATGAGGGTATATTTTGCCAGCTGTGGACAAAACAGACGCTGTTTTCTATTGTTCTGTAAACATATAGTTATTTACTCCATTGAACTGGATGTGCAGACCTCTGGCAATGGACCAAGCGGTCGACTGAACATAAAAAAATGTGGTTCGATTCCCACTTTAACCTTCAAATCGATCGCAACGAAATGTAGGAATGAGTTGGCTTAAAATGTGTGCCAAATGTTGCTGATACATGCACATTTATAACATCCCCAAGAGCCTTTGGAAGGAGCCTGTAGGTTTATAAATAAATATTGGCCGTCATGCTCACAGAAAGGTTCAAGGTTCACGAAATTATGTGCGGAGTAGCGTAGAATAAAAATCAATATTCTATTCCCGGCATCTCGGCCTAAATCAGCAGATAATTGTAGTTTTAATAATAAATTCGAGTATTTCGATTCTATTTGAAAGCTTAATAGCCAAAATTTATGATTAAGTCTCTAGTCGTATTTGATCGGGTTTGTTTAAATTGTATGCCGCACAATAAAAGAAACACGATATATCTCTACAAAATCCTTATACCTTAAACAGATAATGTATCCATGAGTTTACTAAGAAGCCGTCTCTAATTTCATTAATATAATCCAATTACTTTTATTTTCAGGAAGAAGAAATTATCCCTAGCCCGATATTGCCGTAAATCTATAACTTCCATACTAACATTATAAGTACGAAAGTAACTCTGTCTGTCCTCTTCACGTCTGACGGATATGGATGAAATTGGTACAGAGATAGATTAGACCTTGGAGAAGGACACTACTTGAGGCATCCTTTTTTAGGGTGCCGTACCAAAATGGTAAAAAGGAACCCTTATGGTGTAACTAAGTCTATCTATCTGTCACAGCTGGATATCTCAAGAACTACTAATGCTATGAACTTGAAAGAACAATGGCAGCCACCTATACATTTTCTTAGCTGAGATTAAATTCCTACGTCTTTAAATGAAAAATATCTTGTTCAACTCAGCGTCACCTTCTGAATTGGTTTGTGTAAGGATTTTTGTTCGAGAAAGCCGAGAATAATAGATATTCAGCCATGAACTATTGTAGGTTATGTCTATGGTAACGTTTATATTCAAATTCGAGGAAGTTAAAGGACAATATCGCATTTGTATTTTCCTTGCCTAGTTATTTCAGAATGAAATGTCTCGTAAAAATATTGTAAAACGTGTTAGTTTAATAACAAAATGTATACAACTAACACCATCTATTATTGTGATTGACAACTGTTTTGTTTATGAGTCGTGGTTCAGTTAAATGAAAGTGTGCGTTTTAATAAAGGGTAGGTTATCACGGTGGTTATAAAAATACTCTTTCGTCAGCCTTGCCTTAGGTATATAACAGATATCTACAACGTGAGAATCACTATCAACCAATCAACACTCGTCAAAAACCAAGTTATATTTTTTTTTAGGTTTGGGATGTTAGTATTTTTGTCAGTCATTAATTGAAAGCAATTCATTTATTTTTACACTATAGTATCTACCTGCAAGGAACAACTACACTTAGAAGTAACCGTATTGTCAATTCATGTAATCACTTTATTAAAATAACGATATAATAACAAACTAAAACTGATTACAACACCTACAACAGTGCTGCACTTACCGTCACTTGGCAGAATCAATTTAAAATGGCAACACTAAACCTCGAAAAAATCAATTTACTTTAATTTTAGATACTTTTTTTTATCCGGCCCTAACTAGTTTATGTGATAATTTGAAAAATCATATATAAATTATGGAATTTCTTTCGTATATAAGTCACTTTTAGACGCTCAAATTTATATCAGCTAAGATTTCGCCATTGTTCTTTTGAATAGTTTTAGATGACTAAATCTGTCCGTCTGTCACAACTGGATACTGCCCAACGAAGTGGGCACGGGTCAACTAATATTTAATAACCTACCATGGAATAATAGGCTCCAAATTCAAATCCGTACAGTACCCATGTGCCAGTAGATGGCGCTGTTTAAAAGTTTAGAGATTTTCTGTTCAACACATTCATTAAAAGTTTAAATAAGTACTTACTCGGGCGAGTTAACTTGATACATGGCTCAAATGATGTTATTGCAAAGTGCGGTCTCTGATGAATATAGGCCTCGCCAATGAAAATTTAGAAACAATTCAAGTTTTATGTGATGGTACGGAACGAGTCCGACTCGCTCTTGACCGATTTTTTCATTTTGAAACCGGTTTTCTAAGTTCCGACTTCCACGCTGACAAAGCCGCTGGCACGAGCTAATCTGTATCTATATCTATATCTATATCTATATCTATATCTATATCTATATCTATATCTATATCTATATCTATATCTATATCTATATCTATATCTATATCTATATCTATATCTATATCTATATCTATATCTATATCTATATCTATATCTATATCTATATCTATATCTATATCTATATCTATATCTATATCTATATCTATATCTATATCTATATCTATATCTATATCTATATCTATATCTATATCTATATCTATATCTATATCTATATCTATATCTATATCTATATCTATATCTATATCTATATCTATATCTATATCTATATATTAGCGTGATGATATATAGCCTATAGCCTTCCTCGATAAATAGGCCATCTCACACTGAAAGAATTTTTCAAATCGGACCAGGAGTTCCTGAGATTAGCGCGTTCAAGCAAACAAACAAAAAACTCTTCAGCTTTATCTATACTAATCTATACTAATAATATATATAGCTGAAGAGTTTGTTTGTTTGCTTTGTTTGTTTGTTTGCTAAGACCAATAGGAGCGGAGCAGGCGAAGTTGCGCGGGTCAATTAGTAATATGTAAAGCTGAAGAGTTTGTTTGCTTGAACGCGCTAATCTCAGGAACTACTGGTCCGATTTGAAAAATCTTTCAGTGTTAGATATCATGGCCGATGTGCCGAAATCATGGAAGCTTGCGAATGTGCAACCGGTGCCCAAAAAGGGAGACCGTGCTGACCCTGCCCATTACCGTCCGATCGCCATTACCTCCATCCTTTGCAAGGTTATGGAAAGGGTTCTGAACAGTAAGCTGCTGACCTACCTTGAAGACAATGATCTCCTCAGTGACCGTCAATATGGCTTTCGCCGGGGACGGTCAACTGGCGATCTTCTTGTGTATGTCACGCACTGCTGGGGCGAGGCCATCGAGAGACACGGCGAAGCACTTGCCGTGTCGCTCGACATCTCGAAGGCCTTTGACAGGGTTTGGCACGCAGGTCTACTGAGCAAGCTTCCTGCTTATGGCATCCCAGCTGGTTTTTGTAGCTGGATATCAGACTTCCTGAGTGAACGGTCGATCCGAGTGGTCGTTGACGGCTGCTCCTCTGACCTCATGGCTATTGATGCTGGAGTTCCTCAGGGATCTGTTCTCTCTGCAACTCTTTTCCTGCTGCACATCAATGACTTACTTCAGCTTGGTCTTGTTGGGTACGCAGATGACAGTACGGTTTCAGAGAGATACTTGTCCAGCGCAAAAACCAGCGGGGATGAAGTTCGTTCCTTGAGAGAGGCCATGGTAGAGCGGACAAATTTGACCTTAAGCCTTGTCTCCCAGTGGGGTGATGACAATGTGGTCACTTTTAACGCCACCAAAACACAGGCGTGTCTTTTTACCGCAAAAAGGAGTCGTTTTGACCAAACTCCTACTTTTCGGGGTGCATCTGTTCCTGTGACTGATCGGCTCGAGCTCCTAGGCATGGAGTTGACATCCAGTCTCAACTTCGGCGCCACCATCGAGTACAAAGCCCAAACGGCGGCCAAAAAGCTGGGCATCCTAAATAGTGTGAAGCGATACTTCAGGCCTGGACAGCTTTTAACCCTATATAAAGCGCAAGTCCGATCCTGCATGGAGTATTGTAGCCACCTTTGGGATGGCTCAGCTAAGTATCAGCTTGCCGCGCTTGACTCGGTGGAACGCAGAGCTAAGAGGCTCATCGGTGACGTAAAACTGGTGGATGCCAAGCTGCATAGCTTGGCTCATCGCCGTAAGGTTGCCTGCTTGTCGGTCTTCTACAGATTGTACTTCGGTGAGTGTGCCCAAGAACTCCACGACCTCATCCCACCGGCCCCCTTCTACCATCGGACTTCCAGACGCACTGCATCTTACCATCCCTACCTTGTTGCTATTCCACCAACTCGCACTAAGCGTTTCCAAACGTCTTTTATAATGCGCACAGCAAAGGAGTGGAACTCTCTGCCTGCGTCCGTGTTTCCAAACGCTTACAACCCTAATCTCTTCAAAGTTAGAGTGAACAGGCTCCTTCTGGGTAAGCTCGCTCCATCGTAGACTTTGTCTCGGTCATCTTTGACCTAGACTGGAGTCAAGAGCAAACCCATCACAAATAAAAAAAAAAAAAAAGATAGCCCATTTACCCTTTCGGTGCCCAGAACTCAACATATGGGTCGTCATATGGGTAGACCACGCGGATGCGAGTTGTGGGCACACGAACAAATGATGTTTCGACCCATATGCTGAGTGATGGGCACCGATGGGCACTAAAAGTCTTTATTGAGGAAGGCTATAAACTATATATCATCACGCTAAGTACAATAGGAACGGATCAGTAATGAAAATTGTGACGCAGACGAAGTTGCGCGGGTCAGATAGTACATAATAAATATGAAATTCGTAAAACGTCACTTTGAGTTGAGGTCAAAGTGACGTTTACGAAATGTCAAAGATATAAAATCTTCAAGACCTCATGTTTACAGTATTTAATCTGAAACAAAGAAACATAATTTACAACTGTAAATCTAGATTTATACTCAACTATTTTAGCTCATGGCTGGATGAAAACGGACTTTTATGATTTCAAACGATCCGAATAAATCAGTAACTGCACAGTTTATTGTACACAGCATTCAGATAATATTCAACAATATTTAGATAACTGCAAATGTCGTTATTTTGTGAATAATATTTATCATGAAAGTGTTCGTAATAAAGATTATTGGGTCACCGCTTTTATTACTTCGCAATATTCATATCATAGAATTTGAAGAGGCCACTGCAAACTGATTTTGCATTCAAACAGTTTATTTGAGCTATTGAATTAAACCAATTAGGTCTAATTGTGCCCAATTCACCCGATAAATGTTTAGCGAAATTAGCTAACGGTATTAAAAATATTATTGCATGCCTAAAATCGGACGCAAAATAATTAATCTTATAATCTAAACGGCCCAATTGTAACGTTCCCGGAGTGTCCACGGTTAATTAGCAATTACGGCGCGGCAGATTAAATTTTGACATAAGTAATACATTATAACACCCTTGTGGGAAATGCGGAATACAGAAACGGGCAGTAAAATATTTCAGAAAATCCCTCGTAAAGCCAGGACTACACGTGCTAGCAAATTCTCTTCGAAAATCGAAATATAGAGAGTTTAGATAATTTTGATGTGTGCCACGCTCAAACACCAAATGTGTTAGTGAAATGTCGGCTTAAAGTCTGAGAAAATTCTGAGTGGAATAAATGTGGAATAAAGAGGAACCCTTACGTGACTGAGTGAGAAATTTTGAGTGAGATCACGTTGATATAAATGGATATAAAAGTGGAAAGGTCACGTTCACACGTCCATTCAAGTGTCTCTTTTTGGTATTTTTATTAGCAAAAACTGCATCCATGAGAATACCTTCTGTACTTACTGTACAAAAGGCTCTAACAAACAAATTGGTGCCTATTTATTTATAACGCATTAATATTTTTAGATCAAGTATCAAAACAACAGTTTTCCAATGTTTTCGTTATCTGTTATTTATATTTCAACATTCTACGATTACAAACCCCGGCGCTACGGCGTAGCACGTTGTGGCTACCAGCTACGCTAAAGCTGTTCGTTGTAGCCACTTGCTACGCCCCGACAACTTGATCGTATTGCAACAATGGTTGATTTACCATTAGGAGTTTCGAAACATCTCATATTTTTCTCCAAGAAATAAGTCTTATTATCTACAACACAGTTAAAGAAAAATAAAGGTTTTGTGTTCGTAATAATCAGTGACTTCGGGTGACCATTTTGGTAGGCTTGTTACCTTTGTATTATAGTTTTCCGGGTTTCGGCTCGTCCCGACATTTTATCGAACATGGACATTTCGGATGGCTTTTATTCCCAACTTCCCTTTTACTGCCGATATAATACGACTGATTTGAGATTTTATGAAGCCACAGTCTATATATTAGGTACATATTTTTGTGACGTTTTAACAAGAGAAAACAGTGATAATGATTAATGGGGCATCTGACCTGCAATATAAAGATATTGCAGATCAGCTGCCCTGTTTTTGGATGTGTACAAGAACATAGCTAAGCTAACTAAACTATTAATGAAACAACCTTAAGACCATCTATATCTTTTGTAATGTCATAGTAATATTCTGGTCAGATTGCAAGCTTCACTGTTTAGCAACGCTTGTGCATCGTCCGTTTTGTGATGAGGCTTGTTAGCTATCCATACTGCTCCCAGAGTACGATCGACAGCATACCGTAAAATCGGCTTTGTGTGTGTTATAACAACCAGAATAGACTTAACAGAATATGTAGTAAATTAAGGGTCCCGCAGACATCGCCAGCGTGACAGCGACACGATGAAGTATTTTCAGAAGAAATTTTCTATATCATCTGCCCGGTTCACCCTTGTTTGGTATAACAACGTTTTATCGAAAATCGCTCTAGCTAATTTTAGTTACAATAAAGTCATTTCGTATAATTATTCAATTAACCGAATAATTAATTGATAGATTTTTATTTAGCATATTTATTTGTTTGAAATAATGTCATTTGACCGAATTTTCAAATGCACTATTTTGTTTAAACTAATGTGTCACTAGACTAATAATCACTTGATTGTTAAATTTTATGTTGTTTGCGTACTTTTTTGTTTGTTTATGTGCTTGAAATTGTCTTTAACAAGTCTAATTTATGGTTACTAGGTTATTAGGTTATTTATGGAACTTATATAAAAATAGTCCATTATCAAAAAAAAATGTGTAGGTTAGGTTAGGTTAGTACTGTGACCTCCTACGCACGAGCCGAGCGAGCGAAGCGAGCGGTGCCGCGGCAGCGGCCGGCGAGTGCCAGAAACGACTAGATTATATAGAAAAAAATATGAAAAAAAAACCTAAAAAAGTCTACTCGAAACTGAACTAGTTAGACGAAATTAACTATTTTTAAAAAATGCCTGTAAATACAAAAATAAACATACTAACAGAATATAGTTTAATTATTTTAGTCTAAGTGTTTTCCTTTTCAAAATAAATAATTTGCAAATATTTACAATTTTGTTTTCTGCATTACATTACACCAATTGAATACTCGATAAAATACATGTTATACCATCTGAACATTACATCAAATGAACATTATACCTTTTGATCAATAGCGCAAATGTTGTTATCGCAAATAAATATTCGATGAAATGAAAATTATGTTAATCGATATTATACAAATTGATTATTATCTTAAACGTTGTTCGAATTAGTAACATTACATCAAAAGTTATTAAACCAAACAAGGGTGAACCCATCTGCCCAACTATAGGCAGATGGATAATTGGGATCGGCTTTCAGTCTAATCGAATTCAGATGAGTACCAGCATTTTTCATTAAGCGACTGCGTATCACAACCGGGCACGTATCATGGTACAAAGACTGATGTCAGATTTTCTGGCTTCTTACTCTCCGTAAGGACTGTCGTTCAAATTGAAGCCGATACCAACGTCTTTCCAAGACACAGTAAAGTCTTGGTATGTAATGATTGGTCACCCATCCTCGGACCGACCTTGGCAAGTGTTACTTAACCTCGAAGATCGACCCATGCTTATAACTAAGTACAATAGTTTATTTAGTGCCAGTTTGCCGCATTGTGATGTCGTGCCTGTCTGCGAGGGCTTCCATACGCAAAAACTGACCAAGTGCGAGTCGGACTCGCGTGCAAAGGGTTCCGAACGAATTTCTTTTTTTAACATGTTATTTTAACACTATAGACTTCTTATAGTTTTTCCTGTAATCTATAGATAAAGATTATTATCTATAGATTACAGATTATAGATAGAGATATTTACTATCTCCATTTTTTTTTTTTCAAAATTTTAGGAGATAATTTCTTAAATAACTTCAAAACCATTTACTTTAATATTATGAAAAAAATATATTTAAACCCTTACAGTAAGCCCTTTTATTTGATATGTCACACGATATTGTTCAAAGAACGTTTTTATTTTTAATTTTCTTTTTTGACCCCCAAAAGTGACACCCATACTAAAAATGTATTAATTTACGTAACGCGTCCGTGTTTGGGTCATAGAAGTCCATATGTGTACCAAATTTCAACAGAATCGGTCCAGTGGAACCGGAGAAATCTGGCTGTGACAGACAGACACCCGAGTGATCCTATAAGAGATCCATTTTTTGTTCGGAACCCTAAAAATAGTAAAATTATATGTCCGCAGTTATACGCCGAGCTGGCACCGAACCTTGATCGTCCGCTTATCGTAATAACATGTTAATGTATGTAATTAGTCCACACAATACGTAACGATAACTTACATACCCCTTACAACTGGTTCCAAGAGTCTTTATGCTAAATAGTTATACATAAAAGCAAAACTTGAACATGCCTAGAACTGTTGTAATAATTTACATAAAACGCACTAAGATATCAGGCTCGACTGTGTCCTAGAGCGTTAGCTTGAGATCATAGTATTATTATTAAAAGTATAATTATAATCGTTTGGGCTTCCCAAAAGACCCAGGTATAAGTTTTCAGTCGGCAAGTCAACTCAATCCAAGTTACAAGAACTGTGCTACCCACCCTTCAAAAAAATGTAACCTCTCTTTTGGCTGTGCCGTTTTCTTTTTGCCCTATGGCAAAACGAAAAAAACACCGCCAGGTGCGGACTCGCCCACCGAGGGTTCCGTACAAATTTGTAACTACAAATTACTTTAATTAAAGACTATATTTTTACAATTTAATTACAAATGTATAGTTTTCAGACTTTACCCATACTATAAATAATAGTATAAGACGGTATTACTTGCCAAATTTCATAGTTCTAGGTTAAGAGGAAATACCTTATACATTTTGATTCCCTTGAGAGTGTCGAAATATACGTTTTTTGCGGCATAAACAAACGCATCTTTTTTTACGTTAACTTAGTAGTTTGATTTTTTCACAGCTGCAAGGGGCCATAGACCTGAGCTTATGGTTTTAATTTCAACTCGATACCTCTACGCGTTCCCGAGATAAACGGTCTTGACAGACAGACGACGGACAACAAAGTGATCCAATAAGGGTTCTGTTTTTTCCTTTTGAGGTACGGAACCCTAAAAATCAGTAAACATACTTATATCGATGAGTAGGTATGTTTGTGTTTACTATTTACCTTCCACTTACCATCCATTTCCTCGATACCAATAATTATTTATATAATTAAATAAATAAATAAAAAATAAAACTATGCATGAAACGTAAAGACTTCAAGCCCGGAGGTATTTAATTAGTGAGCATTTAGTGCTCAGTAAATAACGTGATTGGCAGAAAATATGAAGCTTGCCGATCGCAATTAATTAACGCTCAATATTTGTGGTTTGCTGTCTGTTAAATACTGGTACGTGATAACGGTAATTTAAACTGTAATTTCGAAGATAAACACTAGGTTTACCTTTAAATGAAATACAAGTTGTTATTGTATTCATCAAGAGGGTGTGGATGGCTTAATCCGAAACTTATTTAGCGAAAAATACTCAAAATGGTATCGGGCCCAATTGTGACGAAAACTAAAACTGCATCATTGGACACCCACTTTGAAAATTCACTTTGTATATTATAAACTAGTGGACGTCACGCGGTTTCACCCGCGTAGTTCCCGTTCCCGTGGGAGTACAGGGATAATATATAGCCTATGTTACTCCCTGATCATGTAGCTATCCAATGCTAAAAGAATTTTTCAAATCGGTCCAGTAGTTTCGGAGCCTATTCAATTCAAACAAACAAATCTTTCTTCTTTATAATACTACTAGTATAGATACAGTCAAGGTTCCGTTGATTGCCTCGTGGGTCCAGAACAACAGATGAACGCAAAGCCCACGATTATATTTTCCGGCTGGGAATACTTTTATTGGGTCCTACCATCAAGAATATCTTAAGACAGGTCGATGCTCTACTGCATCCCTCATCTCCGCTGTCAAAAGAATTTACTACTGCTCAACAACTCAACTTATGTTCCGAACCACCATTAACTTCGTATCTACCTGTAGCAGAACAGTCCGGAGTAAAGTGTGTGTTATTTATTTTAATACTTTACGTAAACAGATGTTCAGAAGCGAAATGCGCACCTCTGATTACCATTTCTGGGAATATAATCGTGATGTAGACGTAGTTCTATTGACATTCTCTTGGTGCCATCAGACTAATTGATGGATCTTGATAAATGATTCCGTTTTCCCGTTAAATCTCTAGAGTATTATAAGGGGGGTACAAACAGGCTATGCCGATGTGAAATGGGAACCACATTCAACGTTTTTATTGGGCCACGCATCGCGCGCCGATTGTGACACGGACATAGTCCGCATACATGAACCTGTGAACGTGACCGCTTAGTTCACAGTTCCGTGTATTCTGGCCTTTGTCACAAAACGTGTATTGCACTCAACCAAAGAGTCATCGTTTATCTTTCTTCAAAAATATTGTAGACGTAGGTCAAAGAGCACAGAGCATTTTTGGACATGTACCTTCTAATTGTAAATTCCCCGCACGTCATACAAAACCCACTTTTTTCTACTGCGACAGACATCACTCCTTGTAAAACTTTGCTAATGGCATTACTATCAGAATTAAACAATGCCAGGAAATACCAACTTATCAAGTAATGATTCTATTATCATAATAAGTTAGGTAGGGACATACTCGTCGGTGGTCATCGGAAAACCCACATGTCAAATCTTAACTAAAATGTAATGTTGCTCATTATTTCTTAATAATTAATCATTAGCAGTTATTATCTTTTGTGTCCTTATAATTCTAAGTAAGACTGTCATGTGTGATCTTTTATTGGAGTATGTACCTATATAGTGTTTTATAAATCACTTCCATCAACATCTAAATTTTTTTATAACGCGAACTTAATGATTCAAAATTTCTTTTGGTCATTTCCATGATATACACGTATATGAGGGTTGAAAACCAGGTCTTAACTGTAAAACGAGACAAAATGTGAACGCTTGTATTTCGTTCTTAGATAAATGTGAGAAACGATAACAGAAACCTTCAATCACGTTAGTATGATTAATTGATGTATTTTTAGGAACTGATAAAGTAACACCCATATATTTATCAATGCTTACTCACGGATAATCGGTTCTACGATTTCCCTTATAATCCGACAAAATTCTACACATTTATCAAAACAATAAGATGCCCCGATAAATCCTGACTAAAACAAATGGAGAATATCGCGGAATGACGTCCTAAAATCATTTATCAAAACATTCCCTGTTGAAGCCTTTGTTCAAGGGCTGCTTCAACTTTTAACAATCAAGATTGTTTAAGCCTGATTTTAAATGCAATTTAAAATTTTATCACGAAGATTTTCAGGAAATAAACGTCAGGCTGAAACACACTTAGGTGTAATCTTCTTAGGAGCCGGCGACGGCCGCGACCGGCCGAGTGCAGATAACTGCGCAGAAATTATTACTTAATATGTGAGGTAGAAAGACTTTCCTGACAACGCTGACGATGCGAACATTTTACTAACATGAAGGTGCAATTTTGTAAGCTTTTCTAACGTGTTTTATTATTTTCCAACATAAATAATTGAAACATGGACAGGATCCCAACACGTTTTAAATACAATTTTAGATAGTTTGCCACCCTAATCCCTTAATCTCCTTTTTTATTATTACTTACAGGAAATAGCGGTCCAGTCTTTCAAACAAAGAGCAACATTTTCACGAAAAAAATCCATACTATGCTAATTCTGAGCCCAGTGCGAGCCAGCATCCGCTTCAGCATAATACTTTATTTATACAACACTACAGCTGCAAAAGTAGGGGACTAATTAAAAGAATTAAAAACCGGACGAAAAGCAAATAACGAAACGGAAAAAGAATGGAAAATTTATGCTGGAACATTTTATGAGAGCTTATGGAAATGGACGAACAAAGATTATTGACGTTTTAAAAAAATTTGTTACATTCTTTTTCTGTTTTTTTTTTCTTCGACAAATGCATAGGATGTACACGTTTATACATAAGTTGTGTCTCAAGGGTCTGAAATGTCTGCATCATTAAAAACGTACAATGCACTGTATTTGTATCGTCTCGCATCTTGCTAAGAATGCTGAGGTATATAAGGTACCATTCTAATACCTCAGAGACAGTGATGTTTTCTCCACACGAATACGACAGAGAGCTTAGCGGTCTGAATACAACCCACTGTTGTCACTAAGCATTTATATTTTTCAGCCAATGTGTTCATAACAATGAAACACGACGCATATGACTAGGTAGGCGTGGAATACAATAAGAATGCATCATAACATCATATCAGCCGAAAGACGTCCACTGCTGGACATAGGACTCCCCCAAGCGTCGCCACAACGACCGGTCCTGTGCATCTCGCATCCATTGGCTACCCGCGACCTTCGTCAGGTCATCGGTCCACCTTGTGGGAGGCCTTCCAACGTTGCATCTTCCGGTAGGCGGTCACCACTCCAGAACTTTTCGGCCCCATCGACCATCTCTTCTGCGAACAATGTGCCCTGCCCACTGCCGCTTTAATTTGGCGATCCTTCGGGCTATGTCGGTAACCTTGGTTCTCTTGCGGATATCATCATTCCTGATTTGATCACGCAAGGAAACTGCAAGCGTTGCCCTCTCCATTGCCCTTTGAGTGACTTTGAGCCTTCTAATGAGGCCCATGGCGAGCGACCACGTTTCAGTTCCATATGTCATCACTGGCAACACGCACTGATCATAGACTTTCGTCTTGAGAGACTGTGGTATGTGGGACGAGAAGATACCACGCAACTTCCCAAACGCTGCAAGTCGGATTCGACGGTTGACCTCTTTCTCGAAGTTGGCCCTACCTAACTGGACCGTTTGTCCTAGGTAGACGTACTCGTCTACAACATCGAGTGTAGAGTTTCCGATCTTGATGGGAGTGGGTGCTACATGGGTATTTACCATGATCTTGGTTTTGTCCATGTTCATTTTGAGACCCACTCTTGCGGAAGCTCTACTGAGGTCATCGAGCATTGTACTGAGGTCCTCCGTAGTCTCAGCCATGACGACTATATCGTCGGCAAATCGAAGGTGACTGATGTACTCGCCATTAACATTAATGCCTAGCCTTCTCCAGTCCAAAACCTTGAAGACATCCTCCATTACGGCCGTAAACAGTACCGATAGTCTATCTGGCACCGTTGGAGAAACTGCAGCACCGCCCAAGTCTCGATCGAATCAAAGGCTTTCTCGTAGTCCACAAACGCTAAGCAAAGGGGCAGATTATACTCTTCGGTCTTCTGTATAACCTGACGGAGCGTATGTATGTGGTCTACGGTGCTGAAGCCTTTTCGGAATCTGGCTTGTTCGGGAGGCTGGAAGTCGTCAAACATGCGAGACGGTTCGTGATAACTCTGGAAGCATCATAACTTTTGAATTATTTCCAATTTGTGATATTACATTTGTTTTACTAATGAGATGTAATTCATTTCTACAAACATGTTTCACAGTAATTTGTTACCAGAAATGTCTATGGCTGCCTACGTAAATACACACTACATTATATTTTGCTGATAATGAACACTACCTACACGAACCATGTGCTCGCACATAAATAAACGTCAAAGTGATTTCCTCTTCGGGACCGCCGCCGCGCCGCACTTACATAAGAACTGATAAACCGTAATAAGTACCTAAATTTCCTTAAGCATTATGACGCAAATATTTAACGGACTGTGATCTTGTAGAAATAAGACGTCGGTGCCTATGTAATTATTTTTTTTATAAATGACGTAGAATTGCTGGTGTTCAGCTGAATCCGGTTTGACTTTGAAACCCGACCCCAATATATGTCGTTGGGAAAAGGCTAGGCAGATGATGATGAAATGACGTAGATTTGTACCTCTTTTTAGCATATCAAATCAAAGCATTTAATCCAATGTAGCTGTCTCGACAGTCTTTATAAATTTATATATGGTCCCACTGATGGACAAAGGTCTCCCTAATCAATTCAGTGTTCTTTTTATTTTGCCTACTTCTTCCAATTCGTCAGGAATGCGTCCAAGTCGTCACGTGAAATAATCATAATCCTGACTTGGTTACGACAGTAGTCTTCAGACTCCAACTGTGGCCCATTGGACTTCTTGCATCCTTTATATATGAACTAGACCTACTTCAGCCTCACAGACTCATCGCTTACATCAGCGACGCCTGTCTTCTTATTAACATGCATAATTTATTGACGTTGATTAGTTAAACTATTTCAGGTAAGTACTAACTTTCCATAAACTATCCTTCGGTTTCTCTGCTCAAACCTCTAGAGAACAAGAACTTGCAATTGATGGACCAAAATTGTGTGTCGAACTTCTCGGTCCCAATACAATATATCAAGATAAAACACGCTCCCACCGCTCTGTTTATCTCCGGACGTATATATTCATTCTCTAAAGCCTACCAATCCTGAGGGCGAGATATATCTCGCCGCCGTAACCCTTTTTTCGATGTCAACGTGTTCCTATATGTGTGAACATAACTGTGGTCTTAGTTTGAGTTCTTAAACGTACTCGATCGCGTTAACGTAAATGTCATTTTTTATTGAAACTGGGTATGCGCCGGCTGGTAAAACGGAAAACCTGTTTATTTCATATATCTTATAAATCCTATCTATAAATGCGAAAGTTTGGATGTTCAGATGGATGGATGAATCGATGTTTGTTACTAAACCACGTCAGAACGGCTAAACGAATCTTGATGAAATTTGGCACAGAGGTAGATTAGAAGAAGATGAACAACAAATTTTATCCCGACAGTATGTTCCCTTGGGTTAATATTCAACAATACGCGGACGGAACTATGAGCGGCAGCTTATTCGACATAAGTGAACATTAACGCAATCACGTAAATATGAAAGTTCGTACTAAGGTGACATTGTGGGTGGATTTGTCTAGTAAAGGCTGGCTGCCTGACCTGTATTTTCTTAGCAAAACAACATTTCTACGACTCAGGTCTTTTATAAAAGTAGTCTGACACTACATTACTTACTCAAACATTACGTCAAGCGAAAATGCTAGGAATCCCGAAAGTATTCTGGATTGGACTGGATTTTATTCAATAACATCACAGTAAATTTTATATGTGAGCGTTTCATGTTTTAGAACATGAATAATATTATGTGTTTAATGAGGAAGGTAAAAAGGTACTCTGACTACAAACAAAAACTGACACTAAATAAACTACGACAACGAGCTTAATATCGGAATGTAATTGAAGCTGTGAGTGGCATGGCTTTTGGAAGAAATAGTTAACGAAATGTGTGCGGTGACGGATCACAGACATGTCCTGCCCACAACAAAGTAACACCAAAAGTTCCTACCTGACTGGAACAGAAGAAACAGCTTTTCATTAAAAAAATTGACGTTGACAAAAATTAAAGATAATAAACTCATAAGATTATTAGGTTTTCGGACCTCTACATGTAAAAACGGAACCCTCATAGGATGACTCGGTTGTCTGTCTGTCTGTCCGTCAGTCACAGTCGATTTTCTGCGATTCTACTGAACTGATTCAGTTGAAATTATACATATTATAATCTTCTGTGACACGAACACGAATCTGTAACGAAAATAAATAAATTTTGTGAATTTTTTGGGGGCAAATTAGAATACTTACTTTAAAAAAGTTTTTCCTACTGTACTGTGTGTGACATATCAAATAAAAGTGAGTTTTGTGAAAATTTCGAATATATTATTTTCATAATTTTGGAATAAACAGTTTTGAAGTTATTCAAGAATTTTGATGAAAAATGCCAAAACCTTTCCTCCCCCTATTATCTCCGAAACTAAAATGTCAAAAATTTTGAAAAAAAAACTACAATAATTCTTTACTTTTAATCGATTGCAGGAAAACAAATAAGAAGTCTGTGGTTTGAAAGTAACATGTTATAATAATGATATTTGTATGGAATCCTTTGCACGCGCGTCCGACTCGCACTTGGCCAGTTTTTGTTTCGTTTCAATTGCACTATTACATACTAACTTCTCCACCATGCATTTTCCATGAAAAAATAAAACTACGACGATTCTATCAATGGCGTTTCGTAATCGAATCAATACTTCCAGATATTACACTTACCAAACCAAAAAAAAACGATAATTCAGATTTGGTAGTTCAGATTTGGTTGAAAACCGATCTTGACCTAGTAAAATCAGGCCTACTCTTGAAGTATATGTGTAGCATAGCTAGTTGTTAGTTATGCAGAATCGATCATTTCTACTTATTATTGCTAATTAGTCCGACTCGTTAGCGATTTTCGGTTTCCTGAACAGAAACTATTTTCCGAGTTCACAGTTCGTAATTGTATTTTAATAAAAGCAAATTCTTTTGTCATGAAAAAGCAGGACCAGTGTTATGAAAACTATGGGTAATTTATTTATAGCTGTTTCATAATAGAGCGGCAATACCGTCATTGTTCTTTCTTTGAAAGTTTTATAAATTCTAAATGGTTTTTCAGTACCTACTAATAAATATAGAGAATCTCGATGGATTTAAGACTTCTTTATTTCTGTTTGTAAAATTAATGGGCTTAAATGAAGATGGGTCAGTTTACATAGACATACTAAAGCTCATCAGTCACAGTTAGTAAGTAATCACTTACAAAAAAATCAACACAGACACATTGATTCAGGTCATTTCACAATTTAAGAATGTCGGCCACAATACCAAATATATCGCTCGTATTGTTTCAAATCCAAATAAAATATGAGGAAAACGAAAGTTTCGAGACAAAATCTCTCAAATTGGATTTATTGGCACAAGTTGTTACTTTATCTGAAGTGCGCTCGACCAATCGGACGCTCCCGGCACTCTTCAATAACATAACGCTCTTATTTAATTGGCTGTTCAACTTTAAAATTAAAATTACTTCCAGTTGAATGAGGGAAATAGAGAAGTTGTCATGCTATAACTTGCTGCCACCTTCACTTCTACATTTCTAAGTTATTTTTTTCACTCGGCTTAAATAAATTGACACTTAACGCTTGTCGTTTATTGACCTTAATCGACGGTTTTTGTTTTTCATTGTAATAGTGACTGAGTCGATTGGAGTAGAGGGAGTTGCCTTCAAAAGGACTGATATAAGCCTTAGGCTAATAATAACTTACAGAGCATAGTAAAACTGTAAATACTGGACATAGGCCTCCCCCAAGCGTCGCCACAAAAACCGGTCCTATGCCTCTCGCATCCATCGGCTACCCACGACACTCACCAGGTAATCAGTTCACCTTGTAGGAGGCCTTCCAACGGTGCGTCTTCCGGTACGCGGTCGCCACTCCAGAGCTTTTCGGCCCCATCGACCATCTGTTCTGCGAGCAATGTAACCACTGCCACTTTAGTTTGGCGATCCTTCGGCCTATGTCGGTAACCTTGGTTCTCTTGCGGGTATTATCATTCCTGATTCGATCACGCAAGGAAATTCCAAGCATTGCCCTCTCCATCACCCTTTGAGTGACTAACTGACTGACTAACCCTTCTGATGAAGCCCATTGTGAGCGACCACGTTTCAGTTCCATAAGTCATCACTGGCAACACGAACTGGTCATAGACTTTCGTCTTGAGACACTGTGAATAAGTGATTAATATAATTTCAGTACTCGATCATTAACCTTCTTGCTGAGCAACGCACGCTCGCAGACAGATGATGTGGCTTAAAAAAACTATTTTCATATCGTACGTTGGGCATTATAGCCAACAAACTTCCACAGTCATGCTAAATTAGGTACCTATAGTAGTTACAAGTCATTTGTCACTCTTCTAACGAAATCAGCAGATTATTATCTACTCTATTAGTAATCTACTAGTAGTAATCTGCTGATTTTATTACAAGACTTAAGTAATACATAAATCATCATTATTTCTCATATTTTTTAATTTATTGATTAAAATAAGGCGACGTTCTGCAAATCGTCATCATTTACCTACCTACAAAATCAACACGCAAAACAAGGATAATTTGACCTGAAAAACAAGTTAGTCCTTCTATCGTTATTCGCACACGAAACAGAACATTTTCGGAAGTTGCTGCTGGTAGTTACCGCTTGTAATCATTGTTAACAATATCTATTTTTTGTTTCAGGTAAGCTTAGAACCGGCGGTAGATGTACGAGTAACTTCCCGTGAAAGAGTTACATCGCACCAGGTATTTGGCTTTCGACACCCAATTTAACTTTGTTACCGAATAAAACTATGTACGGTGAACAGTACTGGGATATTTATAGAAAGGTACCATTATATTGTGCCTGTTGTAAAGTCAGGGAAATTTATTTGAATTTTAGCACATTCCATACAACATTTTTTAACCCCCGACCAGAAAATAGGGGTGTTATAAGTTTGACCACTATGTGCGTCTGTCTGTGTGTCTGTCGGGGGACCGCTAGTAATATACTTACTTAGTAAATACAAAAGCGAAGCGAAGACGCATGGCCCAAACAATCGTACCCATATTAAATTAAAAAGATCAATACATATTATTTTTTCTTTTTAAAGGTTTTTTATGGGGGTTTTCTTTAAATGTTTATTTTTATTTTTTACGTGTTAAAGTCATTTCATACAACCGATGTGGGAATGCTTTGTTCAATAGTGGACGTCTTTCTTCTGAAATAAAGATGGCGATGACGACACGACCTTTATAGAATGACCAGTCTGATTTGAATTTTCGTATAATCTAAATAATGTAGATAATAAATTTGCCAAACGAATCGTTTCACTGACTGTATAGGTTTGTGTGAAATTCTCGACAAATTACCCCTTGCATCGGCATAGAATATGTATGCATTTCTCATTAAACTTCTAACAGACAAGATAATGGAATCCATTTTTGACATGACAAACTAATCGAATAGTCTGGGTACGTTACATTAGTTTAGTTTGTGAAATGGGTTCAGAGTTTGCTTTTGAGCATTGAAGTTATTCCTCGGCTTGAGATACTTAAGTAACAGTGAATCGCTCCTTGAGTAAATCTTACCCTAAGAAGGTACACCGTGGGGTATGATTCACATAAAGGGATGTTTTTTTTAGGTTTAGAATATCGTATATAGCGTATACTATCAAGGTTAGTATCTATTCAAAACCTCTACTCTATGGTATTGAACGAACGGTCTCTCCGTTGCATATTGAAGCAGGCTTACACAACCCGGATAAAAGGCACTATCAATGGGATATGAAAGGTCGATAAGTTCGTTATCACTGAATCGCAGTACGCCTGTAGGCTATCGGATTTTTGAATATATTACAGGGCTTCATGAATCGATCAAGATTCATGAAGCATTGAAGCTATAGAATTTGACCTGTCATTTAGATAATATGTAACTAAATGATTTATAAAATGATCCTATTTGCTATTCCTACCAGAGTAATGAGTATTTTACATTGTACCAAACAAATTGTTTATTCAAATGTCAATGCACAATCAAAAAGAAAAATAAACTTTCAAACAATAATCAAAAGTTTTAACAACAATCGCGAAGTATAATAATGAGTTACAAAAGTACTTAAAAGTGTCGCCTTAATAATTCTGTAGCACAATGCATCTGCAGACTGAGCTATTCGTAAGAAATTAATCAATAAAAGCCTATTTTACTTATTTGTCTTAAATAAGTGGAACAGTAAGCAACAGTAAAGGTTTATTGGGGCACCTTAATATTCAAACAAAAAGCGGCCAAGTGCGAGTCGGACTCGCCCATGAAGGGTTCCGTAGCAGCAAGTAACACAATATAAAAGTTCATGTAGTTCGTTGTAACTTTATAATTATTATTTACTTAGGCACCTATTACAGATTTATTATTAGAAAATAGTGGTTCACGATTTATGCATAGGGTTTATGTTTATGAAATTATTTTTTTTTTATATTTTAGTTGATTGAATGAAAGGTAAATTGCGGTTTGCGATTTATGACGTATTAAAAAAAAACTACTTACTAGATCTCGTTCAAACCAATTTTCGGTGGAAGTTTGCATGGTAATGTACATCATATATATTTTTTTTTAGTTTTATCATTTCGGTTCGGTTCGGGTTCAATCTTTCCGGTAAAAATTGTGACTGTATTTACTAATAAAAAAAATAGATGGATATCTCGTGGAATAAAAATCTGCAGTCAAAAGCAAAGGCAGTTACTTTGGGCACATAGACTCAATGCTAATACAAAAAATAGACTTGCGTTTAAACAATATTCTTCTATTTATAGGAAAATAATTAAATTAACTCAAAAAGCCCAAAATAACCACTTTATTAATACCTCAAAAAACAAATCAAAAGCTGCTTGGCGAGTCATTAAAAAATCTAAATTCAACCTACCACAAGAACCTATACTGTCAATAAACAAAGATAATGTAACTCTAACAGATCCAATGAATATTGCAAATGAATGAATGGATTCTGATATAATCAAAATAGTAAGCAGCCTGAAAAACACGAATACGGTAGGATTTGATGGCATAACAACTAAAGTTATCAAATACGTAAAGGAAATTATAGCGCCTATATTATCACATATAATTAATCTTTGCATTTCTGATGGTTTATTCCCAAATAGCCTAAAAAAAGTCATCATTAAACCGCTCTACAAAAAACAAAAACGATAAAAGTGATGTTCAAATTTAGACCTATTGCGAAAATATCAGTATTCTCAAAAATAATTAAGAAAGTAATTTATTGTTCTATATATTCTTATTTCGAAAAATTCAAACTTTTTTGCAATAAACAAAACGGCTTCAGAAAAGGTACAAATGTTAATATGGCTCTATTTGACCTGCTATCTAGTGTAATGACATCTGTAGATAAAGGTAATCCTGTCTGTGCCATACTAACAGATATGACAAAAGCGTTTGTCTTTGTGGATCATAAGATTTTGCTTCAAAAATTACACGGGTATGGTATAAGAGGAAACGTCTTGAAACTCCTAGAATCATATTTGAGTAACCGAACTTAATGTACAGAAATCAATAGAATATGTCCTATTACTAAATTGGAGATAAAATATGTTTCTAAACCAAGGTATGTAAAGTATGGTGTGCCTCAAGGTAGCGTACTGGGGCCACCCCTTTTTTAATTTACATCAATGATCTCCCAAAAACTATAGATCATAAAATGGTTCTGTTTGCAGATGACAGCACGGCTATAGTAGATTATACTAATTCTAATGATTATGAAAATGACATAAATAATTCTCTGAGTGACATTATAAATTGGCTTAGTAAAAATAATCTCGTAATTAATTTAAATAAGAATAGTTTATTACCTAAGGAATTACATTCGTTTGTGTTGACTCCTGGAACTCACACTAGGATTCCCTGTGTCGTGAGATCCAGGCTCCTTCGTTCTGTTTACACGTGTTGCTATACATATACTACGTCACGTGTTGCTATACAAATAAAACAAAAGTTATTCATTTCCACCAGCGCCGTAATAATCCACCAGTTAACATTGCTTACAATAACTGTATCGTAGAAGAAGTTACAAATGCAAAATTCTTGGGTATAACTATGGATAATAAACTAACCTGGAAACCTCACTTAGAGGAAATCTGCAAGCGTCTAAGTAGATCTGCATATCTATTGTTCCAATTATCCAAAAAAGTAGATACTGACACACTATCGACAGCCTATCATGGATTGGTCGCTTCTATTTTGAGATATGGTATTGTTTTTGGGGGACAGTCAACTAATAGAGAACTTGTATTCAGGATGCAAAAAAGATGTATACGATCAATGTGTGGTCTAAGAACAACGGATAGTTGCGTTCCTTATTTTAGAAAATTAAAAATATTAACTTTTCCATCTTTGTATATATTAGAAACTGCGTTATTTGTAAAGTCGAATCACCAATTATTTAAAAAAAAATCAGCAGTTAAGAGAACCCCAATTCGTGCCCAATATGAAAATTTATTATGTCAGCACAACTGTAAAACTGCTTTATTGAAAAAGAGTTTCTTTGGTATTGCTCCAAATATTTATAATAAAATACCTGAAACAATTAAATGTATGCCTCTAATAAAATTTAAAAAGTCCCTTCGGGATTTATTACTATGTAACTTTATTTTTTATATTAATTTCAAATTAATTTAAATTTTGACATGGCAATTTTGAAGGTTACTTTACTTTTCATATTATAATTTCAATTTAATTTAAATTTTGACATTGAATACTTTCTTTTTTTTTTGTTGCTTTTGAAACTGATTTTGTACGCCTTAAATGGCAAAACATGTAGCAACCTCATCATTATTTATAAGACCTGTATGCTGTACTCATGTTTTACAAAATAAATATCTATCTAACTTTCATTCTCTTATTTTAAAAGTTACAGGGGGGGTGACATTTTACCACTTTGGAAGTGTCTCTCGCGCAAACTACCTATTCAGTTTAGAAAAAAACGATATTAGAAACCTCAATTTTATTTTTAAAGACCTATCCATAAATGCCCTACACGTATGGGATTGATGAAAAAAAAATTGAGTTTCAGTTCTAAGTATGGGGTACCCGGTACCCACAATTTTTTTTTTCTATTTTTGTGTGTAAATCTATTTTTTTATCTTTATTTTAAGTGACTTTTGAAACTGAGATCAAAAGTCCCTTAAAATAAAGATTAATGTCATTATGTCAGCCCCATCATAAAATTATCTTGAATGACTAACAAAACACGGACGGACAGACAGACAGACAGACATGACGAATCCATAAGGGTTCCGTTTTTTGCTATTTGGCAACGGAACCCTAAAAATGAGTAATAATAGTCTAGCGAAGTACCGAGGTCTTTTATTCACGAACTATCTTTTAAGCTCGGGTTCGCTTGCGATAGATTTTCTCAAAAAAAAGCAGCCATAACCAGGGTACCATCTATCTCTGTACCAAAATTAATCGAAATTGGTTCTTGTGATTCAGCGTGAAAGCGTAACACAAAAAAAAATTGCCTGTATAATATTATAGTATATTTAGGATTCGACTATTAATATCAAATATGTACAAATAATCCTACTACATTATTGAGACATCAAAACTAAACTTACAACAACAAGTAAATAAACGTAGGTGCGAAGTACTTAAACCACTAATTTACTGTCCTAATAATAGCTACAAAGATCTCCGGGGGATTAGACCGTAAATTGAATAATTTACTGCCGCACAAAAGTCGCAAGAATAGACAACACCGAATGTTCTCTCCATCTCGGATATTTCCGCAAAGTACGACCGTGCTTAGACCAAGACGAAAGAGACATCTTGTTCTTGATGTTGTTTTAAATAAAATGTCGAGAGCAAGCGTTAGTTGTACGCAAAGCTTTGAAGAAAGACTGAGTGCTACTGTGGTTACAAGGCTTATGTAATAGCACTACATAGTTTTTATACATTTACACAGAAAATTTCTATAGCAAAATAGATAACCAGACAAATTAGCCTGTCAACGTACCCATTAATTTATTGTTAGTACACTTTTAGCTCTCAGTTTTACACAAGTACAAAAACACTTTTCTTGTTTAATCTATTTCAAACTCGCATTTCTGAATATCATTACTTTATTTATTTTACAAACACAACGGGGAATAATAAATGCGTTGGCCTAAATTTTATTTTATTTATGTACACACAATATACTTAAAAGAAAAATTTGTACATAGAAAAGAGCACAAAACCCGATCTCGCTGCAAGTGTTATGAAAAACGGGCTTTTCATTTACGTCATTAACAAAACCTTTGTTTGGACGAACGTTGTATACCTATAGTTTTATACATATGAGTAGCTGAAATAGTTTTTATCTCTACTAAGTTACGAACAGCAGTTAGCACAATTCCGGGAATTCAATAGACCGCCCGGCGCTCGGACGTGATTTAGTGAATTCATTTGAAATTCTATGTTGCTGCTAACGTCTAAAATACTGTATTTGTAAGGTTACTGAACACAATCTGTCCAATCCTATTAGCGTTGAAGAGATTGACGATTTTGTAACAGGAAGTAAGTACGTAGAAATTCCTAACATTTTTATTTTCCGGTAGCAAAAGTTGGAAATAAATGTTAGCGGAATATACGTGCTTTGGTTGTCTGCCGTCAACATCGTTTACGAAACTGTATTTATAAGCTGAAACTCGAATGTATAAAGTGAAATTTGAGACCGAAACGCGTATTTTAGAGAAACGAAAAGGAGCAAATTGAACAGCAGGACTCATTTTTAAAGAGTTTTTTACACATTTAAGGTAGATTTTTCCAATGTTTAGGTCAGCGATGTACAGGAAGCAGATACATATAGACAACGCCTTGAAAACCCTATCAGTGGTGAGACAAGCATAACAAAAAGGCTTGAACTTAACTCAGCTCCTTTTAAGCAGACAAAGGTCCTTCAAGCTTTGTCACTGGGTGAACTTAAGTGGCTTACTTTAAGGCTTTTGGTTCCTATTTCCGCTATCTTAGTGGTTTACATGTAAGATTATATAACAGCGACATGCATTTATTACCTCGAGTTTATTATGTACCTTGAGTTTAGTGATCGCAAGCGCTACTGCCCTGAGTTCGATTCTCGAGCCGGTTTTCCATCTGGAATACGAGTATTTGCAATAGCAGCCCGTAGTCTACACTTCAATCAGCTGATACCCTTTTTCTTTTTGCGTGAGATTTAAACACAACTCCCACCGCCCTTCCGCCTTACTTATGATATATATTTGTAAAACACTTGGTTAGGGTTCAAATGTAAATTGCATATTATAAGAACCGTTAAGCTTTCCGGCGTTGGGCAATTAACCCAGTAAAGCCTAAGAAAGTTCGTGCCCAATTTGCGATTCGAATCTCGTGAGGCCCTTGAAGGGCGAAGCCTGGCATTGCCCACTTCGACGTTTTTTGCATGAACCTTGGCGAGGCCTTGAATATTTTCGAAAACTCTTTATTTTAACAAGTAAATTTTAGATTGTATGTAAATTTAAGCATTTGCAAATATTGTTTGGTGCAACGAGATGGTTTCAAACAAAAATCTGCTTATCTTCAAAATGATTCAGTTTGTTTTTTCAACGTTTTATCTTTTTTAGTCTGCTGGCCTGAAACCGCCTGCCAAAATGCATTAATTAGTCAACTCTACGGTTGTTATGAAGGTGCGGTCTTGAAGATCAACGACTTTTTTATGGCATTGATAGGTTGATGTTGTGGTAAACTTTGCAACCCTTAAAGAATTGCGATTTATTTATGTATGGTATGATATTGTCCAATTGACAATGATTGTTGCTGAGATGATAATTATTGCGACTTGAATTTAAACGATTTCTATGTACGAGAATTGACCTTCGGAAGAGCCCATGCTACGCGATCGTAGCCCGATGTGAGCTACGGCGTAGCGCTCCATGCTACGAGGTCCGGACTACGCGAGATTAGTGTTTCAATTCTTTTGATTTTATTTCCAAGTTCCAACTCGTGTACTTACCTATTTTATAACACTACGCATGTTTATTTTGAAGATACATCTATTGTAATCAGTTGGCCGATGAACGTTTGTAATAACTAAGAATACCTTTTATAAAATGAGGCATTTTCAGTTTCTTATAACTTTTGAAGAGTTCCCCAGATAGTTACGTCAAACGTTACAACTTCTGAAACGAGTTTCGACACGCTTGGTTGTGCAATGTTCAACGTCTATTATTGTTGAATGCTAAAGTACACCTGTCTGGCTGTCCATCTCTATTTTAACTTTCCATCTTAGGTCTTACGTCAAATATTTTTTTAACGTCACAATAATAGGCTACATTGCCTTATTATAATCTAATCTAATATTTAAAAATCTCGTGTCATAGTGTTTGTTATAGAACTCCTCCGAAATGGTTTGTCCGATTTTTATGAATTTTTGAAGTGAAAACTTCTTTAGCGGCGTTGAGCACTTTTTCTGTAATGGGTATAAAATCTTAAACTCGCGTCAGGACACGTGACCTGATCGAAAAAGCGTAAGACGGACTCGCGTCAGGGTCACGTGATGCTGATCGAAAAAGCGTAAGATCGAGGGGAAGGGAGAGGAACTAGTATCTCCCACTCTTTCTACCGTGCCTGAGTGTGCTGCTCCGCTTAGGCGGCACAGGGCGCTTGCGCGAATGTCCGTCTGTGTTTATGTACAGCGTGCCACGCGTATCCAAGGATACGAAATTACGGAATTACGAAATTATGGATGAAAGTTGATTTTTCTAAGAGATAAAAATTAATGTAATATATAAATAAATAACGATATAATATTATGAATAATAACATGTAAATTGTCATATTTGTGTACGATAGCGCAATAAATAAACATTGTATTCTACCTCATAAATGACAGTATTTTTGTACTTAAAATTAAACACAACGTTAATACTAAAGTTTTCACTTCTGCCGGCACTCCCGGAGTGCTACCGGTGTTTTTTTTTTGTATAAATTTGGTAGGTCTGAGAATAAGATGGTTATAGGCAAACTGAAGTGAAAATAGAAAACGATTTGTGTAGAGTAATTGGTTAAACGCAACAATGCATTTTTTCTGTCCCACTCGTGGGCCATGGGTTTAACCATTCCGTCGATTTATCTCTTCGTTGGGCGTCTTTTCGCCAATTCACTTAAAACCCACGCAAGGCGTCACACCATCTTCTCCAATTACACCTTGTAAAATTGTCTACCCACCTTTATAAAATGAATCAAATGTTATGTAAAAATCTGAATCATTACAAGTTCTTTAAAGTGCTTCACTTGATCTGCTTGTTAAAAATCTTACTAACTTGTAAAGAATTGTTCAACAACAGAATAAAAATACGAGCAAGCGTGTTCGTGTTCTCTATTTTTAGCTGAAGCCTTAATTACGAGCTATCATATTCAGTGAGTTACTTCCTGAAAGGTTAAATATAATTATTACAAAGCTTAAAATTCATGATGGATATTTTGGTTCAAGTGTTGTATGTAGTTTGATCCCTACAGTGTAGTTTATATTTGACTAGCTTTAGCCCGCGACTTCGTACGCACATATCCCGTTTTTAGAGTTCCGAAAAAAAAGGAACCCTTATAGGATCACTCGGGTGTCTGTCTGTCTGTCCGTCTGTCACAGCCAGTTTTCTCCGGATCCACAGGACCGATTCTGTTGAAATTTGGTACACACATGGACTTCTATGACCCAAATACGGACACGTTACGTAAATTATTAAATTTTTAGTATGGAGGTCACTTTTGGGGGTCAAACTAGAAAATTAAAAAAAAAGTTTTTTGTGCAATATTGTGTGACATATCAAATGAAAGGGTTTACTGCGAGGGTTTTAAATATATTTTTTTCATAATTTTAGAATAAATGGTTTTAAAGTTATTCAAGAAATTAGACGAAAAATGACCATTCCCGCCCCTTATCTCCGAAACTAATGAGCCTATGATAATAGATCTTTACCTATAGATTACAGGAAAACTTATTAGAAGTCTGTAGTGTTAAAAAAATAATTTCATTCAGAACCCTTTGCACGCGATTCCGACACACTTGGCCAGTTTTTTCCAGTTCCCATAGAAATTACGGGAAATTCTCTCTTAGTGCCCAAGCGAGGTTCCTTTATAATTTCAGCTTTCTACAACCAGTAGTTTCGGCTGTGCATTGTATATCAGTCACGGTTGTAATTGCTTTCTTAAATTTAAATATTTACCATATTTAAAGATTAAAGCGTAATTATTCATCTGAACAAAATCACGTAAATGACAATCAGTCTATTTTGTTCAAAAGCCATCGTGAAAAGTTACCTTTCAATTTATAGCTCCACCGTGTAAAATTATACAGAGTGAGCTTGAAGTAGTATCTTGTTTTTATGAATTGACAGTTCATTTCATAATCACTTAACCTAAGCTTGCAATGGCGGCGTTCACAGAATCGCACTGCTGATTTCGTAGTGCAAACTTTATGACCTCAAGTTTTTTCGTATTCTTAGCACTTACATTTCCTTAATTAAAACAAATGCCGCCGACCCAGTTTAGACCTAAGAACTAAGCAAAGCAAAAAACGATGTTCCTAAACAAGCAATGCCTAATAATATTAATGTAATTTTATAATAATTCTACATTCAAAATTCAGCAAAAAAAGTGTCACCCATTCTCACGGGGTAGGTAACCTTTTTTTTTTTTTTTTTTTTTTTTTTTTAAGGATGGGAAATCATCAAATGACTCCTCCCGCTCTGGGTGAAGCAGAAGGGAGTGTCAGACTCTTACTGACTAAAACCCATCCGTGTTCCTCCTAATGCCCTTTGCGTTCCAGAGCCGCGGTGCCTCTTTCAAACAGGTTCCGCAACCCCGGCAGGCACTGGCCCTAGCGGGCCCCGTCTTCTATGCTGACAGCTCTTTGAGGCGCGCGTGGAACACAGCGCGCCGTCGACTCGGGCCTGGTTCTGATCGGACGGCGAGCCACCCAATGCTCGTCGTCCGCAGGCCCGCGCCTACGGTGGCCGAGAATCGCCCTGCGACTCCCGACGCCCGGGGCGTCTTCTCCTGTTGCGGCGGCTGGGGCGTGAGGTTTCCCTCTCTCTCACGCGTTCGGCCTCCTCCTTTGCTAGCAATACTGCTTCGCAGAAAGAGGTGACCGCACCCCATGCCTCCTCGCTCCGGACCATAGATTGAATCAGAGCCGGACGCGAGAGGTCGCCGCCGCCGATCGCCTCGACGAGGACACGGCGGTGCTCCGCCCAAGCAGGGCAGACCTCTACCGTATGCTCCACTGTGTCCTCCGGGCGATCCTCACAGTGTTGACAACCGGGCGTATCCTCCCGCCGAATCCGAAACAGGTACCTCCCGAAACAACCGTGTCCGGTGAGTACCTGCGTCAAGCGGAAGGTGAGGACGCCGTGGGGGGTAGGTAACCTGCAACATTTACCCCTCGGCATTGATGGAAATATAATATGATAAACGATGGCTCGTTTTGTACATAAGAACCTTTTTTCATAAATGTTTTTTCAACTCTAATAAAAAAAACAGAAGGAACACGTGTTCCCAAATTAAAATTATTTGGTTCACGTCTTTCATTGTGTCAGTCATGTATTGTTTGCATAACCGACCTTTTAGCCCTTTTAACGTTCCTAAAAATATTAATTTGGATGGCCCTCGTTCTGTTTTATACATATAGCTGTTGTTCGCGACTTCGTCTGCGACTGCTGCAATTAAATGAGTTCTTGTGTTGCGCGTAACTTAATTCTTTTTCTAAAGTTATTCCATAAAACACTAGCTATCACCAGTGAAAGCCTCCATTTTGATCGTTATCATTCATTTTATATGTTCATTGAAAAAATCTCAACTTTCAAAAACTGTCATAGTTCAAGAAAAATCCATAGCCGCTAAATACCAATTGAAATACATCTCTTACATACCTAAATCTCTTTAAAATAAAACAATTTTCCCCAGACAGACTCAGATTGAAACACATTAATACTTTAAAAAGGTCTTGTGCGGTTTCACAAAGGATTTTTAAGCTTTAAAGAGTTGTCTGTGATCTAGATAATGGCCTGTTCGTGCACTGCTATCTGCCATCAGGTTGGGTAGCTCTTGTGTCAAGTAAAGCTTTTGAATTTTCTTTTAAAAACTACCAAGTTGAAGCTGTAATTCTCCTGTGGAATCGTGATTGATAAGCGGCGTGCTATCAGTTCAGCACTTAAGATATAAGACGGGACTTTCTTGCCGCTATAGTTTTAAGTGTTGGTACCTAGGTTGAACAACCCATTGTCTTTAAACAAACGTAATCCCTAACGCTAGTACAATACATAGCATGAAGCCTGTACTTCGCAGATGAGGGGTTAACCCCTAGCAAGCGACAAGCAATGGCACAATTCTATTAATTCATTACTACCTTCTTCATACAATTATTCTGTTAAGGATTCCTTGACCCTCAGGACGAATTGCACGACGACTCACTTAATGCAATTAGACATTATAATTAAACTGCATTCCATCACTATTAACATCAAACGTTTTACTGAAATACAATAATATTATTAGAAGGTAACTATAGCTTTTCCCTCGGATTCGCTCCTGTGGCCTACTTTGCAGAAACCGTGTCTTTCCGATAATCGGACATAATAATAAAACAAACATGGTTTTAATTTTGTTTTTCATTATTATTTTTTAAATGTTAATAAAGAATGAATAAAGGAAATGTTTTACCTTGTTTTTAAGTAACTATGCACGCATGAGCATGAGCTGATTTCTCCATGTTTTCGACAGCTGACTATAAAAGAGTTTTATATGCGTATTTGCTATCGTATGGCTAAAGGGATCGCCGAAGAACCCCACTTTATCCTACGAGAATCACACTTCAACCCTCGGAGATCTTAAGTATGTGATATGTACACATTACTACACAAATTCAAGAGATATTTTGCTTTGTAATGGAGTTTATATTACATGTACTAGAATTTTATGATGCATATGTTCATAGTATGTGTTTTGCTTTCTGCACTTATTTTATACTAGTCATTTGCATTATTATTTACAGAAATATAAAAATAGTATCAGCGTCGAATAGGGTTCAATGAACTGGTGATTATGACTCTTGGAAAGGAACCTCCTCACTGAACACCTTACATACCGTTCCAGAAGTACTACATAAAACCTAGTCCATCAATATAGTCTAGCTTAAACCTATAAATAAACTAGCCGTGTGTATCAAAGTACCAGCTCCCGTTGCTCCAGGGCTCATATACACTTTATTCGGCAGTTAAAACAAGAGAACTTGGCATCGGGCGAGAATCCGACGTGCTGTGCCGCCCATAGGCAACTTTTATTTTTATTGCAAACATCCAGCTCGCCTATGGCCGTTAAATCCTCCCGTAACGCAATTGCCTCTGTAGCTCGACTGAAGTTATCTGCCCAGGTAATTGGTTTATAAATTTACCCTCTGGCGAAACGTATTTATTTTCCTACGTGACGTTATTAAATCATTTTAAAACGGCCCATGTCTTTAACAAGGAGACAATTTATTTTTGTGCGATATTCTCTAGTTAGTAACTTCATCAGAAGAGAGAATAAGTACAATCTACTGCAGATAATTGGTTTATTTTTCCCTCTAGCGAAACATTTTTATATTCCTAAGTGACGTTACTACATCATTTTAAAACGTTCCAATTTGTTTAATGTCTTTTTCTTTTTGCACTATATTCTTTTTTTAGTAACTTTATCTGGGATAAGTACAATCTACTGCAGGTAATTTGTTTATAAATTTACCCTCCGGCGAAACATATTTATTTTCCTAGGTGACTTTATTAAATCATTTTAATACGTCCTATATAAAGATATACTTTTAAAGAAGGAGACGATTTCTTTTGTACGATATTCTCTAGCTCGTAACTTGATAACTAGTATGAGTACAATAATATCTACTGATATAAATTACCTTCAAAACAAACATCAAAATCACCACACTGTGTGTTCACATAATATGTAAGAGTAGAATCTTTATTAATCTATCTCGACAGAAATAATATCAGTTTGAAGACAGTCTTATTACCTATATCTATATTTGTTTGGTTCAACAATTACTGTGAAAGTAAACGTTTACTCAATATAAATAGGGAACGTAGGGATAAGTAGGAGCGCCAAATAATTATGTCTACAGCCTTGTTACGGGTCTATGAATATTATAATAACATAATGTTAATACCATCTGTTACAGACTGACGGTACACACGCTACCGTGATTAATGATTTATTTACAGATTTCAACATTTTCTACTCATGTTTATTAATGAGCAACATAGCTTTTTAACTCAATGTATGCATGTTAATGTAAAAACATTGGCATTTCAGCACTGAAAAGTCCACTGCTATTCTTACTATGAAACCCGCGACAGCATTTGCAAAGTCTTAAATATTTTATGAAACATTTAGTGACCATACACACGCTTACCTACCTACGCAGTGAAAAGTAATAAAATGTTTAGTGGCGCTCAGTTATATGTAGATTAAATGCAATCATTAAATTGTTAGAAATGCAAATAATGCTAATATACTCAATATAAACCAAATATCTTTTATAATGCGCACAGCAAAGGAGTGGAACTCTCTGCCTGCGTCTGTGTTTCCAAACGCTTACAACCCTAATCTCTTCAAAGTCAGAGTGAACAGGCTCCTTCTGGGTAAGCTCGCTCCATCGTAGACTTTGTCTCTGTCATCTCTGGCCTAGACTAGAGTCAAGAGCAAACCCATCACAAATAAAAAAAAAAATGCATTATAACTCTATGCGAAATAGCTGTTTCCTATATAAAATGCGAATCAATGCTGATGAATGTGATTCAGGATTAGTTCTATATGTATAAACATATAGTTGCCATTTATTTAATTACCAAACCTTAGGCTCACTTGTACAAACCTTAGTAGAAGGTATTAGTAGTCTATTACTTACCAAACCCGGTGCCATTATGTATGAAATATTTTTAATGACATCGTGTTAGCAACTAGCTGTGAGTTAAAAGATAACTCTGTTTTGTAGGGAATCTTTAAATCAAACTATATCATCATGTTCTATACCTACATACTACGGCTTACCGTCCATTGGACCCGTGACCTATGAGTATCGTATCGTCACCTAAATAGACGACGTCCCCCAAAGCGCCCGTTTAAACGTCACGCGCCATTTAGCGTGAAAAGTAGATACAGCTTAATACAGAGCAGTTTAAATTTCAAAATTGAAACGGTAAACAATAAATACTGGCTAGTAGCACTCCCTTGCATATTGCCCTTTACTGGATGTGCCCTGGGCGAAACACTTTCCATAAAATATCTAGAAAAAGCTAGTGCTACATACCTACATAAACTCACACATTTTCCCATGGGGGTGGACAGAAACTAGCAGAATCCTCCCTGCAGCGATCCTAACGTCATTGCTTCGCGACGTTCACATGTTCATTGTAATCATACTCGCTTATAAGTGCTTACACACAATAATCTGCGTTAGTTGGAGTTTCCATACCTTTGTAAGTCCATGATAGTTCTTTACTATGTTTTCTTTTAGCACTAGTAGACAATATCCGAAATTAAGTTGGAAATTACATTTATGGTATTACAAAAGCACTTTCCAGGCTCGAATGCGTATAGTCGCTCGTCTTGCTGAAAACACTACGGTTAAACTATGGAAAATCAGGAAAGAAAAGCTAGTTAAAAGCTGCATTTTTTTATATCTCTGTTAACGACTTATACAACTAGCAAAGTACAGGCGCGGATATAAATCGTACAAACAAGTTCGCGTGAGCCCCAGTTCATGTAGCGATAAGTTAAAATAGAAACAGTGCATAATCAAACAAAAACACACTACTATGGTCGCTATTTTTAACTCATTTTTATTTATTTATTTACAATGGAAAACTTGAGCTAAAACAAACAGATCAAGAACAGTAAATTAGACCAACTGCCTTACAGGTATCATCACTACATAGTATAAAACAAAGTCGCTTCCCGCTGTCTGTCTGTCTGTCCCAGTGTATGCTTAGATCTTTAAAACTACGCAACGGATTTAAATGCGGATTTTTTTAATAGATGAGAGTGATTTAAGAGATAGAGAGTGGTTCTCGAGAAAGGTATAGTATATAATTTGTCAAGGTTTTGTGTAAATTGGCTGATTTATGAAGATTATTACTGAAGAGGTCGGAAAAAAATTATGTATAAAATTCTTTACATCGCGTGCGCTGCGTAAACTATTGATGATAGAACAAAACGATGTACTACAGTTTTAGATAACACATTATTATAGAAAAAGTCTGCGATAGCATATGTCTATCTTTTATAGTTGACTCACAATAACCATTTTTATGATTTTCAAATTTGATATAAAATACAGGTTCATATGCGGAGGTGCTTTTATCATGATTGTACAAATCATTATCTTAATAAATATGTTAGTCATCTTAAGTGTTTAATGTAGAGCAAAATTCCCGTTCACACCATTTAATTTGGATGAATATCTTAGAAGAAATCTCAAAAGTAAGTCGCGCAACCAAATAATTATATCGGAGACGCAGACGTCGGTGATGGTTGTCTATTGCATTTTTTATTTCAGCCTGAATCACAATATTATTGATTCTGGTAATTAGATGTTTGTTAGTTTGGGCTAAATAAACATTTGCACCCGTGCGAAGCCGGGGCGGGTTGCTAGTTCATTAAAAAAAACAGCAAAAAAAAAAAAGTAAATTTATGTTTCATGGCGCGGTACCAACACCACTGAATACCAATTCAGTATATACCACAACGCTTTTAAGTAACGTAGCATACATCTATATTTTGCGATCAAAAATCGATTTGCAAATCGTGGTGATTAACACAAAATAATGTTTCAATATAATTCTTTGCAGCTTTCTAGTCGGGGCTACCCAGTAGCATTAGCAGGTTGCTGAGTAAATACCCCCGATTGCTGAATTAAGTGATAATGAAGTTGAGTATTTCTAAAACTATAGTTTATAGTAGTCTGAAAACCGGACATTTAGCATGACAAGAGAGTTTGACAGTTCTCTAACTCAAAATACTCAGTTCAGAAACCCGCACATAAACAAATATCTTAATCCCTGATTTTCAGTAAACTGTGCACTATTATCTAAACCCTAGCACCTGGCATGTTTTAGCCTGATTGTTTGGTCACTGTAATCGTGTCACCATCAACATAACTCGACATTCCTAGTAATTACGTATTGACAAATCCTATGAAAAAGCTATCGAAAAAATAACTAACATGCTGCAATATCCTGCCGTAGATCTAACGTTCGTGCTAGATAACGTGTCGGGTGTAGTGACCCGCAAAGCGCCTGCGGTTAGAGCTAGCACTGACTAGTTTCTGCAGTGTTACTACTCGCCTCAACCCGGGGCATAAGTAGGAAAAGGCTCACCCACGCAACAGTGAATATATTTTAGCATTAATTTGAATAAAACATTTCATCCCGGTGGATGCGGATGAGACACAATTTTGGTAATACTACAGTTACCAAAATGATGTAAATCAAAAACATTAATTACAAAGAAACTCTTATTTTGAATTATCAAGGTCTAAAAGATGATGCTAGTGGCACCTTCCAAAGCGTAGATGTCTATGAAGAAGAACGTGTACGACACCCCATTAAAACTTTTCAATTAGTGTATATTTGTAAAATAATGTTAACATTCATTTTTAAATTTTAATGCATGAAATTAAACACTGCAATGCTACAGAGACATTGATTACATTGCAAATACTCTGGTTACTCAAACTACATGCGAATCATTGTGATTACGTTATTAATAGTCACAGAGCAATTACTACATCCAACGATCATTCGCGATAATTTGGTTGGTTAATCATTTATTAAACTGGCATGTAATCTAGGCTAAGTACCTAGCTTAACGCCTCCGACAAATCAGAATATTTTAATTTGGGAGAGATTAACATTAACATTGTGTGGGCATTGTTATTGTTGTGAGTGCCACCGCTTATTGTGATGGTTGACGTTGCGTGGCGTAAACGCAGCGCTTGCGTGGCGTATATGGAATCGAATTGAAACTACTGTCGGGAAGTAGTGTCCGACGTAAAATCTGCGATACGTGCGAAGTTTGCCTTAGCTAGAAGTCAAAATAAGGATAAGCGCACATTTTTTTGTCGCTATTCATTTCAGTCGGTCGTGTCCGTAAATCAAAGAAAAATGCTCGGCTACCGCACTCGTAATCGCTTACCTACCAAGCACAAAGCCCACAATGTCCCCGCGCCATTAAATTCACATGTTTGTAACTACTATTTTACAAGCCAAATAAACTATATTTTTTCTTCCACACAACAAATGTCCACATGACCGCTTGACCTCACAATTTAACGATAATAAACCAATACACGATAACAATTGCAACCACAGTTACCATAAAATACTAAAATAACTATTCGAAACATTAATATTGCAATAAAAGTTAATGAAACCGGCAGTATTAAAGTTGGTAATATAACAACGTAACAACAGTGCACGGGGAAGTTTTAATTGTTTTAATTGTGCATTGGTATTAGTATTACATTGTAATAATCCTTACCAGTCAGTCTCCGTAAGTCCCTTTTGGGACAACTGTCTATTGTCTTACTATTGTCTTTTAATTTTGCGGATCCTGACTGGTTAAGTTAAACCAGATTGTAGGAAGTGTAATTCAAGATATAAATTTTCTTCAGACTGTTTTATTGGTATTTAAAGAGCTTCTTAAAGTTCTTAGTAAAGCTACACGATAACTGACAAATACTTACTCTCTGGACAGGTCCATTCAAATCTGTGTGGTATTTTCCTCAAAATACCACCTGAAAAATCAATCACATGGTTCTGATACGATTTGAGTGAAACGTGTGAAACCCGTCTGTGTGCGCGTGCGTAAACATCGCAGACGCACTACAATAGCGTGGGAGCCCCACCAGCACCCCGAACGTGTTATTGGAACGAAGTTTTGGAACGAAGTTCCTTATCGCGCGTTGCGAAAGGGGGCTAGACGGAATAAATTAAGACCAAAAGTTGTAACGACACTTTTTGCTATAGTTGTATGCCGTGCGGCGTGCGCGTGTTTCTCTGTCTGTCTCTCTCTCTTTCTCTCATAGAAAGCAAGCCAGTTATTTTGACAAGCCAATTATTACTAAAATTGAGCCTACTGATTAAGTTTATATTGCACTAGTGGACGTCACGCGGTTTCACCCGCGTAGTTCCCGTTCCCGTGGGAGTACGGGGATAATATATAGCCCATGTTACTCCCTGATAATATAGCTATCCAATGCTAAAAGAATTTTTCAAATCGGTCTGGTAGTTTCGGAGTCTATTCAATTCAAACAAGCTAACTAACAAATCTTTCTTCTTTATAATGTTAGTATAGATATAGATTATATTTGTTAATAATAAAAAAATATTATTATAACTTAAAAAAATAAAATTTTATTACAATTCCTTCACTAATTAATCGAAAGGAACTTCGTTCCATCCGGGTGTCCCTTGACACCTCTCAAGTTTTATATTGTATTCGGAGAGCGTTGATGGCCCGCTGAGTGTAGTTGACCCACAGATTGCAGGTGTAGAAAGTTTGGCAAAAATGCTTTAAAAAGAGTGATCTGCGTGCCAACATGTACCGCGGTCTGCCATCGCTCTCCTCTCCCTTTCTATATATCCCCATCTTCTTTTAAATCCTCGGTAACCACATACTGCACTGCCAAACCAAATGTTTTCGTGAAACACGCAGAGACTTGACTTATTACTAAAGAGACGAAGCAATAATGTAGAAGTGCACGACAATATTGAAATAACAGAGACTTTCAGTTTGTCGCTTATAGGGCAGATGACTAAAAATAAATCTAATTAGTCCGTCAAATAGATTTCCAAAAAATATCCGACACGCAAACAAAAAATTAAGACGATACAGTGCGTTGGAAACTCGTGTGACGTCACATTTCAGTACACTTTTACCGAGAAGTTATGTCACAAGCAACATATATATGACAAAAACATATATGACAAAACGCATTAAAGATCAGGAGTGGGGCTCCTGATCTTTAATGCGTTTTGTCTTCGTGTATATTATTTTGATGAAGCAAAAAATACATGTCTGATATTTTTCGATTACCTAACTGACGGATTAAATAGAATTATATTTTTTTACCCACGAAACATCCCTATTTTGTTTATTGCTTTCACTTGCTGAACATTTTCGTTGCAATATGAAACAGTTTCAGAAAGTCTTTTTTGAAAAATTTCAGCCATAAGTCATGCATTTTTCATTTCAACGTTTGTATCCGACGCCTGTCGGTAGACGGTTAAATTTTTCATCTAAACTTTATTTCATCTGTTCGTTATGAAACGAATTACGATCCGGTTAATTTCAACCTTAAAGTAACACCAAGTTATAAGTTTTCTTCTATAATTCTTCCCTGAAAATCTTTCTTAAAGAAAAACTACTGAAAAAGTATTGGCATAAGTTTGCCTACTCATCAATCAATATCTGAAAATGTCTCATTATGCCGGGAATGTTGAAACAAGAAAAAACATGAAAATAGCTTTTCATAATGAAAGGAAAGCTCGTTAATAGTTTCTCTTAACTGACTGAAAAAACTGTTAAATTGAACAAAGAAAATTATTCAAAGAATCATCTAGCTTTTTTAATTAATACTATTTAACCAGGCTTGGATTTTATTTCAAAATAAAAGTAGAAGTAGCATTTTCATATTTGAATTTTTTTCATGAACTGCGTTGTATATCTATATTATTTCATCCTAAACACACAATTTTACCTACTGGTACTTTAAAAGCACAGAAAACATTTTCCTTTTTATTAAATGACATAGCAAAGTCCAAGAATTGTTTTGGCTAGCGCCACCTTTCTATTTCAGTGAAACCTAATAACACCTTAGGTCCCTCTAGTCTACGTTCTATCCTAGGCTGAATTTTTGCTTTCCTTTGCCTTACTTTCGCAACAGTGAGAAAAGCGCCATCTATGGACGCTATAGAGAGTTGGCGCTAACAAACCGAGCCATTGGTTGCGCTTTCCGCTAGTCCAACTGAAAATTTTCCGACCGCGCGTGGCAAGCGTCCAAGTTCTCATCAGTATTACTAGATGGCGTTGTTATGGCAACAGTAGTTTGTGTTACAGCCGGTAGGAATAACAACCGTAATAAAAGTATTAAAAAAAAAAAATCCGCCTCCTAACTTGGCCATAATTGCTAAAAAAGTAAATATAGCTCTTAAAATCTTGTGGACAAATCTCAACGATTCATTAACTACCGGCTCATTTTCAAGGCCCACCTTTGCGTAGGAAATTGGGCAATAGGGTAGATTATGAGCACCACAGTTACGTCAGGGCTTACCTCACTGACTTGAGCTTATAACACAAGGGAATTGAGGGTCTTAAGGTCACGCATAGCCTTAATAATAGCATTGCCTTAACATTTCTTCTCATTTGCAGACACGTAACTATTCATTTCCCAAGATTGTGTAGAGTAGGTAGGTACCTACTAATCGATAATTTAGATATTTTGTATGTTGGACGAATGATTTTTTCGCTAATTATGTTTCTTACCTTTTCTTGTAAACCAGAACGTTATCCCAAATGTAGTTATTTATCATAAACCCTTTGGATCAGTCAGTTTTACTGGCTACGAGTATATCAATATCTAGATCACGTATACTCCATGTCTTCTGAAAGATATTCTTTAAGGTGGCTCGATATGATCTACCCGCAATACATCTTCACCAACGATTTTAAACTCTATCTGTGTGAGTTAAGTTCCTATTTTGAAAGTTATTCCGTTAGTTTGCATTTTACGGACTTTGGCTGGAGAGTGTGGGTCGTCGGCCGCTGCGCCCCGCCCCCAGCGCTGACGTCACACGTGTGACGTCAGAGCCCACCTGCTTCCGCCCCCCACACCCGCTACCCCCGGCCGGGGAATATCCGGGGACCTGGCCCCTACAGCAAAATGATTTAATCAGGATTTTGAAGTAACGAAATATAAAATTTGATTTTTAATGTGTACTTACGTAGGATTTCAATTTATGTGTTGCTACGCTCGTTATTAAATGTGTATGAAGGCTTTTACTGACGGTACCTGTCAGTTATAAGATATTTTAGGGTATATTTTTATTTGGCTGCATAACTATAAATTCTTATAGGAGAAAGAGAGGCTAAGTACCTACACGCATAGCTGACGTACCTTCCATTTTAAAACTTTGACGGCATACTTATAGCTCCACAACACTAACATGACAATTGATCAACGTCACTCGTGCTCGTCGTATTCACACAAAGCTGAAACAGTCGTCGAAAATTCACAAAGAGCGGAGAGATTCGGGGCCCCACCCCCGAAAACTGCAAACGCGCTCTCGAAAATGCTATCGTAAGTTACAATGTCGAACATACCTCCATTCTACTGTATTTTACAAGTCGCATCAAACTTTAAACTTGTGCAGAAGTTTCAAAATGGAGTTTACGTTAGATTAACATAAGAATAGTAGCTTCGCTTGGTTGTGTTTGGAATAGGCCGTAAGCAAACAAAAGATTTCAAGGAAAATCTGACTTCTTTGTCCGTTTTATATTTGTAAAGAACTTTATTGGCTGGAAAATGTTTTAACCTTAATAGTTTTTTTTTTTTCGTATTCTGAATTTTCTTACCGCCAAGCTCATTTCTATAAATATAGTCCCATAATTAACTCTGCACTATTTATCATTACCTATCTAATTATAGAGAAAGGGTGTATCTTATTATTGGGATCGATTTGAGCGCTCATTGTCATACTAATATGCGTTGATTACTCAACTCGTTAGTACTCAACGTTCTGAAACTAATATTCCAATCCAATTATAATAATATCAATGATAAATTAATTTGGCTGTTAATAACCATTTCGTACATCATTACCTAAAGGATGCTTATTTTAAAAGCATAATAGGTATGTACCTACTCTAAGCCGCATGCGTATATTTTAAGAGTTGTTTTATATGAAAACATCGACTATATCAAATATCCAATAGGCATTTCTTTATTATGATAATTTTAAAGACCTCTCGTCATAATTCTAATAAAATTCAGGTAATCGAAATTGCTAATGAAACCAATATCCATAAAATTATTATGAGGCTAAGCTTCCCTACCCACCGTGACTAAAAAAACACCTGACCTCATTTTTAAAACACTTCAGCAACGTGCATATACCTCAATACACAATTAGAATTGACATAATACCTAAAGTATAAACAAACATAAAAGGGGTAATGTTCGTAATAAAAGGGAATGTCAAAAACTTGTCAAAACATGCAGGAAAATTAGAGGTGTTTTTGACAGTTTAAGAGTGCGATGTGAATGCTTATGCTCCTTTAAAATACGAGAATTGCCTATCAGAGGAACAACTTTACTATTTTAAGCAACGTTCACATTCGCATCTCAGTCGCAATACGTCAAAAAAGCCTCAATTTCCCTTACATTGACAGTTTGCGACTGACATGCATGAACGTGAATGCGAACGTTACTTCAAAATTAATAGTACAATTGGCCCTCAAGTGTAGATTCAAAAATCATTTTGGCACATACTGACATACTCATTTGTAAAACTTACTATTAACGCTAATTAATACGCGATATATATCTGTGCGACATGCACCCTGGGGCCCTATTATGACGTGCTAATGCCATCATGATTAAGCTGTGCAAAAGGGATAGTGTTATGCGTCTTGTATAACTCCGTATTCCTTCCACACCGTTATCATGATGGTTTTAAGATGTCAAAATAGCATGGCTGGGCTTTCTAATTTGTGACTATTTTTGAAAATTTGTTTCTTGTTAAATGATTATATGTTTTTAGGGTTCCGAACATCCATAAAAAATGGAACCCTTATAGGATCATTCGGGTGTCTGTCTATCCATCTGTCCGTCTGTCACAGCCAGTTTTCTCCGGATGTACTGGACCGATTCTTTTGAAATTTGGTACAAATATGGATTTCTGTGACCCGAACACGGATGCGTTGCGTAAATAAATACATTTTTAGTACGGGGGTCACTTTTGGAGGTCAAACTAGAAAATTTAAAAAAAGTTTATTATACTGCATCGTGTGACATTTCAAATGAAAGGGCTTGCTGTGAGGGTTTTAATTATATTTTTTTCATGATTGTAAAATATATTTTTTTTGAAGTTTTTCAAGAAATTAGACGATAAATTACCATTATTTCCGAAACTACTGAGCCTAAAATTAAAAAAAATAATAGATCTATACCTAAAGATTACAGGGCTGTAAGGAGTCTGTAGTGTTTAAATAACATGTTAAAAAAATTAAGTTGGTTCGTAACCCTTTGCACGCGTGTCCGACTCGCACTTGGCCATTTTTTTCTTTGAGACATAAATGATATATAAACCGAAACCGACAAACTAAACTTATCCCACTTCGTAAGAAAAATGTTTACAAACTGAAGAGTGCTCTTTTATTCTTGTTTCCATTTTCTCTCATTTTAACATCGCGTCTCGTTGCAACTTTAGAAACAGCTCTGCATTTTTCAAGTACTCTTGAAGAAAAGTAGTCTGCAAAATGTTAAACTGTCTTGGAACCTAAAACAAAATTGATCCGATGAGCGAGGGCGGCGAAGGAGATACCTCAAGTGAAAGAGAGATGGAAATATTAAATGAGGGAGGAATCTTAAGAGCTTGTTTTAATACCCTTTTGTTTATAAAAGTTTGAACATTAAATCATTAAAACCGAAAAGTCGGTTAAATAATAGACAAGGTTATATATAATCTGGTTGATGCTTCTTTATATTGTTATTGAGTAACCTTAATCGTTTATTTTTCAAATTTAACGCGATATTTTGATACTGTTCCTTGTGGAGATCATTTTCAATTCAGAAATTGGGTGTTAGGGTCCCCAAGTTCTCAAACGACACATTACTGTAAGACAGTACCTATCGATACCAGAGAAAGCACAAGACACTCGGTGACTTGCATTTTATAACGACTAACTTTGGAGAGATATCCAACATTATACGAATGAAAGCGTATCTATCTAAATGGTTGCGTCACAAACAAATAATTGGCCACACTCAGTAACGTAGTTGTCAGCAACCGTGCGCTGCAAAGAGAAACAGAAACTACAGTCAACAGCCTGAATCCACCCTGTAATTGAAATATTCACAGAACCCACACTGACGCAGGTACATTACAAAGGGTAACATTCTAGCGTCTATTCAATAGATATTAAGGCCCGCACACAGGGGCCACGCATCAATGCGACTACCATTTTATAGAGAATGAGGTTTATCCTACACGTCCTTATGCGTCCGTTCACATATCCCCTCATACATTGGCCCACCCTTCACTTGTACACTTGACGATCTCATGGCTGCGTTAGTGAGTGGACTTTTGGGCCAGATACATTTTAATCTTCGTGTCCCAGTCACTGGCACGACAGTGTGGTAGCGCAAAGTTCACTTTAGCTGTATGTTCTTTGTACAGAAGGTAGGATGGGGGTGGTGCATCAATTGATACACAGCTGTATATCCACACCCCGCTGCGTAAGTTGGAGTTTCATCTTTTCACTTGGGTTTGGAGACGGGTGAGGGACTTTCATGAACTTATTGGTCACTTTTGTGTTTACCATCAACAATCTTAGAAGTAAATTTTTCTGTAGAACAATTTTTATGAAAAAATTATCGGCACATTGTTATTGCTTGGTCGCATCGCGCCTGTCTGCGGGAACCTTGCTGCTTGTGCTGTAGATATAAAGTATTCCCGGCGAACTCTATTGTTTTATGGAAACTAGACTACGGCTTTAACGTCGTACTGTTGTTTTTTTTAGGATAAAAATAAATCTTTTATATAAATTAAACATAAGCCCAACGACTGTTTCACATTTAACTTTCTGTTAATAAAATGGATTAGTAATTCAATGAAATTATGATAACTATATAATATGAGAACTTGTCAGGTGTCAGTAGGTACTGAAATTCTCCTGTGTCAAAATTTATTAAAACATTCGGAGGTCTGATTGAGTAATAATAGTGCATGAATTACCGTTTACCCAAGAGTAGCATAAATAAGCCATTTCTACAATCCAATGAGGATGCTTTATATTTTATTGGAAATATAGATATTTTATTTTGTTCTGTCATGTACAAAAGTGCGAAGGTTTTATAGTGATCTATTAATAAGTAGTCATTATTATTTCAGCCGAAAGACACCCACTGCTGGGTCTCACAGCGTAAGAAGTCGGGGACGACTTACGGTATTGAGTAGCATGACTACATATTCTAATGTACAGAAGATCTCAGTAAATTACTTCATGTGTGTGGATATGGAGACTTTGCTACACAGCATACCATGAAGAACTTTATGAATCTAATAATGTAGAAGACTGAAAAAATTTCATGTTCTGCAACTTTTCTATTAGCCTATCTTATGAATATTTAAACTAAGTAGAAATTAATTAAATGTTGTGGTTATTACATTGGTTGCGAGCCACCCTCAAAGGCCGACCCTTTGAAAAGATATTCGGTATTTTATTAAGCTTATGATGAATGAATAAAGCCAGATAAGTTCTTTAACAGAAATTTCAGTACCGTATATGAAATGCATTTATGCTATTTGTTGCACTGAAATTAAAAAGTTCCATCAAAACGAGCATTAAAAAGCTAAGCCAAAGACGAAGTTGTATTTTTTTAATATAAAATAATTTTCGCTATAAGCAGACATACGAGTATACATAGCTATTTAACTAAAAAAAAAACAATTTGGCTATAAATATGCTACATATTATTGTCGCAAGACCGTTTTCATTCATATTAATAGAGAAGTCTGCAAAGCAAACCTCCCCGCGCATACATTTATCTACACGTAGGCATGCGGCCTACTTGCTACGTGCGTAGCAGCGTAGCGACCGCGTAGCCGCGTAGCGACACCCGTAGTGCTACGATGCGTTAATATTAAAAGGCAATTTCGCGCTAAATTCGCGTTGTTGTACCATGCGGTACACTTATCCTCTTATTTACTCCCCACAATAATGGGGAAACTTCAACTTTTGTTATGATATCGTAAATCTTAAAATGATAGCCAGTAATACCATAAAATTGACATCAACTCTGAAATGTTATCGATAATAAAGACTAGTAATTTACTGGAAGAGTAATCTTGTGTGCCATATTTCCTTCATTTGTGAACTTTAATTTTCGAACAAGTTTTACCTAACACCTCCAGCTGACTTTGTTTTCGTTATAACAAAATTGCATCGAACTGACACAAATTGTTTATGAAATAACTTTAAAATCTGTTTGACCTCCTCCAGCCCGGTGAAATATTGGTTTTCGATAAAAAAGGAAACAAAGCTATGCTCGGCTGGTATACCTGAGTAGGTACTCGATTCCGCGAAACTGCAGCTCAAAAATCGATTAAGTCCCAAAGCGGAGTTGAGGTCTCGAGGTGGAGGGCTCTCGCGAAGAGTTTTGGAGAATGCTGGAGGTGGGCTGCGGCGCATGCGCGGGGCGGGGGCGCGCGCTGACGTCACCGTCGCGCCCGGGGCGTCGCGCCAGTGCCGCTCGCGACCGCGCGATCAGTCACGCGCGACTCCCGCCCTAAATCGTCTAAACACGATCACGAGCTTCCGATGTTAATTCTCTATCATAAACAAGCGGTTATTGTTCATAAACTAGCTACGCCGGCTGCCGGACGTGCGCCGGTCCGGCTGCCACGTGCTGACGTGACGCGACCGCACGCGGGGCTCGTTCCGGTCCTCCGCGACACATTTGTTATGGCCATTCCATACAAACTACTTATATTTACATCCACGTAGATAGTGTAGTAGCGGATGACGTACTCAAAGACGCTGGTTAAATTGAATTAAAGGGAACTGAACTAAATAAGTACACGCTGAGAACTCAACAACAATGTGGCAGTGCTATAGTGATGAATAGTTTCTGTTACTAGGTCTGCTTTGCTCTGATAAGCTGCCATATTGCATACACACTTACTCACATCACTGCATAGATCATTGTAACACTATTTTTGCACCTCGACGTTAAATTTCAATGCTAGTGCGCGGCCACAGTTCCTTCAGCTGTAAGTAAAGTGAGACTATCTTTGTAGCTTCATCTTATTCATGACAATCTTCATGAAAATCGGTATTTAGATACTCAAACAGTCTAACTCGAAACTAAAGCTAGGTTATTGTAGGTTATTTATTCAATACAGTACAAACACAGTAAATAACATGTATCCTCTACACATATGAAACACACAAGCCTTATTTATTATTGGTAGGTTATAAGCATACTTACATTACAAGGCCTAACACAACCAGTCGAATGATGTATGGCTCTTTTGCGACTGCTTCTGAATACATATTACACTGTTGATATAAAAATGTATGTTCATTTTTACCAACAAAATGATGCAAACATTTGTATCTCCTATCTGAAACTTTCTTAAGCTTCTGTAGCAGTATATATAGAAGTATTATAAGCAAGGATTACGTTTCTGTACGTAATACAATATTCGTAGGATAAGAAAGTGGAGGTTGCCTTCAGGAAATAGACCTTACCGTCATAGATATAAGGGTTACATTTTTGTAATCGGTTTATCCGTAGTGAACACAAAAGGATCGGCCTGGGTAGATCGTGTCGTGGTAGTAATATCTTAAAGATATTGATGCTGTATTTATACATCCATTTTTAGAAATCTTTCCTTTACACAGGTAGGATTATATTGATTCGCGACTCATCGCATTAAATAATAGGTAATAAAGAAAAATACATTGAAAGCAGTCAAGTTCAATGACCTCGGCGCATTAATAGATATATACCTATACCTTTCTAATAATGGTTTAATTATACCTATCTGAAGTTGTCTTAAAACCACCAATGTGACTGTACTCGTAGAAAATATAGAATTTTGTTCAAAGCAGGCCACAGCTGGCCATGCGCCTCTTCCTAAATTGAGACAATTTAAGGGATGAAGTGGTCGAAATAAAGTGGAACACAGACTCACTTTTATCGACAATATTTATTGATTTTTTATTGAAGATTTCAATTCTGCTCTTTTCTCTCGTACTAAAATGAAGATCACTGCATGCCACCACTTTGACGAATTAAACATCTTTTGCCCGCAGATCGATTCGCAAGCGTTCCTAAAACTACTGTATATTCATAGGATATAGTGTCTTATTTAAACTAAGCTATAAAGGTTTTAGTTATTCAATATTCCTTTACTCGTAGTTTCTCACACGTGCTTTATCTTGAAATGGGAACATTAAGGGCTTTACGGCTACGTGGGTTAGTTCGAATGCTGAATTAGAATACTTAGATAATTTTCTACTTTTTTCTTAGTAGTTTTTCTTTTGCAATAACTTTAACAATAATATTACAGTAGAGTAGCTACATAGTCAAATACAGCTTAAAAACAGCATAACCGGTATAACCTACATATAGACCAATTAATTTCAAAAACACATAATATGTACAATAGATTCAGTCAAGTCCATCGTCACAAAATCACATTAAGTAAACTATCAAGCAATATCTGACAAAGGTCTCGTGTCAATCCGATAAACGCTTTTATGTGTACCTTTGTCGAAAATACAAACAGAACGCTTGGCTTTGTAACTGTTCCCGGAATATTACCCCAGTGCACACACTTTGACATTGACATCCATCACTTACACCGTAAATAACAATTCTTCGAGTCAATGGCATTTTATTTTCGAGGTTCAACAACAAAGAAAACACTCTATTTTTACTCTAACACACACACATACCATCATTGATTCATGAAACTTACTCCTTTAGTGAATGAATTCTGTGATCGATAACATTTAATTGGAGGTTCAACTATAAAGTAATGTCATTATAACACAAGCTATTAATCATCATTTACGTACATTTCAAAAGCGTCTTTGGTATCCATCATCATTTCAGACCGGAATAACGCATTGCTGGGTACAGGTCTCTTTTCCTTTCTGTCGCTCTCCGCTATTCCGTGCCTCGAATGACAACGTCTTATTTTAAAGATGAATGTAGACTATTATAAAGTAGGCAGATTTTAGTTAGACCTACATTTTCATTTTCAAATTCTGACACCATTGATGAAATTTATTATCTTTGAAGCTAATCATATATCTTGATTAAGCTTGCCAGGTTTTTTACATTTTGTATACGGATAGCAATCATTGCAAACACGATAGTTATGTCAATCAATGACTATAGTCACGAGCATCGACCAACACTTTAAGAGGTTCTCATTAGATCAAGGGCAGCAGGATAGGGCTTCTGGACAGGTCTCGTTTTGATAGGAGGTTTCTCTCTCTGGAGCCCTGACCAGTGACCACTGGTACCTTGGATCCAGTTCCCAATACCAATGTAAACAAGCAAGTATGTTATCTGTTGCATATTTCAAACGCGTTTATTGTTATTTAAAGTTGTGTACACATTTTATTAACATGGGTAAATTAATATCAAATATACATAAATTCCCCGAGCCCCGTCAGTCTTGCAGCCTATCTGCGGGGCCTAACGCCGAAACCACTTAACGATTCTTGATGGGGTTATCGCTACTTACTAGAACATTTCTCGAGGGAGGTTTACACTGATACAATAATTTATACAGGCCCGAGCACCGATAATAACAGTCTTTAGATCAACTTTATTGAAGCAAAAAAGTAGGTAGGTATGTTCTTAAAATTCTTGAACGTATATTCTTGTAATGGCAACATTATGATTTCGTATTACTCCAACAACATTATCATTTCCGTTGAAATCATTATCTGCCATCAGAACATATCCTTACATCTGGCGCAGAACATTTTATTCAAATCGCAACAAAACTCCTTTTATAGCTTCAATAAAACATGAATATTTTTCTAGGCTGTACGAGAGACGACTTTCGTTTCATCACTCTATCCAATTTCGTTCCTTCCACATTGCCCTTGGGCTTATTACGAGACTCAAGACGGGCCTATATATGTTTGTGCGTGCGTAAGCAGAACGAATACTCTGCCTTTGGCTAACAAACGCTGAAACCACCCCTTGACTGTTGGCCTTGCAAATTTTTCACAGGGCACCGGCCACACGAGAATGTCCTCGAGCGTCCTACAAGCTCATTTTTTATCTAATGTTTACGTAGGTATAACATATACCCAAAATTATTCAAGTCACTGCGACTCGTGGACGCTCCACGCTATTTTCGTGTTAATTAATTTTAATTAATTTCGTGATGTGAATTGATTGCACTACAAAGTAATTAAATTAACCATGAAACAAACAGGATTACATTATTTAGGTTGCATGATAGGTTTTTAAATCTTTCTTGTTTACATTGGATCTTGTTCCTTTACAAGGAAGTCGTTTAAAGTCCGGCTACAAAAGAAATGTAAGGGTATAAAAAGTTGCGACATCTGAAGTCTGAGAAGTAGGAAACTTCGTGTTTCCGTTTCTTTCAGTATTCACGTTGGTACCTACTGTTAGAAAGGGACCCTCCGCTGTGGGTGTAGGTTCGGTCCTTTGTGCAGTATATATACACTTAAAAAATATGTTTACTCAAATTACCTTCACGTAAGAAATGGTAGTAACGGTTTATGTCTTCTTTTCAAATTCTCGGTAACTTATGTTTGACTTTTTTTTTTCTGCGACTGTATTTTGTGGTACGAACGGAATGAAAGACATTGCTAGTTTTGCTTGTACAAATCTTGCAATCTCTTTATTCTCGTCTAACTACATACATCAAACACAACATCAACATTCTACAGAAAAAATCTGACAAATATTTACACCTACATAAGTAGGTACATATTCATATCTGTAAATAAGTAAAATATATCATAAATGTAAGTACTTACCATGCAATCGTATTTACAAATAAAAAAGAGCCGCTTTGATAAGATTTATGCTTTGTACAAGATCGGATTTATATAAGGACTTGGACGCAAGACAGATTTTAGAAAATAAGATTAGTCCATTAGAGAAAAGTAGGTTTTTTTTACCTATTTACCTTTCCTAAACTGTTCGTGTTTAAACAAATGAATAGGTTGTCTAATCTCCTTCATTAAGATAACATAATCTGCAAAGCCGTAAAGTTTCTAAGACAATATTTATATTGTTTTATGTAAAATAGCGCTCACGAGATCTCTGTTAACTTTGATTTGATTATAAACCTCAGGCAAAATGAATTACGACATCTATGAAAAGTCGAAACTCTGCTTGTGCCTTAAGGCATTGCACAGACTTAATCAAGATTATCTATTGTATTGGCTATTCCTATGGAAATAACGGTATCTTAATAAAAGTTGTAAAAATTTAACAAAATATCAGTCTTAATACGAGACAGTTACACAGTACAGTTAAGTTTTACAGTTTTCGTTTATAGTGATTAAAAATACTATTTATGCGGAAGAAAGCCGAAAATACTACGCGGTATCGTCACAAGTCGATCAACGAACCGAAGCGCGGCCACAGCAGCGCTGCAGTCGAGCGTTTTTTATTTATGTGGATTAACAAAGCAGCGCAGCGGTAGCGCTACAGCCGCGCTGCCGCCGCGCGGCACTTTACGGCAAATTTGTAAGCGCCCTAATTTGGCTGGTTTACGCATATTGAGTTGTTAAGTAGATAGCTAAATTTTAATTGACTTAGAATTTAGAACGTGTCCAATTGCATTTAAGTCTTTAATTAAGCTCTTTAGATCACTCAAGATGGACGTTAACAACGCAAGGAAGTCGTTAATTCTGTCCTTAGATATGATACCTATTAGTATGCTTTTGGACAAAGTTAAAGATGAAATAATAAGTAGGGAAATAACAATAAGTAACTAAAAGACTGTGGTGAGATATTGGATAAAAATTCTTCACCACAGTCTTTAAGTTATTGATTATTTATTGTTATTTCCCTAACTATTATTAAAAATAATACATTAAAAGAAGATTAAAGATCAATATGGCGCTAGTGCCACTTAGTTTCACGAGCTGCAAATAAAGATAAAAACGTATTTCAAACTTGAATTTTTAAGGGCTCCGTAGTCAACAACGAACCATTATAGTTTCGCCATGTTCGTCTGTCTGTCCGCGGATTACCTCAAAGACGTCTAGCAATAGATGGTTAGTATTTGGTTCCGATAAAGTGGTAAAATAAAATCTTGAAAAAAAGAGTGTGCGGAAATGATTTTTCCATCAAAGGATGCGTTTACGAAATATTAAGCTTTAGATTGCAAATTTTTGCTAGACTTTAGTGTCCCCTCCCCCCCGCTGCCAGGTAAATGGTTGTTTTTAGAGACGAGAAAAAATTCATGGTAGTAAGTAACATACAATAAAACGACTTAAAAAGAAAAACTAAGTAGGCTTTTGCAAGTTTACGAGTAATAGTCGACCTACCTATAAAATGTTACAATTTTGACGTGCAACTACGGAACCCTACACTGCGCGTTGCCCGACATGCATTTGGCCGTTTTTTTTTAAATCTTCTAACTCGATCGCATTGATTTTCGATTCGACTTGTTCACCCCAAAAGTAGTGATCGCCAAAGCTGATCGACAATCGCTCGTTCTTTGGTTTTTTTATTTCTGTTTTTATGCATCTTGTATTCCACAAATTCCAAAATTTGTTTTTTTTTTAAATAATTTTCAACTAATTATGTGTAATATCTTGCATCCAATTCGACATTTTTAAAATTGAAAAACACTACGACTAATTTTGAAAAAAAAACGTCGCCTTTTTAAGTATGTATGTGACATAATGTCACTTTCTTCGCGTTTTTTTTTTCTTTTGCCCCAGTGTTGCTTTTTGTAATCGTTTTATATGTGATAGCACTTCGCCCGCGACTTCGTTCGCGTGGGTTTAGTAGGTCCTCCCTCTATAGAGGCTTACGTGTAAATTACTTATTAATAGACTAAACGTAGAGCTGTTCGCTCAATTAAGTATTAAATTACTTAAAATTAAGTTATCTGCTTAACAACTTTTACGTGTAAACTAGGCAAGCGATGGTGAATGTCGAAAAGCCAAAATACAAGGTATTTATCACGTGACATTTTGACAGCGTTTGTCAATCCCATAAAATTTTAACGTTTTCACAATCGCCTTTGCCACGCTACCGCTGACAGAATGTCACGAGTCTGGAGCCTCTGCTATCAACTGAAATTATCATATATTACAGTTTTTGTTTTTAATGTGCGCGCTGTCTTACATAAGGCTGTCCAGCGGTAATTCACCCGTCAGTTATCAAGTTATCACACGAGGAATCAGTACATCTCTATTGTGTTCTAGTTAATCAGATGCGATATGTATCAACTATTTATACAGTAGTGAATAGAGTTTCAAGATAACTTGCTGACACGATAAACACCAAAATATCACTTGAACGTTTTTAGAGACAACAATATGTACAATAGTACAAACATAAATACATAAACAAAATGAACATATTAGAAAATGTAAGCAAAAAAGAATTATCTGCTTATGATTTTCGTACATTCTATTAAAATTAGTAATTAGGGTTCCGTACCTCAAAAGGAAAATACAGAACGCTTATAAGATCACTTTGTTGTCCGTCCGTCTGTCTTTCAAGACCCTTTATCTCGGGAATGCGTGGAGGTATCGAGTTGAAATTACCATATACTCAAGTCTACGGTCCCTTGAAGCTGTGAAAAAATCAAAGTTCTAAGTTAACGTAAAAAAAGGTACGGCCACTAAGGCCGCAAAAAACGACACTCTCAAGGGAATCAAAATGTATAGAGTATTCGACCTAGAACTATGAAATTTGGTAATTAATACCGTCTTATACTACAAGTATAGGAAAAAGTCTGAAAACTATACATTTGTAATTAAATCATAAAAATGTAGCCTTAATTTAAAGTAATATGTACCTACAAATTTGTACGGAACCCTCAGTGTGCGAGTCCGACTCGCACTCAGCAGATTTTTTTTAGACAAGTTTAGAAAATTATACATTTTCTTTTCAATATTTTCTCAGGCCGCTTCTTAAAACACACTTTCTTTATTAGAGATACACCGTACTAATAAGGGCTATGATGACCTAGTAAATCCCCACCACTCCTGGTACGTAGCTACAAACCAGGGAATCATTACAATAGCGAACTATTCCGGCCCAGTCGTGTTAACTCAACTTATTAAATGTGTTACGAAAGCCAAACAAATGCTGCTTTAAGGAACTTTCAACCACAGAAAACCACGTAGTTCTGTTTTTACAGCGCACTACACATATGTACTCGTACATGCTTACAATCAATTACACTACGAAAACCGACCTTACTGCTACAAAATAAAGGCGCTGTCAATGTCTCATTTTTACCATGGATGTACTATTAAGTACTTGTTCTGCTCGTTGGTATACTTACAGTATCCACTACCCCTGTAGTATCATAATCAAGCTTTAGAGCATGATTAACAGAGACGACGCTATACAAATAGAAACCCTAACTGTTTTTATCCGACTTCAAAAAGGAGGAGGTTCTATATTTGTCTGTATGCTTTTTTTTGTAAAACTTAAAATGCCGTAACATTTAATCTGCCAGATCCTTGTAAGTATGGGTAATATACCTGCTCATGCAAATAGTAACATAAACCGTATTGATAGTAAACTAAATCTGTGCAAACACGTGAGGATGTCGATTAATATATTATTCAACAAGTAGTCGTGCACAGGTGCCAAGTTCGACTCGCATGCTGGATGCAACAAGGTGACTCCAGTACAAATACTTGCATTAATTATTGACCCTTTTTCTAAGGTATTTTGAGTCAAAAGAACCAATTTTTGCAGGTATATAAACTTAAGACATTGTTGACACGTGCGTAATAACATACAAACCACGAATAAATTAAATGTCGGTTTTATGTTTTCGCGTCATGTTTCTTCGAGCTAAATAATAATTACACTTTATCTAAACAAGCTCTTGTGATTACAAAACATTTCCACGTTTCGTATTTCCATGTAGCCTCGGAGAACTGTTATTTGATTCGGAATATTTTTCGCCACTTGGTTTCGAATATTCGCAATTGTTTTTCTTCTGAAATGGAATAGGTTAGGTTACTTATAATTGTCGGTGAAACATTTTTACAAGCTTTTATTTATTTTACAATGTTTGTTAGTTTGATTAGGTCAAATCTTGCGAGATGATTTGGAACCGGGTCCTCTTATCCTACAGATTTGAAATTTTACAAGTTGGTTCAGTACTGATGGCCGTTAATTTTTGTGATAACTGCAATACAACGATATCCAGTCTCCATCAAGGGTCAACTCCAGACCCTAATCTCTTCAAAGTTAGAGTGAACAGGCTCCTTCTGGGTAAGCTCGCTCCATCGTAGACTTTGTCTCTGTCATCTCTGACCTAGACTAGAGTCAAGAGCAAACACATCACAAATAAAAAAAATAAAAAAGCAACTCCTCGACGGCCAACAGTCTAACCACAAAAGTTTATCCAATTAAGAACGTCCTCCTTTTTTGAAGTCGGTCAATAAAATATCAATTAATATGCCTAATTTCAAATATTTTACATACAAATAATGATTCGTATCTATAAAGTTTTTAAGAGTCAATCTGCACAATCAATAATCGCGGCAAAATCAACAAAATTCTCCTTTATTTTTATAACAAAGTACTAAACTTCTTTTATCCATTAACTGGAAGTAAATTGTTTTTAGATGAAGTACTTGGAAGTATTGCAAGTTAATGGAAAAGCTTGGTACGCCTCTGTAATATTAGAAGGGGAACGGTAGGGAGCAAAGTACTGTACCTCCTCCTGGCTTTCTGAGAGCTAGACATTAGCTAGAACATTAATCAGCAACTCACGATCATACTTTAGTGCTCCGCTCAACAATAACAGCTGTTGTTAGCTGTATAGAACGGCTCGATGGCACAGCAGGGTAACTTAGTACTTTTATGCGGTTTAACATTGAAGGCTCGCCTGTTGTTTGCGGTAAGGTCAGAGTTATTAGTTATTACATGAAGTCTGTTTATCAAATACAAGAAATCACGTCGCAATATTATTTCTAAATTTTTATCGCTTAATTGGAACGAACAATGTCTTCAAATTCACACATCTTCAATATATTTAGTTATTTACTGGAAGTCAATATCACACTTACAAGTACCAACACTAAAACGTTACATGTCGTAGCACATTTTATGCAGTCACGTCACGTCACGTCATCAGAGAGGGTACTTATCAAACAAACTACCCCTCAAAAGCTGCATTAAGAATTAAACCTGAAGCTCGTTTCAAACCCAACTAAACAAAATCTAACACCACAGCAATAAACAAAAATCAATTAAAACAATGAAAGTTTGAACGAACAACGATTCCTCAGCGAAATAATTAAGAAGCAGCATGTGATGGTAGAACAGTGTTCCTGTATCTCTCGAAGGTTGTGGCTCCCTGTCCAGTGTTAAGCATGGAAGGTACGGCGTGAAGCGAGCCCTGGGCGGGGGCGGCTCGCGGCGCGCGCGCTGTGATGCGATGGGCCAGGACTGGTGCTTCAGACGCAAGAGGAAGCGCAGCAGCAGTCAGGAGGACCACCCGCATCACACCCGGTAAATGCTACATGTGTCGTAACTATAGAATCGGCGGAATAGTGTACTGTCAGACTCTCATTGACTATAACCTTATGGCCCGGTTAAAAGGAGTTACAGAAGACTGTAACTCCCTTTGGCCGGAGTGCTGGAGCGGTTGCAAATTTCGTCACGCTCGCCGGTCAGGTACTGGCCCACGTGAATTAATTTGAAGGCGACCGAAAGTGGCGCACTGAAGTATCTGGTTCGTGTCTTTTCAAGTGACAGACTCTCTAAATCTATCTAAATATATAATACTTGCAAGCAACTTTAGGCCCTGCCTAGTTTTGAACCCGAATGGTTACCATGATTCACTGTGTTATAGTTTGTTTACACGTGGCTATTTTGTAATAATCTTGCGGATTTAAACAGGATCCTTTAGTCAAATTTCACACAGGATCCTTATTTTATAAAAAATATGTAAATGTATTCTGGTCAAGAGGCGAGTCTAATGGTAAACATACAATACGTATGTATGCATTATAACCTAGGCAGAAACTTCTCCAAAACATCGATAGCAAAGAAACCTATAACAACGTGACACGTAGGTATTTTATACACGCATTTGCCTGCGGCAATCTGACGGCAAATATCTTGTTAAGAGAATAGATGTGATTGGTTGACCGAAATAGCAACAGCCAAACAAATCACTAGTCGTGATAATTTAGACTTACCTGATCAGAGATTTGTTCATGGTTTTCAGCAACGATGGGAATATTCGTCAGGGAAGCTGCGTCGTATTATAAGGGTGCCTTTTCATTACAGCAACGAAGAAAATTTTAACCAATGGAATTGCATAAAATCTCCGCACCACGGGACTCACTGACATTTTGACTGACATGATTGGTTAATATTTCACAGTTTCTCCGCTCCGCTGCCTCGCACCGCTGTAATGGACAGGCACCCTAAATTTCGATTTTATCTCTTGGAGCTATTCTGGCGCCATCTGTCCTTTGTAAACGCCTATTAGTTACAGGTAGGGTGCTTACTGGCGACGACGACGTCGCTACGTTACGTTAACGTTAAGAGTCGCTAGATGTCGTTCGCTACCCTCTCTCGAAGCAGTCATTTTTCTGCTCATGAAAAAATAACATTGATGTTTTTATAAAAGCTTAATCAAATTAAGTGGGGGAAAGCAGGAGGACGTTATGGTAAAATATTTCCAACTTCAATCGAGTATAATATGGATGAATATACCGTAATTTTGTTCATAAAAATTTGCTAATAAAAGTGTTCAACCGAAGCTGAATTTGGCCGAAGTTGAAGCGGAATGTATAATCCGACGCTAAATAATGAATAAATTTTAGAGTTCCGTACAAAAAGATTTTAATAAGAACTCGACAGTTTCTATAGTTTTAATCTATCCATTTATACAGCGCGTTCCAGAAGAGCTACGTCATATTTGAGGGTTGGGTTCTGTATGTGCTAGGAAGAAATATCGAAATGTAAAATTTTGGATTTTTTTTAAATAGTCAATATTTTTTTACTTTGATATTGAACAACCACGCACTTCTAGAACACCCTGAAGAATGTACGTGAGTCGTAATGAGGACGATTTTTTCGAATAGTCCCGATGTTATCTGTTGAACTTTCAAAAAATGTGAATTTCCTGACCTGTATCTATGACTCTGTATACCACTGCAAAAAATTTCGTACATATTTGACCAGAAAAGTAAACTGCGAAGGTGTTATATATTTTTTCTGTAGTTGAGTCAAGCTTTTAATTAATACCCATACAAATCTTGACAATGACATAAAACATTAACGCTTATGTGATAATAATTTGTGTACACAAGTAATAGTCTCCTTTGTTGAATCATGGCAGCAATAATTTTCGTGTCCTATTGTCAACATCGTTAATTAGTCAATTATATTATAGCGTGTTACAATATTTTTTCGGATATAAGTACAGTGGTTTTATAGCGACACATTAGTTTCATCATTTATGTAATACAGTTTAAAACTAGCTCAGGAAAAAAAAAATAAAAAAAAAATTGAAAATAATAAATAATAAATTGTGCTTGAAACTGATATAATTAAGAATTTATTATTATTTCATTTATTCATTGCATTTACATATTAGTTACATTTATAAATATTTCTATAAAAATAAAAAAAAAACATTTAAAAATAGTAGCCCACCGGTATCGGGAACAGGGTCCAAGCTACTGGTAGTCAGGGCTTATTATTTGGTTTTTACTTCGGGTCCCTGGAGACCCGGTCCTTTGATAGGCGTACGAGGAGCCGAAGCCAAATCGCAGAGGCCCCGTTAGACATTTATTATTATTATCATATACATTAGTAAATATGACATGTTTTGATTTACTCGTAGGTTTATGAAAATTAAGATTTCAAAACTGATCTCATCCTTAACCCATTTTATGTAAAACTAGGTGTCATACTTTTTTCATAGAACTTTTATATTCTCACTGTCTGAAAAAACTGGTAATCACATATTATTTTCTTTTTACAGTTTCCACCTTTGCTACATTACACTGGATTTTTACGGATGAATAATCCTTAAATTGACATTCAGACAAATTTTTAATATCAAAGTCGACTCCAAATTCTTCTATTTTGCGTTATTCTAACCGTTTAAAATATCCAGTAAAGTTGTGAAACCCCCAAGGACCCATTATTTCCAACGGCGCGGTCAAGAGCGTTACTTAGCGACCAAAACTCGGGTTCAAGGATTTTAACTGCATATTTATGAAAAACTTAAGTATTCCTTCAATGAGTTCTAATTTATTTCACTAAGGGGAAAATGAAGCACTAAATTTGAGCTCATTCTTACCTGATTTGCAATTGGTATATGTTTTTATTTGTTTCTGTAACTTTCAACAAATAATTGCTTAATTTCAATAAAATTAGTTACACTGAAAGCAACTTAATTAAATCTGATTGTCCATGTTAAAGCTCGATCGTATCAATAATACACATTAGCCTAATTTGTAAACAATCGCATGCCGTGTTAATTGATACAAAACAATGTTTCATTAGAGCACGTACGTTTAAATTATGCTGGCTCTACATATACGTGTAATAATAATAGATTGTAGAACTATATCTGCCTATACCTACATAGTATCCCCAGCAGACACATGTGGATATGTAACTGAACAGACAAGTTAAAATAGTAATTAAATAACTAAATTTTATCTTATTGCCTGTATAGAAATGCTTATAAATTATGATACAATTTTCAAAATCAAGCTTATTTTCAATTATATTAACAATTCAGAACATAAAACATATTCAGAACGTCTCTGGAAATGCTTTTTAAAATTGTCTCTAAGTTTACGCATACTTTCCGCTCATATTCTAGGCGAGACAAGTTGAAATTCTCAAAAATATTAAGGTTCTTTAACGTCATAAGATTCTTTATGTTACTAGCTGACTCGGCAAACGTTGTTTGGCCAAATAAAAAGAATAGCCTACCTCCTATTCTCATACCTACCGAATAAACACACAAAATTTCATGAAAATCGGTCGAGCCGTTTCGGAGGATTTCGGTAACAAACACCGTGACACGAGATTTTTATATATTAGATAGGTTTTTGTTTACTACATTCTTGCTTCCTATTTAAGTTCGAATGCGCAGTAAAACTTCTAGCAGACATAGTTAATTTTCAGTATTCTGAAAATACCTTTTCTCCTCGTTTAAAAAGGCGAAATTTTTTTACAGGCCTTCCGTTATATAAATAGTTCAACAAAAGCCTTTTGAGAATAGTTTATGGCACCTTTGATCGTTTGCTTGAGTTATGCACCTTACTGAAATTATTATTATTAAAAAAAAATACATAGTAGGTACCTGTCACACAGGGAAAAATCAAAAGTTATTTGTTAGAAGTAGGTTACTACCATAATATTGGTTATTTAGAAAATTTAAAGCGTTCTTCCGCTTATCCTGCTACTTTGGTAGGTATACAACTTTCTCTCTGCTTATAAACACACACAATTTGGCAACTTTATTTTGTTTCTACAATTTTCAACAGCAAAAAAATATTAATAGTTTACAATGCGTTCTATTGATATTTAGAAAAAGTGACTAACTCGACCCGATGGCATGGTATGTTTCTTGTTGATCGACAAATAAAAGTTTCTGGTTTCTACCATACCTTACATAAATTATCTACAAGTTAAACTGTTCCGTATTCCTTATAATATTTTCTTTTACCAAGGTAGATAGGCTTACTGTTTCTTGCATATTTATTTATTGTGCATCCAACCTAAAGTTACTGGGACTATTTTGGGAATCACATTTTGTATTATTTTATTAAATTATTTATTTAACAATTTATGCGCACATAGAGAAACAGTACAGATATAACATAATAATTATTAGTACAAAGGTACAACTTATTTCTACAGAAATTTATTCCCGCAGGCCTGCGAAAGGAGTAATGGAAATAAATGTAGACAATAGTCAAGTTTTAGTTTGTAGGTAAATTTTATTGATGAAGGAAGTAATAATTTTTTGAGGATTTTTAGCTTACTAAAAGCAAGGCTTCGCCCTTATCTGTTACTTCTCATAACTGGGCAAATTTAGACAAAGTTTTTACTCGTTAATGCTTCTAATAAAAAAATATACGTTACCATCAGAGCCATCTTGACTGGCAAAAATAAAATCTGCTCGTCATCACTGCTCTTCGCATCATCATTATAATTTAATGCTTAATCTCAAAAATACTATTAAGACTGACTTTCACTCATGACGATAATAAAATACGTATATGTAATGCCTTTACACAGTGCTTGTTCAATGACATTAAATACATTGTTACGTTTCAATAGACGCTAAATCCTAGAATCACTCTACTCACCAAGAATATTACACACCAAGATAAACATCAACATCTCATTCTGATATACCGATCACGGAATCGATTGACACCATATACCTAATCACACATAGTTCGTAAAGTAATCTAATGGTTGTGAGCAGTTCCCCAGCGACTAGTGTGATGAACAGGCGCTGGTGGCAAGTGGGTAATTGCATCGTAATGGCCCTCGTCGATGCCAATGCGATTAGCCCCCAACCTCACCATAACACACAATGACTGCTTACTATCATACTTCGCTGAAGCGCTTTATAATCATGTTATTCAGCGATCGCTCTATAAACGATCTGAACAGATGTTGTTTGGTCTTCAGGGATTTTTGTAACGATCTATTTAGCCCTTGAAACACCATCGAGACTTCAGCTCTTCTGCAAATTAATGTTATACATAGGTTAATAGTATGAATTTTCCTAATTCTTAATGAGAGTTATGTAATAAACTACAAATGTTCGATTATAAATAGTGATAACACTTTATAAACTTTAGCTACACTTAGATAGTAATAAAAAAAATATTTAATAGAAAACATAGTTTGGGTTAAAAGGAAAGTCTGGGGAAGATGAGTACTTCCATTCATACAGACCACAATTCGGATTATCTTAATATTTCATTCGTGCATTTGCATTGTTTACGTTATTTAAATAAGGAAAAGTTAAAAACCGCTTCTTGAAACTTATATTAGAAATACTTTTCCTTCCTTTCACCTTTTTGTTGGGCCCTGGTAAAAACCAAGTTCAGATTAATGACAATAAACAGGAAAAACACTTATTGGTACCTTGTAAGTATCACGGATACCGATTTCCTTAAAGGATGATGGCATTTTATTTAAAGTCGGTACAGGGTCGCGTCAAGAAAAAAACCTAACTCTTGAAAGTTAGCAAGTTTCATATTGAGGAATTTCAGTCATTTGCAATGTAAATTTCTTAGTCAAATTTTATAATGCTATGCAAAATAAGCAAACGTTATCACAAACCATTAAATAAAGCAGGATTACACCAGTGTGTGTAATAATATGTTGTTAATGCACTATGCCTATTAAGTGATACCTATCCACTCCAAATTAAATTCAATTACCTACAATCCGGTTACAGATAGTCAGCTTTACCAAGATTCCTCTCAGCTAATGAAATCATTATGCTTAATGTTGGCAATAGAGCACATTCATAATACATAAGTACAATCAGCCTCGGACGTACCTCGTAATTGCATCTACGTGCATTCCCACACTAATTATCTTTGGCCACAAGCGTAATAATATGGTAGACAGTCCGCTATTACAAGCCAAGGTAACTAGCACAATACAGCATTGTGCCGACTCACGTGAAATATACACTGTCAATCTTAGGACCGTATTTACGAGTAAAGGCTTCAACTATTTCTATTATAGGTGTCTTTTCTAATGGCGTGTTGTTTTCTCGGATAATTGTTTAAGTTTTCCTTGTTCCACTAAGTATTAGGTACGTTATTATCTACTACAGGTGGTTAAGTTGTTTGTTTTGTAAAACGTTACAGATCAGAAAATATCTAAGATGTTTTACCGCAGCTTCTGTAAAAGCCTACAGGTCTACGAGGCTACGAGGCTGCTACGAAGTCTACGACCGTAGCAAAATCCCGTAGACCGACAAATTTATTCCTGTACATCTTTTAAAAAGGTTTCTCTTTATGCAACATCAATGCAAATTTTCCCCCGGATGAGATGTAGCCTGTAGGGTGCATGAAGGGCAGTGGCACCGCGGTCAAGTTCAAGGCAACGATCTACGTGACAAACCAATAAAAAATAACTTCTTTATTCTCCACCGAGTTTTAATTACATTAAGAGTCGGCAACCTCTATGAAATTGAAGCTAAACTAGTATGATTCGACACGTTGTCATCTCGATGGCTTGCAAAATGACATTTTACTGACTGAATTTTCATGAAAATCATTTGAAATGGAAAGATCGCAGTGAGTTTTAATGGCTATTTTATGGGGATATTATCATAATTACGGTATATTGAAACTTAGTTCACACTTTGAATGTAGAATTTTCCGATTTTTTTTTATCATAAAACTTAATAACTCAAGAATAAAATAACCATAACAGTTTAATTAGCTTCATTTGAAAGCTAAAAATCAGGTCAATCGCTATTGTCTGAAGGTTTGATTTGTATTAGTGCCTCATGGACAGGTAAATCAATGTGAAACGTAACTCTTATCACTGAAAATATAATCTGTGAAGCCTTACGAATGTATTAAACCGAATTCAGTGGTTGTGATTCGTAGCAAGCTTCAGTGAAGACGTTAGGTTTTCGCTTGACCTATAAACGAACGCACTTTGCATGGTACAGGAAAGTGGGTCTTGGGTAGGCGGCATAAACACCACTTCTGCTCGGCGGCGCTGGTGACTTGCGTCATTTCCTACACAAGAGTTGCGTGCCGGCGTACGCATGCGGCTCGCCCCATTCGACCCCCGGCAAAATGGCGCTGGCAACATGGCCGCCGGGCAGCCGCAGGATGCTCTGTGACGGAGCTGCTGTCCGCCACGCCGTCGACACGAGCCTCCGGCGCGCTGCACACCTGGTCCGCACGCCGCTCAGACCCCGCCGGCGACATCGATCCGCCGCTTGCAGCAACGCGGCTGCCCTGCCGTCGGAACGCGCGTGCAACAAGTGATACCGTGTCGAAATCTCTACAAATAAATGACGCATTGATATTGTTTTCAAGCAGTGATGTAATTGTGGGTCACATATAAATATAGAACGTGCCCTTTCAGTGAGTGGCGGCGCGGGTGAGCCAAGCAGTGAGTGACGTCGGCGCTCACGTTCCCCGCGCCGCGACGTCAACACTGCCGGCCGCGTCACGCCGTCCGCGATGCACATCATAATATCTACACGCACGATTGCTTGTACATGCTTGTGACATTCCTAACGTGTGGTTCATCTTCGATGTGTTGTGCTATTATTATAGACGATGTATTGAGAGGTCGGTGATGTGACAATTACTGCAAACAATTCGCACTTAACCCTGCCACGAAAATGTTTAATGACTGTTTGTTGTACTTATTGACGATGTGAACGTGAAGTTGTCATGCTAATAACTATCAATAATGACGATAACACGAGGGCAAAGTATAGAACGCGTGCCGGCGGCTCGGTGGCGAGCCCAGTGTAGTGCGAGACGCGCGCGCGGGTGAAACGCGCTCCGCCTGCACGTGCTGCGTGCTGCCGCTGTGTCTCATGGAGCTCGGCGCCAGTGCTTGACCGTTTCTGAATGAGACTGTGCTTAAATATGCTAGTGTGAACTCGGACCGATGTGTTGGTTTCCACGGGAGTGCTGGGGAGTGGGCAGGGGTCGAGGGCGGCGCGTGGCTCGATAGCCGGCGGCATGTTGACGTTCGTGTTCGCAGTGTGGTCGGCGGCGCGCGCGCTGGGCTGGGCGTGCGAGCCGGCGCGCTCCCCCGACGCGGAGGACGCGCCTGTGCTGCCACGCCTGCGCTCGGCGCGCGCCTCCAGCGACCTGTCCACGCTCAGCACCACTACCACCAGCTCCAGTCAGACCAGTAGCGGCGACCACCCCAAGAGGTCCACGCACGATCGCACGACAACGACCCCTCATGACAAAACAACAGTCGTAACGACTTATCAAATAATTAATTTCATGTCAATGCCGGCAAAAAAACATAAACAGATACCATCGCATTACTTTAAAAACATTAATCATAGGAGCATGATAAAATCGTTTGATGAGACTAAGATATGTTGATGTAATTGAGATATATTTAATTATCGCAAATGACGTTGATTACAATGGTTTTAATCTACAGGTACTTATTGAAATCTGTACAATGTAGATACGCCGATAGGAGATATTTATTTTATTATATATGACGTATTCGTATATATGTACAATTCCTACTAACACATTGATCGGTGGTATAGTCCAGATGATTGAACGTTGTTTAATAATAATTTATCTACGACTTTATTTATGACTAGTTGACCCGCGCAACTTCGCCTGCGTCACAATTTTCATTACTGCTCCGCTCCTATTGGTCTTAGCGTGATCATATATAGCCTATAGCCTTCCTCGATAAATGGGCTATCCAACACTGAAGGAATTTTTCAAATCGGACCAGTAGTTCCTGAGATTAGCAAACAAACAAGCAAACAAACAAACTCTTCAGCTTTATATATTAGTATAGATACAACAAGGCACTTATAAAACTAGAAGCTCAGCGAAACATCAAGGAAATATTGTAAAGAATCGTCAGGAAATTATATTTCGAAAGCTGTTTCAGAAAGCAGGGAAATAACAATTCACGCGATTCTTGTATCTCCGTCGCATGATGTAAGCGTACCTTCGCTTCTTTTGTTCAAGAACAATATTTGACGCGGAACCTGGACTTTTTCAACCCCATTCAGCTGTTGGAATAAAATTTACGTAGCGAGAAACTTGTACGTAGAAACAGATATATAACTATGACAATGGAAATAATGATACATTTGAATTCGTATACATACTTATTTCTCGTACCAACACCTACCTTCTCTATTAAGAGTGAATTTAATTCATATTTGGCTACTTTAATGGGGTGAAAATACTTTTGACTATGAGTACCTACTACTTTTACTTTTAGTGTGGAAATATCCCTTCATAATAAAAACAGATGTTACAATTTATGAGTACCCTACAATCTATCGAGTTTTGTGAAAAATACCTTTGTACTGAACAGCTGATTTGTCTTTCCTTTTATTAAAAGTCAACCCCATAGTTTAAGCTGTTTGCAATTAACTCCACACAATACGCCGCGTATTCTTTTCATTCGAATATCTAGCACACTGACCAGTCCTGAGTAGAAAGGTTCAATATATGACACTCAGTGTAAAAAAAGCCAACAGACCAGAATAACTTGGACATGAAAGACATTCCTTTTAACTGTTTGGCCGGAAACAATGTAATACTATTGCTGTTGCCTTCGTCAGCTGTAGCTTGTGTAGCTAGGCCGTTTATCAGTCAACGTATCAGACGTCTTATCAAATATTTTTTGACTTTACATAATTTGTTTTTCACTTCAATATCTATTGATATTTTGTACAGCAGTAGGCGTTGCGATTTCACAAACAACACATACACCTACACAGATCTCTAAATTCGTGACAATTTTTGAATAAAAATACATCGGATCCTCATACTTTGAATATTTTTATGAGTATTCTTACGACTGTTGTGTGTCATCGTACAGCTCAATTTTTCAAATTATAGTGGTTTTATGACAGCAGTAAATGATGTACCTACTAATGAATAATAAATTATGTTCTAAATATAAAGGAAACTTGGCTAAGAATGACATATTTACCAATACACATAACAACATAGTGTATCGAAATTATAATATATGTAATTCATGATTGACAAGGCCTATAAACTGTTGTAAAAAATTATGGATTATCATCAAAATATATACATCTAGTCAAAAGAACTCAGGTTCACGAACTGTAACAAAAATGATGAAAGAAAAATTGTAATGAAACGTGGAACAAACAATTTTATCCATCTCACTTCTTTCACGAGAAAATTTAATATTTAGGCCTTTCTGACAAAGGCTGACACCGGATTTATTAACCTCGCCGATTGTAAATCAGGACTGACGGACAGTGTAGAGGATCCTTTCTGTAAACCTTTTACCAGCCCGTCCAATTGTTACTGCCATTTACTGCTGACATATCCTAATATTTGAGCCTACAGATTTTTGCTATAATACCCAATGATATAATAAAACTAAACCGCATTAAAACTTCGATCAATGAAAATTTTCTATTTCGTCACTGGGCACAGCGTTGATAAAAAATATTTTTTGCACTGTAACATTAAAACACGTGGTTTTAAATCTGCATAGCTATTTTGGCAAGCTCCCAAACCAATAATAAACGAACATTGAAGAAAATTTCGTAAACAACCGTTGAAGTGTGATATGAGCACCAGTTCGATATTCGATGGTGTACATAGTTACATATTTACAACGAACTACACATAAAAATATACGTGCATGAGTATAGAAGAATGTCTTAAATGCCAAGTGTCTGCGATATTTTGAATATGAGAAAGGTGAATGCGCATAGTCGGCATACGTCAGTCACCTACGAATAAAGCTATGTTTATCGTATTATGTATTGATACCACCTCTATGTCACTTTACTTCTTTAAATGACTATTTAGATGATAATGCGTATTATCATTTCAAAAAATCAGATATACCAAATATCCCACACGTTAGTTGCTAGAGCAGTCAATTCAACAAATACCGATCGATGTGACAAAAAGAATATGCTACATTTTAGTAAACACCATAAAATTTCCTAAATATTATGTAGGTATTAGTAGACATGATTCAAGTTAATCAGGCCGATACCTATAGTTACTCTTGTCCCAAAAATACTTCCGAACAAACATATGTGATAGTTTTATTTACTGTTTCTAAATATAGACGAACTACCACTACGTAATTATATTATTCTGCCGTCGGTTGCCACGCTCTGTAATTAAGTTCCTTCAATTATTTACCGAGAACATCGAGCCACTCGGCGTGTAGGAAAACAGGGGCCCGACGAGAGCCCCAGCATGGTAAACAAATCAGCAAGACACGCCAGCACGCAGGGAAATCAAACTCAATTTTAAAGAGAGCTATTAAAAAGCCTTTAGTTTCCTATAACATTGTTTCAGCTACATGGAAAGTACTCAAATAAAAATCTCATTCAAAGAACTATAAAAAAACGTAAGGAGGTTATTTTATTAACCTGTTGCCCAGTGAAGGATACTTAATAAAACTGCCATAAATTGTATGACGTTAAATGCTGAATATCGGCAACCCTAGCAAATCATAAAAAATGATACCATCCAAATATACATAAATGTTTACCACATTGACTTATTTACGACAATGAAGTCTTCAATGAAAGTCTTTTCCTGCCAACATAAGCTGATGGGTAATCGATCTATTTGGATGGTGTTTGGTCTGACTGGCTGGTGGTCCTGACGGGTTCGTGTGGCCAGGTGGAGCGAAGCCCCACGGCGCTGGAGCGCGAGGGGCGCGTCCCGCAGGCCGCTGCGGCGCCCCCCGGTATCCGCACGGAGGCGCACCACCGGCAGGTATAATAATAGCGGGGAAATTACTCGTGTGATGCGCCCTTATTTATAGCTCATCGATTTTTCTACTCGTGGTCCTCCTTTTTTAGGGGTCGCCGGAAAACTTTATCTAAGTTTATATGTGATAAAATAACATGAAAATTAAAATTGTGACGACGTTTGTTTTAGTTGCTATTTATCACTAGATTAAACGATGAGACAGAATAATATTGAAAAACAAACTTATAAAAGTAGTTTAAGTTCTGTGTAAGATTTTTCTTTTGGTGATAAGATTATGGCAATTCTCGCGGATGATGTGTATCTGCAGTATTAGACGAGGTCCGCGTGGACTTAGCAGGTACTTTCGTCTACGAACATAAACAACCCCTTCGATCCCTTTGTAGAGTTCGTTGTTTAGAAAAAGTGAATGATTACGATCTTTAGGTATTATTTTAATTGATTTGATTACACCATCAATAGCGATGATAATGACCCTACATCATGGGTGTACGCACCATGAATTTCTGAACGTTATCAAAAAACCATCTATCTCCAACCTCTATGAATTAAAGTAGTTACAATAACGTCTTCATTATTTTCCTAGATAAGTATTACTTCTAAGTTTCATGATTTAAAATTGATGGAATGAGATTTTCCATAGAAACCGTTTTACGCCTTTTGACCCCGTTGGGGGGTTGCTTGTAAATTAATCGTTATATCCGTTATAATTATCCCACTTTTAGATTGTTTTATAGCAATTGCCAAGTAGATATATAAGATAGATAGATAAAACATTTATTTGGAACAAGGAAAGAAACACAACACACAAGTACAGTTACATAACACTATAAACTACAAATAACTAAATGAAAACACATAAAAAAAGAAAAGGCAGAATTTATGGTGGCAATTACTATTTATAAACTAAGGAATTTTCCAGATTACCTCCCTCCATAAAAAGGAAATTGAAGCAAGCAGGAACTAATATCCTCCCCTATAAACGTCATCAAACCTTTACACCCCTTCAGGGGTTGATTTAAAAAAAAATACAAGAATATGTATTTCGTATTATTGTATCCAGATTGTTAATGCCCAGTTTCAACTTCATCGGTTTTGAAAACCTAATTATGTCATTATTTTTTATTTATTTAGTTGGGTATTGGTACCAAGTTTATAAACCAAAAAAATAAGATTCTTCCATACAAACTTTAACAAACCCTAAATAGTGTTTTGGGGGTAGTTTAAATAGATTTCGCATACAAACTTCCACCCTCTATTTCAGCCCTTGACGGGGGAAGTTTAGAAAAATCTTTTTTGATTGATGTTTTCTACGTATAATCTACCTCCATGACATATTTCATCTACATAGGTCAAGCATTTTATGAGGTTTTTTTTCCAGTTTTACTAATGTTTCCACCCCATTTCTCCCGTTAGCGGTAGTATTTCCAAAAACGATGACACATTTATTTATGCTCAGAAACTTTAATAATATATTTCATTCTTCTCACTTCAAAAATGACGGACTTCCCGTATAAACGTTCAACCCCTATGTCACCCTCTTAAGGGTAAGTTTTCAAAAAATCTGATATAAGTTCTTATTTATTTCTAACCAGAAAACTGTCTGTAATTTCATGCTTCTAATTTTGAAAATGATGGTTTTCCATACAAACTTTGCGACCCATTTTCACCCCCTTAGGGGTAGAATTTTCAGAAATCCTTTTCAGATGCCTACGTCATACAAAGAACACACCCTCCAAATTTCAAGTCTCTACGATCAGCGGTTTAGGCGCATGTGGCGTTGATCCGTCAGTCATTCAGGACAAAGCATTTTATATCTATAGATAATTCCTTTGAAGATACAAGTCTCTTTTTTATCAATACAGGGTAAAGGGTAAGCTGTATGTAGGTACTTTAAGAAAATCTACTCTACCCAAGTATGAAAAAATGCATTGCATTTTCCGCTTTACAATTTGAAGTTCACCTACCTGATGTTTATAATTTTTTTGTTTATGTATCGTTAACGTCGTCACATAAGAAAATATAGTAAGTGTTGCTTTAGTAAACAAATTCCCCTTAAGGGATGATTAGCTCGTAACAACCAAAGCACACAAAAATATACAAGGAAGTATGAAGACTGTCAAGCATTTTAGTTATTAAAACTTCGAAGTCGTCATAATTATTTATCAATATCAAAAGACAAAATCCGGCCAAGTGCGAGTCAGAGTCGCACGCAAACAGTTCTGAAGTAATCATACTTTTTAACAAAACCATACCTTCTTGTGGGTTTTCCTGAAATCTATAGTAGCTTATACAACGTGTAACAGAATAAACGCAATACCTCTTAAGGGGTCATTGAACTCATCATTATGAACAACTTTCACTATGGGACCAACACTAAAATAGCGAAAAAAAAATTAACTCCCCCAAACATTTACGTGCGCATAACTCGACAAAATGTACTGAACTGCTGATTTATTTTCTCGCGATTTCAGTATTTGCCCCATAGTAAAAGTTGTTCATAATGATGCGTACAATGACCCCTTAAGAGGTATTGCGTTTACACGTTGTATAGTACGTTTTCTTTTTTTTTAGCCTTGGCAGTTAGGAGGAAATGATTTTCAAATATTTACTCAAATAACTATAAAATATAAACTTTAATATTATGAAAAACATATTGGAGACCTTCATTTGATATGTCGCAAAGCACAATCCGAAAAGTTATTTTTTTTTTCAGTTTTCTATTACCTTTTTTTTATTTCACCTATACGTTATTTTGGTTTATTTTTTGTATTTTAGTGTTATATTAACTTAGTTGCAAAATCAAGCGGTGCATCCTGTAATTGAAGGAGTAAGCTCAACTAAAACTTAATATCATCAAACGTTATAATTTTGTGTGTACCTACATCTTTTTTTGAAGGTCATTAAAGAAATAAAAAGTGAACCCAACTTCTAAATTTATTTATTAACGAAATTCATGTACGAAATGTGAACTAAATCGGTCCATTAAATTCGGCGCAAATTGGCTGTGACAGGCAGACCGACAGATCCATTTTTTCATCGAGCCGTACGGTACCCTAACAAATGAAAAACTTTTAATATTTAAGTTTCTACAGCTATAGTTACTTTGAGTTTTCTAGTTTTGTCGTTATTAATATCGAAAATTATCACATCTGCACAGTTTTGGAAGCTTATTTAGTTTCACCTTGAATTTTGATCAATGATTGAAACAAGTGCTAAATTAAAAATATAAAAAAATCCCGATTGCATAAAGTCAACTTATAAACAATACACTAAAGAGACCTAAACAATTGTAATCTCCTTTTAATTTCTTTAATTTTGATAAATTTCTTACATTTTGAAAAATAAAAATATTAACAACTTACAATTTAGCGCCAAAAATCCACCATTTTGTTTTTTTAAACACCTATCTAACACACACTGGACACTTAAGTTTTCGAGACAAATCTAACGACACCTTAAAAGTCAAAATTTATCCAGACGTTTGAATGATACAAGGTAATAAAGAAATTTACAAACAGACAAACAAACATACATAAAAGATACGCGCGAAATACATTACCCTTCCTTGGCAGTCCGGCAAAAACGTATTTTATAAATGGGTCCGCTTATATCTTAGACTACAGCGGTAAGTCCATATTATTACCTCAATAACAGTCATAAACACACCTTAAAATCGCGTAAGTTGCTTGTATAATTATACTTTGGGAGAAAACAACACCTGTCATCATGAATGTGCATTCTTACATGTAACTACACAATGACGTACCGAAAGTACTTATGTCATAAATGTATCATGTCTTAACATGTCATAATTATGACACTTGTCCACCAGGTATGCCATTCGTCATAATAAAGAAGTCATCAAAATTCAAACCAATACTCATGGGAAACAGAGGCGGCCCGCTTTCCTGTTAATTGAGAGGCATACCTTAATAACGTACGTCATTAATGTGTCGTGATGAGAGAATAATGACATAAACAATCATGTCACTATTATTCCGTCATTATTAATAAATCATCGAAGTGTCAAAACGGAAAGTATTCCTTTTCCTGTTATTGTTGCGTAATTAAGTGATCTCAGTACGTTGACTCTTAGAAAAGGCACCTGATGCGGTCATTGGCTTGCGTTTGTCCGCGGGTTTTCACGTCTACGTCGCACTTCCTTTCGTGGTCTTTGATTATGTTACCGGATCATTGCAAAAAAAATCTATCTACTCTACATTATGAGAATTCAATGTCAAAGGCTTGCATTTTGACATTGAATTCTGCTGATAGTGCAACTTTAAATTGTCAATTCTCGTATTTTCAAAGAGCGTTCACATTCGCATCGCAATGTCAAACTGTCAAAAACATTTATAATTTCCCTAAATTTTAACAAGTTTTTGAAATTTATCGCCGCTGAGATGATAATGCGACTTAAATTTGAACCCTTTTTAAGTAGGTAAGGTACACTTATCTTAGACAGTGCTTTCAGATAGTTAATTCGCGTTTTATCGAGAAGAAAAACTTTACAGTCCTGGCATTTTTTTTTATAAACTCTCATTTTGTCCTCGTAACAATTATAACCCGGTCAAGCAAACGTCAAAAGGTGTCAAAATCGAGGCATGGGCCATCAAGAACTGTCATTATGTTAGTATACACATAGTGTATCATCCTTCAACATGCAAAAGCTGCGTCTGACGAACCAAGCTGTTCCTAGCATTATGCATACGACAACGCTCGGCGCGTTCTAGCATAAATCAGTCTTAATTGGTACGACTCATACCGTTGTTTTTATGACACTCGAGCGAAAAATACCTTTTATTAAACTAGTTCGAGTTATCATCTAGGACAGTTCACCCTCAATTATAGAAATCTTGACGCTTTTTAACAACTGATTAACAATGTTAAATTCAAAACAGAGAATTTGAATTTAGAATCTGCTAATAATTACGAGTATAATTAGCTGCTTAACAGCTCAGAGATTTGTATACCTAAATCGATATTAAAGATAGGGATAGTAAAACATAGTTTCAACCTATCTCCAAAAACAAGTCCATTGGGTAGTACATAGTCTATTATTACTGGTACTATTTTTAAAACGCGGTGAATATCTCATGTCTGGAAAAACTTTGAAAGGTGAATGACCTCGTTATAACAAACAAGTTTTGTGCTACGTTTGTGGAACTAAGAAAACAGTTTTATCATAGACCCAAGCTAACGAGAAAATCCTTGTGGGTACGTGTCTACGTAAGAGGTGGACAGAGGAGAAGTGCTTTTGAAGTTTTCTAAGACTTGCTCTTGCACTCCACCAAAACCTTTTTTTGTTAGCCTGTACTTGTGTCCCAGAGAGAAATTCTGGGCATTAAGAGAAATCTTAAAAGGGAACTACAGCCTGCACATGAAAAGGACTATATTTGATACTTGCCTATTACCCTGCTTGCTGTATGGTTGCCAAACTTGGATATTTACAAACAAAATAAAACAAAAAATCAAATGCAGTCAAACAGCAATGGAAAGGAGCATGTTGAAAATTAGAAGAATTCATAAAATTAGGAGCGAAAACATTCGTCAAAAAACTAAACTTACCGATGCTCTCAGGCACGCACTCTTACTTAAGTGGAGATGGGCTGGACACATCTCACGATACCCAGACAGAAGATGGACCATTGAAGCCACACGATGGAAAGGACCAACGGGGAAAAGGAATGTTGGTCGACAAATAAGACGGTGGGCTGATGACATAACACACGTCGCAGGAAACGACTGGATAAAGTCAGGCAAGGACAGGGAGTCATGGAAAAGGATGGAGGAGGCCTTTACCCAAACAGGGGTCCAAATCTCTTAAATAATACTAACATTAATTATAAGTACCCTTTCTTAAATTTAAGCAACAACTTACTAACAAACATTGTAATATTAATTGAAAGTGAGATTTGGAATAAATGGCTTATTTATTATTATTTATTACTTGTGTCCCACTGCTGGGCAAAGGCCTCTCCTTTCTTCTTCCAAACTTCTCGATCCTGAGCAATATCGTGCCAAGAACCTGAAATCAAAATATTGTCTTAAAGAGTCAATAAGTTTTGCTACAAAAGTAAGTGACAGAAACGAATCGCTGTAAAACCGACTCCACGTAGTCTTGTCTGCCCTACCCCTAGAGTGCAATTTAAGCCCGCGTAGGCGCGGAGGGGGGAGGCGGCCCGCGAGCTGAGGAGCAGGTGTTATAACGCCCACCGTTGCGGCTGAGGTTGAGGTTACATTAATACGAAAAACTTTATTCCGACAGTCACAAACACGAATTTCAAAATATCGATTTTCATAATTCCAAATGATTCAAAATTCCTAATATTGCAACTCAAATTTATCATTCATCCTTTTTTTATAAGTCCGACATATCAATATTCCTAATGTTAGTAATTACTATTCTTAAAATACCGAGTTTCAATAGATCGAATAGCAAAAAGTCCTACTTAATGATAATTCGAAACATCAAAAATACGAATTCCGATTATTAAAATACCTATTAATTAGAATTCCGAAATAAAAACGCCTTGTAAAACTGAATAGCAAGACAAATAAACACAATTTCAAAGTATAATATTACATGAACATGCAATATGCAGCATGCAAGCAAGCATGCAGCATACAAGCAAGCATGCAGTATGCAAGCGAGCATGCAACATGCAGCTGGCATGGTTTCTATCACGGCTCCGGCGGTCCCCCGCGAACTTATCGTCGCAGATGGTTTGCTCCAAAGTTCGCGGGCCGCCTCGCCCCTCCGCGCCCTGTTTCATACCATGGTCCGGAGCAAGGAGACATTGGAAGGGGTCACCTCCTTCTCCGAAGCAGTAATGCTAGCGAAGGAGGAAGCCGAACGCGTGAGAGAGAGGGAAACCTCACGCCCCAGCCGCCGCAACAGAAGAAGACGCCCCGGGCGTCGGGAGTCGCAGGGCGATTCTCGGCCACCGTAGGCGCAGGTCTGCGGACGGCGAGCATTGGGTGGCTAGCCGTATGATCAGAACCAGGCCCGGGTCGACGGCGCACTGTGTTCCACGCGCGCCTCAAAGAGCTGTCAGCACAAAACATGGGACCCGTTAGGGCCAGTGCCTGCTGGGGCTGCGGACTTTGTTCGAAATGAGTCACCGCGGCCCTGGAACGCAAAGGGCACTGGGAGGAACACGGATGAGTTTTAGTCAGTAAGAGTCTGACACTCCCTCACCCAGAGCGGGAGCAGACATTTGATGATTTACCATCCTTAAAAAAAAAATAAGGGGGTAGGGCAGACAAGATTACGTGGAGTCGGTTTCACAGCGATTCGTTTCTGTCACTTACTTTTGTAACAAATCTTATTGACTGTTTAAGACAGTATTTTAATTTACGGTACAAAATGCTTAAAAATCTTCGTTAGGTATATTAAACAGTAGGTCTTTTCACCGTAATTATTTCGAAAATTATTAAAATATCTTTGGATAGTATATAATAATATGTAACTAACTGAAATATTATACTGATTGAATCTAAATCAGAATCTTATTTTTAGCAGTTTATTCCAAGTATTGAAAATCGGAATGTCGTTTTTCGGACCGAAAACCCATCGAGCATTTGATTCTTCGGACGTATGAAAATCGGAAAACAAACAAATCGCATTTACGACTTTCGGCAAAATAAGTTTCGTGATTTTTAATAATAGACATTATAATCCTTATCATAATAATGAAATTCGGACTTCTGAAAATCGGAATATCGAAATTCGGAATAAAATATTTCGAAGTATTTGGGTATTCCCGATCCCAACACCGGTGGACTACTATTTTTTTTATATTTTAAAATGTTTTTATCATGTGTTTTTTTTAATAAATATTTACAAATGTAAATATTTCTTTAAAAAAACTTTAAACGTATTAAGAAAATACTTATGAGATTATAATAAACAAACATTATTCAATCATTTAGTTCGCTGTTTGCGAAGCAGATTTTTACTTTTATCTAGAAATTCATTGACCTTTTCATTACTCTGGTATGAAAAATATGCCAAAATAATATCGAATAAAACAAATGATCTCAAAAAACCGTGCATGAAATTTCATCTGGAAAGCCAAGCAATTTGTATTTAATACAGTTTTCGTAAACGTATCTGTCGTTTCATTTCGAGGTGCTACAAAGCTGCTACGCATTCGCTACGGAAATTTTACTACCGCCGCCGCCGCCGTAGGCGTAGCACTTAAAGATGTGAAAATATCTTTATTATTATTTTATTTCAAGAATTTTTGGGAGTAGTGTGTTTTGGCTTGCCAATTTTTAGGGTTCCGAACAAAAAACGGAACCCTTATAGGATCCCTCTAGTGTCTGTCTGTCTGTCACAGCCAGTCTTCTCCGGATCCACTGGAGCAATCGGTCCAGTGGTTCCGAAGAAAACTGGCTGTTGAAATTTGGTACACATATGGACTTCTGTGACCCAAACACGGACGCGTTAAGTAAATCATTTAATTTTAGTATGGGGGTCACTTTTGGGGATCAAACGAGAAAATTAAAAAAAAAAGTTTTTGAACTATATCGTATGACATTTACTGTGAGGTTTTTTTTTCATAATTTTAAAATAAATGGTTTTGAAATTATATAAGAAATTAGACGAAAAATTACCATTCCCCCCCTTTATCTCCGAAACTACTGAGCTTAATTTTTTTTTAAATTGGAGATAATAGATCAGACCTTAAGATTACAGGAAAACCAATAAGAAGTCTGTAGTGTTAAAATAACGTTCGGAACCCTTTGCACGCGAGACCTACTCGCACTTGGCCAGTTTTTTTTAGTACAAATAGAGTACCTATGAGATTTTAAAAACATACGAATGTTTCTTGGAACATTAAAGGAAAGGGAGTTAAAATTTTACTCACAAAAAGTGCACTTCCATTTCAGGACTCCAATAATAATTTCGATAGATGGTAAAATTAATTGTGTATAAAAAATAATGTATATAAGTATTGCAACAACAACAATAATTTTCACGGTGTAGAAAAAGGATAATTATATGTCATACTAATAATTAATATCGATTAGACCTACAATTTCTTAAAAGTAGGTGTAATAGCTCCCCATTTGCAAGGAAACCGAGAGGGAACCTCCCTTCTACCTGATTGAGGTAGTAGGATCTCATAATTAAGACAGATTACTGCAATTATCCGGGACAGCCTTTTATTTCGTAAAAACAAAACTTTTGTGCTCGTAAGGAAGTCAACGGGTCATGGAAAAGGGTCATGGAAGTTATAAAAATATTATTTATTTATTTTATACTTTATCGTACATCTCAAAACAAGCACATGGTGAACATTTATTAAAACAACATTCACAAATAAATTAAATAATACACATGGTACCTATTTGTAAATACGTGTGGATGTGGAGCAAGCGATCGAAAAATCTTTACAATAGGAACATTTTGAATAGGTATCACTCATTAATTGAATTGCTTTTGTACAATCAATATATTTTTATTTATAACATATATTTCTCTTTTTTAATAAGTTCCCAAAAAAAATTGTTTTGATCAAAATAAATATAAAAAAAAAATTAATGTTGGGCGGGTTCTGTTCTATTCTGTAGCATTCAGTACTAAACAGAGACCTCTGGCGGCAGCATTTCGTACTATACAATCAACAGCGACATAACAATGAAACTTCCCGAGAGCCTGTTGCTCAGATTTTCCCGCAGATGGCACTGTCGTACTACGCGACAACATTCCGTAACTTTTCCTCAAACTTCCGCAATGTACTTTATTCACTTACAAAAAGGTTTTCTCAGTTTTTTTACCAACTAAAATTATATCAATGAAACCAATATCGTGTTCCACAATGAATCATGAACATTATTGGGAAATCCGGGTATAAAATTGCAAATGTTTACGATATTTTATAATGCCTTTTATCGTTTTCTTTGATAATTATAGACGCAGAAACTACGTAACACGAATTATCACGACTTGATATCGTCCCAAGTCATCATGAGTACATTTCACGTATGTTGCTCCTACAGTGCGGTCGTTGTTCATTTTGCAGTAAAAGCATGCGTAGAAGATATTGGTTTATTAAATAGTTTTATTGTTCAAAACTGTCAGGATTTTCATACAAATGCCGGTGTTATTGGGGTAATTTGCAATTTTTAACATGTTCACTATACACTATACCACATAATACGAATTATATTTATAAATCAGTGAAGTACTTTGAAATTTATCTATTGCCCACGAGGTGCAACGCGACGACTTTAAATCGCGTGGCGATTGTCTTATCGGAGATTATCTGCCAATGTACTCGTATGCTCAGGATTAAGAGCTATTCATGACATTGCGTTATATTAATCACTTGTGCTATTGTTTCAGCTTCGATGTGGAGAACGGGGGTGGTGCGGGAGGCGCGGGGGGTGCGCGCTCCCCCCTGGAGGGGGGCTCGCCCTCCACCGCGCTCGTCCTGCAGGCCATGCCGCAGCGCCGCGAGTCCTTCCTCTACCGCTCAGACTCCGACTTCGAGATGTCGCCCAAGTCGATGTCGAGAAACAGCTCGATCGCCAGCGAAAGGTAAGACTTTCAATGTACACAAAGCTAGACCAATTTCTACCTAGCCTACATGCGAGCTACGGATCGTAACAAACATGCGTTACGCCACGCCCCACAATCCATGACTCCTGCCAAAATCCGATTGAACGCTATATTTGAGACTTGAAATCACATCTGCACTCAATTTCACTTAAATCTTTCTCAGCAAACCAAGTGGGCGAAGTAAGCGCCTTACACTCCACAGCTGGTGCGCACAGAATCATTTTTCCCAGAGCAGGATTGTGCGGCACACAGCCACACTCCATGTTATAGTCGGATCAGATTAGCATTTTAGGCGAGCACGATACATATTTCGCCTCGTCACCCATCTCTCTGCAGGCGAATGAAAAGAGCTTTACAGTGCACAAAAAAGTCACATGATTGGGCAATTCTGTGATGTGCGAGTGAAGCGGTTCGAGAGAATTTTACTTTATTACACATTTAATTAAATTGATGGACTTACGGTCATGATTTACCCTTTTAATAATATTAAAAACCCTACAAGGTTGGCTTTTCACTTTTTCGATCTCAAAGGGACTGCAGGAACTTATTATGCCTCCGTAACGGGCCTACTTGAAGTCGATTGACAAATTGATGAAGGGAATTATTTTCTAAATTAGAAGCAAGTTAAATTACTTCTTTGGCATGAACAACGTTATCGGATGTTCCTGTAATAGATGTTTGGATTCGTGGAAGGACCTGTATTGTTTATTTTGAAAGGTCATTTAAATGGCAGACTTGTCGCAGTTAACTATCAAATTGAATGTTTTTTGCGTCTAATACTTTGTGTACTTTTTATCAACTTGTAATCAATAAAAAATAACACAACTGTCTGTGCAGTGTAAAGATCTTTGCTAGCAAGACAGACAATCACAACAATACAATCTAGGTGGAGCTTTCTGAATGGGTAGTCAAGATTGTCATTGCACAAACATCGGAAAAATTCAAACTTTTATCGACTAGTGTCACAAACGATAGATGCATGTAAACTTATCATTGTTATGCCAATGGTTATGCTGAAATACGAGTTATGTTATCTTTTGTTAATACATATACTCTTTCATTGTTCGAATTGCTCACAAAATATTGATTATGATGAAATTCAATTTATCAATAAATAATTCAATCAAATCGAAATAAATACTTTCTTGTTTTGTTTAATAATGCGTCAACACTTTGATAATGTAAGTATAAACAAAATCAAAGCACACATTTACCCTAAATATAAATTGAACTATTAAATAATATATTAAATATAATGTTATTTAATTGTTATAAGGTAATACTTTAATTCATACATTTCAAAACACCACTCATCTAAATAAAACAAACCTCATACTTAAAGTTCAGTTAAAACATTATTTCATTATTTAAATGTTATATTCGTGTTTATACTCGTTCATTATGAAAATATATTAAAAGACCAAGTTACCACAAATCAGACATTCAACTGTGATGACAATCTGTCGCCACATTAATATGTGGTCATGTTGAAATTGATGGCTTAGTAGGCGATTCGGCCGCTGAGTTTTGTCCGATCCGGTCGAAACAGGAATTTCATTGTTATTTATTTTTTGAGTGGTGTTTCAGACGATACTTTTTTTTAGCAAATTTTGTACAGTCAGAATTAAAAACGTAGGTAGAGTTATATTTTTTTTAAGTAATAGTCAGGGAATTGTTGGAAAAAGACAAAGTTTACAACAAAAGCTCTTTTCCCTTTTTATCAATCATGTGTAAGAAAGATACTGCAACTCTTATTAATAATAGTTTTTGTTTTTTTGTGTTTGTGTGTCAATGTGCGTGCAACATGCCAAAAGTTGAAAACAAATCGACCCGTGAGAGATCACTCTTTAATGTTTATTTTATTTATTTATATTAATATTTATCCGTGGCCTCAAAGTAAAATAACGTCAGAAACATATTGAATAATCCCTTCAATTATGTTTCTGACATAACTTTGCCTCTAAAAAAGGATTCCAACTCATAAAATAGTAACAATAATGAAATTCCCGTTTCGACCGGTTCGGACGAAACTCAGCGGCCGAAACGCCTACTAAGCCAAATTGATTTAGTATTTCATACTTGTGAAACGTTTTACGACGAACAACTTGTTTTTCGACTTGATCTATAAATCCCTGATATACCTGGCAATCAAATGGAATCATAAAACATATTATATCTGTGAGTTTACGATAGTAAGACCATTGTTGATATCACTAAATATGGCGGGCATTGTGAAATTTTCAGAGATTACTAATGTAATCAGTGTCAACAAAATACGTATGATGTCGTTAGCTATCTTTCCATATCTCAATCAAATCAATTGTGTATATGACAATCCCGTAACTGTTACATAGAGTATCGAAGCAGTAGCAGCAGTAGTATTCAGACATACTGTTCCAAAATATGTGATGTATAACTAAGACATTACACTTGTCATCAATGAATGTTACTCACCGTAGGTTTTGTCGCCATTCTGAATTGCATGAAACAAAACAATCAACGAAGCCACACAGCTTCGCACACAGGACCAAAAGTAAGCTAAATAATCATGTTCTATGTGAAATGTAACCGTATATGTTGTGATCGACTAACAAGTAGCCAGCTTACTCACAAGCCGCCGCGTGCGGTGCCCGCATGCGAACTCGCAGTCGGTGTGACGTCACAGGTCGCCTGCTGCCCTCACCGGCACTGCACGCAGGAGCAGCAGCGACAAACTTCATGCTAAGCCACCTACAGAGCTCTCACTACACTACTCTAGCACAAACTTGGTGTGACGCTGATCCCCGCATTTGTAACGCGACCTGACCCGCTTAGGTGGCATAACAATAAATGTCCTCTGATATCTTCGTTCTTTCTTTCTTTTCCTTATTTTTTAATTGCTTGCAGATTCAAGGAGGCCGAGGCGGCACAACTGGACAGAGCGTACGTATACTTACCTACGCACATGTAATAGCACCACACCGCTTTATAAACTGTCTCAGTTCTCTTGGCTTGCTCTCCATTCTCGCTTTCATTGTGTTTAGAGCTTTCGTTGTTGGTGTGTGTCGTAGTGCTATGGTTTGTTCCAACTCTTGATACAGGTGTCAGGAGTTAGCCTTCATGTTCAGGTTTTTGATTGGTCGCTTTTTGTTGATTCTGGTGCTTAGGACCATATTTTTTAAACTGCAAATCGACCGTCATTACTCTACAAAAACTTTTATCATCAAATCGATTCGATTTCGATCGAATATAAAACCTCCAAAAAGTTCAATACTTTCGTAATGAAGGTATCAAATCTGTACGTATATTTTGCAGCATTTATTCGATTTCTAACTGTACAATCTGCAAAAAAATATTTAATTTATAATTTTGCAGGCATTTTACAAACCCGCTTACACCTATATTAGGTATAAGCAGGTAATCGTTAATCCGCAAACTTAATAGGCGAACAAAACATTAGCAATAAGCTAGAGAGCTCATTCTAGCAAAGAAAATAAACTACAACTATTGGAAATGGAAATAAATAAAAACTGATACAATAAACAAAGTCTCATGAGGATACTTTAGGAAATAAGCATGTCAGGGAACATGATATATGTACCGAACCACTTCTGGAGGTATACGTATGTGTTATATTTTCTTATATCACTATAGAATTTGAATATTGCATGCTTCTTACTTGATTGCCTCTACGTAAGATGATTCTATTTGAAAACTAACGAATCAAATTGACGAATGTTTCACACGAAATTTATTTGATTCGGCTCTTATTTCAACTATGGTATTAGATTTCGTTCAAATGATTTTAGATAAATCAACTAGAGAGATAGGAATTAAATATCGATGATACTTTTTCAATGCGATGTTCGATACATTGAGAAAGAAACATTTGCAAATATTTTATTATGCCTCTAAAATTCTCCATATTACAAAAGATGTGTTAAAAATCATACTATCAACCGGCTTGGTATAGTATAAAATATTGAAAAACTTATAATTGGAGTCTTCCATTGCGGCAGTGATTGGATATTCTTTTACTTATCGTGATAAATATTTAAACTGGCTTTCATCGGTGTACCTGCCTACATCATTCTCGTTGGTATTGAAAATACCGGCTAAAATGAAATGCTCATTGTTCTTTGCGTTTATTTAATTAGATTTTTTCGAATAACTGTGAGACGAACTGCAACTCAATTTTATTCGCAAACAGCTCAGAAACATTTGCAGTTCGAATATATTTTAAATGATACACATAAATCGATTACTGACTTAAACTATCCACTATAATACAGGTACACGTTAAAAGGTTTTTGATAAAGCGGTCCCGCGAGAGACGTTCCTAATTGATCGTTGAGTGAGATACTCGATTGACAACTCCCTAATGAGACTTAATTGAACATCGTTAAAAACAGTTTAGCGATCCCGAATCTTCTAAAGCCGAGTGTCGGATTATGTATACACGTGTACTTAGATCACTCGACTTATACAAAGGTGCCTCCAAATCAAATTAAGTGCGGATGTTTTAAGGGCCATTAAATTATCTCTCAATTAAAACGGTATCAATGAAGTATATTTTTTTAGATTTATTTGAATTCAAAGAAGTTTTTCATGAAATTTGAAAACATAAGTCTGTGAATAAATTAAATCCAACTTCAATTCTTTTAATTAAAACCTTTTTTAACTATCTTTTGAAACGTTTATAATAGGTATTATGATATGTGCAGCATTTTGTTTCGGCGCTAATTAATTTAATTACTTCTTTCCGAAATTAAATGAGTAGAGACTTGAATAAAATCGCACTCAATCTTTTCTTATTTTAATGTAAATTACCGTAGGTAAAATTATGCGCAGTGAATTTGCAATCACATAGAGTATTTCTCTCAGCACTAGACTGTTTTATCCACATCTTATCCATTATTTTTCCCAAAGAACATTGTTGCTTTGAAAATTGAATTTATTTACATCACACAGAGGAATCAAACAGACTTTACCATTTGTAGATGTGAAGATGATTTACTACGAGAATAAACTTTGAGCACAAATGGAGCCTTGAAGCATTCCCTGCGGGATTATCTAAATAAATGATTATTTATAGAATAACATTGTTAAATTTCCCGATAGCATCGCTTGTATTTAATGCTTTCTAAACACAAAAAAAAAAGAATATATTCTACCTATTTTAAGGTTTGATTATCTTATATATTGACAACATGTCCTTTTTAGGGTTCCGAACAAAAAACAGAACCCTTATAGGATCACTCGGGTGTCTGTCTGTCCGTCTGTCACAGCCAGTTTTCTCCTAGACCGATTCTGTTGCAATTTGGTACACATATGGACTTTTGTGACCCAAACACGGACGTGTTACTTAAATTTTTAGTATTGGGGTCACTTTTGGGGGTCAAACTAGAAAATTTAAAAATAGTTTTTGAACAATGTTGTGTGACATATCAAATGAAACTGTGAGGGTTTCAATTGTATTTTTTTTTCATAATTTTAAAATAAATGGTTTTGAAGATATTCAAGAAATTAGACGAAAAATGACCACTTCCCCCCTTATCTCCTATTTTTTTTTAAATGGCGTCAATAGATCTTAACCTATAGATTACAGGAAAACCTATAAGAAGTCGAGTAAAAACATTAATATTACATGTTAATAAAAAAAATACATTCGTTCGGAACCCTTTGCATGCGAGTCCGACTCGCACTTGGCCAGTTTTGTTTATCCATAAGTTTGTGACTTTATAATTTGGGTCTTTACCTATGAAATTGCTGTTTTTATTTTTGGGCGACTTTGCAGTACGATTACTTCGGCGGCTACTAATAATTAAAACGAATATACTATAAGTCATGGCAATCTTTTTTTTAATCAGGTGTTATTTTGAGGAGCTCGTGGCTAAATAATAACATCCGCACGGGTCGATCTCAAAGTTAAGCTACGCTTGCCGAGGTTGGTCTGTGGATGGGTGACCATCTTAACATGCCGAGACTCCTCCGTGCCTCGGAAAGCACGTTAGGCCGTTGGTTCCGGCTGTCATTTGTAGATCTTTGGCAGTCGTTAGTGGATAGTCAGAAGCCAGTAAATCTGATTCCAGTCTTGCCAAGGAGTACCGTATTACCCGGTTAACGGGTTGTGGAGGACTGGTAGGCATCCGCTCCACTAAAATACTGGTATTCAGCTGAATCCGGTTTGACTGGAAGCCGACTCCAATATAGTTGGGAAAAGGCTAGGCAGATGATGAATCAGGTATTATTTTGGTTCGGTGGCTCTTGGTTTTTTATGTTATAAGGTCATATACCTACAAACAACCTCCAACACATTCTATTTTTTTTCTTAAATAAAACTTTGCCCCATTCTAGGATTTTTTCCTGTATCGTGGGTGCGTTTACATACATATAATCTCACATACACAAACAGCCAGACCCGAAACAACTATCTGTTGGCCATACAAATATTTGTTCCGTGCGGGAATCGAACCCGCGACACGCAGCGCAGCAGTCAATCGCTCAACCACTGCGCCAATCGAAACATTTAACGCAATACCTCTCAAGGGGTCCTAGCAAAAGTGAGACGGCACTTCACGCCGGAACAGCTGCTCAAGCTCTATCAAGCGCAAGTTCGATCGTGTATGGAGTACTGCTCTCATCTTTGGGACGGATCTGCCAAATACCAACCTGATGCCCTTGAGTCAATTGAGAAACGAGCCAAGAGGATCATCGGTAATGACAGGCTCGTCGAGTCGAAGCGCCAAAGTTTTGAGCATCGACGCCGAGTTGCTGGCCTGTCGGTTTTCTATCGGTTGCATTTTGGGGAGTGTGCGACGGAATTGCATGATTTAGTTCCGCCAAGCCCGTTCCATCATCGGACCACAAAACGAACGGCGATGCGCCACCGATACATGGTGGACATCCCACCCACACGCACTAAACGTTTTGGGAACACATTCATAGTACGTACAGCTAAGGAGTGGAATTCCCTGCCAGAGTCTGTGTTTCCGGATAGCTACAACCTGGGAGTCCTTAAGACAAGGGTGAATAGGTTGCTTCTAGGCAAACGTGCTCGATCTTCGACCGCATGATCGCTTACCATCAGGTGAGATAGTGGTCAAACGTTTACCTATCTATAGTAAAAAAAAAACACACGTCATTGATATTGCGTGCAGTTTGAACTGCATAGTTTCCAAGTTGGAACTCATTTTCGAGAATAACGCGAATTTTCTTCGACAAAAAAGCTATACCTAAATATGGCATATTACAGATACAGAAAACCCACAGAACCAATACATAGTTATCATGGTTCAAATTAGTTCTAAAAAATCAGCAACTTCACGGGTAGAGACCTAATATTTGGAACCTTCTACATAAATTTTAATGTTTTGAGATTTTCACTAAAGTTTCAGAAAAGCTATTAAAAAAGTTGAAACATTGTCAAGCCTCAAAGTCGAAGAGAAGAGATTTCAGCGGCTGTTGTTAATTCAGTGGCCCAATCTCTATCAAACTATATAAATTTCAAATTAAAATGTATTTGTGTATCTACATATTTTTTTTACTTTCAAAACTTAAAGGCTTAATACGAAATTGCTTTGAAAGTTTACTAAAACAATCAAGTCCTCGAAACTAGTAGCATCGCCATCATCAATAATTCACAATATACTAGTAACTTGACATGTAACACACTCGACTTGAAAGCGACTCGCACCTTGAATGTAAAATAATCGATACCGAGAGTACGGCGTACCCGGCCACTCATATTTTTCATCTTGGTTGATGTCTTTCCGCCGTACCTCTGCAGGTACCTCCGCGTATATCTGATTTGTCTTTGATATTGATAATAGTCTTACTGCCCCTCGATTTCCAAGTCGAACATTGATTACCGGCGCCCACCGTCGCCAGTTTCCATTAGCGCCAAATTTATCGTCGGGCGGCGTCGCGCGCTCTCGGCTGGCGGCGAGCGGCGAGGCGCGCGGGCGGCCGGGCGGCGACCGAGTGGGACGCGCCCGGTGCGCCTCGCGCCTCGCGCCTCGGCTCCATTGATAGTCCGCGCGGGCTGCCGGCGACACGCCACCCATGCCCAGCGACACGCGATGCACACAGCTCTGCGTCTGCCGTACGAACCCCTGCCGTCACTCAAACCCCGACTAAAATGTGACTTAAAGCATCGGTGCTATTTAACCGCGAAGTGATCTCCCCTATTATATTACTTCTCTTAACCAAAACTCATACCGTGCAGTATTATTTACTTGAGTGTTTGAGATTCGCGGTTGAACGGTTGGACATTGTCGAGGTCGTTCACTGATCTGACAGGTTGGCCCCGCGACTCGCGCTGCACGCAATGCTCGAGCTTCACCAACTGCGTTTATTAATCGGTGCCAAGGATGAGGCCTAACATTTTATGAATATAAGTTTTGAGAACCGACTATCAACTAAATAGTTAAAGATTAGAAGCTTACGTGATAGTACTATAGGTATTTTATGTTATAAATACACAGGTTTCACTTAAATACTGCTGTCGATAAGAACAAAGTGATAAAGTTATCTGAACATTTGTATGTGGAAGCGTTCAAAGCAATAGGAGATTAGCCTGAAACATTTGTTATTTATATACCTATTGACATTTCATAGTTGGGAAGCTAGGAGTGTTTATATAATAGCGAGCGAGAGTGTCATCTTACTGAGCTCGGCAATAACAACAGTCAGTAGCGAGCAGCGGCGCGGGCGCGGCGAGCTCTAGCTGGCGACGTCAGCGCGATGACGAGCGCGGCGCGATAGGTCATTCGCGAGTACGTGACGCGTGGTATGTAGTGAGTCAGTGCGGAAGACCGGTGCTGGAACGTGCGGCAGTCATGCAGCGGTCAGGGTCCCAGGCGGAGCGGCTAGGCGGCGCCGGCGCCGGCGCCGCCTTCATCGCCAAGAGCTCAGCGTCGGAGCACAGCATGTCCACCGGCGTGGCGGCGGGCGGCGGCTCGCTGCCGCGCACGCTCAGCACCAGCGTGCTCAGAATTAAAAACAGATCCACGTTTTGGGAGAAGTTCTGGGACGAACGCACAAGGCGCGATGCGTGAGTAAAATTAGCTGGTTTTCATCGACTCTTGACGTTCAGTTATGTTATGAAACACAAAATATCACCAACCAAATCCACACGAATGTAATAAATAGCTTATCATGGTGGGAACACAGACAGCATGCTCAAATTTTTTACACATTTGGTCAAATTGTGTTCCTAATTAAAGGAAAATTCCAACGGTACTCAATTAGGTACTACTAACCTAACCTAGCAATCCAATTATTTCGTAGAACTAGATAAGTAAAAAATATTGACTTTACACTTCCACATATGGACTAATTATAATGTAAACGCAGAGATATACTACGACACAAAATGTTTGAATTTCTTTTTAACAAGTTCTTTATTTTTAGACGATGTCAAAAACAAACGCGCGGCCACGAGGTGTCGAAATATAACAACTATTCAGGTCTATCTTCCTTATGAGAACTACAATGTGTAGATCGTTGTTAACTTGTAAATCAATCGCTGTACACATCATGCCTACTCGTTTGTTGTTACATTGAAAATAGCCTCATAAATCTCATTGTTTTCTTTGCGCCGTAATTGTTTTTGTTGTACGTACTTCTAGCGAGTATGTATTTATGAAGTACGTAGGTATTAACCTTAATAAGAATTTTCATCATCCTCACTCGGTAGTCGTGGGGTACATTCATCTGGGTTTATGTTTAGAGCAATTGCGCGCAGACTATCTAAACTCTCTGGGGAGCGCGTCAGCCCGCGCCCCTCCGTGCTCACTACCGTAAAAACAAATCTACATTATTCTTCACAACAATTAATAACATGAACGTTGTTTGCGAACAGCAATCTACAATATATGACGTATCGCTGGGGTTCCAAAAAGCGAGCTGGCCGTTAATTGGCCAGACAAAAACACGTATCGTGAGTGCCTGTTGTACAGTAAAAAAGCATCCGTCATTTTTCCATAACGTTTCGCAGACATGTTAAATGAATGCCTTTTTGGCTGTAAACTATAGTCAGTTATTAATGAAATATTACCTGCTGTGACATCGTTACGAGTAGATAATAAAGTTGGCCGACTGAACATTTTTCATCAAGATTAACGACCAGGAAAACTATTACCGTATAATAAATAAAATCACGACTTCATTCTAATTGATATTTTAGTTGGTAGATATAATTAGTGCTCACAAACTTCATTTTTGCAAAACCTATAAAATCTATTGTTACTGATCAAATATTCGACTAACCGAACGAACGTTGGTTACAGGGTGGATCCAATATGCCTCGAACCATTCTTGCGTGAAATAAGACAATTAAAGGGATTGTACGATTGTTGAAACTGTAGTTAGCATGTTTATATAAAGACATCTAACGACGTCAGCATAAATGGTAAATCCATAGGTACGTCCCGTTCTATGCAGCATGCATATAGAATAGATAGATGATAGCAATTTGCATTCACCTTCACTGAGGTATTTAACTGTAATAGCGTCGGAGCGGATCTCCGTGCTAGGTGCCTGTCACGTTATATAGATTACACCCACCTGGGAGGGCTTTACCGATAATTGCCAACTAAACTTAGAAATAAGCCTGAATAAGTAGAGTGAACCTGCGCGTTATTATCGAGGAAATATGGAAGAAACAGCAAACTTGAAAGAATTAAAGACGATACTTATTTGAGCAACAAGTCTAAAAAAGTAGCCGTGTTTGACGTCACGACTTTATGCAGCAATATCTAAGCCCTTTAAATCAATTTAAATTTTCAGCAAAGGTACATCTGTTCTACGATTCAATTTATTTGATTTACAGAGCTAAAAGCTGCCCTTTGAACTGTGGCTGGTGCCACAGATTTCAAAGGTCGCTTCGATTTTGGCGAAAATTAATCCAATATTGCCAATAGATTGTGTAAGCATGAATTTCTCCACGTGTACCCGCGAATAAATAATATTGTAACTCAATCAGTTGTATTTGACGTCAGTTAAAACAAGGAACCTTTCTGATAAATAACAAAAACTCGTTTTGACTGAAAGATATTCCAAATAAATAGACAAAAGGAATATTGTCATGCAAAAGCAAACTAGAAATCTTCAATATACCAATGAGTTAAGTAGATACAAACTTTATTCTCAACCCTTAATAAGTTGTATTCTGACTGTAGTTGTATTCATACATGAATAATTCGCTAAATATATCGCAAAAATGCCACTATCTGATTCAAGTAATGTTTCTGAATATTTTATGAATCTTTTAGCCTAAGTCTAATCTTGGTCTTTTACAACTAAATCTCATTTTTATTCCCTTTTCGTTGGGCACGGTAGGCAAATTCAGTAAATCTATGTAGCCGGCTGGAAATAGACTTCGTTCGTAGAATGGTATTGAATTGTTTTTATAAAATAAAAGCTTAGCTACGTTGCCTAGTTAACAGCGTGGGCGTTAATTGGAAACACGTGGCAGGTGCACCAGCAGCCTCTACGCGCCTACAAATAGAATGGAAGAGATGAAAGCATTCATCTACATTTCACTAACTAAAGTTCAAACGTCACTTTACATCCCGACCTTTGTATATTTTTATACTCCATTATTGAGTTTAAATGACATTAAATCATGAGCTACTTTAATTGTGATCGGTTTCCACCACAGATACGTTCACCTTACGGGATGAGTGGCTTCTTGAACTCTACTAACAAAAGAGCCGTTTTGATATCAAAAGCTTTATCTAAAGGGATCCGATTATTGAGTGTAGGGACCCTAACTACGCCGAACATTCAAGTTCAAAAACCAAACTTGTTTATTAAAGTCAAAGTGATAGACGACTTGCTTGCAATTTTATGGAATTTTACCAAAATGTATAGCAAATACCAAACATGTCTGCGGACTTAACTGTAAACATCTACTGACGTGACCATGTTTCTGCTCAAATACAAAGGAACTCATATATATGAATATGTGCTGTGAATGCCGATAAACAAGTACATATATTATGTTATTTCCATGAGATTGGCAAGCTTTAACCTATGCCAACAGATTTTCTATCATCAGTGCCAAGCATGCGGTGAAACGTGAGTGTACTTATTAAAGTTAGCAATAATATCAACAACAATCATTAGTACTTGCATGCAAAAGTACAGTAGCTATCAGTATGCTAATATAAGATAAATTGCACTCCCAAGGGAAAGGTACTGTAAAAACGTCTCTCATTTTCATCATCAAAGTTGTTTCTCGTTCATATTCCGAGAAAAATGAATGAAAGAAAATAACATGACAATATTTTCAAAGAATTATGAGATAACGTAACACCTCATTTAGTAAAATCATAACTTTGTTGAGCACACGACATTGTTTCGCCATGTTCTATCTGAATTTATCTTCAACAAACCACAAATCAACTGCAGCGCGCCTGGTGTCGACTTTATTATTGTGTATACTAAATTCAATTACCACGAAACGTATTAACTATTCCTTCTGAACGACTGTATAGTACACAATTATACATAAGAACAAGATTCTTTGAACTTTCTTTATCACGTATGAGAACGAGGACGTGGCGCCGAAAATGTTCCTTCATTATTAACTTTTACCTGAACTTTATGTGAAGATAAACCCCAAGTGAAGTGCCATAACTTTCGCAGTTTAATATACGAGAATCCTTCGGTAGTCTTAATGGACTTGGTAGCTACAGTGGAAACAAGCTCTAACAGATAACGAACACAAGAGCTTAAGGCCGTGGAGTACGTCAAGGGAAATAATCGTCGCCCTTCAAACTTCATGTTATACTGCGTGCGTTCTGCAAAGATACTTCACGCTGCATAATTGCCTGCATTAGATTTCCCATGAGCTTGAAACAATACTGTTAGTAATTTTGTTTGTTAAATTTGCATGCAATGTTTTTATTTAAAGCCAGGCACATCAATCTGAACATAGAGCTAGATTAGAAACTTAAGCCATGAAGATATTGATGATTCTTTCCGCAATTTGAATACTCTCACTTCAAGTTTGCGAACATCTCAAATGTCAAGAAAATAGAGGGAAAGACGGCATTTGCGATTGACGTCAGTGAGATAGATCTTGCACAATAGAAAACCCTATTAGGTACTTGAGGAAAACATTAATATCCTCAAAAAATTATGATGTTCAGTATCTTGCCGAAGATATTATATTGTATTCCTGGTTTCCCGACAACAATTCCGTAAGAAGATTGTTTTATGTACAAAAATAGAATGGGCATACGTCTGTGACAGTCGCCGATATCGTGTGCCCTTTCCTTTATACCGATCATGTTTCCCTCGCAGCCATTGTATGTAGAGATGTTATCCGAACACACGGAACGTAATATATAAGGATAAGTAAACATGGGTAGGTATCCGATACCGAGACCCATCGTCAATAATAAAGGAGATATCGCGATTTGAAATCGACCACCTGGTGTTGCATAATCGTAATAGAGTTTACAGCCAGTGTGCACCTGACTGAATGTCAATCGTATCTTCGAATGAAATATGTCGTGGACTCACCCATTTTGTAAATATTTATATTAACTATTTTATTTTCTCACTCACCATAAATATTTTAAAGTCGATAAAATCAGTATGATTTGCAATCCTTTGAATGTTAAATGATGCATAGAAAATAAATAGGATCGATGTTCAATCGTCTCAACATACATCGCTCTTATTTTTATGAAACAAATTCTCCTTTTTCGATCTCGCAAATGAAGAAATTTATTCGCCGCTAAGTAAATATTTCATAGGCACAAAATATATGCTTATTTTTATTTATACATCAGTGTATACGGTATCTTATTGTTTATAGATAGGCTGAATCTTATTGCTTGCTTCAGTATATCTTATGAACTTGTTGAAAATATATTTGCGTACAAAAAGTTCTTAATCAACATCGTTTATATTTAGCCTTAATCCCATAACTTCTAATTATTAAATTATGTGTCAGAATTCAAACATATTTACTGAAATTTCTTGCTCCATCCAATTGTTCGATGCAAAACGGACTGGGCGAAGCTATTAAAAGTTTCAAACAAAGTTGAAAACTCATTGACAAACGATCAAATAAACAACTCTAACGGGACGAGGGTTCTGTACGATACAGGTACTCGCAGGTGGTACATTATTCATGTTTTATTGCCTGCATAATTACCGTTTTCAAATTTATAGGACTCTAAAAATTAAAACTTTTTCACGCTCATATATTACACAACCATAAAAAGAGATTTGAAATTAGGGGTGAGCCATGGGTGAACAAACCATTGACAGTGAGACAAGAATCTGCGTACATTGAGAAAGTTTCAAAGGAAAACAAATAAAATGAAAGCCAGTAAAACAAAACGTACAATTTGAGTTTTATTGCATTGTAGTAAAATGTGTAAAAGTTTTATAACGAAAGCTCACCCGTCTGTACCTACGCAGTAAAAAAACTAAGCTTTACAGCGCATTTACATTTTACTTTAATATTCATTAAGTTAAAGGTACAAAGATCAAAAGAAAAACAAAATCTATGAAGAGAAAAGTTTGGTTTGGAACGATCAATAATTCACCTCTTTGAACGAATGTATTTGCTAAAAGCTATCGATTTACCGAGAAATATGACGGCGGGTTATTGGTTTTGTGTTTAGCTTTACAAACAGCTTTTAATATTTAGTATTTGTCGAAGCAATTTACTTTAAAATTACCTAGTAATGTAGAGAGGTAGTTATTTCCATTTAGTTAGCTCAGTGAGCAGAGGATGTCTACGTTATTTCCTCTTCCGTCGGCCACGGCTGGAATCGTAAAACCAATTTTCTCCCTCTAGACAACCTGTTAAGAGCTTTTCAGCGAATAAATCAAAACACGGGTTATTGTACAGTAAACAAATATAAACCAGTACCGAATTACCGCTTCAGGTTCTCTCAAATATTTATGAATGTTGTCTTCGAGCCGGAATTTACTCCTTTAACCTATTATTAATTATTTCGTTTGTTTCTTTACAGTTTAGTTAATATAAGTAATTCTTAAAAAATAAATATGGATGATGTCCGCGGTGTCGGGAGCAGGGTCCAAGCTATCGGTGGTTAGGGACAGGAAGCTACTCACAAGTCCATGGTCACTCCACGTAAGTTTTCAGGGTAAGATGTTGGCAGAATACACCGGCTGGTGTAACCGCACAACCACAGATGATCGTCAAGGCTTTGGGTCATCGAGCCGTTGTTGACCGTAATATTTATATTCAGTTTTAGGGTTTCGTACCTCAAAAGTAAAAACGGAACACTTATAGAATCACTTTGTTGTCCGTCCATCTGTCTGTCAAGACCGTTTATCTCGGGAACGCGTGGAGGTATCGAGTTGTAATTAAAACCATATACTCAAGTCTATGGTCCGTTGCAGCTATAAAAAAATCAAACTTCTAAGTTAACGTAAAAAATTATACGTTCGTTTATGCCACAAAAGACATATATTTCGACACTCAAGAGAATCAAAATGTATAAGGTATTTCCCGTTGACCTAGAACTATGAAATTTATCAAGTAATACCGTCTTATACTACAAGTATAGGGAAAAGTCTAAAAACTATATACATTTATAAATAAATCATAAAAGAAAATATAGTCTTTATTTAAAGTAATTTGTAACTACAAATTTGTACGCAACCCTCGGTGGGCGAGGCCGACTCGCACTTGGCCAGTTTTCGTATTGAAATTCTGACCATATTGTGTAATCTCTAAACAATGCAGTCCAAATCCTCACACTTCAAAAATAAGGACGCTGTTAGTAGATACTGTTGTGATATTATTATAATACGATGTAGATGAAAGCTTAATTTTATTTCATAAGGAATTCAAAGGTGACCTTTCCGCCAACGTCTCCTTTGAAACTTAAAGGAGTCGCAAAAAATCTGATTTACCTATAAAAATTCTTGGGCTTGACAAATTCTTAAATATTTACGTATTTCAATCAATAATGTTTAGTAGGTATTGAATAAAAAATGGCTAGCCTTAAAATCATAAAACCTAATTTGAAAAAAAAATGAAATAAACAATGTTATAAAATGATGAAAGTCGTGATAAAACTGGGAATAATTTTTCACTGGCCCAACTCTTGTGATTTATCGTGTAATTCAATTGTTTATCGACCCAATCCCGTTTATTTTCCGTTCTAATTTATTGCCGACTGCCGGGTAGGAATCATAGCAACGGGTTTTATTTTAGATAGGTATCGGCCATTTTAACGCTCCGCTTTTTCGGATGAAAAAACGTGTCAAGATTGTTCTAATTGCGATGTATATTTTGTGAATCTATTCTCAGGAGTTCAAAATATTATTCTCAAAGGTCAAAATCAGGCTAGAAACGCGTTATTTATTTAGTTTTCACCACCTAAACTTGCTGCTAAAAAAGTTTCGTAAGGATTAGGTAAAGACTTCTTATCTGTAACGTCAAGTGTGTTAACCTGTTTTAATCTATGATGGTTTCAACATAGACTAGAATATCACCCAAGATAAATGTCAAAAGTTAGCTTCAAATACATAAATTTTAGTTCAATGTGATTAACATACCTAATAATCTAAATGTCTATCATAGGCGACTTCCCACAAAGAGAAACAAGAGTTGAAGAGTTCAAAATGAGGTAGAACTGAAATATTATTGTCTCACAACAAACATAGAACTCATAGATACAACGGTATATTTATTGTTGCAGGTAACATCTACAAAGCTTATATTTTTATTCCAATACCCATTCTTTATGATTAATATGTCTCATTTTAAATATTCTACATCGTTATGAAGATGCAATCAAATAAATACTTTTAAAAAGATAAGAATGAACAGGAGAAAACCCCATTTTAACGCTGTTTTAGTAACGCTGCGATACATTCGTTTGAAACAGCCGGTGTTTGTAAAATAAAACTAAACATACAAACGGATAACGCTTGTGTGTGGTGTGAACAAATACTTCATGAATGACTTAAGACTTAATTAACTTACAAAAAACGTTACTAATGTTGTTGTTTGATGAGCACGTACACTCATTGGCTACATACACATACACACATAGGTACTTTATCTGTCGGTGTAGTTAAATCAGTTTACGCGGAGTTTTCACAAACCCATTTTAAAGGGAAAGCGTCGGCCTTCAGCGCTGGAACTGGCGAATGGACGCAACAATAATAAAATTGTTTACATGTCGAATTGTACGACGTAACACAATAAGCGGCATCGTAATCTCGGAATGAGGTTTTATACAATTTACCGTCCGAACGTGATTTGGCGCGGGTCCTCTACAGAAAATAGTACTAAAACAGAAATTGTATCGAAACCAATCTACGGATAAGTACTAATATCGGGATTGTTAAAATGGCTTTTTTAAAGTACTGGACATAAAGAGCTAGGTTCGTTCGTGGTTTAGCATTGAAACAAACCAAATAAAATGGAATTTAGATAGATAATAACATTTTGAAACATGTTTCAACATAAAAGATGATTGCATAAAAATCAAAGTACTAGAAAGTAGCTTTGCTATACAAAAAAAACTTGCTGAAACAACAACGAAGAAGATATAAATAAACTACTACACAGTTGTTAAGCATCTACCAACTATCTCGACAATTGCTGTACAAGTATTTGCTTAGTCCGATGTAATTTATTAATTGAGGGCAATAAAATTGTCTTTTATGCCTCTACAGATAGACTGACGGTTGTCTGACGCCTCATGGATCAATAATGCTTTAAGACCTTAAATATTGGCGAGAATACAATACACAGGCTTATTCCAAATTTTATCGGAGTTCAACGTTCCCTTAATATTCATAGATGGTAAATTTCTAATATTGAAGGTTCTACAAATAATTCCAACTCATTTTTATCGCACATAATACTTCGAACAAAAGCTTATATTGTAGAGAAAATCAATAAAAGTGTTTCTCGTTCTAGCCCTTGTCTAATAGTAGCTATGAAAATTGACTCTACTTAGTGAATGATTGATAAGAAAAAGCGAGATAGCATAAACGTGCATTGAAGGTACGAATAAATCAATATTATGTCTTCTACGTTATCGTAGCGCTGTGAAAGTTATTCGCTACTAGTTTCATTCATTTCCATTTTGATATCCACAGTAACCGTTACAAGTTCCAGTGGAGCTTTTGGTTGAGCTCCAACAACTGTGGAAGCTCCAGCCGAATGACATTTAAACTTGTTGAACACAACTTTTCGGTCCCTTCCGGCTGTGGTGATGTCTAAACTAAATAAAACATTCTCAGTTTTGTGACTATTAATGTCACATCCCAAACTTATGAAGGTAAATAATATTTAGTTTGGAATACGAACAATAAAGATAGCAAAAAAGGTAAAAAGGGTTTTTACTTTTTGTCTTTATATGATAAAGTTTCCAAAAAGGAGAAACATGTTTCGTCACTTTGGTTATTCCATTCCGGATCAGTTTCGGTCACTTAAACTGACATGAGCCGTGTCTATTATCCGCTCTATTTATAACTTCACGCCATAGTGATTAGAGCTTTTATGAGTTTTTATATGTGAAGTAATTTTAGATCCAATTGTCCAATTAGAGACGCTTAAAAATAACTCCAACAATAGGATATGGCTGGAGCTAAAAATATCAGACGTATTAAATGCGAGACGTTTTCATTAATTCTGTGGTATTTGTGAAGCTCAACATAAACACACTGCGAAGTAATAAGAGAGATGCGTTCGCAGAAAACTTGTGTGGTTAGTGTGCGGGGGTGTTCAACAAACACATGATGCATCACAAGCTACATTATATGTCAGTCTCCAATAGAACCTTAAATAGGTACTAAAAATAGCTGAGATTTTCTAACCCAAGTTATAAATCCAATTTGTTACCGTGATAGAATCAAATTAGTTGAACAGATTGCAACTGAATCCTCCAAGACTGAAAACAAAGAAACCGTTGGCTTCATAGGAGCTGACTTCGTAGAACATAACACAAGTTTCAACAGCTAGTGGAAAGTCACGAGTACCTTTGATATCGATACCGAGGGAGGTATAACTTGTCTAACAAATAGATCTAACAGTAATCTGTGTGGTGAGCAATCTAGTACATAATTGCAGTGTTAGTGCGGAATAAATGTGTCTCACAAAGTCCATGACCCCTACAAGTTCTTTTCTATACTTTTTGTAGCGCGTTGTAGCAAAAATACTAGAGACGTGGGTGGATTTAATTTGTTGTTTGTTCTAAGCAACGAGCTTGGATTTTTTTATTGATCATATTTATTTCGTTACACTTTGTTGAGCTACAATTAAAAGAAGCAGCGTATTGATTGCTTAATTTTGTAGAATGCTATTATTATGTTATGTTTCTAATTCGTTTTATAAGTGCTTTGCAGCTCATGCGACTGTTATGCTGATTTCCCTACTCAAAGTATCATCGTAGTCAGGAGGAACAGTTTAATCGTGAAAACGTACAATTAACACATAATCAATCTTATTTTTAGGGTTCCGAACAAAAGACGGAACCCTAATAGGATCACTCGGGTGTCTGTCTGTCTGTCTGTCCGTCTGTCACAGCCAGTTTTCTCCGAATCTATTGGATCGATTCTGTTGAAATTTGGTACACATAATGTACTTCTGTGACCCAAACACGGACGTGTTACGTAAAGTATTAAATTTTTAGTATAGGGTCACTTTTGGGGGTCAAACTAGATAATTAAGAAAAAAATTTTTTTGAACAATATCGTGTGATATATCAAATGAAAGGGCTTACTGTGAGGGTTTTAAACATTTTTTTCATAATTTTAATGTAAACAGTTTTGAAGTTATTCAAGAAATTAGACGAAAAATTATCTCCGAAACTACCGAGCCTAAAATTTTGAAAAAAATGGAGATAATAGATCTTTACCTATATATATCAGGAAAATCTATAAGAAGTCTATAGTGTTAAAATAACATGTAAAAAAAAATAATTTCGTTCGGAACCCTTTGTACGCGAGTCCGACTCGCACTTGGCCAGTTTCTGCTTCTAGAGTATATTATTATTATACAGGGTGGAATTTCGTAATGCCACCTGAAGGGAAAGTACTCTTAATACTAAAGATAGAAAATTTCACTCAAAGAAAACATTCTTTTATTTTTGCAAAGAAAGAAAACTGCATTCAAATCTTTGCGAAAATTCGCTTGCCACACCCGGGAATCGAACCGACTAAAATCTTTAAAATTTACATTATTTGCTTTTTATTGCATCTGTCGTTAGGGTCAATATAATGATGAAATCTCTGTTACAAAATTGATAAATCAAATTAAACGAAAACCATGAAATCTAAAATTATTTTAAATAATTAAAAAAAATGGTAAACTAATTATCTTTGAGTAAAAGTGCTTTACTTTAACTTGACCCATTGAATTTATAAGTCCAGATTTCATAGTTTTCCATTCATTTAATTTATCAAGTATGTTAGAGAGATTTCATCCTTATAATTGACCCTAACGATCGATGCAATAAAAGTACAGGGTGTAATTTAAAAATTACACTCTAAGTCGGTTCGATTCCCGGATGTGGCAAGCGAATTTTCGATAATATTTGAATACAGTTTTTTTTCTTTTTTAAAATATTGGAATTTTTTTTTTGAGTATAATTTTCTATCTACAGTATTAAAAGTACTTTCTCTTCAGGTGGCATTACAAAATTCCACCCTGTATATGGATGAGTATTGTTCAAATCCTGTTTGCTAACTTTCCTCGTGACTGTGAAAATTTGTAGCTAACATTATTTAACACAGGCAAACAATATGTATAAACCCAAGCAAAATGGAATGTGAAAACTTTTCTCTCGATACTGCTAAAAGAACTTTGTGCTGTTCTCATTTCATAAATATATAATGAAAACGTATTACACTACCCTCTTTATTAGGACGAATAATGCCCCGCTTTGTTTATGAAGGTACTTCGTCTAAGTGAATAACGGATTATTACCTACTTACTATTCCCTTCTTGTGTACATACACCGATGTTGTTGCGAAGAAATCGAGGTTATGGGCCTTATTTTGTTAACTAATCCAATTCGGACAAACGATGAAAGAAGTTCTACAACTCTGTTTATCACGTCAAACAATTTAAGACAATCAAATCTTCCACACCCACACATCTACTATATACTTGCTACAGTTTCTCAAACCGTAGTAAATGATTTACTTCTCAAAAACTTCCGTTTCATGATTTCTATTCATATCTGATATGCTCCGTTTGAAATAGTTCCACTGCTATTATTTTATATTCCTTATAATTGAGTTAGTACTCTTGGGCAGGATGCAGTAAACGAGAAAAGTGGTCTCTCGCTATAGCCGTTCGTTAAAGTTAATAGACTGCGGCTACAACTAGACGCTATACGACTGGCGGAGAGTTGAGCACTCGTCCAAACGAGGCTCTCTTACTACACACGTTAATATTCATGGCATACGCGTTTAGGTCCCGCTGCCTCTAAAATGGGACATTTAAATTTAAAAGGTCCCATGTGATAAATGTTCCTTATTTATCGCACGGTTACCCTGAAAATGACTCGAGATAACTTTGCATGAATCGGATTTTTTTAGTATATGGTAGTAGCTTACATAAATCTAAGCGAAAAATGAATACTTTTTTTTCGACACGTAGATAAACTGTTAACATAAAATAATAATAGTACGACGTAGTAGAAACATGATAAACGTCATAGTATTAATAACATTTGATGTCAATAAGGAAAACTAAAATACATGAAATAAAAGAATGTACCGTTTGTTAATTAATCACCTTTATCAAAATACCTACTACACCATCGGTCCGAAAACAAAATGAAATAATAAATTGTAATCTCTCCATCGTTAGTTTGGATTTGGATGTTCCCGAGTATCTAGCGTTCTCGCATAAAACAAACACACCTGCAGCTTAAGTCTTATGTATCTCAGAGCAAACGATGTATTCCCGGGTTTTAGTACAATAGCCTGTTTTATATGTAGATTTCTCTCCCGTATTCTCTCAAAACTGGGAGTAAATTTTGATTCACGACACGTCACGCTAAGCAAACTGCCAAGTCAACACGGAATAGATTAGAAAGAATTCACGGAACGGAACATAAGTGATCAAATACAGGTATTAATCCATACAAAAAGTATTCAACCACTTGTATATGTGAGACTGCGCACGTGCGACAGTGAACGGTAGCGCACTTTTCTAAATAACGTACATATTATCGAGGTGTGTCATGATAAGTGTAGTGTTCCATGATGATACAATAATATCGTGCTCACGTACTCCAACTGGCTCGATAGACTAAGGGACGCACGTGACGCCGCCTGGCAGCCTTCCAAACCGGTCCGCCAAATACAACGCCATCCTTACCTTCACATGACAACTCACATGATTGCTACGATCGTAATATATTCAGCACTCAGTTAAATCACTACTTGTGTTTGTCACTGTTTATTTCAGTGCACAATGAAAATGTCACATGCTGCAAAATGACCGAAGAGCACGGGTTGCCATTCATCATCTTTCTAGCCTTTTTCACAACTATATTGGGGTCGGCTTCCAGTCAAACCGGATTAAGCTGAATACTAGTATTCACGGGATGCCATTGCTAATTGGTATTCCTGCTCGCGCAAATTGCGCGGAGCACAAGTTTCAACTGTGATAGCCACAGTCAGACTTGTCACAGGGCGTGAACTACTTTGAGTTAACGGTGACATTTAATGAAACGCTGAAGGTTTACAATGCAGTCTCTAGCAGCCTCAGTGTGCTGAAAAAAATGATCATTAACTCAAATTAATGAATAAGTTGGAATTAAACTATTTTCTGAACTTGAGTATCCTAAAGCCGGTTACGATGCATTTTCATAAAGTAATTTAGTTGTGGTTGGTATGCTTTAAATGCTGTCATTATTGGAAACGTAAATGATGCTAGTCAATTACTTTACCTTAAAACTGCTTAGTAACCTAAAACAGGCCCAGAATTAAATTCATACCTGTGTATTATAGAATGACCAGCATATGCTTTTTTCATAATCAATTGTACGTCTGATCATTGAGCTCCTCAAAGTTCTGAGTTCAGCTGCACGATAACTGAACATTGCACTGTCTGGATAGGTCCACTCAAACCAGGGTAGTGCTTTCCTCAAAAAGCCACCTCAGACGTTAACTTACATGCTTTTCATATGTTATTGGCGATTGTATGGACTTCAAAAGAGACTATGACCTCTGAGTTTGTTTCGGTGTTTCTTCTCAGGGTAGTCAGCTAGGAAACACCGGCCTTATCTAGAATAATATGACCAGTAAAATATTGACGTGTAAAAGAGTTGCAAAATATAATTATAATTAAATGATATTTATTTTGCTAATAGGTTAACTATTAGCAAAATAAATATCATTTAATTATAATTATATTTCATATCGTTACCTATTCTGGTATTTTGATAAAACCTGTAAGCATAATTTAATTTGAAGGAAAAATAATTGTAGGAAATTGCTAGTGTCTGGAAATGTTCTGGGACGGTAGATAATATTTGTTCTTCCAAATATACGTACTGAGAAAGTTTTCTGCCTCTATAAATGAAACTCAACCATTGAAATTGCGTTTTATACAGTTAACAAGCGATTATTTACAATAGATTTTTATTGATAGTTATATTATATAATCGCATGTAATAGATAGTAATAATGAATTACAAGAAATTCCAATGCATTCTTCATTTTCAAAAATAAATAAGGTCTGTGTTGGTCCAGGCGTTTTTGTAGCGTACACATTCAACTACGAGCCGTAGCGCCTACGTAGCGTTAGGCCTTTACGTAGCGTATCCGATTGGGTCGTTAGTGTGGTAGGCGTAGCGTCTCGGATCGTAGCCTCTACTACGCCGCGGATTCTCTGAGCCTGTAGAATATCTATACTCAGTTCTCAGACTATGTCAAACAACTCATTAATTTAAGATAGTACTATATCAAATATTTTAACACAATCATCAAGTTTTATGTTTTTAATCGTACTAGAAAATCAAATCTAACTCATTTCATCATAACAAATAGATAATATTTATAATACGCAATCTAAATCATTTTAATGTTTGCGATGTATCCATTTTGTTTACGATATAAACACAGATACGAGGTAATGCTCGGACGCTCCGGCGGCGCGACGCTCGAATGTTGTTTCTTTAAAATATCATCTCACGTCTAATCACAACATACTCGCCAAAGAAAACAAACTCCCGTTCACCATCCCCTTTAATACTCGAAAATATCTCTTCATACATATTTCGCTCTCATGAATAAATATCTTATATTCTCCGTATATTTACTACCACAGTCCTATTTGAATGTTAAAGCATCGCAGCTATTATTTTATTAGCCATTCCAAATTGTTTTAAACGAGACAGCGTTTTATTGACAGTCTTAACTTTTGTTTTTCTTTAAAGAGTAATTTAAATAATGAAATTCGGAGGATAAACGTCGGATGATGGTAATTGGCATTTACAAGAAACGGGAGTAGGTATCTTTAACTTAAAAATAACCTTGAGGAAAACAGTGAAGTGGAAAGATTACATTATACCTTCTATCGGTGTCAGGGTGAAAAAATGGGGCTCATGAAAAGTGGAAAGTGTCATTAATTTACACATCAATGAGCTGTTGTTTATGGTCGAGTGACACCACCGCAGAGCGCCCGCGACATCTATAAAAATATCATACACACAAGTCTGTGAAATTAACGATCCTATGAAATCCTATGAATCAACGAATGATGTTTCAATTTAAATTTCATGATGACTTCACAGAATCAAGATAATTAAACATGGATTTAGTTACTATCTTTTTGAGAAAATATTACGTAGGTGGTCGCCTATATCACAAATGAATGTTTCATAAATATTTGATGACATTGCACTTACAAAACATTAGGAACTTGTCCTATGTAAGTTCCTTACCACAAAGCCACTTCTATTAGCTACGGTAATTGGAATGCAAGGTGGGTACACGAACTTTAAAGAGATTAACTTGTGGCTTCCCCTAGGTAGATGTGAGCTCTAGGTACATAAAAGCTTTGCTTCAAATAGGAGGACAACAAATAGGTACTCTATCTAAAACGACATGAAATAAAATAGAAATGCAATTGGACAGGTACATAAGCGTCAGCAGTGACAGCCTTAAAAATGTCGCTTACTACGCTAAGTTCGTTTTTAGATTTGAGCGCTTACATACAAAATGTACGTAAGCTCAAACCTACAAGAGTTACAAATTGCAGCTGTCTTCCCCTTTATAATCTTCTTCTTCATCCTAGCGTTTTCCCAGTTTAGGTGAAGCGGATCTCCTTAACACACGGCGCCACCACTTTCTGTCAAGGGTTGTCGGATCGGGTAGTTTTTCCTTCTTCGCAAAGAAACTTCGCCATACTGGTCCACTATGCCAAAGAAGATCGTCCTCGGCCTCTTTTGCCGCCCTCGCGACGTGCTGTTCTATCCTTTTCATGACATGTCCGTACCACCTCAAACTGTTTTCCGTTAATTTGTCCCGTATTGGAGCTACTTTTAAAATACCACGGATATATTCGTTCCTTTATAATATGTTTGATATTTCTCTAGCTATTTAGTTCACATGGAACATTTTACAAAAGCTGCTTTTATGACCGAAACACGCATTAAGTCCAGTAAGAATATATAGTAGGTAGGTAACCGTTAAACATACGTTTATTATGAAAGTCTCACGCTAACATCTGGACAGGTTATTGGGTGGGGTGATTAGTCTTACAAATGAACCTCCATTTGAAACGTCTGTAGAATTTTACCTAACCTTATCGCATACCTACATACTAATTAAGCTTTGTATTCGCCTTAGCGTAGGCAGCACATAAGTAATAATTAATTATGTTTCCTAGTCAATAGGAATATAAATTACGTTTTGCTTAAAGCAACACAATACAAAACATACTACGAACAGTAAATCTTAATTATGTTCATTGCTATAAAGTTCAAAGAGTCATTGCACATTAAACACATAAACTTTGAAATGCTCGATCCTCGTCTTCTGATACCTCTCGATTGCTAATGAAGCCAATATTGACTATTGTGTAAACAAATAACCCTCGATCGTTTACCTGGATATAATTACACCGGTATAAACTTGCTCTATGCGCCTGAGATTTCCCAGTAAAACTTTTCAAGTTAATCATGAATAACTTTAAACTACGTCCACGCAAAGCAATTCTTTTTAAAGGTTTAAAAATGAAAATTTAAAAGTCTGTTCTAACTTTTTTTATTTTGAAGATTCTTTGAAAATAGCTAATTAATAGAACATCAAATATAACCAAGAAACTATAAGACGTGTTCCGAGTTGCGCTCCAATGAATTTGTCAGGTTTCCCAAGTTCAGATATTAAGTGTGGAGGTATCTGCCTGGTTTTGCGCCCACACCGTTCTATAAATAAAATTGATGGTAAGCTGGGAAAATGTATTCTATGAAATAATAATTTCGTTTACATCTAGACTTGAAACCTTTTCAGGTTTCATTGTTTAATAAGTTTACTGTTGTTACTTTTATCAAATATGTTTTGAATTAGACGAACCTTTTTCAATTCAACATACAAACTTTATTACTAAAGAATCTATGGTCTATGATTTTATGTGTGTCAGGTAAGTTAAACATCTTATTACACAGCCATTATGAATAAGTACCGGAAGGCACTTCAGGCCTTTTTCTCAATTTTCAGTTGCCATATTAATGAGCTTATGGGTGAATTGTAAAAGGAACGCATGTTAAATTCATATGTACATAAGGATATAAGAATTCAACTTTATTTTTAGATTCTCATGCGTTTCACATAATACAGTTTGAGTTTTACTACCTGAATGAAAATCTTCAGGAATTTGTATATATTGCTATGGTAAGGGTGTTCTCGTTGCCTAATGAAAACTATGCTTGAAGACATGCCTGAGCCTTGATTACCTGCTTGAGCATTGTGCTAGACTGAAATACAAACCCACATTTTCAAATAAATTGATAAAAACCACCGACTGTTTTTTTTTTCAATGTTAAGAACATTTTTATTTGTTAGTGTTATAATTCTAATACTGTTCTACTATTGGCTGTTGATCGAAGTTTCATCTTGTTTAATATAATATTAAAGATATAAATCACTATAAAGTCTTGTTATATCCCATCAAACTATCGCAAAACTATAAATCAATCTATTATTATACACCCATTACTTTAAGTACCACTCTGAGAGAAGGTTGTTCCTGAACAATATATATTATGTATTCCCCTTTTAGACCCATAGCGTTCTAAGTACTAACTTATAACAAGAAATCCTATTCAGAAAACAGTGTAAAATATTTAAGAACATTTTGTAAACTTCCAACTCGTAAACTTTTATGTTTCAGCCCTTGTCGCCTTTTACTGAAACAATATTTGAACACTGCGACTCATTTTTAACCTTGAAAACTGGTTAGACATAACTGTATTCTGTAGCTAAGAGCTATGTAGGATCATTTTCAGCTCAAAATATGTACGCAATAATATCAAATTTCCAGCCTCAAAACAGAATCCTTTTGTAAGCCGCCTCTAGCTCCTTTCATTATAGATTTGCCTCATGATTTGTTTGAGCGTATTCGTAGCGATTTGCATCTTGGGTGTGTATTTACAAGGATTATTTTTGTCCGCAGCCACGGGGAAGACTTGATCGTGACGCCCTTCGCGCAGGTCCTGGCGAGCCTGCGCAGTGTTCGCAACAACTTCTTATGCCTCACCAACGTGCCCGTCGCCAAGTAAGTCCTTCTTTTGTTTCTGTTCGCGCCGCCACTCAACACGACCGAATGAAATCTTGAGATCCCTTCAGTCACAGAACGAAGTAGATTTGTTTAAAATATACTTAGGTATGGACCTTTGCCTCTGTATTCTTACGTCTTATTGTAACAGTAGGGACGAGTGAAACAGACATGAAAAGCCGAACAAATACTGTTACCTGACATCAAAGCTTGAAGTGCTGAAAAAGCAAATGTTTGCGTTAACGTTACATGCAGGCGCTATTTAGACTTGTGTAAACTACACTTCGTCATAACACAAACAACTAAATGACTGATAGTAAATATTCATAAATTTCAAAGTAACGAGTTAGATCACAGTTCACCCGCGTCCCTGCTCCACAATAAATTACATGCCACTTAGATTACTAAAGCTACGAAATTCTGAATAATTATAATTTGAGATTGCATGTCGTAGAGCGGGCTTTGAGCAAGCTTACGTGCATATTGTGCATTTGTAGGAAAGCTAACGTTCTCCTTCCTTATGTAGCCCAGGATGGGAAATATAATAATTATTTAGTGCGTCGCCTGTTGACCGTAAGGGGGACTCGGTTTTCCAATGAACAAAAAGTTTTTATCATTATTTCCGAATGGTTTTTGTGACCACAAGCAGGATATAAATTATTTTTCCTTTTTGATAGGCAAAAATTTGTTTGGTAAGCCCCAGTGAAGATTAAGGGCGTAAAAGTACAGTAATAGGAAAACCATGACACCGAAATACGTATTGAGGACTTTGCCCTACATAATATGGTAGATATCTCGCTATCTGCTTTGTGCGATCGTAGCAACAAACACTCGATGGTTTGACTTCTGTTTTATGTTATTTTCGAGCAAAATTTCTTCCGTTCCTTTGTTTTTGTTCGATTAATGTCCTTGTGGCATTATACAGGTTGATTGAAAATTGAGTGCGTTCCTGCAAACGGGATGTTCAAGAGCTGATATGCAACGATTTTGACCCCGGAAACTTGGGGTGCATTCAATTAATCCAACTTTTAAAGTTTTTTGTAAGTTTTCTACCTCACGACCAAACATGGCTAATGGCTAATTGTGAGAAACCTTGTCCACTCTGGATAGTAACTAGTATTTTTCTGAAAGCTACGGAATGAAGCCTCGGATACAATTTATCAAAAAAAGACTTGTTCCCTTGGTAATTAATCGACGTAAAGTTGCTATGAAGATTTCTAGAAACTACTCTTGTATAAACAAGAGTTCGAAAAAAAAAACTCAATTTGGTCCACAAGTCACTGGGGTCAAATTTTTTGCAAATCAGCTCTAGACCACACAGAACATTATCAATCAGTCTGTATAAACACCTTTTGAGAAGCCTTCACAGAGCTTATGAATCTCAACACGACAAAACAAAAATTTCATCAAAAAAAAAATTACGAGACTGAAGTCGGTCATATAATTTATAAAAAGAATCTTAAATATAATAAAACTAACTTTTGCTCACGACTTTGCTCGTAGCGTATAATCGTCTCCAGGGTCTCATATCTATCTCTATACCAAAGTTCATCTAAATCGGTTCAGCAATTTAGAGTTGAAAGCATAAACAAACAAACTCACTTTTGCATTTATAATATTAGTTTAAGATAATATTATCTAATGGAGGATCATGTTAACTAAATAGATTTGATTTTATTAGTTATCTACCTACTTATAAACCTAAATGTCTGGGTACTTATGTACATATTTTATGAATGATTTACATGGTCTACTGAAAACACCGAACTTTGACTGCGTAATAGACTATTCAGCTTTATTCCAAAAATTCATTGTTTGCGTATGACCTACATGTAAGGCATTTGTAATACTTTCGTTCTTAGTATTTTCACACAGGAATAATAATACATTATACCTATTAATGTTTATTTTATTGATGATTCAACTTTCAGTCAACCAAAATTACCTTAAGTTACTCATACAAAACAATAGCTACACTTTATCAATGTTTCGATTCTTTGTAAATGTAAGTAAAAGTGGTCATGAGAAAGTCGTCCAAATATTTTAAAAAGTGTTATATTATTTTTTCATCATTAGTTAAGTATATGTCAGAGTTTAATAACTTTTGTCGATAGATATAGATCAACGCCAAAAATATGGAAAATTCTTGACAATTTCTTACACTGTTAGTAAAACCACATTCTTATTTTTAATATTTTTTATTAAAGCGGAATGCGCTTCCTATTATTACCTACAATTGCAATAATTACGGCCTTACCTTGGGATATTACCCACAGTAATAAAATTGTAGGTCACGTCCACCTGGGACAACCCTACTCGTAATTACGCCCGTCAGAGCCACCATGTTAAGAAGTCCTTTAAACCTATAATTTCGCTGGCATCAGTACCTACGCTTTTATTCGAAACAATGAGAAAAAGAGGCATATTGTGAGAGTACTTCTCTACAAGGCTGAACACCACTTCTTTATAAAAACTGGTGTCGTCACATACCTTCCTGACCATATAAACGGTTAACAATGGAAAAACTGTCACGAGATTACCACAAAAGATCAACCGTTCACGAGTTTGCATTTATCATAAATATCCGTGTAGGTAGTAAGCCTTACGTGTATCTCGGCTTCGTCATCGATGTTGATATTATCTTATGCGCGTGAGCTGATCCAAGGCCTTCCTACTCAGATGTGTGAATCTTTGGATGCGCAAAGTTACTGTGCTCACAAGTATTCTCGTAATATTAATATTTGAAACACAGTACCGTAATAAAGTGTTGTAATAATAATCATTAAGTACATACTACCTGTTGTAAATTAACTGATAAGTTTAGCTTATCGCGCCACTCGAAGTGTGATTAAAAGCTTTCGACGGGTAGACATAGATAGTGTCATGATGTGGGAAAAACGCAGTTGTTGTACACAAGAGCCGCGTTTGCAAGGAGGCGTGTTTGTTGCGTTAAAAACATGTAACTGAATTCTAGCAAAATGTGCTTTATCAGTTGCGTATATAATTTGAGGTTAATTTTGTTAAGAGCGTGGTGGCTATTTCTTTCTTGTTTCCATAAATGTCCACTTATGGCAAAATTATATGCAAGCATTGTCATTCTGCAACCACATCTAACCACAAACTCTACCATAAGACGTTTTTGTTACTCATCCTTACATGGTAACTCAAAAATAACGTCACAGTAAACTCGGCTTCTCCATTTATTATTGGTTCCGATGACGTAGGCGCGCCTCGGCTACGTCACAAGCGTCGGCGTCGTCGCGATGACAAAACTGTCGGCAGCGGCTGTTCGCTGGCACGCGACACCCGAATCAGGTGCCCGGGTGACGTCCGCACTCGTCACCGTCACCCACACGGAGCGCGTGGCGTGCGCGACCTGCTCGGCTGACCGACACATGACGAACCTCGTGATAAATCGATGTTTAATAAACATATAGAAAACAGTATCACAACAAGACCCGGTTCTAATTAAACCGTCGTTATTATTTACACAAAGTAGATATCACAAACATTTTAGTCCTAATAAGTATTGTTTTCTATCCTCAAGAAAACAATGCAATGAGAAAAGGCAATGATACCTAATTAAAAGGTTACGCCTGACGTCACCTACGGAACCCTTAACCTTTACAAATCAATATCTCATATAAAAGAGCAGTTACGAATGAAATTATACACAATTTACTGTCTACTCTTAAGAATTCATTGTCTTAATAATTTTGAAGTGAGCTCCAATCCGTGATAACAAAAGACAAATCGATTTTAAGCTACGCTCACAACTTCAGCGTAACTCGTTAACCGATCGCAGTATTCGGTACGTATTTTCCTCGAAATACACATATTGGAAAATGAAGCTTTAGCTGAAACCCTAACTGGAAGCCGTTAGTATTATAATCTATCCGCTCAAACGTATCATAGGCAGGCTTTTCAATAACATTAGCGTAGCATTCAGTCTTTCGTATTTAATTATTCAAACAAATTAAGCTGCCAAACGCAAATTAACCTTAATTTACATATTGGCCTTAATAACAGGCCTGTCAAATAAAATTGTTTATTTAAATCCGTCCTCGGTTGTATAATGGACACAATAATGGAAGATGTTTTTAAAATACAAACCCGGAGAATCAACTCATCAGTATTATTAATAAGTCGTCTGTTCACAAATATTTGCTCCAGGATGTCCTTGCACATTACATGAATTAAATGGTCAACATCATATCTAACAGGCAATTATTGTGATGGACGGCACATCACATTGAATTAGTTGTAGCACCCATTTACTCTAATTACGGGCCTCTGTAATAAGAGCTCGTGGAAATAAATGTTGTATAAGTCCCCCTTAGCATTCCTTTCGTAAGTCACCATTTTCGTTGCTTTTTGAATTGGCTAACAGTACAAAACAAACGATTAAAGTAAGGTGATTTTCTACTTCTGTTGACGAAATAAACAGTAGTTAATCCCATCTGTCCTGTATCGGGCCTTGACATGACCTCCTCACAGTTATCTAACACATGTCTCGACGCTAAATTTAGATTACAAGCATCGCAGACCAAACAACACTAAACGCTTGCTTTTTCTAATTATAACTGTTATTGTGATAATCTGTTTACGATCTACAATGGTTTTACAACTGTACCAGGGTTGCTACGCTCATTTCAATTTTCCATCATTCATCTGTTTCATTTTAAGCTTACTGTAAAGTTTTAACTGTTTTTTTATTAGTTCGAGCAGTATAATTAGGCATCCTATTTACATAATAATTGTGTTTATGTAGTTTTTTATTGCTGCTATTACGTGTAGTAACAGCCTAAACGTGGCAACCTTGTTTGAATTATCAACAGACCAGTTGTATCGTAATCTAAAAGAAGCAATAACAACAACACATTTGATCTGAGGAATTTGAACTTGTAATGTAGCACAATCTGAACACTTGTCTGATAGCGGTCAAAGAGCGGAACGGGTTTTCGCAGAAAAGTTATCAAAGCGCTCTTATCTTAAAATTCTTGTTTATACCTAAAAATTAGTTCATTTCAGTTTTAACTAGTTCAAAGTGACTATTTAAGCACGATTTAAGTTCGTGTAACTGATAACTTAAATATTGTTTTTTTTTTTAAGAAAGCTTTGTGGACTGTGCCTTTCCATTCGATTTGGAAGCAATGCAGAATTTAATATCATTTTAGTTGTAAGGTTTTTCTCGGAGCAAACAGAACCTAAAGGTTTTACAAAGAAATGTAGTCAGAAATATAGAATCTTATTTATTTATAGAATCAAATATTAGTAACAATGATGAAAAAACTTATCAGAGATTCTGTAAGGATAACTATTTTGGCGTAACGTAGGTATATACCATTCACAGTAAGCTTTAGTTTTGATTACTTTTAAAGACAACCCCCGACTCGGGCAGACGAAGGTAGTATTAGTATGTCCGTCCATACGTTATTACATGTTCATGTATTACAAATTAGTTTCTGTAGGTTTGGGTCTGAAAAGGACATGACCTACATGTAATTTTGTATTTATATTTGTGTGAAGGAAAACTTCGTGTGGGATCTGAGATGTCGTAACACCAAAATTCAAAGATACGAGACATCCACCAACTTTGCCCACTCTTTCTCGCAGGGGCTAATGTCGTATCCGTGGGATAGCAGGAACATTATAGACTTCTTCTGATCCAGTCGATGGTTACTTCTTTAAATTGTTTACGCCCAGTAGGTCGGTATTTAAGTGGCAACGTCGGTGGCATATATTAAATCACCCAAAGAACAGGTGTAGGGCACTTGGGGCACCGCACACATTTCGCCAAACTGTGTTTGTAACGACATACCTGGATCCGTGTAAATGATTCTGGTTTATAGTACAATATGTAATGTTATATTGTTCTCGTTTCAGATCACGAAGGTCGTCGGGCGCAGCATCTGCTGTTACACCACAACCCAAGAATTTAAACCCAGGAGGTGAGATTTATTTTATTACATACAGGAAGACACAAACATACACAAAAACAAGGCTACAGAAAACCATAAATTAACGAGTAAAACGTAAATTATGGAATAGCCTATTAACCTTTTGAATAACGATTTATTACGTTTATTATAGGGTTTCGAAATCAAATGAGTCGTACTAAACTTTTTCCAATGACAGAAAATAACCTAGACAAATTCTGTTTGATAAATAGACCGTAATATATATGCACACATGTACATACCTAGATATTAAAATTACCATAAATCGTTAGCTTCACTACTACGCGTTAAAATGATATATTCTATTACATTACATTTGTTATAAATACTCAAACATTTGGACTGATACAACCAATTTTCCTCAGACAATCCTTGTCAAGGGGAGGATAGATACCTACGTCCTACATTAGTTTTAGTTTGTGGATAGAACTAAGCATTTTGATGGAGGACCCTCTCTACCCTTTTCGAGTGCGAGAAAGCGATTTAGCCAAGTCTCCGCTTTAGGGAAACTCATTTAAAGGGACAAACGGCCCACCGTCCGTCTTCTGAGCACTTTATAATACCAACACAGAAGTTGTTTTCAGAAACTGTCGTTCCGAAATATTGTGCCTACAATATCCATGATAATTTCGACAAACATTTATAAGTTTTAACACAAACTCTAGTTAATCAGCCCCTTACTTTGAAGAAAAAGTTAAAGTTATATTTAACTTAGCTGCAGACGTGGGTAGATGCTAATAACTTGCACTTGAGTGATTAAAGTTTGAATTTCTATCAGTGGAGCGCTTAATGAATTGTTTGCAGCACTAGAGATAGACAACTTTTGCTATTTTCAAGAGAAAACCACTTAATATCATTGAAAGTAAAACAAAGAGCAATGACGTCTTTCAGAGGTATTTTAGTAAAACAAGATTCAGTTTACCAGAGTTCAAAGGGGTGTGAAATTCTTGCTACTTGATGTCGCCAGTCTTTCTAAAGTTATTATCCACTTTCTCGTTAAGGACATTTGTTTACGCGCAATAAAGAAGTCGTAAAACGCATCAAAATATTGCAAATCGGTACAACGCAATCAAAGCTATTGCGCACTCTTATAATTTGACAAGATACGACAGTAACGTCATAATAATAACACAATATCACAGGGGACTCATTCATATCACCTGTCGTGTTGTCAGCAATATTACAGGTCGCATAAAAGTGTAAAACTGTTTACAAATTGGTCCCATGTGCTATTGGGGTTTACCATGGCTTCAAACGTGCAGTTCCATCTTTGCTTCAGGAAAATTCGTCCTGAAATCATGTCCATGTTAAGTGATAGTCCTATCTTTTAGTTTGTTAAAGACATGTCATATTTCAAGAGAGTTCAAGCTAACTCCATAAAATATCTAAGACAGGTGTTAAATTCCCACGAAAGCCAATCAGTGGTGTGCCCCTCGAAAAAACACCGAACACGTAGCTATCGAAAGTGAAAAGCGTCATTTGATAAAAAATCACCTTATGTCTACGATTCTACGCAGGCATGATGACCAGGGGCGTATTTACCCTAGGGCCATTCGGGCCATGGCCCGGAGCGCCAATCCGCCAGGGACCGATTGCATCTTGTTTTGGTTTTGGCACCATTTAATCAACTTTTACTTCTCCCCATTTTTTTTTTTGTCAATCTCAATTTAAAATTAACATAATAAAACAAGAACCAGTAAGTCGAAAACACGCTTGTAAGTTGTTTTTTTTTTTGTACTTAGATGCGCTCCGTAGATATTGACGAAACTTATCGTCAATACCTTACGGAGCGGATCTGTAAATACAAAAAAATGTGGGGGCGACGCGCGAGCGTTGCAGAAGCGATAAGCGATACATTGCATTGCTTCAGCGACCGGTGCCCACGGCAGCCCAAATTGACCGTAATACGCATTCAGTACGCTAGGTACCTAAACAGTTCACGGTTCTCTATAGTTAATAAAATGGATTCAATTAGAAAAATATAGGTATTGTCTGAAGCAGATGTTCGACTTTACGCCCAAAAATCTTAAGCAATTGTACCCGAAAGATCTTGCAGAAGATTTACAAGAGGAATGTGTTTTCTTAAAACATTTTTTGAAATCGAATGAACAAAATATGAGCTTGAGACAGCTAAATACAAAAAAGAGACCTGAAAGAAATATTTCCATAAACGGAAATTGCGCTACGCATCTTTTTGTGCACTACAGTGACAAACTGCAGTACAGAAAGATCATTTTTGGTTCAAAAAAAGAGTTAAGAATTTTATCTTCGCTCAAGGATTTGTGAACAATGTTTAAATAGTTTACTCCAGTCAAATTAGCATACAATTTTGATCAGCTATAGAAATCGAGATAATTGCGAAAAAACGATTTTTTTAACTTTGATCTTCAATAACTTACGACGCAGACACGAGATTTTATGAGACTTTTGACACAACGTTTAGATCGCCACAATGAAGGTGTATACGAGTTTCCAGTTTATGATCTCGTATTCCGAGGTGAAACGCTAATTTGACTGGATTATTTAGCGATTCTCAATATTGAAGCCGAATTAACAAAACAACTAAGTAAAGAAATCATCATTAATGACTTTGTAAATAAATTTGCACACCGCAAAAAAATGTAGACGCTATTAAAAAATTACTATTTTTTCACTTAAATGTTTTTTTTTAAATCTAGATAGGATGGAGTACGTTTGCCTAGAAGCAACCTATTCACCCTTATCTTAAAAACTCCCAGGTTGTAGCTATCTGGAAACACAGACTGGCAGGGAATTCCACTCCTTAGCTGTACGCACTATGAATGTGTTCCCAAAACATTTTGTGCGTATGGGTGGGATGTCCACCATGGTTTTTTTCCTTGACTTCTGGGGCGGAGAACCTTATTAGCCCGGAGCGCCAAATTTCAAATACGCCCCTGAGCATGACGTACTATCTGTTTACCACGATATCATGTTAATAGCCTCCATAAAGCATATACCTACAATAGTTTGTGTTAATGATGTGTAATCTGCGATATAATCCGAAGTTTTCCACAGCATTTTCTTCTTTTCGGAACATTTATCTAGTAAATGTCTAAAAACTTGTAGTGTTTTCGAACATTCTTTTGAACAAACAACTAAAGTTATAGCTTTTTAAATGATAAACATAAATCGTCACGATTGCTTTCGTGGTGTGCAGATGTGTTGTGGCCGCGAGTGTAAAGTAAAAGCAACTACGTGGATCAATATTGGATGAAATGATTGCGATAGAGCACTTACTGCGGTGCAACTAAATGGAGACGAGTAAGGATTCGTAAATAGAGTACATTTTATTATGCTTTACGGGATGTGGCTCTTAAAAGCTGCCTTTCATGTTGCTTTAATTTACTATGCATTAACTTTGGACGACGAAGAAAGGGAGTCTTCGGGCTGTGAGTACTCTAACACAAATTAAGCGAAAATAGTTTAGTATTAAAGTGCGGCTTTTTAATTTCAAAACCAAATAACAACTGTTTGTCAGTTGAAAAAATAGCAGTAAACGTAAACAAATCGTTAATCAAACAAGTCAGTAGAGTGATTGGCAAACGGTAAACGCTTGTAAAAACAAAATAACTAATTTTCCTAAGAAGATTACGGTTGGAACGGAAAAAACAGAACACTTTCTTTCATATCCGGTCCGACAGGGAAACGCCCCCATAGACAATGCGTAGCTGCGAACAGTGCGGACTACAGATAGCTATATCTGAGTGTAAACAAACGGCGTAGATATTACACATGCTTTGTTTACAATTTTATCAGCAACGTGATCAATTCTCCGATGCGATATAAAGAGATTACGAAGAACATTATGTCATAAGCCAAACAGACCTGTCACATTCTTAGTAATATTCATACCAGGAAAAGATTTATAATCTTAAGCTCTAAGTATAATCACATACTCATCCAATAGTAATGATTTGATTGGATTCAAACATTTTAATGACACAAACTTTCTTCGTCGAATGTATGCAAACAAAAAATACTCGGAAGGATTTTTTAATCCTGTTGGTACATATTCATTTATTTTGTACCTCGCAACAGGATCCATAATCCTTCGTGATTGGGTTGTACGCCGCCATAAGTAGAAGCCAGACACGACATCCCTCGAAGCTTTTCATTCCTTTATTCAATGGAAAGAGAAAAACTACAGTTTTCGTGACTCCCCGTCAGGAAATTCATGTCAATGTGAGATTGCATGTATCTTGAATATTAAATAAAGTTTTCCTCATTTATTTTCCGCTTTGGATTACACCTGTTTATATTGACGAATTGGTTACGCAAAATTTGAATTTTCTCGGAAGCGTTTCTTAGTCGCACGGCCTGAATAATGTCAACAAGCAATCATTTATTAATCTGATAACTGTAATATACATTTCGACAGCTTCCTAGTTCGAAACATTGATTGGCACATTTATAGATAAACGTTCAAAATAAGATAGGTGGTAAACATACAGTTGGCATACATACCTAGATAATTTGAGCAAATCCCCGGGGAAGCTAGTTTTGCCGGATTTAATTAAGGCAAAGTTGACACAACCCAGTCACCGTTGAACGTGTTAAAACAATTTGATTGCGGTTTTCGTTCCAATACAGCTACAGACCAAAATCATTACTATTTGACGAGTTTATATGTCCGAATTAGTTTAATGTTTCAGATACCTAACTAACAGCTTAACTGAGATTTTTTTGCGGCAAAAGCACATTTTATAATTTGTTACATCATGCAAATGTCTGCTTTATGAATAATCAGACAGCTTCGTATGATCGTCACGTCTACCTGTGCTCGGTCGCACGTGTGTAGAACTGTAGAGCTCCTCATTCGTGTATTTCATATAAATTGGTATGGGTTCAAACCTGTAACAATAATATAATAGTTCCTGCTTTGCTGCATTTCATTTCACCGAGAAGAAAAGTTTGAAAAGTAACCGCTTTCCCTGTGCGTTTTTGCAGGATGCAGTACACTTTATCAATTCTATTGAAATATCCTCTGTGCTGATACCAGTAAATCCCTTTAGCCCTTTCGCTGTGAAATAATAAAAAAAATATACATTCAAAGTTTGCCCCGGCTGTCATTTGTAGATCGTTGACAATTATTAAAGATAGAAGTAAAAAATATCTGGAAATAGTCTTGCCAAGGGTATCGTATGATTACCCAGTTAGCTAGAGGAGCGAAAAGGTGAGGCAGATTGTTTGATTGATACATTCAATCAAGCTCTAAGGTTTTTACTGACTCCTAAGACACAGGTACACAGGTAGTCTAGGAGCCAGGGTATTTAAAATTACCTAAGTATATGTGTTTTAAGCCTTTAATGTTTTTAGCCTTAATGAGAACTTTTGTTACTTTTTTTTTTTTGGTGAAATTTATAATTAAGATGGTCCGAAATGCTGCTGCCGTAATATGGCATTGCTTTAGAAAAAGATAAGCTTCCTAGAGCGCCATTTTTGTCACTTATACTTGTATGCCAATCTCCTTTTATGGACGTAGGTACCATTACTCAATGTAGAAACCATTACTCAATGTAGCTGCCATTGTTAACGCGCGGGTACTCTAGTACCTACTGCTGTTTAGGTATTATTGAGATAGGTATGAACTCTAGAGTATGACCTTGCAAGTTGCCCTGCGGTTCATGACGCATCAGCACAGCACTAAGTATAAAAGTAAAGCTCGCGATGCCCTACGCAGTCATTCCTCCTTTAACCTCTTATGTACACAATCGTTTGTGTCAAACACTCCACAAAGTTATAAACAACGACAAGATTGTTTTTTACGTCAGTTGCCTTTTTCGATTGGAAAATGACCAGAAATCGTGATAAGACAATTGTCACCTTCGACATAGTTGCCACCGTGTTCAAAGCAGCTCGACTTCTGCTGCAGTGTATCGGCAACCACCTCTTTCGACACATGCTGTGTATGTTTGTGTTCATATTTAGATACTTGAGTGTTTTAAGACCACTACCATACAAATTGATAACCTTTTGAAGTGGTAAAGTGCTTTTAATCAATCACGATAGTGACTGCAAAATCTGTGATATGCTCTATTGACGAATGTCCCGTGTCTCTATGATATTAATTAATTAGATATAATTATTTGCGATGTTGTGGTCGGAGCTTTACGTTGAATGTGAGTAGTAACTCGTTAAGTCTACCTAATGCTAATATAATGTTTCCACAACAAGGGAAAAATACTCACTACCGCAGACTTGGAAAAACCCTCTGAGCAGGCCTAGATTGAAAAATGATTAACCGTTCTCCTTAGTCATATTGAAATTTTAAGTAAAATGATGAATGTCGTTTCCGTACAAAAAGTTGAGTAGGTACTGCAACGTCACGTCATCAAACAGCTCAAAATAAGTTAGACGTATTACTTACTACAAAGGGGTGTGTCATAATTATCACATCAAACGATGACGGTGTAACGGTTCAGCTACAACTTAACATCTGAACTGTTTCGGAGTTGACTGATGTAAACCTCAAAACATATTAGCATAACAATCAGTCTCTTTAATTGTAATTTGAGAGCGCGTCCTCATATGAACATCAGTATAAAACAAAGTGTTCGCAAAGCTCTCACAATTTATAAATGAGTAAAACGTGCCGCTTCTATTTGGAGCGTGACAGGTACTAATGAGTGGCGATGTTGGCCCCGTCATGAATTGGATCCAGAACGCGCGCTGTCACTCGCCACTCACTGCTTCCAGGAAAAACGTAGAATGTAGGCCACTGTCGCGGTAACCGCTGCTGATCAATTCTCATTTCACGGATAATACACATCCCTTCATCGCCATCTTCATTGGCTTTGGGCCTTCTTTCCTCTTACGGCAGCTTGATACAAGCGTATACGCACAAAAGTGGCTATTTTCCGCCACCAACGCATTCACAACCCGATCTATCGATTATTCACCGGTTAACTGACTAGAATGAAAAGTTAAATTGCAAATTGTTTGTATACCTCCTCTGAACTTTAAATAGCTGCCGATCATTTCAATCAAGCCGTGACCGATACTGCGGAAACGTATTTATTTTTGTAACTATGTCACACCAGTCTGTCTTTTTTGTCAGCTTTGTTTGAGCTCTAATCCTATTTCCATTGACTTCCAATAAATAAACTATTTCGGTATTTCCAGCTATAGTTGTGTAGTTCAACATTCTAACTTTGTTGTTTTCCAACGCTTTTGACACCATTGTGTGTGAAAAGTCAACTCAATTTCACTTTTAAAGTGTTAGTTCTATTCTGAAGTAGGTAATATGAAACCTGCCATCATGAATATATATTTTCAACTGTGGATCCTTGTAATATGCAAAGTAATGTAAATATATCTTTTCATTTGTGATTATCTTCTGCACGCTTAAGTTCTTTGACGGAGTGCTGGCTAATTCAGTATGCTCTAGTTTCCTCGGTGGCTGGAGGCCGTAACCATGAGCTATATCACTCCGTGCGATACTATACATTTTTCATCATGTCGCCATTTGTACAGAAAACAATTTTCCTCCGTCAGTAAAATATTTGTCATGTTGTAACAGTAACAGCTCATCACCGAGACTGTCGAGCATATTGTCAAACAAAATGTGTGTCTTCGCCACCATTTGTTAATAGTTATCAAGGTTTTTACAGATTTAGAAACGAAGATTGGTTTTCATAATGATTTTTGTGTTGTTCTTTATTTTCATGCTTCTCTGGGGACAAAAGAAAAATAGACTTTTCTGCGATGACAAAGGCAACAGGGGGAAATTCGTGATTGCTTGTACTTAATCTTAATTATGATCTGTTCGGTACATTATGGCACCCGAGAGTCCGCGGCCGTGACAAAGAAGAATCTCGGCTCGGCTCTTGAACAAAACGGTAGAAAGGTTATTAACCTTATGTTAGATCCCGAGGTCAACGCTTCCTATTCGCCTTTTAATCTCACATCCTACACGGCCTCGTACATAACAATTTGCGGCAAAGCTCTCGTGTAATTCGTCTAAGCCTGGCTCATTGCGGCGACCACGTAACGACTCCTTGACCCACACTATCTTAAGGAACCTTTAATAAACATCCTAAACAAACCCGTAGAAACAGTATTTCTTCGCTGTCGTTATTTTAGTTCAGTAGTTACTTCAGTAGGTATATTTGGTATCTACTTTTCCGGATTTGCACCGAATACTAAACAAAAAACATTCTCGACCTCTTGGTCAAGCTTAATTTTTGTTTATATGTGATAACACTGATATTATAAATAATAATGATCTGTGCAAGCCTGAAACGATCGTGTGAATGTAGTGCAGAGGTCATGACGTAGAGCTGTTATGTGCCCCATACTGCAATATTTTGAAGACTTTAATATCAGAATGGACCTTTAATGTCAAACAGAAATCTGAACTATTCCATCCAATGGAGTATAAACACATAGACAAATCGTCGCTCTTGTAGATACTTTTTATTGCTTTGTTTACCTGGAAACAGGAAAACAACTCCATATATCCCGACTGCATAAAAAATTACATGCATTGAATTGTTCTAACAATGGAAATTATCCAGTTCTTATAAACGCGTGTCCCAATTATTCCATAAAATGTAGGTAATAATTATTTTATAATAAATAAATGGAATTAAAATAGGTGCGATACAGAAAATTATTACTATTGTTATTATTTTTTTTTTATTTGTTATGGGTTTGCTCTTGACTCTAGTTTAGGTCAGAGATGACAGAGACAAAGTCTACGATGGAGCGAGCTATAATAATTATAATAATATGTTACTCATCAGAACAAATTAAAATCATTCTAAGAATATTGGGAGTACCCAGAAGCGTCGTGGAGGTCACATAATATTTTTCTGTAATCGTTTGTTCAGCCGCATCTTGCCAGACTATATTCTTATGTATAAGTTGTCCCCCATACCTACCTATAATTTAGCAAATACCTGAATTTCCCACATCACATCGATACTTTTCCCTTGAGTAGTCAAGCACCACAAAATATTGATAAATGTTCATCCGGTTTTCACCATGTTATCATGAAATTGGTAACTGTAAGGTGAATTATAATTGTATGATTGTATGACATGCGTGACCTTTCACAAGCAAGAAGAAAACAACAGGCAACAGTGCTTCACCCAGCCCTTTCTCAGCCATTTCTCGGATACATTAATCAACATATTCCGCTGATCCGGCTACCCCAGCAGACGCCACTCACTATCAGTGTATTTACATTCAAATAGGTCAAACTGAAGTCAGACCCCACAGTATCTGATGAGAGACTAATATGTGACGCACGGGACCACGGCACATCACACGTAAACAGCGTGAAATTAATCTGTCCACATCAAATCCTTAAGCAAATATATATTAATCATTATTATGTTTGCGACAAGGTCTAGAACAAATTGAGGGAATTATTTTAACATAATTTTATTATGAAGAACATTTTTATCATCAATGTAATCAAATTAGCGTTTTATCAGCTTTGTTATAACTTCCGAGATCACAGATTTTGTTGTCATATTGATACGAGTATCCACCAAAGTGAATACCTAATATTTTATTTTAAGTGCAAAAACATGATATAAATACCGATTGAAATTGGTTTCATTTTAGTAAATTTCCTACAGACAAGCTGAAAATTCACTTGTTTTCTTCTTCAGTTGCATTTTGACAGAGCTATTGTTCTTTCTAATATGCCTCATATGCTAATCTAATTCTTCTTGTTGCAGACGAAGCCTACATGAAGCTAGCCTTAGAAACCGTTGAGGAGCTGGACTGGTGCCTCGACCAGCTCGAGACCATACAAACTCACCGCTCCGTGTCCGACATGGCTTCTCTCAAGGTCAGTGCTACACATACCTATGTACAAGTACATTCACTATGAATACGACATTGCAGCGATATTTTTACATGCATTGATTACTTTGACATGAGCTAAAACAGGTGATTGATCTTTGCTCATGACACGTCACAGATAAACAACTAGTAAAGAAATATTTGTTTTATGACTCAACTCTGTCAATACTGAAACTAGCATGTAATCTTACGCACTTTGCTCTTTTTAAGGAAGAAACGAACGAACTTTGTCTCTATTTACTTAAAGTGTATTTTTCAACAGGTGCTACTCAGTTTCGTAGCTATAAGGAATGGATATCTCTAATAGAACGCATCTTTATAAGATATCAACTATTTTAATCAAAACCAAAATGTCCAAATCTTATTAGCTACTAAGCAGGGTACTAGGTAATCGATAACACACGCATTTCACAAAGATCTGATGATATCAAAAAACTAATGACTTTTTCTTGTCATCGAGCTATCTATACAAATGAAAATGCAAAAATACAGGAGTTAAAATCGCAGCCTTCTCATTAAATATTAAATGTAGGTCAATGATAACTATCTACATGTATCGTAGATTACTGCTATTATTAGCAGATAGGTTACTATTACAAAAGTATTACTAGGTCAGAAACATCGAATATTACCGAACTGCGCGTCAAATATCATAATCAGTAACGGTTATAAAATAGATAACGATTAATATACCGTTTCTTTTTAAATTTGATAGAACCTTGCGAAACTAGAGTACATAATGTATCACACATTGTTAGGTATATAGGTAATAGCCTTGGAATGTAGGAGACAATGTACTTTCTTGAAATGTATCTTTCTTATCTTGATTTATGATGATAATTTACGAGAATTGTTACTACCTTTTCTTTAGACGGTAAAATACCCAGGCCGTGCCAATCCCTACTGGCTTCTTCACAATATTATGCATGTGAACACAACAATTGTCTTTTATTTCTATTTATACAACACTACGCAGAATTTAAGAGGAAAACTCACTATCATACATTCTTATAGTATTCGTCACTGAAAATGACTGAAGCTGTAGGTTTATTTTATTTTTATTTTAAAAGTTTCTTTATAATTCTAATTTAGGAAAATGAATGGCATATCCATTATGAATCTTGGAAGCCAAGAAATATGTAGGAGAATCATCAGAATTTTAAATTCTCGACGTATTACGGCTTCATTAATACTTTATGATACGTTTTACGATTATATTACTTACTAGCTTTTGCCCGCGGCTTCTTTCGCGTCGATTTAGATTTTCGCGGCGAAAATAATTGCCATTTACCGTCTCTAGGGTCTCATCTACCTGCCAGGGTTGCAGAATTGTTCGAAAGAGTTACCGCGGCCCTTACACGGGTTTTAGTCAGTCTCATTCTCATCTATCCCTGCACCTAAATTCATCAAAACCGGTTCAACGATTCAGGCCTGGAAACTTAGCAAACAAACTAACTTTTGCTTCTACTACATCCTATATCATAAGACAGAAAAATGTGATAGATCGGCTAATACGCATGATATAAATACATATAATTTGCAATCAGAAATGATAACTTTCTATCAAAAATAAAAAAATAGAATTTAGTCTTTAGTTCTGGAGATTACCTTCTCCCTACATTCAAACATACAAACAAATTTTACATCTTTATAATATTAGTTTCTTATAAGTATGATCTATTTACGAGAACCGCCAGTAATCTATCATTAAGATTGCCAAGCCTCACTCACGTACACTCATTATTACGCTAAAGGTACGTTTACACAGACAATGAAAATTGATTAATTATAAGTAACTAGCGACCCGGCCCGGCTTCGCACGGGTGCGAATGTTTATTTAGCCCAAACTAACAAAGTGAACATCTAATTACCAGAATCAATAATATTGTTGTTCAGGCTGAAATAAAAAGTCAACGACGTCTGCTCTCAGGTGTCTACCAGTTCGGGACTTCTCTACCTCCGTTATAATTATTTGGTTGCGCGACTTACTTTAATTTTGAGATATCTCCTAAGATATTCATCCAAATTAAATGGTGTGGTCGCCAATTTTGCTCTAAATTAAACATTTAAGACGACTAACATATTTATTAAGATATGGATTTGTACTATATTGGTGAAAACACCTCTGCAAATGGAGCAGTATTAAAATCAAAAGAAATGTTTCGGTAAACAATTCTCCCATTTTATTAAAGTTATTGCAGATTGATCCACATGTTTTGCCGAGCAATAATTTCTCAAAAGATTAACAGTGTAAACGCACATTTAGATAAATCATAAGCGTTATGAATGGACCACGAGTGGAATAAGTGCATCATAAAGTGATAATGATATGAGTAACGATGCCTATATAAATCTAGGGGATAATCCAATAACCATGGAAACTTACCGGTAGAATGGTTAGAAGGGAAACTTGTGAATTACATACACACATAGGTTTTACAAATATACTGTCAAGATGTCACTCGTATTTGTATGCCTAAGTGTGTCGTAGTGTTTGATGTAGAAATGTTTTATTATGCTATCGCATAATAGAGCTACTTGATTGTGAATATGTTACACAATTTTTAGCACAACTTGTTAACATAACCGGTGTGCTTATTATTTTAAAACATACTGAAATGAGGTTTGTACCTAGCAATTGGGTATTCCCTGAAGAAAATCTAATTAGTCCGTCAGATATAATTCCAAATTCTTTTTCACGTACCTACGTAAACAAAAAATGAAGACCCAGTGCGTTGAAAACTCGCGTGACGTCACGTTTTGGTACAATTTATACTAAAACGTGACGTCAACAACCCCCACTCTTGAACTTTGATGCGCTTTATTTTTATCAATTTGGAATGGAAAAAATAGGTGTCCAATTTTTTTTCAAAATCTGAAACGAGTATCAATCTGAAAAAGGTTTCAGACTGATACTCGTTTGAGTATGATGATGATGAAAAACATTTAAAGAAACATATGATTCCATGCTGTCAGTAATGTATTCCCAAAGTTAACATGACTTTCTTATTCGTATTTGTATGCCAAATGAAGTTTGTAGTTTTTATTTCACCTAGTAACCGGTAATTTTTAAGTGATCTATGACTACTTTGTAAGTACACTATTACTGGTTTTTGGGATTTACCTGACCAGCCTCTTCAGAGAACCAGTCTTTCAACGTGACTTACTTATTTATAAGTGACCTAAGATAATAGTTTACCATCAAATAATGGAAACACCAGTCTCAAGTATTTGCGCAAAGAATGGAGTTCTGCGAAGACTACGAAGGTCTTAATATTTTCACTACTGATTAAATCTACATGTATAAGTTATTTAAATTCTGGTTAAATACGATAAAAGCAGTCTGGAATAAATGAATGCAATTAAAAGTATTTGTCACCGTGTATTATCGGCTTGTAGTAGTCACTCTGACTAGAATCAGGTCATTCATAAAACAGCGTAGGTTTAAGGTATAATTTATCATAAACGTATATACCTGTAACATCCTGTTGATTGTTGAAGAGCAGACACACTTACCTAGATATAATTTTATCACTACAAGTTTTTTAGATCTAACGCCTTTAACTACCTCTATATAGCCTAATATTGTAACAACTAAACAACAACTTGTTAAAATTCTACAAGTCAAATACATTTTGCTAGTTAGCGTATATTTTGAATCACGTCTCAAGTTAAATATAAATTTCCGCGCCTTCGATCGCACGTCAACGTTCAAAGCCTCTTTGAGTCGGAAAAGTTTTAATGATTTCGAAGCCAAAAGTCCTGCTATTCATATATACTTTTCATAATTGACGGAATTTTGGTCAACTTTTATCAAGGTAATTTATTTTCCACAAATTAATTAGCATACACCTAAATATTATTTAATACACCCTTTAAATCAGCATAATTAAAACGCTACATGCGTAAAGTATCAAGTACCTACTCACCTCTGTGCGAATGAAGGTCATAATATCAAATTTAAATTTAAGACTTTCGTTGTCCTTTTAGCTCCAAATATACATAGATTCATTAGAGCCCAAATATTTGAGGGATGAATTTTAATTAAAGGATCCCATTCAACTATCGAGTTACTTGAGACTATTTGGACGGCGGCCATTGTGTTCTGTCTCAAATATTATTTAGTGGGGCACGCTTTAACTTTTAATGGGACACGGCTGGCTAGCATTGCACCACTTTGCACCGCTTTATATTGAGTGAGAGGCAGTTAGTTCCTGGTGGATCGATGCGTCTGACGTCACAATGACGCGAACACTTTAATATTTTTTGCCTGACTACACAGCGATTTTAGACCTAATGTTAAAGGAGCTTTTGATACGATACATACGTAGGTAACTGTTATGATTGACGAAAGCATGAGTGTGTGCTACGCAGGGTATTGGCGGGGTGTACGTGTGCTGCTCCGAGTACAACCAGATGGTTGAGTTTCGTTTGCTGACTTACTCTTGCTAATATGAATTTATTTTCAGTAGTAGCAAAAGCGTGGCTTTATATTCATTTGAACTCTTTGATACCTTATTCCTAGCCATCCAGCTGTGCGATGGAACCTCTATTTCAATAAGAGAACTTTCCTTTCCTCCATTTAAATGTCAGGGTCAGTCCTGTGTGACCTGTCTTTCTGGTACTTATTTGAGTTTCTTAATGAGTGTGGCAATGATTATACTAAACCCTGGATAACTTCCTCTAAGGGTTTACAGTACGCGGGTACACGCCAGTTGGCACTGGCGGCAGCATGTGTGCGTGACGCGATGTCATTAACTCCGAAGGGCAACCTCGCCGTACCCTCGTGATGACGCAGATCCCGTCCGAAAAATAATGCGTGTATCATTTACAAATCAATATTTCACAGACAATTCGTCTATTTATGGATGCAGCGGATACGCACGAACTTATCGATTCGACATTGATACGGATACGGTTTACACCGCGTAGATTTCAAACGATTAAATCTCCTGTTCGTACTTCAACGGATCGATAGATTTTTATTTATTCGTTTCTCTCACCAGTTCGGTTGAAAAGTATGATCTGGGCACGACTTGCAGGAAAAATGGAACACTTATCTTTGATGTTTTAGTTAGAAAATCAGGACTTAATCAGTTTATTCAGAATCTTTTCTAAAAATAAACCAGATTTCCAGAAGAAGGTATATCAAATTAATAGCACAAAAGACCCGCCGCTCTTCAAGTCAATTTATGAAAGACGTGGCTTACTTGGTAAGCATTCAGCTCTGATTCTGAGGTAAAATTTGAAAAACCGAATTCGTAAAATTACATTTTTACATTTTCTGACAATGCTGATTTTATTATTCAGCCAGCGTCCTTAGACAATACAAAGAAATACAAAATCAGACAGCTGTTTACAATGACGTGGCAGTTGCCACATAGAATGTGACTGCGAGAGAGAATGTATATCGGCTGTATCGTTAATCCGCGTAAACTATTCCGAAAGGTCGTATAGTGAGCTTCATCATGCAATCACAAGCGATAAAATAGTTGGGTGGAGTGTCGCGGGTAAGGTCCATGGACGGCGGGTGTCCCCTACGCTCGCACAGTCACGTACGCAGCCGCCCGCCTTGCCAGATCAATTGTCTCATGACACACTTATATCTCAGACTCTTTATCTTCAGTCAAATTGCAGATGAGAATGAATTGCGCTCCATATCAGATCTATTTCAACTGCAATCTGAAATCAAATAAGATAATGCGCTTCATCTGGTGAAAAATCTTACTTATAATGATTGGTGTCACAATGGTATCGCTACTTTCCCTGATATTTTCATATTTACCTGCAAACTTTTCCTCCATCATATTGAGCGTCTACATCCTTCACAATTCTCACGATTCGTACGATAAATAGAATGAAAATTCGCTGAATTGCCAACAGCGGCCTACGCGTTACAGAACGTATATTTCGTCTGAAATATATTATTGATTGTAAATGTAATCTTCAAAAGAAAATCAGTTTTGTGTGGTTTTAATAATCACACGGGTTAGGTTTGTTTTATTCTTTCCGGAATGAGAATTAGACATGAGACATCAGACCTCATTTACAATTGACGTTGTAAAATTTCACATCAAAAGTGGAAATGGTTGTTTGTATTTAACTAAATGACTACATTATAATGTTATGAACACTATCATTGGCAAACATGATTACAGCCCTTGAAAGATACCTACGGTTCTAGAAATGACATGTTATTTTATTAGTATCTAACTACGTCATTGTATTGCCATTCATTTGTTGAATTATGTCCATTCCTACGATTCCTACCCATTGATTATGTAATGCTTAATTTCACTGTCATTGCTGCATCGGACAGAACGAGGGTAATCGTTACGTATAACATATTTATATACAAGATGAGCCAGATTTACCAGAGACCCCTTTTGAACTATCGATTGTTAAATTACTACGAGTACCTACCTAGTTGATGATGAGAGCGAACTTGTAAACTGATTAATGAATTATTCATGGAGATGGATTAGTTGAATGAGATAATTATGGAGTATAGGAATGCCAAGCATTGCACATACCGAAGTTTACATTAAATTCCAAGTAAACAATAATGTAGCATAATATTTAGCTTTTCTTTGCAACATTTCAGTACAGGATGTTTGCATGAGTTTTAAATCCTGTAAAACACGAAGGTTTCATAGTTTCATCGAGTAATGGGGCATCTGGCAACACCGCTAGCTACCTAATGACCCGGGTCGCGTGTGACGTCTGTGTCGACCTCAGGCTGAACGCCAACGTTGCCTTGGCCACGAAGGTTAACGTGAGTTTCCCGCCACAATAATGCGATATTAGGAAATACGTGATCTAGACTAAAATAATGTTAATTGGCCGTTGTCCTCATTTTCCGTCGTTTCGGAAAACTTATGGCAAAATATGTCGCATTTTCATGTCACAATATTACATGTGCATATTTTCGTAATTGTTTATTTTACCAACGTTTTAATATACTAATACAAAACAAAAATAATCTGATAGTGTTTCGGGAAATACGATAATGTTTTACAACGTAGTCGATATTGCTTATGCAAATATAAATCACACCACCCAGCCTTTCTAATCATACCTAACTGTATTTTGCATCATCATTATTTATACAATTTATTATATATTACGAACAAAACTCTTATTGAAAATAAATTTTTAAGAAATATTAGAAAAATAAAACGAGAATAGAACGTTTAGATACGGAGGATCTAAACATCGTATTCTCAAAACGTCCTATTTGTAAAAGTACAGTTATGCTGAAAAAATGCTGTCGGATACAGAAGCAATAAAACAATATATCCAATGAAAAACTAAAATTGCATATTTTCATTTTTTTTTTATTTTTAACTGTCTGCTAAATGTTGTAATGTGTTCGAGTGGCACCGAAAAAATTTTAGTTAGATTTTCCCCATCCCGGCAGTCAACCTGAAGTCGTAAAACCAAAAGCACTATTTAGGATCAAATCACAACAAATCAAACTTTATTGCTTTCGTCCAAATAATTACAAATAAGCGCTTCAAATAATTGTAGACAGGAAGATCTGAAACTGTAAACTGGAATAGGTAAATCACAGAATAATGATAGGTACATACATATTCACACAACCTGCACTAATTAGGTACCTAGCCACTATCAAGCAATAAGGAAATAATAGCGACAATTAATTAACAGCCTATTTTATGAGAAATACCTATACGTGTCACGTATGTAATGAATAACGTCACAATGAAGATCTTGCTTGCCAACAGTATATAATACAGGTTATTCTGCACTGGTCGACCACAACAGACGTTGGCGGTCTAAGCTTTTGACCGCATATTTTATATTATGGCAACACGTCAATATAACCGCGATAAAAGTAAAATGTGGTTAAGTAGTAATGACTCACTTGTATACTTAATTATGATTCATTGTCTAATCTAATGGCAATTTCGGCTCCATGTCGTCTGAGAGTTAATTCTGCGAATGTTTATTTAGTTACATGGGAAATAAAAGTCTATCTTTTCAAATTCATCTCAATTCTCATGAGTTATCTTCAAGTCATTGAATAAATCAACTTTAGCAGAGATGTTGAACAGAACACAGTTATCTAATTAGGTATAATTAGAGTTGCTACGTGTACAGTTATCATTGAGAACTAAATTTAAACATTCCGATTTATTTCCTATCGCCTCGACGTCAACGTCAATGCAACAAACAAGATTCGAGAAGTCGTCACGGTCAACCCTCAAGTGACTAGACGTCGTTACGTAATGTATTTTACTATGTACTATGATACGACTTAAGTTATCATCTATAGTACACTAGCTTTTGCCCGCGACTTCGTAGGTACGCGCATATCCCGTTTTTTCCCGTTCCCGTAGGAATTTCGAGATATCCTCTTAGTGCTCTTCTACGGTGTGTAGAGAAGCTACATGCCAAATTTCAGCTCCCTACGACCAGTAGTTGCGGCTGTGCGTTGTCTGTCAGTAATGGAAGAATTTTGGTATATTAAGATAATAGGTAAATGTCACTTAAAGAGTCATGAATTGTAAATTAATGGAGAGGGAGAGGGAGACAAAGAAGAGATGCATGGATTGTGTGTGGTTTGATTTGGAAGAAAAGGGAGTCAGTGACAGCGTGACGGTTGATAGGACGGAATGGAGGAAAAAAAACATTGCACTAACCAGACTGACTCCAAGTAACATCGGAAATAAGCAAGAAGATGATGTTGAGAAGATAGGGCTGAACAGAATAGGTGACCGATTTAACAAACTAGTACTTGGTAGATCTGTACAGAAAGAGGTGTAAGGAAAGCTTTTCCCAGCAGTGGAATAAAACGGGCTAATAAAAAAATATTTAACTTTCTGGTTCAGGTGGATTCAGGTTTCTTCCTAAGAAAAATGTACTATCTAATTCAAATTCAATCCAAAATACATTAATTGAGCTAAGCTTAAGCAAAAATCTAAGTATCTAGTTATCTTTTGTTTCTAACATTAATCTAATTATTCAAATGACTTTGTATTATTAACTATTTATTATTTTTCTTCTCTGTCATGGAAATCATATTCAAGTCACATTACATCGCAAACAATAAAACAATTATGACGTAAAGGAAGTGTCGGCAGTGGTCGTATTATAATATGTTATCTGCAAGGACGCCATCATTCATGAAACAGCTGGAAACTGTATTCAATAAATAATATAATATTTTTGAAACAAATGTTAGTAATCAAGGAGAGCAATCTCGTCATTTTACCACTGAACTAAAGTACCGTGTAAGTAAACAAAATTAATATGTAAATTCAAAGTTGATTAAAGCGCATTATTATAATCTAGGCCAGGGTTGCCATCGTTAAAACATCTGAACATATAACTTGACTTGTTTACGCCTATTTATCGTACATCTGTATCTTATCTTCGCGCAATCAACTCCTTTCTAAAAGTATCACTAATTTTAACTATTAGACAAATTGATAAAGCATGTAACACTACTAATCAACCAGAAATATTGAGATATTATTGTTGTTGAGATACAAATCATAATGGTTCTATAAAATACTGTAACAATCTAAATCAATATCTTATGTAATAATTTGTGTTTAAAAATGTAGGAAGTGAGATAGTATCAGAAACTCTATTGTTTCAAAATAAACTTTCATTGACAAAGGCGAGTGTTATCGCTAGACATCTTTTTAAAATTTATTAATGAAACTTCGATGTGTTGGTAACATAGCGATGTATCGTACGATAGTAACGTTACTATGCTCGAATATTTCTACGTCGTAGGCGACGAATACGTAGGCAAAGTAAACTCTACCCAATAAGGTAAAATCGCTTCAGTGCGGGAATTGCACGCAGTTATCTGCGTGTACACACCTCCGTGACTAACCGTTTATTAAGATTTTACGATTTCTTTTGAAATCCTCATTTTAGGCACTCTAGAATTTTCTTAAGTCTTGAATAGAACTTTGATATCAGAATAGGTTTCAGAATTCAGACCTACTTTGCCTTCATACGAAAACTTTATGAAACCAAAAAGCCAATTCATCATTTTGTGGGTCCTTTCTAGGGAAAACAAATAAGTTTAACGAAAACCCCAGTCTATATGGTATTAGTAATTACAAAGTCACACCAACTCAGCATTTTCGCGTCAATCTTTCAGGGAATTTTACTCGCTTTTCAAAGTATCCTGGTTAACAAAATAAAAATTAATTTAAATTATTGTTCCGTTATTTATAATTATAAACGTTTATCCCCTTTGAATTCCCATTATAACCGCAATACGTCGACAATGTTTTCCAAGTTTATATCTAACCACTACGTTAAACCACACCTTAAATCAAGTTACCAACGCGTTTACTATACAAAAATAAAATTTTACACCGTTTACAATTTTATATCCTAATACCTACGTATTGCAAACTATTTCACTGAATAAAAACGAGAGTTATTTTATTTTCAAGTTGTTCTTATAAGTAAATTCAAATATGTTCTAAAATTACATATAGGTAGGTACCGGTGTGAATGCAACTCATTGAACGAGCCAAAACTTTCAAACGAAGAAAAGAAAAATAGTGGAATTCAGCGCGGAGGCGCCTGCTTTGTGTTACACAGAAAACATTTATATTGCTACATCGTTACTGTAAATGAGTTCGCGAAACTCACGGGAACACATCCAAATGACTGTAGGTAGAATACTGAGGAGCGTGTTGCATAGACTGCTCACTGAAACGTATTGTTATTCACCGAAATGTTTACTTTCCAATTTTACTACGTCTACAAGGCAGTCATAACAAAAACGCATGAAATTCTTCAGCAGCATAACACTGTTAATCTTCGTTTATGAACTTCTAAAAGTAAGGTCGAAACTCTGATGCAAATAAGTGTAATGTAGAATGAAAACATTTAATTGAATCGCTTGTAACCGGTGTGTGTAGATACAAAATATACTTGTACATGACAAGGCTTTCAGTTAATCATTAGCTGGATAAAAATCTTTAAAAGTTAACACAAATAAAAACATTTTCTTACATGTCACATGTCACGTTAGTCATTAGAAACGCCACAAGAACTGATCCGAGTAATCATGCAACGACAACGTCCGTCCGATGTGATATGGGGATCGCAAGTCACACGATCCAATCAAATTACGAAACTTGGTGCCAAGTTAGCTGATATGATTGAGAGATGACCCGATCGCATCGGGAGTGATTAATCCCATTCCACTTGATAATCAATTTGTCATTAAAGCGCATTTGTCGAGTTTCGTGCGATCACCGCGTCATATTGCCGCGCCCACGTCCTGATCACGTCTCGTCATTACCTATAGGATAATATTAATTACCTACACATACAATACAACTATTTATTAACTTGACAAAATACCATTCAAACAATAACGAAGGTATTGGTTTCAATTACCTTATTATTTATGTGGAGCAGGTTTGTACAGTCAACAAAGCTATTCGGTATAAAAGCAAAAATATTAATTTTTCCACAGCACTGCCAATGTTTATGTCTAATGTGTGCATTATAATTTTTAAGCTTTTGACATACTTACGAGTGTGTTGTACAATAATTGTCTACTCAGCACACTCACAACATTGTTTAACAGTCGTTGCAAGTTAGCTGCCTGCATACCCAATAGCTTTGTTGACTGTACATAGACCACACGTCATTTTGTGATTTTCAGGTAACTTCATTAGCGCCGTTTTTACACGCGTCATGCAATATTTGAATAAATAATTATTTTCCCAGACGTCAAACTTAGACCACAGAAGTTATGGATTTTATCAAAACCCCAAAAGTGGGAGTATGAGGTTATATACCTAGTACCTAATAGATAGATCAGTAAAGAGACCTTTAATGATAGTTAAATTCCTTCTAAATACATGTTGCTGGGCAACCAAAGCGGGGATCATATTTATGATCTTTAATAAGATTTCTTTCATGGTCGCCAACTTGGAATTTTCATTTTCCGGAAAGGCCTATGACCAGCTGTGGACTACGATAAGCTACTAGGAATTAATACTTACACAACAAATCATAACTCAAGCCGTTATTAATCATTTTTAGGGTTCCGAAAAAAAAAGGAACCCTTATAGGATCACTCGGGGGTCTGTCTGTCTGTCTGTCTGTCTGTCTGTCTGTCTGTCTGTCTGTCCGTCTGTCACAGCCAGTTTTCTCCGGATCCACTTGACCGATTCTGTTGAAATTTGGTACGCATATGGACTTCTCTGTGACCCAAACACGAACGCGTTACGTAAACTATTATTTTTTTAGTATGGGGGTCACTTTTGGGGGTCAAACTAGAAAATTAAAAAAAAAAGTATTTTGAACAATATCGTGTGACATATCAAATGAAAGGGCTTACTGTGAGGGTTTTAATTATATTTTTTTTTCATAATTTTAAAATAAATGGTTTTGAAGTTATTCAAGAAATTAGACGAAAAATGACCATTCCCCCCCCCTTATCTCCGAAACTACTGAGCCTAAAATTTTGAAAAAAATGGAGATAATAGATCTTTACCTAAAGTTTACAGGAAAACCTATTAGAAGTCTGTAGTGTTAAAATAACATGTCAAAAAAAATAAATTCGTTCGGAACCCTTTGCACGCGAGTCCGACTCGCACTTGGCCAGTTTTTATCTTGTTATAGTTAACTAATTCTCACGCAATAACACACGAATGTAATGAAATGTCCTGAGTAGTTATACAGACGTAAGCGAGCGCTTCTATATCAAAAGTTTATTATTACACAATGACTGCAGCATTTTTCTCAGCTCAAAATGAAATAACTCTCACAGATACTCGTAGCAACAGATGCGTACCCTGACGCAAGTAAATGGGCTCGAACATTTCCAGTACAGCGTTCAAAACTTCCAATAGACTACTCTAGTTTTACGTCATGGTTTTAGCCATGAATCAATTTAGGTATTTTTTCTCTATTGTTTGTATCCACTAGGTATCCACCCACGCCCACACGGTCGACGTCACAGGGAAATTGCGAAACTAATTTCTCTACAAAACCCTTAGCGATAGGACGTAGTGGTTTGAAAGCAGGAAATACTTATTTACAATGGTTTAAATTGATGTCCTGTTTAGTACTTAATTAATATGTGAAAATATAAATATTTTTATGCGTTATGTTAGAGTTCACGACATAGACCGATCTCTAAAGCAGCAAATACATTAGAACTTAAAATCGCAAAGTTGAAAACATGAGTCTATGATCAGATATGGAAATGAAAATTTGAAACGTTACATATTTTCAAGGGGATGTGAATCCAGACGTAGGTCTTGCTGAAAACAGTTTAATGGCCATGGATGGCATTTTCCATCATTTATCATGAAAGGTATAAATTACAATGTTTTGATTTCACATAAAAATCAAATTGTAACAAATAAACACAACGCTCGAGTTCCTGAATTCATTCCTAAAATATATCTCAACGAGAAGAATAAACAAAAACGTAAATTTTGTTTTGAACATTTGAAATATTTTCCCATTTTTCGTGAATGAAGAAGTAAAACAATGAGTTTACTTAACAATCCATTACTTCGAATATAAAATACCGTTTGCTAATATGTTTACAGAAGAACCATAGCTTTTTTTAAGATAATTTATTAACCAGTTCACCAGTTCAGGCTGACAGTTTTCGTGTAAGCGACGTTCATTAAATATTTAGAGCGTGATCCGGATTTCAGTGACACGAAAAGTTTCTTTTAACCTTTCCCTAGAGCTGTGACAGCATATAACTTTCCAGTTAACTACCATATTACGTGATTCACTAGATACGTGAACTAGTTTGTAGTTAGATGATTTATCATTTCATGCCACGGTCCCACACTTGGTGACCTGCTGATCTATTCCAATTCCTTCACGCTTTCAGGACATGATATATGATTGTTTGATTTACATTCATATTTATACACGCTCTCTATGTCCATGCAACTCGTGCTAGTTATCTGTTACATTTTATGACTAAACTAATGGAAATCTATTTGTAACAAGGCATATAGGTACAGTAAAAGCATTCGAAAACGTTTTAAATTCTCTGAAGTAACGGTTTTGTGAATCTGGAATGTTCCCGTCTAACACAGTCAATTTAAGCAATTCATTGAATCAGTCGTGCTCGCAATCAATGGGTATGGAGACTGTTTATGTAACTGAAAACTAGTTCGGGTCAGTTGATACCAGTCAGGGTATGTGGCTCATTTTAATACATAGTTCTCTACGTCATATTAGCCCTCGCGAAAAAGATCTACATAGGTATTGATCAGACCTAGGTACTGCTTTAGTTTGAAGAGGAAAATAATGTTCATGTGTAAATTAACAATTGAAATAAGAAATATTTATTCTATAATCTAAATACAAATTACAACTACAAAACATCTATTGACACCAATTTTAAGAACCAATGCAGTGTCGATAACTGATTGAATAAAAACTGGTGCAGTACCAACAAAAACAGTACTAATTTACTTTCTCAGAACATCACTATTAGTGTTAAACCTGCAGTAATAAATGTCAATGATGGCTTGAACTGCAATGAAGCTCCATTACCTTAAAGCAAAAGACTCTTATCTGAAAATTCTGAACTCACATTTAAAACAAAACTTCCTCATTTGAGGTATAAAGATCCATACCAACTACCAGGGATCAAGATTAGGCCTGAAAGCCGATAAGAATCTATGTCAAGGGCAGTTGTCACCAGATCTATGTGTCATTTCATGGCTGAAAAATATCTTAATTGAGAAGTTAGCAACGGATTCTGTTTCAACCTTCTGCTAAGCCCTGTCCACTATTCGCTATCACGTTACTAGGTGCCTTCGCCGCTGATATAATCTTTAACTTTAATATTTTATCGACATCAGTCTTATCACGTGCTACGTATTTTGTTTCATGTTATTCTTGTCCGGTTATTGCTTTATATCGTCAAATAAATTAATTGAAACATTTCCACCGTCGAGGAGTCAAATAATGGAGACAGGTTGCATCCGGATAAAAGCGACTCATACAAGACTAACAAATACGAATCCCCCTGAGTCAGTTTCGGTCGAACAATTCTCATATATAATGAGCGACATGTAGCCAGGTTGCTAGGTTGCTTACTAATTGTGTAGTGGGAAAGGCGGTTCCCTCTACACCGTGTCGGAGGAAGCGCGAGCGACTGAATCTAGATTACACGTAAAGCACATTACTGGGAAGGCGGTATTTCTGTAGTGTGCAGAGCTGTGACGATAGTCGTGCTACGCTTTATACGAGGCCGCGGCGGCGCGACCGCTTCAGTCTGACGATAGCGCTCATAGATAATAGACGTTCTGAAGTAATATCGTGGATTAAATATTTAAGTTCGGAATACGAGCTTAGTAGTTGAATTTTTTTTTTGTGTTTGAAGTATTATCATTTTGTGTTGTGAAATGCGCGTGTGCGCCGAGAGACAAAGCGTTCGTTTCGCGCCTGCCCGCTGGCTGCGGAGCCGCGCCGTGACGATGGCTCGCTCTATGGATATGTTGCACTTGCAGTTCAAGCGCATGCTGAACAAGGAACTGAGCCACTTCTCCGAGTCCAGCAAGTCCGGAAACCAGATCTCCGAGTACATCTGCTCCACATTTTTGGGTGAGTGTTCATAAACTCTCATAATTTTAATAAGTTTAGCCTAATTTGAATACTCCAACAAGTACAGGGTACCCCAAGTAGTCATCTTAAAGCGGAAATTTAATTTAATAATTTTCCATTATTTTGAATATTTCCATTTCATCAATGACTTAGTTTATACCAAAGATAATACTGCACGTTTTGAAGCAAATAAGTGTTGATAACTTAACACAACTTGATAAATAACTTACATTTTAAATAATTTATCAAATAATTCGCAAGTTTTAAGATAGGAACGATAGATAGTAAGTGCATTATGAATAGCTACATACTTTCAAGTTTTGATATAGAGGTAGATTAACTTACCCGCTAAAAAAAAATGAGTCACGCGTGTGTTGTGCCATGTCGACGCGATTGAGCGCACTACAATCTGTCAAAATCTTATAGTACGTCATCAATCATAGACATCGAGGTTACGCAATGTAACCTTTTTTATTACAGTACATTCTTGTTAAGTACAACGACCAACAAAAACTGTGTAACGTCCATGATTTCTCCAAAATGTCAATTTTAACTAGCTACGATGATTAAGCGTTTACAGTTATAAGTTCAATATTGCAAATTAAAAACTATAATCTGGAAAACGTGGAATTTTCACGTTCTTTTTATTTATATTGATGTACTTAAATTCTTTGGTAGAGTACACGGTAATTATTGGTAGCTCAATGAATATATAACAAGTATATAGGAGGACATGGTCTGTAAATAAGTATATAAAAGTACATGACCTACTTACTTTATGGTGTGAACGTCCTCCCGCGCCCACTTGTGTCACAATTATTTCGACGGCCATCATAAATATTCTAAAAGCGCTATAGCCTATCTGCATGAAAAGAGGAGTGCTTCAGTAAGGGCTTAAAGTTGTTCAACTATTTACATGTAGGCATGTCTGTTGGATTAAGTATAATTAAAGTAAATACCTACTGAGGGACTGGTGATTTAAAAAAAAAATATAATGAATGATAATATATTCTCGAAGTAAGTACATATTACATGAGTAATGGTCACACGACCTTCCGCATAGTGACTTTCTTTGTACGTAATTTAATTCTCTCTGGGAAAACCAGGATTAAAGTGATAATACGTGTATAGTAAAGAAAAGCCACAAGATTACTGACATCAATTCATAAATGCAGAAGATTAACTACTTATTGATTACTTGTCATTACAATTGTAAATCGCGTCACAAAGTGACTGTATATAAATGAGCTTTAATATGTGAAATCAACAGGTAAATAAAGCTAACAGGATAATAAATGTAAATAAGCGTTATCAGCGGTGATAAGGTGATAACCCCTAGCCACGCGCGCGCACTTCCCGCCACGCAACAACATGTATATCGATTTAAACCTCGTTCAGCTGGAACTGCAAAGTCACTGCAAAAGTCATTTCAATGTTCTGCCAATACTTTCCAAAACTGGTAAAATTGGTGTTACATATCGACTTGCGCGATATATGTAGAATTAATGAAAAGCACTGTTGTCATTCAGAATGCTACTGGTTTTAAATACATATAAACTGAAGCAGCACTTCCTATGGGCTATGATGCGCATTCAGATCAATACGCCAACTATTCACAAGCCAAATATTGTAAACACACAAGAACCCTTTAACATAAATATTCAAGGATACGTTATTGAGGACGTAAAACATTTGGGACATAGATATTTGACAAACAACGAGCTGTTATTGAACCAATTGCCAAATGGGGACGGAGGAACTCCGTAGTACAAATTAATTTGTTTGCGCAGAGAGCGACCATGACTAATGATGGCAGCCAAAGAATGTTTTCAATAATATCCGCATCAGTTTATTATTTAGTATTTTCTTATTATTGTGTGACATATAATTATGGTAATAATTATTTCTCTGGTTTATTTAGTACCTTTATTTTCTCAAGATCTTCGGATCTTATTCCCACTTGAGCTCTCCCCTCTCGAAGGCTCTCTTTAGAATCATTTGCATTTAATAAAGAAAATGTCGTTCTGTTTGAATTACCTACCAACCCTTCAAGCATTTATTTTAATCGACAAAGATATTTATAATACATAGTAAATATAATTTCAATAATGTTATTCAACTTGAATCTTGATTGCATAAGCAGTTAGCAGCTGAAATTAATTAATCTTGCGGGATAGAGTAAACATATTTGCATTTCTATTTCTGATTGGTCGAACGAATTTTCTTTCTTCTAAATATAGAAAATAGCTGCGAGTGTATGAATCCATTGATTAGATAGGCAAACGCGTAGTACTATATCTCATAGGTAGATAAAAAATTAATCCGTTTAATGTGCTCGGATTATACTTCCATCACGGTGTTGTTGGTCTGTTGGCCCCTTTAATCGCCTCGCCATATTGTGCAATAAATTACCATTAAGAGATTACTAAACTGTCCAAATAGCATCTTCATCTTAGCCATAAAAGTAATGATCTGCAAGTAGAAAATAGAAAAGCTTGGGATCTTATTATAAAGCAAGTTGCATAATTCAAACAAAAGGCTTACTCGTATAACAACACACATAATTTATTTAACAGAAAAACACGAGATTGAAATTCTTAAATTTGCTATTTTGCATGCTATATCTACATATATCATATTTAGGCAAGATTTAGATGAAAAATACCGAAAACTTAACAATGCTATCACATATTTGGCCTAAATTCAATGCAACATATCACGTCATTATGGTACTCCATAACGTCAGCTCTGAATTAGATAATGAAGGCCAAGTGGCACGTTATACAAAATATCTGGAATATCAAAGCCCCCATCGGCATGATTGATTACTTATCTATAGGTAATAACAAAACTCGCATGTTGACCTGGAAACGTATCAATCATAATAATGTGTATTAATGGATACTTCACATTTTCACCCACTTTTTCGGCATCGTTACCCAGTAACATAGTTAAGAAACGCAGTAAAATTGTAATCGGTCGATAATATTTAGTTTTGTGTATTTGCGCAGCTTCTGCCAACGATAGGATGCTAGCTGTGCAGCTAATATTATATTCAGGTCACTCACTGTGTCTATATCCCACTTAACCCAATTTTACATGATAGCTATCCATAAAGTGTTGATTGTTTGCACCTGCAAATTAACTAGGCTATGAAATCCATTTAACAGTCTTAACAATTTCTATTTTTTTTCCAGACAAACAACAAGATATCGACCTACCGTCTCTACAAGTCGACGAGGTTGCTGAAGCTCGTGCCAAGAAGAAGGACAAACCGCGTCATACCGGACCAGCAACCACTATGTCACAAGTACGTACAACTCTTCAATACCAATTTGTATCCTTTTCAAATTATAATCTCTTTACCTGAATAAGTACTAAATTTTTTAATATTGTTTTACAGATATCTGGCGTTAAGCGAACACTGACGCACACCAATAGCTTCACTGGAGAACGCGTGCCAAGATATGGAGTAGACACTCCTCATGAGGAAGACCTTGGTCGTCAACTGGGTGAGATCGACCGGTGGGGCGTGGACATCTTCCGCATCGGCGACTTGTCCTGCGGACGACCCCTGACAGCTGTCGCGTACGCAGCGTTCACGTCCCGGGAGCTGCTGGGCACGTTGCAGATCTCTGCACGCACGTTCCTCGCCTTCGCCATCACGCTGGAGGAGCACTACATGCGCGACAACCCCTTCCACAACTCGCTGCATGCCGCTGACGTGGCGCAGTCCACGCACGTGCTGCTCAACACACCGGCGCTGGACGCCGTGTTCACACCCATCGAGACGTGCGCCGCGCTGTTCGCGGCGTGCGTGCACGACGTCGACCACCCTGGCCTCACCAACCAGTTCCTTGTCAACTCAAGCTCGGAGCTCGCTCTCATGTACAACGACGAGTCAGTTTTAGAGAATCACCATCTCGCCGTAGCATTCAAGCTTCTCCAGAACGAAGGATGCGACATTTTCATCAATCTTCAAAAGAAACAGCGACAGACGCTACGGAAGATGGTCATAGACATGGTTCTCTCCACAGACATGTCTAAACACATGAGTCTATTAGCTGACCTGAAAACTATGGTGGAAACAAAGAAGGTAGCTGGAAGTGGCGTGCTATTACTAGACAATTATACAGACAGAATACAAGTCTTGGAGAATCTCGTACATTGTGCCGATCTGAGTAATCCCACAAAACCGCTACCACTTTACAAGCGATGGGTAGCCTTACTTATGGAAGAATTTTTCCAACAAGGAGATCGCGAGAGGGAGCAGGGAATGGATATCAGTCCAATGTGTGACAGGCACAATGCGACGATAGAAAAATCTCAAGTTGGATTTATCGACTACATTGTCCACCCGCTGTGGGAGACATGGGCCGATCTCGTACATCCAGATGCTCAGGACATATTAGACACTCTAGAGGAGAACCGTGACTATTATCAAAGTATGATCCCTCCGTCACCGCCGCCAGCGCCCATTCAGCACTCACTGCCCGATGATGACCGCCCAGAACAAATACGCTTTCAAGTAAGTTGAACTTTATCAGTATTTACATTTCCCAACAAACTTTTCAATCAAAATAGTTTCAAAATTATAAGAAAAAAGAAATACCCCACTTTGAACATAACACTAAAGAAGAAGAAATACAGAATACTAATGATGATTTCTCTTGTTAACAGGTGACGTTAGAGGAGGGTGAGGGCTCAGAGGAGTGCGAGGGTGAAGGGGATGGCGGGATGTGACGGAAACTACTGGGAATCTGCAAGAAACTCACTGAGAAGATGCAAGTGTGGTGGAAGCTCTGGCAGTAGCACGGCGCGGCCGGGCCGGGCGGGTCTTGTTGATAATAGTAATACTTGTTGACGCTTACCCTCGAAATGGAACGATCCCGATGCATCGTCACATTTCGATCATGATTATTTTTATGTGATTATTACGCAATGTTGTTTAGAAAAATACCTAACAACTAAATAATTATGTCCCTCCAATGACTGTAACGTTCGATTGTCTAGTATTTTTAATATTGTTTCGTTTTGTCTAACCAAAGATATATGAAATGTTCTTTCGTTCACGGAGACGTTCGATAATCCCTGTAAGTAGTTAGTATTCGGTTCTTAATGAGTCGTGTAAGTAGTTATAGTCGTCGATGCCGCATAATATATATCGGCTCGACTAAGTAAGGACATTGAAAACGCTTATTAATTGGTATGAAAGGGTAATTTATATTGTCATATCATCCACGTTTCTCATATTTAATACGGGTTTGCGATAATGATGTTATTCACCAAAATATATTAAACATGATAAATATCCTAAATATAAAATCTATTTTAAGGTAAATTTTAAAAATTGCCTTTCGGAGTTGTTGTTGTGTCTTTTCTGAATATTAAATATTCGGCCAGCCTCTCAGTGCGGCAGCGACCGCGACCGAGCGACGCCTGCGCGGCGACACTCGGAGTAGCAACGTCTCGGGCGCCACGCCGCGATACCTACCCAGACATGGACGGTCGAATACATCCTTAAGATCTCTCTTCGTATTTGGTCGGGGGTCAAAAAGACACTTTACCAAATTCATCCTATTAGAAAGCTTTACTTGATTTTTGTGAACCTTAATGCACCTCATTACTTATGGAGGATCGCTGGCGATCCGTTTACTTTTCTCTTTAGAGTAATGTATTATTATTTTTGTAATGTTACGTATTTTATTCTAGTTCTCTTTACCCAAATACAAAAGAAAAAAATTAGTCATGAATCTTAAAGTTTTCGTGTACGCAACTAACGGCTTGAAGTGTTTGATTAAATTGTTAAGTACTAACAAATGAGTGGTTTGCGACTAAGTTTTATTTTGAGTGGATTCAAATATCTATATTTGCTGAATAAGTCCAAACTATCGGCACGGGCCGGGTCTTGCAATAGTAGTAGGTAGCTCTGAAACACTTCGCACAACTGTTTCTACTTCATCCATTTCATGCCAAATATGCTCCTTTCATTAACTGTGTAATCATATCAACAATATCAGAATCGCTGTGCAGATCTGATTTCAACTATGTATAACAATATTTGTGTACCTACATAGATTTTTCTTGTAAGGAAAGAGCGTAACTGATACTTTTTAAATATATATAACAACCACTGTGTAAAAGATGTAATATAAATAAGTAGATGTCTGAAAATTGTACATTGGATGGAAAATCTAGTTTTTATCCAGTTTCATGTTCGTCGGTTGCGACCTTTTCATGTTTGTGACGATGTTATATGAATTAGCATGCACATAGCCACTTGAGCATTCAGCTACATACTCGTATATAACTTCGTGTAGGTACATTTACAATAATATAAGGAGGGTGTAATACTTAATGAACCTGTATTATTTTTGCATTTCATGATCCATCTTTTTTATTTTTATTAATGGACGATTTTAAGAGCTGGTCTCTATTTCTTCATAGTACTCAAAAGATATTTTGTTTAAAACTGATTAAATGATTTTAGTTCCTCGCAGTTCACTTGTTTTGTATTTCTATCATATGAATGTCCCCTAGTATTATTACGGAAAGTATTTTCTAAGTCATCATTTCTGTCATTCATCAGCATCAAGAAGGAAGGTCCAATGTACATTATTTTCGTAGATAAAGTAAGATTTTATCGGCGATCAAATACTACGACATGTGTGCATCGCCTATCTTCGAAGTGTCTGATTTTAAACTGCATAGTTAGATATTGGTACCTACGTCAACGTTTATATACATACATACCTACTACATAAAAAAATTGGATACGCTTATCTACTTGTGTGTTATATAATAGAAACATTACGCTTAGAATCATTAATTTTCTAATTAAAACATACGTATTTGTAACTAATTGTGTTGAATATGATATTCGTACTGCAGTAGATCTGTGTATAACGTACGTACCCAATCTTTGGTAATTCACATAACGTGAGAATTTGCATGTACCTACCTTGTACCTTTACCGAATTGTCATAAACATTTATAATAACTGTACACTAAACAGGATCATTGAGCAGAATGTATAGTATCTAGATAATGTACTCGTTGTCTTGTCTTATTTCAATGGATATATCTAATTGCCTACCAAATGCAATAAAATTATATAAATGTAACCATGTTGACATGTCGGACATGCTATGCGACACTTGTTACGTGCTGTGCTAAGTAGCTTGTGATTCTATTGCCAAAGACCTTTCGATAGGATTGAAAAAAGTGACAAGAGTAGTCTCAGCACATCGGACATGTCAGAATTCAATAGTCATGTAGGATACCTTGTTTTCACCAAAGGTTTTGAGTGTTGTGTATATGTTTTGTCACTATGGAGAACTATCGCTAAGATTGGATAATACCTAGTTAAATATTAATACCGAGTTAAAAGTGTGCAATGCTGGACATTTGCATAACTTATTATTTATGTTTAAAATAAAAAAAATAGCTTGTAATAGTTTAAATGAATATTTGAGTTGAATTAAAGAATATTAATGTATTTAGAATAAAAAGATATGGGAGAAAACTCTATAATCGTTTTATTTTGTACAATCACACACATTATACCACACCGCCACCTCCGCCACCTACCGACATAAGGACACCTATGTACAATCGTACATAGTGCATATCCTATCTACAACGGGGTGTACCTACAGCAATTTTTGAAATACCTAATAAAAAATTACATCATCTCAGAATAGAGCACAAAATAGATTGTCTTATTTTGTGCTCTATTCTGAGATGATGTAATTTTTTATTAGGTCACAAAATTTGTATAGCACCACAGTACCTATTGCTTTTTTTAAGAATGGGCAATCATCAAATGAGTCTTCCCGCTCTGGGAGGATCAGAAGGGAGTGTCAGACTTACCGACTAAAACCCATCCGCAGTGGCGGGGCAAGATTAAAATGGGCAAGATTAAAATGGGTAAGATGGCATTTTGCGAGGTCCTTTAGGTCCTACCTAAGAATAGAGTGATTTTTTTAGATTTTCAGAGGTGGGTACGATTGAGGGTGAGATACGGCGAACTCAATTGTACCCCGCCACGAGTACCTAGTATTGATTTTCTTTTGACTTTTTGTGCAAAAAGTTAATATTGAGTGAATGTGGGAAAATTCAAAAATCAAAAAAATTCAAAGATCTAAACTAAAAGAAGCTATGATGCAAGAACATCATAGCTTCTTTCAGTTTAGATCTTTCTTTCTTAGAGCGTAGTGAGCTGGTACGAGTAAATCATAGAGCCTATCCTGTCGCCAAAAAAAACTCGGCTGTAAAATAGCCAAGCGAGCTCAAAAAAATTTGAAAGTAGTCACGGATAAATTGACTTAGCTACGATTTTTCTGAGTTGAAAAAGACCAAACCTGAGAGGCCCTTCGGACCGCGAGGCCGTAGGCGGTGGCCCACGTCGCCCACGCCTTGCGCCGCCTCTGCCTATCCGTGTTCCTCCTAATGCCCTTTGCGTTCCAGGGCCGCGGTGACTATTTCGAACAAATTCCGCAGCCCCAGCAGGCACTGGCCCTGGCACGCCACGTCTACTATACTGACATCTGACATCTCTTTGAGGCGCACGTGGAACACAACGCGCCGAAGACCCGGGCCTGGTCCTAATTGGACGGCGAGCCACTCAACTCTCGCCGTCCGCAGGCCCGCGGGACTCGCCCTGCGACTCTCGACCAAGTAGGGAATGCAATCTCGCGAAATTGGGGCTCAGGCGAGATCTCGCAATTTTTTGAATAACAATACCACGAGATCTCGCCAATTTCGAGATCTCGCGAGATTTTTACTAATTTTTTCAATAAACTTTTATGCTATCATTTTGTTTTTGTTGTACTTTAGTTTGGCTGTGTGCGATTCAACATCCGGCACCCTCGTTGCCCCCTGGACCAGCTGGGTGAGATTTAACGCAAGCGCTAGCTTTCGCGCCTCTCGTCCAGCATGTTCTGTGTGCTGGTATGGGAAAGCCACTCTTGATGGTGGGCGTTGAAGTTCCCCAGCAACACCAATTGGGTAGAAGGGTACCGCTGCTGAGCTGCATCCGCCGCCTCACTGAGGTGCTGTATTAGCCCAGTTGTCTCCAGACCACCGCCGTGCGAACTGTAGACACAGGCGTAGATAATTTTATCCAGGCCGGTGTCCACTAAAGCCCACAGCGTTGAGAACCTGGAGTTCTCAAGATTGCGGAGACGCCGATAGCAGATGCCGTCTCGGGCGTACATACATACGCCCGCGCGTGGTCTGAAGTGGTGGGTATGTAAGATACGACACGTCTGACGGACATCCGATCTGCGTCTCCGACAGAAACAAGAGCGCTGGTTTCTCAGTCTCCAGGTGGTGATGGACTGCGGTGAGATTTGAGTGCAGACCTCGTATGTTAGAGAGGTGCACTTTATGCGAGAGGAGTGCTGCTTCTGTACAGCTTTTCTCTTTTCGTTCCTGGTCATATTGAGTGAGTAAGGTAGAGGAGAAGGAAGTGAAATGAGGTTCCATGCTGCTAACCCTCAGGCACGCTCTGACAGGACGACATCATTGGGGGACTAGTCTGGAGACTGCGGGGACGCCCGAGCCCCCCCGGAAATGTTCATCAGGCCCTCTCGTCTGGTCGCCAACCAGCACGATGGTGCATTCCGGGATTTTTCGACAGTTGGGCAGCCTTTCATGTATGGCTAGTACACCTCTAGGGCCCCCAACTACCTGCGGTCGGCCAGCGGCGCACCGTGCCTCGGATCCCGCTACCCTCCGCGACTAGTCTCCCGATACGCCCATATCAACGCGAGCCTGGTCGGTCTGCCTGCATTGGAACAACTATTTCGACCCAACTCCTCTGGATTGGCTACACTGAGCATCGTACCGGAACGCGGCTAGGCCACTTGGCGGTACGTCTTTGCCCAGTGGGTGGTCGCAAGCCAACGGCCGAAACCTACCACCAGTTAGTGTCACCTGATTAGCACCACCCGGGGACCACGTGTAAGGACTGCAATGGGTATTCTCCTACGGACGCGGGTGACTCGGTCCCCAAATTAATAAACTTTTAAGTAGTGAAATTTAACGTATCGCAAAAGTCTTTTAATAATAAAACAGTTCTTTTATAACAAAACAACAAGAAGTCAAAAACTAAAATGAAACTCATACGGGCAGGACCACAGAAATATTATTATATCTATGGGCAGAACCGACCTTAACAATTAGGTTAATTCTAGGAAAACGAAAATTATATCAGCCTAGGGTAACTAAAGAACAACATTTCTAAGTTGAGTTGACTACTAGCTATATATTATTATCAATTAAAGAAAACTATACCTACTCAGAGATATTAAAAGTTTGAGATTAATTAACAAAATATACCAATCAAATGAAAGGCTTGTTCAGTTCACATCACACGCCATTATTACGAATTATTTTGAAAGTAGCTCCTTAAGAAGCACAAAATGTCCAAAGAATCGTCTGCTTAACGGTTTTTTATTTTGCTGGCCAGATAACCAGCCGCTGAGAAGGCACTTTCGGATTCAACGCTAGTTGGAACCACAGATCTCAGGCAGTCATACGCGAACTGTAAAAGTTCGCGTTTTGCCCCCCCCCCCCCCCCCCCCGGACTAGTATAAATTCATTTCCTTTTTGATTAATGACTCCAGCGAATTTCGTAATTAGTTTTCTGTCTCTATAAGACGTTTTTATGCTCGAGTGCAATCTTGTTAAACTCGCGAGATCTCGCCCATCTTTCGGCCGAGATCTCGCGAGAACGAGATTACATTCCCTACTTGGACATGAAAAATCGTAAATTCTCTGATTATGTTATAGGTATAGGGTTCTGCGCAGCCCCGGATAAAATAAGGGTTCAAGACAGCTGCTAATAACTTGTAGGTAACTGATCATCATGATTGCTGAAAACCATAACCTGTTAGGTACCTATACTAAACAGTGCTAAGACAATAGAACTCAAGTTATTCAGATCGGGAAGAGACCACCTGTGAGCATTATTGGTCAGACAACGACGGCTGTGGAGAGGTTCAAGTACCTTAGCCACTTGAACTTGAAAGCCGGTGAGGATATCGATAGCCAACTTCGTGCTGTCGTTGATTATTGGAATCATTCTTGCCAGAATAATTTTCAGCCTAAAGTACATTTGTTCAGAAATTAATGTAATTTTTTATTTATTTAGTTACATATTTACATGATATCAGCTCGAGACCATTTAAGCCTATCCAGTATATGCGCAGAAATTTTCTTTTTTCCCTTGTAAAAAATCTGCTGTGACAGACGGACCGACAGATCTTATGAGGGTTCTGTTTCTAAACAGACTTCCTCAATTCGGTTGGTATTTTTAAGGTTCCATATCTCAAAAGGAAAAAAACTAAACCCTTATAGGATCACTTTGTTTTTCGTCCGTCTGCCAAGACCCTTTATCTCGGGAACGCGCGGAGGTATCGAGTTGAAATTAAAACCTTATACTCAGGTCTACGGTCCCTTGAATCTGTGAAAAAATCAAACTTCTAAGTTAACGTAAAAAAAGAAACGTCCGTTTATGCCGCAAAAAAACGTATTTTTCGACACTCTCAAGGGAATCAAAATGTATAGGGTTTTTCCCGTTGACCTCTTCTTCTCTCTTGCGTTACACTCTTGACAGAGTGGTCGTGGTCGTATCTCCAGGGGTAGGGGCTCGCTTCACAATCCTTCGCCACTCGTCGCATATCACTGCCTTTCTGGAACATTCTTGGAGAGGTCCACCCAGTGCCGATTTTATCTGGTCCGTCCACCTCATGAGTGACCTGCCTCTGGCCCGTACAGCCTCAACTCGTCCCTGTACCACCAGGCGCTCAATCGATGACTCATTACAACGCGATACGTGTCCGTAGAAGGTGAGTATACCTACCTAACCTAGATTGCACTATAGACGATAGAAGCCGTTTGATGCCGAGTTCTTGGAGTACGGATTGGTCGGTACGTAACTCTGTCCACATTACTCCAAGCATTCTTCTCCAAAACCACATCTCCAGAGCATCTATACTCTTCTTAAATTGAAACTATGGAATTTGGCAAGTAATATCGTCATAGACTACAAGTATAGGAAAAAGTCTGAAAACTTTACATTTGTAATTAAATCATAAAAAAAATATTCTTTATATTAAGTAATTTAAAGTACCTACTTTGTACGGAACCCTCGGTGGGCGAGTCCGACTCGTACTTGGCTGGTTTTTTTTTTATGTATGTACACCGATTACTCCGAGGTTTCTGAGCCGAGATTCTTTTTTAGTTCGATGTGGTATTATTGCCAATTGGTCGCGTAAAAGTTTGATTCAGTTTGGCTTAGTAGTTTTTATTTTATGAGCATTTTTGCATTCTTGGATGATGTGATTTCTACGTAGACGATGACGTCGCGTCGTCCAAGTACTAAAAAACTGGACAAGTGCGAGTCAGACTGGCTCACCGAAAGTTCTATACAAATTTGTTAACATGTTACTTTGAATAAAGACTATTTTTTTTAATGATTTAATTACAAATGTATAGTTTTTCAGAATTTTTCCCTATACTTGTAGTATAAGACGGTACTACTTGCCAAATTTCAGTTCTAGTTCGACGGAAAATCTATACTCTATACTTACTAATATATAAAGCTAAAAGTTTGTTTGTTTGCTTGAACGCGCTAATCTCAGGAACTACTGGTCCGATTTGAAAAATTCTTTCACTGTTAGATAGCCCATTTATAGAGGAAGGCTATAAGCTATATATCATCACGCTAAGACCAAAGGAGCAGAGCAGACGAAGTTGTGCGGGTCAACTAGTACCTTATAAATTTTGATTCCCTTGAGAGTGTCGAAATATACGTTTTATGCGGCATAAACGGTCGTTTCTTTTTTTTACGTCATTTTTTTTTTTTTTTTATTTGGGACAAGCCCGCCACACATTCCCAACCACTGCAACTCCTGAAAGCCAGAATCAACAGTGGCGACCACCAGAAAAACGCCGAGCCAATGAAGCCCGACGAGTCCCGGAGAAACGATTTAACTGTCTTGGATCCTGCAACGAATTTAATCAGAAAAGTACAGCGGAGGAGTAGGAAAATAAATATATGTATAATTTCCACTTCCCTCCTTTTCAAGCAGGAGACAGAATAGAGCTAGGCCAATAGGCACCAAGGGACATATACAACTGGGTTAAGCCCAGTTGTCAAGCACCACGGATTATATATTAATTAAAAACTAATGGGTCCTAAATTGTGAGCTTCTTTTGATTCCAGTAATAGGTATGGCAAAATCGCCTGAAAGCACGGAAATTTGTTCTGGTTTCTACAAGGTCCGTGTAGTAAACTACGCCAGATGTAACCTGAATACTATCTAACATAATAACGTAATATTGCGTTCAGTTTGCCAAAGAATACACTCCCATAAGATGTGGTGTGCGGATTGTTCGTATTCATAGTCGGCTGTAGAACATTGACATAAAGGCGAGGCCACAAGCCTAAAGGAAAATAATTTACTCTTAAAGTTGCCATGACCTGTGAGAAATTGGGCAACACAATGATCCACCTCCAGCCATGTCCTATCCAGCCGCTCACGAACGGATGGAAAAAACTGGTGGAGGTGTCGGCCTTTAATGCAATTTTCCCACCTACATTGCCATTCGGATAAAAGTTCCTCCCAGACGTCAGTCTGGGGTTTTAGTAATCTACAGATCTTAGCACGGTCGCGTTGCGGTAAAAACTCTGGGTCCGTGATCTTTCTAGCGTAGTAGTACATTGCAGCACACCGCTGCACCTCTAGATCGACTGGGAGAACACCCGCCAGCACCGTTAAGGCTTCAGTACTAACCGTCCTATACGCCTTGCATAAGAATATCAAAGCCAAACGCTGGCTTTGCAGCAATTTACGGCGTACCGCCCCTATGGTGGCCCTGTCAGCCCAGACAGGTGCCCCGTAGCACATACAACCCAAGTAAGTAGCCCCATAGATAGTTTTTAAGGTTTGAAATGAGAGACCCCAAGTAGCTTTGGATATTCTCGTCAAGGCGTAGAAGTTCTTTTTTGCTTTTTCACCTACTGTTTTTATATGATCAATAAATGAAAAGTTCCTTTCTAGTAGCATACCGAGGTAGCACACGGATTCTTTTCTTTTAACGGGTACGTTATTAAATTTAATACTAGGCCAGGATTTTAGGTTCCCTTTTAAAATAAGTTGATAGGTTTTATGCGGTGCAAAGGTCAGACGGTTTCGATCGCCCCACTGTGATATTAAACGTAGACATGTGTCAGCCAAGTTCTCGAGTCCCGCCCGAGTGCTTGCCACAATGAGCAGTAAGCCATCGTCTGCGTAACCGGTTAATGAACAGCCGCATGGGAGCGGAAGCGCGAGGAAATCATCGTAGCCAAAATTCCATACATATGGACCGATAACTGAGCCCTGAGGACATCCCATGGTTAGAGACTTAGAAATGGAATGATGTCCAAGTTTGATTTTCGCGGAGCCGTTTAGAAAATACGAAAGAATCAGATTATAGATATTTTTGTAGCAACCACGGGTTTTCATTTTAAGTAGTAGCATCGGCCACCATGCGTTATCAAAAGCGCCAGATATGTCGAGAAAGATTCCAACCACGTATTTATGTTCCGATAAGTTAACAATTTTACGGACAGAGAGAGCCGCGTCGACTGTGGATTTACCAATAGTGAAACCAAATTGATTAATATGAAATTTAGGTCCATTCGGTAGCAAGCGCGGAACGATTAGTCGCTCTAAGAGTTTCCCCAAAGATGGAAGTAGTGTTATGGGCCGGTAGGACTTAGGGTCATCCAGGGGCTTATCGCCACTCTTCGGAATAATGCGTATAAAGCCTTGTCGCCATATTCGAGGAGAAATACCTTCTGCAATGCATCGGTTATATACGGATAAGATCGCGTCGCCCGCTGTTTTACACGCTTCTATAATCATTCTATTAGATATTTTATCTTCACCGGATGATTTTTTGAGAGGTAGTCTCTTGACAACGTTTATGAATTCGTCAGTGGATGGAAGGTCTGACTCCGGTGATTCAGGTGACACCGCGGCCCACGCTCTAATCTGTTGGTGGTATTCATTATCATTTACTGATGAATCGTCTGGTATTAGAGAATTAAGCAACACATCAGTTTTTTCTTCAATGCCGGTGGTATGTTTATTATTTACTTTAATGTTCTGAACGTACGCAAGGTCGACAGATCTATTAGCCTTGAACTCGTGGTACAAAGGAGACCACGGACCCTCCTTATCAAGTTTATCAACAATTTTCCGGAGTAAATTACCCTTAGATTTTTCAACCGATGCTCTGTAGCGCGACTTGGCAACTCTAAAAGTACCTAAAGCAAGATTAAGGGGGTCCCCGATAACCTTACGTTTTTTAAGCTTATTAAGTTGTCTGCGCGCTCTGCGATAGCTTTTACGTTGTTCAACAAGGTAGTCATTCCACCAATCACATCTACGAATATTGGTCATAGATGCGCGACCAATAGCAGTGTCAGCACAGTAAGTGAAGGTGTCTGACATTATCTCAGCACTTTCCTCAGCTGACAGTCCATCGCGAGTGAAGTCTTTGGCATGACAAGCAAAAAGTGAGCTAAAGAATTCCCAATTCGCGCCCCTACTTTTATATCTAAAATTCCCAATTAAGTGTGACGAACCTTGAGTAAACATAGGAATAAATTCGTACACGATCAGGCGATGATTACTACAAGACGCGTCAGGAAGGACACGCCACCTATCCAAGCGTACGTCTGCACTGGAAAGTGTGACGTCAATACAAGATTCGCCCATTTGGCTACAACAAGTAGGCGGTGCGTCTGGGGTGTTATAAATTGATAAGTTCATCTCAGCAATAAAATCTTCAACGGCACAACGTCGTTCGTAATCAGTGGCCCGAACTTTGCCATACCACAGGGAAGAAGATGCATTCACGTCAGCACCCACTATAACTTTGCAGCCCGCGAGCGACCGCAAGACGTGACGGAGATTATATATATGTGGAGTAACTGGGTCTGAATATTGAAAGTAGCAGCTCACAACGTAAACCTTAAAGGTAGGTGATGATACTTCCGCCACAGCGCAATGGGGCGTCATGAGATGACATATAGATGTTACAGTAAAGCTCGAAGAACACGCAACATAAATTCCGGCTCGCGCCTTGCAATCCAGCTGAACTACCTTGTGACGTAAGCGCGCGTTTTGATATTGTTCCTGAACAAGTACTATGTCAAGGTTATAATCCACAATCAATTTATCCAGCTCAGATGTCGCCACCCTATCGTTATGGAGATTTAATTGTCCTATGGTTAAACTATCCATTTTTAGTAATTAGTGTTTAGGATTAATTGTTCGAGTTTCAGTTTGTAAGTAGTACACTCTTGAGATCCACAGCGATGATCACACGGTTTTTTAAAGCGTTTACACGCCACGCAAGTCGGCTTGAAATTTACGTCGTCCTTATGCGGGCAATCATTTGTTTCGTGTGCCTCCGAACAATTAGCACAAGTCGGTTCTTTATTAACGCAATGTTTCTTAACGTGACCGAACTGTTGACAATGTAAGCACCGAACGACTTCAACATCGTCAATAAAGCGGCAGGTAGCCCAATCAATAAATAATTTATCCTTGGTAGAAACTAAGTGTTTACGTACTGCGGAATCTAACTCGATGCCTATCCACTTACGACCGTTGTCTAACGAGCGCCTACGGATAATTTTAGTAGACTTAATAAAGTCATCCTCTTTCATTTGAAGCTCATCTTTAATATTTTGGCGGTATAGCGCGATCAGAAAAGCGCCATCATCCATTGAAGATGGTACATCCTTAACTAATACTCGAGGGCGTCTACCTTTTGGTTTTTCTAGTCGTAAACCAGCGGCCTTAATTGCGTCCACGGATTCCAATTTTTTAAGCTGATGTTCACTAGCGACACGTAGAACACCTGATTTCGCGGTTTTTTCACGCCTGCAATTTGAAAACCGTCATCACAGGGCTTAATTGCTTTCATAAGCGCTTGTTTTGTCGCGGACGAAGTGCTATAGCACTTGTATGTGCTGTGTTAGTGCTTGTGCTTTCGGTATGGGCACGCTCAGCGCAATTATTGTGTACTCGTACCTACTATTATTTCTGTTTATTTTGTCTATGTTGCTGTGAGTTTGTGTCTATGCTGAATAAATGTTTTCTATTCTTTTCTTTCTTTTCTATTCTATAATCAGTTGATCGAGCTGCGGTCGGATAAGCCACCACACACGGCAATGGTGGACGGGATTCCATAATTGCTGGAGCTACTTTTGGCAAGCGTAGTTTCAGCGAGTCCGCATACGAAATTTTACAATTGTTATTATTATTATTGACAGGATTGGGATTGACATAGTTATTCGACTTGATTTTTTCTAATTCGCGTTCCGTATTGGCTAACTTCGTTTCGTTGCATGATGATTTTATGGCCAGGGCCGGCAGTCTCGACATAGATAACGACAGCGTAGCGACCGCATTCGGTCGCTAAGTCCTAACGATTTGAACTTACCGATATTTGGTAGTCTCTACATTCAAAACGCGCTAATTTCATCGCAAGCAAATGTCAAATTACCGAACTTTGTCGTTAACTTTTGCGAATTTCGCTATGGGCTAGCGCCGAATTTTGACAGCGTGATAAGCGTAGCGATATTATTCGGTAGCCATGACAACGCCTGACAACCGTGTTATTGGAGAGTTTCGTGATTATAATTTACTGTTTATGTGGTTTTTTTATGGACGAAGCATATTAAGCAAGGGATTTAGTCGCGCTGGAACACAGGTGCGATATGATTACGCGACGCCAAGTCGCAAAAACCGTCACGAAAGTGAGATGATGTGGATTTGGAGGGCAATCGGTTTCTGTCTTTGTACCGGGTACTATCGGGTCAAAAAAGGTACGAGTGTGAAGCCTGTGGATGAACCTCGGCAATCCCTGCAAAGACAACCCCCTTATGGACTTTCTGTGGAGACCCAAGTGAGTGTCATTGCATACCAAACTGTTATTAGGTACTATCCAATTTGCAAAGCCTTTATAGTAGGTACCTTACTATGTTACAGAGATAAACGACCGTAACTGCGAGGTACGGAAGCTTATTAAGCTCCTCATCAATCAGGACGAGCGAAATGTTGTGAAGAAACCTAGGAATGCTTCAAACCATACTGCCATAGGGGATTCAATATTGAAATTTAACGCTAAAGTCACATGAGGAGCACGCCTAGGTCAACGTGCACCACAAGGGTCATTCATTGGATGAGTAAGCTGTATGTTTACCTTCACTATTGATATTGTTTAATAAATTTCCCAATTTGGCTAAAATACCTACTTGTGTATAGTTATACTGTGCATACTATATACCTACTAGGTATATTAAACCTATTGTTATAGTTGTGTGTGACCTTTTAACTTTAAATATCAATGCTTGAGAGCCAGGAGCAAGATATGATTCCTATATGAGTGTAATATGCGCTAACTCCACACTATACATGTTTGCTTAGTAAGATAAAAGCTATATATGTGGATAATTCTTTATACATATTGTAGGTGCTGCATGATGAAGAACCATTGGAGCCATGGCTAATAACGCCACTGAAAAATCAACAGCTTGGCACACCCTCTGGTACTGTTTACTGTATTGAGTGACCCTCTGGTCGCTCAATATACAGATGCTTACTACTCTGCAAGAAATGTTTTGGTGTGCCGAAGTCAGTGTTTATGTGCCTGTGAGATCAGTGCCAGTTGATTTAGTTGATAAATAATATGAGGATCAACACAAACTAATTGAAGGACATAGACGCCGCCGCATCAACCAATGATGGTAGTAGCCTTGAGGTTGGCATTGAGGTTGGCATTGAAGATACAGGTGAGAATTTGGTTCTTTCCATTGTGCTTTTGTTTGAATGTTATTAACGTAGCTCAAATACCTATAAATTTCCTATCTACACTAAAGGTAAGTTTGTGAGGCTGTAGGGGTAATCTCTGGTTCTACTGAACCGATTTTGAACTTTTTATTACCAATAGAAAGCCACGTTATTTGTGAGTGTCATGGGCTATATATTAACCCGAAAAATACCACCCAACGAAGTGGGCACGGGTCAGTTAGTCATAAATATAACCTATAGACAATTTTTTCATTAGTTACTAGCTATTGCCCGCGACTTTGTACGCGCATATCCCATTTTTCTCTCTGCCGTAGGAATTTCGGGACGAATTATGCATTTAAACCTTCCTCTTGAATCACTGTCTATTGACGAAAACCGTTGTGCAGTTTTAAAGATATAAGCGTACAAACTGAATAAGCGTCTTTGTTTTATATTATATATAAACAAGTATATAAAAATATCTTAAAATCTTATGTTTTTTGTTCCCAGAAATGGACACTGGATGGGCAGAAGTACGAAGGATACACAGGCGTCTTATTATGACATGTTTGACTTGATTATTTATTAATACTAATGCTCATACAAACTATATCAAAGTACAGGGAAACTTTTAAACAAAAATGTCAAACATATGTCATGTCATAAATATCACCTAAACATATGTACTCGTATCTACTTTATACTGCGGACTGATGTTATTACTTTGCATACTTTTGTATAGATTCTGGTTCTAGAAGGTCTGTCTTTTGTGAAATAGAATAGAATAGAATGTTTTTATTTTAGACCGGAGTCCAAAGGGTTAGTAAAAATATGCATGATTGAAAAACAAATTAAAAGTAATTCCTTTAATTGTTTAAACTCTTCTTTTATTTATACGAAACTGATTAATTTAACCATTTACTTCCAAGTCCGACTAAACAGGAACTTTTGAATCGTCAGAGAGTTAATCACCTAGATAAAAAATATTCCAAAAAAATGTTCAAACAAAAATGAAATGACAAAAATGTTCCTCACAAAAATCCACCATCATATATCTATACTTAATATATAAAGCTGAAGAGATTGTTTGTTTGCTTGAACGCGCTAATCTCAGGAACTCCTGGTCCGATTTGAAAAATTCTTTCAGTGTTAGATAGCCCATTTATCGAGGAAGGCTATAGGATGATATATGTATTTATATATATCATCACGCTAAGACCAATAGGAGCGGAGCAGTATTGAAAAATGTGACGCAGATGAAGTTGCGCGGGTCAGCTAGTTAAATATAATATAATAAAAGTGAAATAAGCCTTTAGAAAGTTAAGGCTTTGTTTATAAATAACACACAATCAGAACATATATTTTCAACTTTATTAGATAACATAATAATATCATTCTTATTTAACAACTAGACTAGCTTTTGATTGTCATCAAATAATAATTCTTATGAAAATATGTATGTAAATATAGAAATATATAATGGATCCAATCATAAGCTTACTTAAGCTGTTATTTTATTTTCTTATTGATGAAATTGAAGTTACAAAACATAAATATATTTCAATGCTAAGAATCTACTTTCATGCTAGTGGGAACAATATTATCAAATGAATAATTATGACAAAGCACCTATCTACTTATCAGTTTCAAAAAACATAGTAGGTACTCTAAGAGTAGTAGGCATCTAAGAGTTATGTATTCTAAGACATTTTTTGGTATTTCATAGACTTAATTATGTGGTAATATCTCACATAGTAAAGTTACTAATTTTGGTTATGACTTAGTATTAATTAAACTAGAAACAAGTTATAGAACATCAAAACAAACAACAATAAGAACCTATATGAAATGTATAGTTTCTGTCAAAACAAAGTCTCGAATAGCACATGTTACATCCTCATCCTCCATCCATCATCATCATCCATGCTATATTATGTCCTCTTAAGATATGATTATTTTGTTATTCTGTCACACAAGAGTGGCTGTTGGAGGTAGAACTACTGTGAAATCTTTGAAATCCCTGCATTTTAGCTGGGAAATTGCTAGTTTACCAGCATACAGTTTAGGCAGGGCATCTCTGGGAACTACATTGCTCAATTTTAATGTGAATGACAAACAGTGGGATCATACTTTTACCAATCTTTCTTTTTTCTTATATCTAGACACTCTTCAGAAGTACCTACCTACATAAGACAAACATCTTGTACATCACACATATCCTTGTCAAATGTATAAAACTATTTATCACTGTTCCACTATCGCTTAAGTATCACTATTTCACATTACTTTGATGTTTCTCTTCATAGTTTCTTGATTTCTTTAGACCGCAGTTTTCAGTGCCTCTTGCTAAATGCTGCTTCCGATCGCCTCCTTATTTGAGTAGTTGGGAACCCTTTAACAGTTGTGCCGAGACTCGTGCAGAAGTGGCTATGTTTATAGGGTCATCAGTGGCATTTGTTAAGTACTGAAAGGTGCAGGAGCAAGGGTACTGGGGTACTAAAAGAAGTTTTCGGTCATGTTTTGCACAGGGGCACCGCACTCACAATTGGTGTGAAAGGAGTCCTTAAACCGCAATTTGTAAGCATAGTAATGACTATACGGCACTTTGTGCGGATTTTCCCAAATCTTTACCTTTACAGAATATCAGAACACGGGATTATCGAGCATCTACATCAACATGAGCCGTCTCTTCATAAACATTGGAATTACTGACTTTCTGTGGAATCCCAAGTGTTATTGCGTAGCTGATCTATACTTTAATGAGAAGCTATATCTAGCGGGGTTGCACCTTGAGCCATCAATGGGTTGAAAAGGCTCGTAATAAACAATCATTAACAAAATAAATTGTAAATAAATAGTTTACAAGGACAAATATGAATTTGTCAATATTGACAAGTATAGTTTGAAGTTGGTAATTAATGTTGCAAGAAGGTAAACTTTTGTGTCCTTAAATAATTTGAAAAGTTAATTTCATCCTTTAAAACGGAAAAACTTACTCATTAAAGTTTACATAACTTATATCTTTCTATGAGAAATAATGATTTAAATATAATATTTACGTCATATCTGCACATATCCCGAGAAAATCAAAATATTTTTTGTTAAGGTTTCTCAATGTGTCCTCATATTCGAGGAGATTTTTTGCCGGCTAGTAATTTTCATAAAATGGGCTGAACTATGAATACGGTTTTCGCTAGCACTACCGACATCGTTATGACATGATTTGGTCGGTATCTCAGGAGTCGAGACTACCATTTAGCGCAAAAGTTGTTATGGCAAGCGAATTTTTTCGTTAGTTTTTGACAATCGGTAGAAGATACCGAAATCGCTATCCATGTCGAGACTGCCGGCCCAGCATAGAAACGATGGCCGTGACACGCTGTGTCATATCCATAATGGCAGATTTATTTGCTACGTTAATGCGAGAGCCCTGGGCCGGCAGTCTCGACATGGATAGCGATTTCGGTATCTTCTACCGATTGTCAAAAACTAACGAAAAAATTCGCTTGCCATAACAACTTTTGCGCTAAATGGTAGTCTCGACTCCTGAGATACCGACCAAATCATGTCATAACGATGTCGGTAGTGCTAGCGAAAACCGTATTCATAGTTCAGCCCATTTTATGAAAATTACTAGCCGGCAAAAAATCTCCTCGAATATGAGGACACATTGAGAAACCTTAACAAAAAATATTTTGATTTTCTCGGGATATGTGCAGATATGACGTAAATATTATATTTAAATCATTATTTCTCATAGAAAGATATAAGTTATGTAAACTTTAATGAGTAAGTTTTTCCGTTTTAAAGGATGAAATTAACTTTTCAAATTATTTAAGGACACAAAAGTTTACCTTCTTGCAACATTAATTACCAACTTCAAACTATACTTGTCAATATTGACAAATTCATATTTGTCCTTGTAAACTATTTATTTACAATTTATTTTGTTAATGATTGTTTATTACGAGCCTTTTCAACCCATTGATGGCTCAAGGTGCAACCCCGCTAGATATAGCTTCTCATTAAAGTATAGATCAGCTACGCAATAACACTTGGGATTCCACAGAAAGTCAGTAATTCCAATGTTTATGAAGAGACGGCTCATGTTGATGTAGATGCTCGATAATCCCGTGTTCTGATATTCTGTAAAGGTAAAGATTTGGGAAAATCCGCACAAAGTGCCGTATAGTCATTACTATGCTTACAAATTGCGGTTTAAGGACTCCTTTCACACCAATTGTGAGTGCGGTGCCCCTGTGCAAAACATGACCGAAAACTTCTTTTAGTACCCCAGTACCCTTGCTCCTGCACCTTTCAGTACTTAACAAATGCCACTGATGACCCTATAAACATAGCCACTTCTGCACGAGTCTCGGCACAACTGTTAAAGGGTTCCCAACTACTCAAATAAGGAGGCGATCGGAAGCAGCATTTAGCAAGAGGCACTGAAAACTGCGGTCTAAAGAAATCAAGAAACTATGAAGAGAAACATCAAAGTAATGTGAAATAGTGATACTTAAGCGATAGTGGAACAGTGATAAATAGTTTTATACATTTGACAAGGATATGTGTGATGTACAAGATGTTTGTCTTATGTAGGTAGGTACTTCTGAAGAGTGTCTAGATATAAGAAAAAAGAAAGATTGGTAAAAGTATGATCCCACTGTTTGTCATTCACATTAAAATTGAGCAATGTAGTTCCCAGAGATGCCCTGCCTAAACTGTATGCTGGTAAACTAGCAATTTCCCAGCTAAAATGCAGGGATTTCAAAGATTTCACAGTAGTTCTACCTCCAACAGCCACTCTTGTGTGACAGAATAACAAAATAATCATATCTTAAGAGGACATAATATAGCATGGATGATGATGATGGATGGAGGATGAGGATGTAACATGTGCTATTCGAGACTTTGTTTTGACAGAAACTATACATTTCATATAGGTTCTTATTGTTGTTTGTTTTGATGTTCTATAACTTGTTTCTAGTTTAATTAATACTAAGTCATAACCAAAATTAGTAACTTTACTATGTGAGATATTACCACATAATTAAGTCTATGAAATACCAAAAAATGTCTTAGAATACATAACTCTTAGATGCCTACTACTCTTAGAGTACCTACTATGTTTTTTGAAACTGATAAGTAGATAGGTGCTTTGTCATAATTATTCATTTGATAATATTGTTCCCACTAGCATGAAAGTAGATTCTTAGCATTGAAATATATTTATGTTTTGTAACTTCAATTTCATCAATAAGAAAATAAAATAACAGCTTAAGTAAGCTTATGATTGGATCCATTATATATTTCTATATTTACATACATATTTTCATAAGAATTATTATTTGATGACAATCAAAAGCTAGTCTAGTTGTTAAATAAGAATGATATTATTATGTTATCTAATAAAGTTGAAAATATATGTTCTGATTGTGTGTTATTTATAAACAAAGCCTTAACTTTCTAAAGGCTTATTTCACTTTTATTATATTATATTTAACTAGCTGACCCGCGCAACTTCATCTGCGTCACATTTTTCAATACTGCTCCGCTCCTATTGGTCTTAGCGTGATGATATATATAAATACATATATCATCCTATAGCCTTCCTCGATAAATGGGCTATCTAACACTGAAAGAATTTTTCAAATCGGACCAGGAGTTCCTGAGATTAGCGCGTTCAAGCAAACAAACAATCTCTTCAGCTTTATATATTAAGTATAGATATATGATGGTGGATTTTTGTGAGGAACATTTTTGTCATTTCATTTTTGTTTGAACATTTTTTTGGAATATTTTTTATCTAGGTGATTAACTCTCTGACGATTCAAAAGTTCCTGTTTAGTCGGACTTGGAAGTAAATGGTTAAATTAATCAGTTTCGTATAAATAAAAGAAGAGTTTAAACAATTAAAGGAATTACTTTTAATTTGTTTTTCAATCATGCATATTTTTACTAACCCTTTGGACTCCGGTCTAAAATAAAAACATTCTATTCTATTCTATTTCACAAAAGACAGACCTTCTAGAACCAGAATCTATACAAAAGTATGCAAAGTAATAACATCAGTCCGCAGTATAAAGTAGATACGAGTACATATGTTTAGGTGATATTTATGACATGACATATGTTTGACATTTTTGTTTAAAAGTTTCCCTGTACTTTGATATAGTTTGTATGAGCATTAGTATTAATAAATAATCAAGTCAAACATGTCATAATAAGACGCCTGTGTATCCTTCGTACTTCTGCCCATCCAGTGTCCATTTCTGGGAACAAAAAACATAAGATTTTAAGATATTTTTATATACTTGTTTATATATAATATAAAACAAAGACGCTTATTCAGTTTGTACGCTTATATCTTTAAAACTGCACAACGGTTTTCGTCAATAGACAGTGATTCAAGAGGAAGGTTTAAATGCATAATTCGTCCCGAAATTCCTACGGCAGAGAGAAAAATGGGATATGCGCGTACAAAGTCGCGGGCAATAGCTAGTAACTAATGAAAAAATTGTCTATAGGTTATATTTATGACTAACTGACCCGTGCCCACTTCGTTGGGTGGTATTTTTCGGGTTAATATATAGCCCATGACACTCACAAATAACGTGGCTTTCTATTGGTAATAAAAAGTTCAAAATCGGTTCAGTAGAACCAGAGATTACCCCTACAGCCTCACAAACTTACCTTTAGTGTAGATAGGAAATTTATAGGTATTTGAGCTACGTTAATAACATTCAAACAAAAGCACAATGGAAAGAACCAAATTCTCACCTGTATCTTCAATGCCAACCTCAATGCCAACCTCAAGGCTACTACCATCATTGGTTGATGCGGCGGCGTCTATGTCCTTCAATTAGTTTGTGTTGATCCTCATATTATTTATCAACTAAATCAACTGGCACTGATCTCACAGGCACATAAACACTGACTTCGGCACACCAAAACATTTCTTGCAGAGTAGTAAGCATCTGTATATTGAGCGACCAGAGGGTCACTCAATACAGTAAACAGTACCAGAGGGTGTGCCAAGCTGTTGATTTTTCAGTGGCGTTATTAGCCATGGCTCCAATGGTTCTTCATCATGCAGCACCTACAATATGTATAAAGAATTATCCACATATATAGCTTTTATCTTACTAAGCAAACATGTATAGTGTGGAGTTAGCGCATATTACACTCATATAGGAATCATATCTTGCTCCTGGCTCTCAAGCATTGATATTTAAAGTTAAAAGGTCACACACAACTATAACAATAGGTTTAATATACCTAGTAGGTATATAGTATGCACAGTATAACTATACACAAGTAGGTATTTTAGCCAAATTGGGAAATTTATTAAACAATATCAATAGTGAAGGTAAACATACAGCTTACTCATCCAATGAATGACCCTTGTGGTGCACGTTGACCTAGGCGTGCTCCTCATGTGACTTTAGCGTTAAATTTCAATATTGAATCCCCTATGGCAGTATGGTTTGAAGCATTCCTAGGTTTCTTCACAACATTTCGCTCGTCCTGATTGATGAGGAGCTTAATAAGCTTCCGTACCTCGCAGTTACGGTCGTTTATCTCTGTAACATAGTAAGGTACCTACTATAAAGGCTTTGCAAATTGGATAGTACCTAATAACAGTTTGGTATGCAATGACACTCACTTGGGTCTCCACAGAAAGTCCATAAGGGGGTTGTCTTTGCAGGGATTGCCGAGGTTCATCCACAGGCTTCACACTCGTACCTTTTTTGACCCGATAGTACCCGGTACAAAGACAGAAACCGATTGCCCTCCAAATCCACATCATCTCACTTTCGTGACGGTTTTTGCGACTTGGCGTCGCGTAATCATATCGCACCTGTGTTCCAGCGCGACTAAATCCCTTGCTTAATATGCTTCGTCCATAAAAAAACCACATAAACAGTAAATTATAATCACGAAACTCTCCAATAACACGGTTGTCAGGCGTTGTCATGGCTACCGAATAATATCGCTACGCTTATCACGCTGTCAAAATTCGGCGCTAGCCCATAGCGAAATTCGCAAAAGTTAACGACAAAGTTCGGTAATTTGACATTTGCTTGCGATGAAATTAGCGCGTTTTGAATGTAGAGACTACCAAATATCGGTAAGTTCAAATCGTTAGGACTTAGCGACCGAATGCGGTCGCTACGCTGTCGTTATCTATGTCGAGACTGCCGGCCCTGATCATTGACTAAGTCGTTAATTTTTGACAGGTAGGCTGACGCCTCGGAAACTAAGTCGCAGTAATCGGTATTGCTCACATTACTGATATTTAAAATCGGCGAGGATTTTTCCACGGTTTCGAAAGTTTGAAGAACCCGTTTTGACCTATCATCGGGCGAAATGTATGATGGAGACATTTCGCTGAACAAGCGTTTCGAATTAGCGGAGGTCGCCACGGGCGACCTTTGGGTTTTTGTATTTCGACGAAATATATCTCCGCCACGATCTGGAGGGTCATCATTTGTTGACATCATGAATTACTTTATAACAACACGGATGAATTAAAAAATATCAAAAGAACTAAACAAATAGATATCAATCGATTAAGTTATTTCGCGTTACCCACACACAAGAAAAATAAATGCACTTACCGAAAGCTGGAGAAATTGACTAATTACCAGTAAATAAATGAACAGACACTTTGAAAAACTTACAAAACACGCACTTACTACACTATAGCACCGCTAGGAACAATTCACAAGCCTTAAAATAAACACACAACGCGAATTCCGAATTTACAATACGCAGCGATATAATAAACACCGCAGTGCGCGCGAGTGGGGAGTGAAGTTGTTTTTTTACGTCACTTAGAAGTTTGATTTTTGCACAGCTTCAAAGAACTGTAGACCTGAGTATATGGTTTTATTTCAACTCGATACCTCTACGCGTTCCCGAGATAAAGGGTCTTGACAGACAGACGGATGACAAAGTGATCCTATAAGGGTTCCGTTTTTTCCTTTTGAGGTACGGAACCCTAAAAGTAGGTAAAATAAATAAACTTCTTACAAAAAAATACAACCGACTTCTGAAGTTATTTTATACTTTGTAGTGTTTTTATTTGAAAGTCGGTTGTATTTTTTTTTTGGAAATAAAAAAGCCTTATCTAATATCAGAAGACGGGACGAATCAACGTCAATAACCTGCTTTTGCAAATACAGCAACAATGGCACTCCTGGCTAATTACATTCAAGGATACAAAGTAGCCCAGTGGAAATTAACATTAAAATCGCAAAGCACGATGTAGTTCTGCATTTTTGATAAATTGCATAAATCAGTTAGGGTGATGTGAATCCAAATTTGCAACTTCGAAAAGCTTGTGCTCGCTGTGCATGACGCGATAAACTGCGAAATTTTGGGACTTTTTTCACTTTTTGCCCTAAAAGTCAAAAACATTTCAACAAAATACCATTCAGCATTTGTATCATCATCATCATCATCATCATATCAACCGAAATACGTCCACTGCTGGACATAGGCCTCTCCCAAGCGTCGCCATAACGACAAGATGGCCCTTCAAAGGAGGTAAATTTTTCTCGAAAATTGTCAAATTTAAGTTTTGCTCCCGTCCGTAGCAAAATATTGGCAAATCGTGTACGTGACTTAGGTTGCCACAATCGTCTGTATAGATCAGTTTCGATGCCAGATTACAGTATCCAGGAGGTGTCCCCCATCCACCACTACATATGTGTTGGCATTGAGGAACACGTTTTCAGAAGCTGGAGTGAAAGCTTCGTAAAACTTTAATTTGATCCCGTTTTGTATGCCCTCTTCATTAAACAACGCCATTGGGTAAAAGGCCAATTCGAATTTGAAGTGTTCTTTCAATTGCTGGTCTGTCTGACTGCTTCATTATTCAAAGGACGAGGGACGAGGATTCATCGTTTTTGACATTTAGAGCAAAAAATGGAAAAATGTCCCAAAACTTCGCAGTTCATCGCGTGTTGCGCTGCGAGCACAAATTTTTCGAAATTATAAATTTGTATTCACACTACTCTAACTGGTCAATACAATACCAAAAAACCATAACTACATCCAGCTTTGCGATTTTAGCCTTTTTTAGCGTCGATTTATAGAAATAATGATACAAATGACTCAAGAAAATTATGCTGCTCTTGCTTCAATGATGAAAATGTTTCATGCTAAAGTGAACCGTTCGGTTCGCATTTCTGATGTCTATTTTCCAAGTTATGACCTTGATAAAGACACGGACGTGAGAGAATGGGTAAATCTCATAACAAGAACTCAATAAGAATCACGAAGTACTTCTTAAAGCTGCAAGTATTTTAAAAGGAAGGGCGTAAACTTGGGCCGATGATTGTCTACTGAGAACAACGACTTGGACAGAAATGAAAGAAGACATGTTACGTTTGAGCCAGAATCTCGATATTTTTCCGATGTATTGAAATTTTGAATATATACCATTATAAATGACGCAGATAACATACCAGTAAACATATCAAATGTCTAGAATTGTTTTAAGAAATTTGTCAAACCGGATCGAACAGAAGAAGCTGCTGTTGAATTTAATAAAAAGGGAGATTATACAAAAAAATAAAATAAAAAAGCAAAACAATCAACTAATTGAGACTATCGGCAGTATCAACTCTGTCACAAACAAGGCGTCTGAATTCTCCTGATGAAGCAGCGAATATGTCACTATTATTGAAATACTTATTATATTGCTCAGCAAGACGGCGTAAGGGTGCTCGCAAACCTGCGTTCGTTCGATTAGAAGATACTGCAAACAAGAGTCGTGCGCGCACTTCGCGGCTTATCTTGGTTCTAGGTACTACGTAACTAATCTTATTAATAACTTCAGTACAACCAAAAGTGTTATTGCATAGGTGGAATAAAAACATTGTCTCCAAAAAAATACGTCGGTTTTCAAGATTTTGTAGCTTGTACCTGTTCATAAGATCACTGTAAAAAGTACGGGCGTAAGTGCGAGTACAACGGTAATGCATGGCTTTCAAAAATTTTATTTGAACTTTTTCAATTGCGTTTGAATATTTACTGTAGAAGGGATTTCACACCGCAACAGCATACTCTAACTGAGACCTGACGATTTATAGAGATGTAAATATGTAAATGGACGAACGAATTCTATGGCTGACCTCATCACAAAACCATACATACGGTAGGCATTATTTACAATTTTACTGATATGAGCGTCAAGGTGTAGCTTATCATCCAATAGAACTCCAAGATCGCGAACTAATGTTTCTCTGGTTAACATTATGTTATTTAAAGCGTAATGATATTTTATAACATTCTTATACATCAACATTTAGAAATGCTAAGTTGGAGTTTATTCAATGAGCAGTATGTAGAGAACCTGTCCAGGTCTAGTTGTAAGAGAAGGCAATCATGCAAACTTCTTATAGGTCTAAAAATCTTGAGATCGTCTGCATAAAACAACAGTTTAGATTTATGAAAACATGTGGAAATGTCATTAATGAAAATGATGAATAGAAGTGGCCCTAGAATGGAGCCCTGAGGCACTCCAGAAGTAACACTTAAAGTGCTGGAAGCAAATCCGTTTATCACCACTTTTTTTTATTTGAGTTCTATTTGAGACGTAGGAAGACAACCATCTCAAAAGATCGCCACGTATACCATTGAATGCAATCTTATTTAAGAGTAGTTGATGGTCAACTTTGTCAAAGGCCTTCCGAAAATCTGTGTATATAGTATCTACTTGAACACGAGAGTTCATGTTGTTAAACAAGTAGTCAACAAAAGTTACCAGGTTGGTTGAAGTTGACCTCTTTTTGACGAATCCATGTTGTTGTTGAATGATATGATTATGCAACAGAGGGCATATTTTATTATGAACGAGTCTCTCGAAAACCTGAGACAAAGCTGGCAGTATAGATATAGGGCGATAGTTCTCGATTTCATCCTTAGGTCCCGACTTGTAAACAGGTGTTATATTTGCAAGTTTTCAAGCTTGAGGAAAGCATCCTTGTGAAATAAATTGGTTGGAAAACCAAAGGTACATAAAGACTAATTGCTGTCTGTTTAATAAAATTCACTGGCAGAGCGTCCGATCTTGGCCCTTTAGATCCAATCCCCTAAGCGCATTAAGTACTTCATCAGTAGTAAACTGTATGTCATTTAACAGAGTGCAGCTTTCAGAGCAGTCGTCGTGCGTGGATGGAATGCCAGCAGAAGTCGATGGTTCATAAACCGAGTTAAAGTAATCTGAAAATAGATCACAAATGTTTTCTGGATTGTTAGTGGACTGGTTGTTATATGTCATAGTGGACGGAATACCAACAGATTTATTTATATCGGAGATGAAAGTTCAAAAATGCTTAACGTTGTTCCGAATACCATCCTCAACAAAATCATATATTTTTGTAGCAGATTTTGCATTCGTCTTGGAATCTACAAAGGTACAGTGAGAACTGCTCGTAATCCGAAAGATTCTGATACAATTTCCACCTAACCTAAGCCTTGGCCTTATTTTTGTAAATATGTATTAGTGGCTTTGAGAACCATACGAGAAACTTAGAAGATCTGCAGCTAGTCAAAGGTACATGTTTTTTTATAATTCCAAAAATTATATTATAGAACGTATCAAGAGATGTGTCAACGGATTGGTTACTTAAGGCTTCATTCCAATTTATTTTCTTCAAGTCGTCATTAATTCTGTCGTAATTTGTAATTGTTCCTGCTGCATATTAATGATCTGCTAAAACCCGGTACCTTTGGGTATGCAGACGACAGCACTGTTGCTGAGAGATACGTGTCCGACGCACGAGCTGGTGGGGCGCAGATCCGGTCTCTCCGGGAGGCTATGGTTGAGCGCTTGAACTTGTCCTAACAGGCTGTCTCTGAATGGGGCGATGCCAATCTGGTCAGGTTCAATGCTGCTAAGACCCAAGCGTGTCTTTTTTCCGCTAAAAGGAGCCAATTCCAACCAGCTCCATCTTTTCGTGGTGTAACCGCGCCGATAACCGACCGACTTGAGCTTCTTGGTGTTACGTTAACATCTACCCTCAATTTTGGCCCTTTCATAGAGGCAAAGGCTCAAGTGGCTGCAAGAAAGTTGGGGGTCCTAGCAAAGGTGAGCTTGATGCCCTTGAGTCAATTGAGAAACGAGCCAAGAGGATCATCGGTAATGACAGGCTCGTCGAGTCGAAGCTCCAAAGTCTTGAGCATCGACGCCGAGTTGTTGGCCTGTCGGTTTTCTATCGCTTGCATTTTGGGGAGTGTGCGACGGAATTGCATGATTTAATTCCGCCAAGCCCGTTCCATCATCGGACCACAAGACGAACGGCGATGCGCCACCGGTACATGGTGGACATCCCACCGACACGCACTAAACGTTTTGGGAAAACATTCATAGTGCGTACAGCTAAGGAGTGGAATTCCCTGCCAGAGTCTGTGTTTCCAGATAGCTACAACCTGGGAGTCTTTAAGACAAGAGTGAATAGGTTGCTTCTAGGCAAACGTGCTCCATCTTCGACCGCATCATCGCTTACCATCAGGTGAGATTGTGGTCAAACGTATGCCTATACACAGTAAAAAAAAAAAAAATTGCCTTATAATAAAAAAATCTTCGACATGTATCTGCTCTCCTGGTACTTGTGAATCTATAGCGCTCATAATTTCAGCCCCGAAAATACTTCGACATGTTTGTGCTCTCTTGGTACTTGTGAATCTATAGCGTTTACAATTCCAGCCCGAAAAAATCTTCGACATGTATCAGTCGGTCGATTCTGAAACATGTCGGCTTGGGTGAAGTGACCACGAAATGAGCTGTCATTCCATCTTGAAAACATGGATCGACAGGTCACTTTACGATCACTTCACCCAAGCCTTCACTTCGACATGTTTACTGAATCGCATTGCTGTACTCCTGGTGAAAAAAAATACTTTGCTCAAATTACTTTGACATATTTCTGGTCTCTTGGTACTGGTGAATCTTTAGCGCTAACAATTCCAGCCCCGAAAATACTTTGACATGTTTCTGGTCTCCTGGTACTTGTGAATCTTTAGCGCTCACAATTCCAACCCTAAAAATATTTCAACATTTTTCTGTTCTCCTGGTACTTTTGAATCTGAAGTACTAAGGCAGCAGCAACTCTAGATTTCCACTTCTTCCTCTGTCTCTATTAAGCCATGTAAGTTACCCGGACAAAAAGTGGTCTATATGTCATTCCAGGATATTAACTACATGTGTGCTAAATTTTATCCAAATGCCTTCAGCCGTTTTTGCGTGATTGACGGACAAACATACAAACTTACATACAAACTTTCACATTTATAATATTTGTTTTTTTTTTTTAAGTTTAGCAGTTTGGCTTTGATTATTTAATTACATTAGTTTATTTTATAGATATTGACAGCTGCTTTAACAAATACTTAACTATATACACTAATTAACACGAAATTATGTACAAAAAACACGTATGAAAACAAAATAAAACATAGGGCATCAAAAAAAAATCCACATCGCTGTCAATGGCAGAAGTGCCGAGAACACTGGCAGCATTGCCGCGTTGAATGGCAATGCTGATTCTTTGGAAAAAAATCCCGCCCTCTGGTCACTTGAACAGTCGACAAGTTGTTTGCTAATGTCCCGAAAGACTCGATGCGCACTCGGACTCCATGGGCCTAGTGTTTCAACGGCAAACGGCTCAAATATGTAACTCCCAATTAAGTTGTTATATTTGCGCCGTTTCAGCAACCGGTTGCTGCAGGTGCAGAAAACCAGCGCAGCCCGCCGTGCTAAGAAGATGGGATGGCGCAAGGGTGTCGACACATGTTGGATCCTACACCAAAGGCCTACCCACCTTCCAAGGCATTATGGTCATCCCATCTGGCCTTTTCCCATCGTCGCGTGCCAAGCCGTTGGGTTCTAAAACAGCTGGCACCCCGGCAACAACGGTGACAAGAGCCCGACGGATAATGTCATTAATGCTGGCGTGCCGTGCTAACCGTCCAGTGCTCCTACTGCAGGACAGACCATGGTGTCCGAGACGGTCGGCTGCTTCACCACATTGACACCGATGTGGAGCTCCGCTAGGAGCACCCAGACGCAGACACGTAGCGATCCGGAAAGTATTGTCGCTCAGCATAGTACGTATGTTGGGTGACGGTAGTGCCTGCAGTTTTGAAAAATTCAAAAAAAAAAATCCATCAGAAAGGGTATACTTAACCACCATTTAAATTACCATTTACCATTTAAATTTCATCAAAATCGGTTCGGCAGTTTGGGTTTTAAATCAAAAAAGCTGGAATTCGTTTAATAAGATGATGTATTTGATTAGTCATCCAAGTAAACGAAAGTGCGTATTTTGCTTTCCTGCGACTTTCCAGTGGAGTTGTTAAGTGTGGGGGGGGGTACCACAAAAATTCAAAAATAAAAAAAACTTTTAAAAACTGCAAAGTATAAAATAACTTTGTTAAGTGTTTTTTATTTGGAAGTCTATTGTATTATAAAAAAGTTTTTATTAGTAATGAAAATCAGTATTAAGAATAATGCTCCTATTTATTTTTAACTTTACTAACTAATTTTCATATTAGTAAGTAAGTGAAGTTAAAAATAGGAGCATTATCTACACTAATATTATAAAGAGGAAAGATTTGTTTGTTTGTTTGTTTGAATTGAATAGGCTCCGAAACTACTGGACCGATTTGAAAAATTCTTTTAGCATTGGATAGCTACATTATCAGGGAGTAACATAGGCTATATATTATCCCCGTATTCCCACGGGAACGGGAACTACGCGGGTGAAACCGCGTGACGTCCACTAGTACTTAATAAAGAGAAATATTGCCGCCTTCTAATTCAAGGCGGTTACGCAGAGGTTCGTAAAAGTACCCGCGCTACTAAATAATTTTTCGCTAGGAACACTGCCTGGTGGAGTGTATAAAAATCTTCGTGCTATCGGTGATAATATCTTAAATTCCTCTCGATGACACTCCACCATTTAAGAGGATTTTCATCCACATCGATTCTTTGTTTAGTGCGGTAAGAAAGTAACGGCACGTGCCATTCGCCGAACCCGCCCAATTTCTTTCTTGTCGCATTTTGTATTACATTCGCATCCGCATGAACATCCGCATTGACTATTGCGGATGCGTTTGCGAATATTCGCAACATCCCTGATCGATAGCCTTCACTCTTCCTGGAACAAAAACAAACAAGATGACTTACCTAAAGAGTATCGGGCCGGTATCGGTCATATCCTTTAACATCTGTGTGCAGAATAAACAGCATACATCTTGAGCTCGATCTTCACATTGTTCTGGACCACGATATTCTAATCGGAAGAAATATGTTGACTATTCCAGGCATAAAAGCTAGTAAAAATTTTGACAACTGTGGAAACGCAGAAACACGACAGAAATATGGAATCGGTCTTCAAGCACTATAAATACGGATATGACCAACAAGAACAAATACAACGAATACTTCACGGAAAGCGTGACAGGGTGACTAAAGAACCCCAACAAAATTGTAAATCGACGACCGTACAGACCAGTCGAACGCGAGAAATTTCAGACAATTATTAAAGAGCTTCAAGAAAGACATATAATTAGGGAAAGCAATTCACCTTTTGTAAGCTCAATTATAATGGTGAAAAAGAAAAATGACGAAGATCGGTTATGCGTGGACTATAGGGAATTAAACGCAAATACTGTACGCGACCATTACCTATTGCCATTAATCTCGGAACAAATCGATCAACTCGCTGATGCAAAATATTTCACTTGCCTTGATTTGGCAGCGGGATTTCATCAAATGCCTATTTCTCCTTAATCAATTGAGAATTATCACCCCCGACGGCCAATATGAATATTTGACAATACCGTTCGGATTAAAAATGCACCGTCGGTCTATCAAAAGGCTATAAACAAAGTCTTTGGAGATCTTCGAGATTAAATCGCACTCGTTGACATGGATAATGTGCTTGTACCAAGTCAAACAGTTTGCTGAAGATTTCCAAAGACTGGAACAAGTTCCAGAAGCTCTCACTAAATGTGGCTTCTTCATAAATATTAAAATTGTTAACTTTTTAAGGTGTCTCTTAAAACCTTCAAAAATGAACTTGGGTTGGTAGTTAGCGATGGGAAGGCGAGGCCTAGTTCATTTAAAATTGACACATTAGCAAGAACCTTTAAAAAAGATAAATAAGGACGACAGTGATAGTGAAAAATCTTTGCGTCGCCTTTTAGTCAAAGATGTTAATACACGTAGATTACTGGAACGCGTAGTATTATTGGAAAATCTAGTCTTACAAGGCAGAACACATGCAAAAATATCCGCATCGGGGGGTAGTTCTGACGCCGCCGTATCGGATGTAAATCAAGGTACAAATGCCCAATCTGGTGACCTTTCCTATACGCCGCTGTCACTACCCGCGGAACCCTTCGTGAACATTATTGCCACCAGCACCTGACGAGAATCCGTTAGCGCATTCCGGAGACGGCTCCCCCGATGGCACACACTGTTGCAAAGGATCCATGCGTTGGAGACATCTCCCGCGAAGTACATTCTGAGACTCCTTTATCACTGTGGCCATCATAGGTACGATCGGAAATGACTTAGTAGAAGTATTTCTGCGGGATGTCGTGATCCAATTGGTTTAATAAATTACTTGTCATCGTTTAGGCGCCCGGATGGCGTAAATGTTGATCGCAATAAAAAGTACAATAGTTATTATGAGGATCAATTAAAGTGTAATATTTGCAAACGGCGAGGTCATACTGCAAATAAGTGTAAGTCTCGGAATCAAGACAAAACGACTCTGGTGTGTGGATTCTGTAGCAAGCGCAGACATGACGAAACTGTTTCACTAAAAATAAAAAAATGTAGTTACTGTGGCAAAACAGTCATTTAAAAGAAGAATGTTTTAAAACTCGACGTACAATTTCTAACAAAGAAAATGACAAACAATGACATACTGTGCGCGTTATCACTGATGCTAGTTCGAAATATTATATGACCGTAAAAATGAATGATTTTTCTGTGTATAGTTTTATTGATTTTGGAAGCGCTTGCGTCACTATAACAGAATCTGTAGCTATTCGATTAAAATTAGAAGCGAGTCCTTGCGAAAATATTGTTTTGTCCGGTTTTGGTGGCTCAAAAACCCACCCGAGCGGTTTGGTAGGTAGTTGTTAAGATTCAAGTCGACGAAGCTACTTGGTCGTGAATGGGCCGTTGCTTACGTAGAACCAGACTCTGCTCAAGATATTGGCATTATAATAGGCCAGCCTTTGACAGAGCATTCTACCGTATATGTGATTAAAACACCGACATCTTTAAATATATTTAATGTAAATAATTTTCTCGAACTACCCGGTACATATAGTGAAGTTGAGTGCGTCAGGTTGGTTTTGAATGACGAAGTGATTTTACAACCCGGTTTAAATAAAATACTTTTATCTTGTTTTGACTACTGATTACATGCGGAGTGTATTATTCCCAAATGTGATAACGAGGTTATTGATGGCAAAGTTGTCTTAAACGTAATTAATTTTACTAAAGAGGTACTGAGGTATGAAAACTACCGTGCAACCAATGCGTGGCGCGGGCGACGATTAAAGCTGGGTTATCCGGGCCTGTTGGCAATGAAAATGCTACCTCCGCCCGCGACCCCTCATGTTTAACACGACGATGTTATACGATGTCCTACCGATGACCGCCGACTTCTTCGCAGAATAAATACGTCACAGTGCAAAATATTTGCAGTTGCATGATTTCATCTATTTTACATTTATCGTTACGTTTTACATTTTATGGCAGTACCTAACTCATGACAGACAAGGCGGTGGACTTAGAATAATAACGCATAGAAGCCGCGTCTAGAACAAAACACGAGCGAAATCGTGTGTCCACTTTTTTTTATTTGTGTGCGTGAGCCGAATGTGTCTACGTTCCTAAAACGCACACAGATATAGCTTTCAGTGATACCATTACCAAGCCGTTATCCACAAAATATGGGAAAACGCATTACTATGTTGCTTTATCAAATCAAGGATTTACAATCTCCGCCGGCGCGATTCCCTAAGGGAACTGTTTAAGGATATTAACATCATGACGGTACCTTGTCAATACATATATGAAAACATTATGTATGTTCGGAAAAATCTTCATCTTTTTAGTAAAATTAGTGATAGGCATAATTTTAATACTAGAAATCGGAACAAATTAGATCAACCCCGATTCAGATTAGCAAAAGTACACACTTCTTTTATGGGGTACTGTGTTAAATTTTATAATAAAATACCACTTAATATTCTCGAACTGAATGAGAGAAAATTTAAAACATGTATAAAACGCACATTATGTAGACAAGCATATTATAAACTGGAAGATTATGTCCTTGATAAAAATGCTTGGCTAAATGCCGGTCCTGCTCCACAGCCACAGCAGCATGGGTCCACTTGTTAGGTTTTCGATAATTGGAAGAAAAGCTTACCCTTTTTTTGTTCTCCTATACAATCATTTATTTATCATTTCTTTGCATTATTGTATTAGCAAAGTACACACAATAAAGCAGCCTTCTTTTTTTACTTTTCTTAGTTACTTGAAACCATAGTTTTGTATAACATAGAAGCATATTTTAAATTTTTTGTAAATGTGAGCACTATGGAGCCATTTACATATGTAATTATAGATTTCGTTATTAAATTAGTTTGACATGAACGAGCGTGGCAGTTGAGAGCTTGTCATGCTCACACAAATGTTTTGCTGATGGTGGCGCGTGTTTTGGATCATTTGATTCCCTTCAAAATGGTTGAGTTAGATGGTGCTGATGCACGCGTCATGTTCGTGAACGGGCGCCGTCAGTTGAAACTGGTCATCTCTTACCTGCCACTGGCTTATTTTAATCTGTACCTGCATTTTGAATTGTTTATATGTTTTCTTGTTCTTTGCATTGTCCTCACATATAGAAGCAATCAATGTTAATGTTAACAAGATTTTTGTAACACATCACATGGTTTAAAAGAGTGTCCGTGGAGTTTCTTGCACGTTCTTCTCCATAGAGATCTACGCTTTGGAACGTGCAAATAGCTTCATGTTTTTGACTGACCGACTTTGACAATTCAAAAGTGCCTGTAAATGGTTTATTTGAAATATACGATTGGATTGATTGATTGATTGATTGACAAGACAAGTATTTTATGTTATTGGGAACTGGAAAAGATGAAGATAATTTTTCTTGTGATATGACGTATTTTTTCGGAAATAAAATCAATTTATTTAAAAATAAAAGGAAATAAATCGTATAAAGAATGGGTTCAATGCGTTTAGAATGCTTGATGTGTTAAAAATCAAATATTATAGGCATGTATTCATTTCTGAAATGTAAAAAAATCGGGTTTAACAGTAAGTAGGTATTGTATATTAAAATTACAAAAAATGAATAAAATGTTAATCACTACTATTGTAATCTTTATTTTACCATATTTTAAAAACCTTGCAGTTGCAACTGCTTCCTAAAAAGTTTCCGCTTTGATTCAACGTCTCTTATAATGTTTTCTCTTTTTGAGACATAAAAAAACCTAGTTTTTACAATCGGAAAAGGCACACCAATTAATTAATAAAACACTAGATTTATGTATGTAATCAAACAACTTCAGGCAAATAAACATAAACAAACTTAGTTATTTGGTCCGGTCTTTTTAAATTACTAATTATTTTTTAGTTTAAATCAATGTAGGTACCTAGCAGTGTCGATAACGACTATAATTCAGAGGTTGTAAATAAATATAGTTTAGTTGTAACGCATACAGAATCGCCACCAGTATCCTATTTATAAAGATTAATATAATATACCTGTAGTGTCCACGCATCGTATCACTAATAGTAGGTATTTGGCTCGCCTACGCACCACCACGTGCTGCCTGACTGACGGTTGAACACTGACTGACCGTTGACTGACCGTACGTTGTGACGTACGCGCTCGAAAGCAATCATAAGTATATACATACACTACATCCCTTCCTTTTTTTTTTATTTGTGTATAAATACTTCCTGTAGTAAGTTTTTTGTGGATCTAGGTACTTATAAAAAATATATGTATGTATTTATTACTAAGTATTTATTTCCTTCCAAACACTGTACATGACACTAGAGGTATTTTACTCCTTTATTATTATTTTTTTTCGGTTAACGACCCGATTATACTATATTGTAATTATATACCAATTATATTTTTTTCAATGATCACATGTGAGATAATTGTTTTGATTTTCTTTATTGTATTCAATGTTATATGCCTTGATATTATTATTATCTCTATCTTTCTTCCCTTTTCTCTTTTTAATTTAGTCATAATTAATCAATCTTATTTATGACGCAGATGTATCTTTTTGATTCAATTCCTTGTTTTTTTTTTTAAAACTTTCCACTGACCTTCAATTTCTATAAATGTACGACATTTCTTTTTCATCATTCGTCCTGTTTCATCATTATATACTTCAATATCCCCCAAGAAATTTGCTATGGTTAATCTCTACGGCAATTGTCTAAAATTTTTTTTTACACACAGATCTATTCCAAATCTTCAGTTAACTGACTTTTCGTTCAGTGTTTTAGCCATTCGACAGTTCTAAACTGGCTGTAATCAATCCTTTAGGTTTGATTCGTGATTCACTAGTATTCGTGATTACCAAGTCCAAGCACCAATGAAGTCATAAAACTCACATTGATTTTAACAAAGAATGTCAAAGACTACGTATCTTATTCACAGTCAACATCTATCTCATAGCTCAGCAAAACACAATTCCTATACTCGCACTTCCCCATGGGAAGAATACCGAGTAAACTCTAATTTGTACCACCAATAGCAACGACACCCTGATACAGACTTCCTTGTCTATATCACTCTGTGATACTGCTACGATATCCTGGTAGCCCGCCGACCCACAGAACTAAGAACCTGTTCACACAAAATAATTTTATGCTTACTCGACATCTATTTCATAACTTCACAAAGTCAATTATTCATATACTTGGCCTTGGGCATCTTCCCGACAATGAGATTTTAAAACATACCAACCGGTAAGTTATGCACATCAGAGTTTACGAAGAGAAGAGAACCTAGGCCTGTCAATGTTTGTGCCTACGTTCATGTGAAGGGGCTACGTTCATGAATTACTCTACGTCAATCTACGAGCATCATGGTCATAACTGCACCGAACAGTTTGAATCAATCAATATTATTTTAAATCTTACTTATATTAACTTACATCTACAGTAAGCAACCCGGTAGTGACAAATCTATTCAGAAATTGTAATAGCTCAGAATTCTCTGTATCCCTACAGCTTTAATCAATGTCATTAATATCAAGTTACGGTTTATAATCGTTTACTATCGAATTTACGAACTGAATTTAATAACTTGTTATGTAAGAAAACTGTCACCGACACGTTAATATAAAAGCTTAAATCCAATTTTCACTAAACACGTCTAAGTTGGAACATGACCTTATGGTAACCTTGCCATGCAATATCTCATTCTTTAAGTTCGTACTGAATAAAATGTTGAAACTATTACCACCTACGGGAATCTCTTTAAGTACTCGCTTTTTTTATATTTATAGGCACCAATATCTCACCTGGTGGCAAGCGATGACGTGGTTGAAGATGGAGCACGCTTGCCTAGAAGCAACCCAATCACTCCCGACTTAAAGATTCCCAGTTTGCAACTATCAGGAAACACAGACTCTGGCAGGGAATTACGCTCCTTGAATATTTCTCCAACCATAATCATGTATTTGTCAGAATATGGTAGGTACATTATAGTCTTAAGATTAGTTACTGGTAACCGTTCTTTTGTATTTTTTTTTTCAACTTTTCTTCCTATTATCCTTCTTAATGATTGAGAAGCTGGTTGTACTTTCTCATCGATTGGCACTTCCACTAAAACATCATTGGATTTCGGAAACTGTCTTAGTTTCCATTTGGTCAATTTGTAATCCGATTTTAAGTACACCCATTATCAAAGTGTTACTTTTATCAAGTAAAAGTAACACTTTTTAAAGCATATTGCCAGGGTTTCTACTCGGGGAATCTTTGGGTCAACTATACCAAAAGACCGCTGGATGACCTACGCGTCCAGTATAATAACATTTTTAGGATGCTGTTGGGACTGCCACGATGGTGCAGTGTTTCTTGTATGTTTGCGCAAAACCGAACCGATGGCTTCCACGCCGTCATTCGCAAAAAAACCGCGTCGCTGTTGTCAAGGTTGCGGGCGAGTGGCAACAGTATACTAAAAACTGTGGCGGAGAGTATCGACTCTTCGATAATTAAAAGTTTTGTGAGAAGGACTATCACTAACCATTAGATTGGGGTTGTCCTTTTCACAATAATATTTATTCTGTTCTGTCTTCTTCTCTGTTGTATTTTAGCTACTCATCTGCCTAGCCTTTTCCCAACTAAATTGGGGTCGGCTTCCAGTCAAGCCGGATTTAGCTGAATACCAGTATTTTACGTGGAGTGGCTGCCTACCAGACCTCTACAACCCATTAACTGGGTAACACGGTACTTCATGGCAAGACTGGAGTCAGATTTACTGGCTTCTGACTATCCGTAACGACTGCCAAAGATCTACAAATGACAGCCGGGACCAACAGCTTAACGTGCTTTCCGAAGCACGGAGGAAACTCGGTATGTTAAGATGGTCACCCATCCACAGACCAACCTTGGCAAGCGTTGCTTAACCTTGAAGATCGACCCGTGCGGCTGTTATTATCTAGCCACGAGCTGTATTTTAGCTACTAACACTAGTAATAAGTTATAATATTGTTTACTAACACGCTGGATCATTGTTGTCCGAAAATAAAGAATTATTATTATTATTATAACTATAGCCATCGCAATTTCTTTCCCAAGTAGATCTCTAGTTCCATCAGAGATGCAAAAAAAGTAAAAATTTGCATTTTCGGATCTATCTGCTACTTTTATATTTGCGTCAAATGGTCCTGTTAGGTCTTGACCTAACAAGACCATTAGGAAGAACCCCTTGGGTTTTCTTACTTTAAGAACAAACAAAAACTTGTTTTGTTTCATATTTTCCCAAGTTTTGTATGTGATCAAAGTTGGATTTACCTACACGCAGAGTTTACTAATTTTTTTTTTTTTTTAACCTTCATTCCACCTATACGACAATCTAGTAAACTGTCATCGTCGATTTTGAACACATATTGTATGTCTTTCGACTCTGTTTGAACTGAAATCTGTCTGCTTATTGTCTAAGCCGTACTAAGAAATTTTTGAAACTTTTCATTTGCCCCTTGTTCGATCAATCAAAAAGAGTGACGTTCTTAATTCTCAATTTGTTTAAGTGTAAAGTATGCGTGGAGTTTGGTGATAGCCACTTCAAAGACATCCACTCCATCAGCAGGTGATATTTGTATCTGGTATATGATTAAACTAGCTGATCCGAGCAACCTCGTCTTCGTCACATTATCCATTAATGCTTTGCTACTATTGGTCGTAGCATGATGTTAGATCCTATAGTCTTCCCCGATAAATAGGCCGTCCAACACTAAAATAGTCCTTCAACTCGAACCAGCAGTTCCCGAGATTAACGCGTTCAACCAAACAAACAAACTCCTCAGCTCTACAATATTAGTATAGACATTTTTAGCAATTCTAGTCCACAAAATGTAGCAGCAAAGCCCGTTACTTGTCACTACCCTTGATGCCAACAGCTTCCAGGTAGATCAAGAGTTCCTACGTCCAGGGTTTTTATCTCGTTCCTACTGATGAAGGTTCCCCCTCACAATCAAATTTGTCAATTTAATGACCAGTATGTACATAAAAAGTACCACTAGGCACTGCTGACCTATTTTGTCTTTGATAACTAACTGTCAATTTAATGACCAGAAGGTATATTCTGCTGTAATTACTGTCATTCAATGATGACTTGTCAATTTAATGACCAGTAGGTGTATTCTACTGTTATTACTGTCATTCAATGATGACTTGTCAATTTAATGACCAGTAGGTGTATTCTACTGTTATTACTGTCATTCAATGATGACTTGTCAATTTAATGACCAGTAGGTATATTCTACTGCTATTACTGTCATTCAATGATGACTTGTCAATTTAATGACCAGTAGGTATGTTCTACTGTAATTACTGTCATTCAATGATGACTTGTCAATTTAATGACCAATAATGCTGTTGAGGATCCTCTGAACATAGTCAAACGGTGTCAATTTAATGACCAGCAATGCTGCTCCAACGTCATAATAAATCAGTATTATTATAATTATCATTATACTGTTATAAAACTTGAAAATAACTTTATTATTTATTTGTCGATTAAATGACCAGGTACTACGCCAGTTTACATGGAATATAAGTAAGTTACTGGGGTATATCCATTTAATTAGGTAACGTCCAGACGGTCAATAATTGTTTTTGAACTTGTCCTAAATAACCACCAATAAATACCACAGTTCTTAAATAATACTGCAACCTATCCTTCCGATAAGGCCAAGCATAATATTAGGGTTCAAAATAAGAAAATCATTAAAAATACTCCACGTCTCTGACCACGTTTTTAAGATGTGGTGGTGTTTATTTTTCAGAATTATTGAAATATCCACTAATCACTTTGTTCATTATGGCACATGTAGGTACTTCAACAATTTAGCAATACCTATGAATATTATAATAATTACAAGATCACTGGGTAGGGTAAAACCGACATTATATTAATGTTTGTCGTAATTTATAACTTACGTAGGTGTAAATAAACAAACACAGTTTAACATTTGTTCTTCAATACCATTATGATTATTCTATAGTCCATTATTACTTTAGTGCGAGTTACTAAACAACGAAGAACATTCCTTAAAATGTTATCAGTGTAGCTGAACATTCCAATGTAATGACTTTTTCGTAAGTTAAGCAATAGTCACCACTGTTAAGTAGGTGTAAAGTTTTATAATTTTGAATCATAATGGGTATCTATTTGTTAATTAAAGTAAACTAATGGTTTAAACCATATTTTGGGTAAAGGTAATTATAATAGCTGAGAAATGTAAATGAAAATGTCGCATGTTTTCTTAGTTTGAATAAGTAACATTCATGTACCTAAGTAGCATAAGTAAATTATCTTGCCACTTCGGCAGTCACATTTTCTCTTTTTTTTTTATAAAGTCACTTTACTTACAGTTTTAATTATTTTTTTTGTCCTCGTCGCCATATGTAGTGTCCACGCATCGTATCACTAATAGTAGGTATTTGGCTCGCCTACGCACCACCACGTGCTGCCTGACTGACGGTTGAACACTGACTGACCGTTGACTGACCGTACGTTGTGACGTACGCGCTCGAAAGCAATCATAAGTATATACATACACTACAATACCTAATGCCTAGTTAGTTTCTCGAAACTGGCAAAATGTTATATCATAGTTATTCAATAGCGTAGGTAGTAGGTACATTAAAAACTATTATTTTTTGCTAAACAAAAATAAGTGCAAAATTGAAAGCAATGTGGGTATTTATTTCCTCACCAATACCTAGCAACACTGTGTGATGACAAGTTAGGTTATTAGAATTTTGTTTTAATGATCAATTTACGTAAAAATAATGTATAAAATGAAAGTACTTACTTGTGAAATGTAATCTGATCACATTTTGTTTGTTTTCCTGAAGTGCTATAACATCCTTTCACGCAACAAACTGTCATTTTCAATTATTTACTCGCGAGCTGTGTTCGACGGAACGTGACTTTGAGTACTAAGTGGCTAAGATGGACGGATTGACGAATACGGCTAAGTTCAAGTTGCCTCACTTTTTGCACTCGTACTAGGTTTCTATGCGTTATTATTCTAAGGCGGTGGACTTAGTTTTATAATATATAGTGATCTAGTGATAGTGATGTAGTTTGGATTATGATTTTACAAATGAAACCGAAACAATTTTACAAACATGTTTTTAATAACACAATATAGCTATGTGAGAAAAAGTAAGTTAACATAGTAATAACAGAAAAAAAAACCGAACGTTTTCCATAAAATCTCGAAATCAAAGCATTTATTACAACAACACCATTTACAGGAACTATTGAATTTCCCGGGAGTCAGTTCCAAAGCGGAGATCCCTATAGTGACACTATTATTTCTGCTTCTACATGTGAAAACAATATAAAAAACACCGGCCATGTGCGAGTTGGACTCGCCCACCGAGGGTTCCGTACAAATTTGTAGCTACAAATTACTTTAAATAAAGACTATATTTTTTTACGGTTTAATTACAAATCTATAATTTTCAGAATTTTCCCTATACTTGTACTATAAGACGGTATTACTTGCCAAATTTCATAGTTCTAGGTCAACGGGAAAACAATAAAAAACTATTTACAACATCCAAATTCAAAAAACGAACACTACAAAGTAAAAAATAACAACTCACAACATGCATGATGCATGTTGTGAGTTGTTATTTTTTACTTTGTAGTGCAGATTATTGATGCCCTTCTTGAATAAATGAGACGGGAGGCAATAAATTCTTCAAAAGGCATTTTGTACTGCTTCTCGGATATTGGATTTTTTCTCGCCAAGAGTTATTCAAATTCTGGAAAAAGTAGAACTCTGTAGGCGCAGGGTCTGGTGAGAACGGCGGATGACGGAGAGCTTTCAACCCCAGCTCTTGTAACTTGGAGACCGTCTGCTGTGCAGTATGACGTCGCGCGCTGTCGTACAGGAGCAGTGGAGACGAGCGATTGACCAAAGCTGGTTGGAGACGTGCAAGTTTCTCCATCATTGTGTTCAGTTCTTCACAGTACACATCTGCAGTAATGCTCATCCCCTTTGGTAAAAAGCTATAATGAGCTAAATTAGCTAAATGGTTCTAATGTTACGCTTACACTGTAACCATACTCTATTGTATTTTTGGCTAATAGAGTCGTGCTGCTACAGATATAATATAAATGTATCGATTAAAATATTCTAAAACATTGAATTGTCTCCATTGTGGCAAATTTCTTTGATACCCAACATGACTACCTATGTCACGAAAATTTTTAGGTGAAAATGGTTGCAAACCAACTTTATAAATGATCATCATATCAGCCCAAAGACATCCACTACTGGACATAGCTCTACCCTAAGTGTCCTCATCGACCGTCTGTTCTGTTCACACCACTTCAGTTTGGCGATCCTTCAGGCAATGTCGTTAACCTTGGTTCTCCTGCGAATATCATCTTCCTGTTTCAATTAATACCCTTTCCATTGCCCTTTGGGCGACTTTAAGCCATTTGATGAGGACCATTGTGAGCGACCAAGTTTCGATTCCATAAGTCACCCATATACATAGACTTTCGTCTTGAGACTCTGGTATGTGAGACGATAAGATACCACGCAACTTCCCGAACGCCGCACAGCCGAGTCGGATTGACTTCTTTCTCGAAGTTAGCTAATTAATTTTGGCCCTTTCATAGAGGCAAAAGCTCAAGTGGCTGGAAAGAAGTTGGGGATCCTAGCAAAGGTGACGGTACTTCACGCCGGAACAGCTGCTCAAACTCTATCAAGCGCAAGTTCGATCATATATGGAGTACTGCTCTCATCTTTGGGACGGATCTGCCAGATACCAGCTTGATGCCCTTGAGTCAATTGAGAAACGAGCCAAGAGGATCATCGGCGATGATAGTCTCGTCGCGGCGAAGCTCCAAAGCATCGACGACAACTCGTCGTCGTCGTTGCTCAAGACTTTGGAGCTTCGCTAGCCTATCGGTTTTCTACCGGTTGCACTTTGGGGAATTTGCGACGGAATTGCATAATTTGATTCCGCCAAGCCCGTTCCATCATCGGACCACAAGACGAACGGCGATGCGCCACCGGTACACGGTGGACATCCCACCCACGCGCACTAAACCTTTTGGGAACTCATTCATAGTGCGTGCAGCTAAGGAGTGGAATTCCCTACCGGAGTCTGTGTTTCCTGATAGCTACATCCTGGGAGTATTTAAGTCAAGAGTGAATAGGTTACTTCTAGGCAGGCGTACTCCTTCTTCGACCACATCATCGCTTACCATCAGGTGAGATAGTGGTCAAACGCGTGCCTATCAATAGTAAAAAAAAAACTTATCTGGACTGTTTGTCCCAGGTAGACGTACTTGTCTACATTTAAGAGTGTAGTCTCTGATCTTGATAGGAGTGGGTAATTGTTATAAATCTTAAACCATCATTCAAAAAAAAAAATAACGAATACATATTCAATGATATCCCACTAAATATAATATAATTAATTATATGTAGTTCGTCGACTTCATCGATTTTATTGCTACCCTTAGATTTGTTTTTTTATTTATTGGAATGTGTCCGGGTTAGTCAGACTAGGCAAAGTCTGTCTCTAGTTAGGTACCATATGTATCTTTATTCTGATAGCATATGTAAAGCTAAAAGAAGAAAGCAGTATCTACTTAAAAGCAGTCATATTTTTCTGTTTGACCGCCGTTGTTTGTGCGGAACCTGTGAGTAAACTGATTAAGTAGTTTTCCTGTGGTCCCAGGAGGAAAAAATCTTATTGTTTGATGGAACTCCGCACATAATAAGATTTTTTTCCTCACATTTTAAGGGCACCACAACGGCACAGCAGAAGCACAGCGTCGCCTCGAATTTAGGCTACGTCTAGCCACCAGCGCGCTAAGTACGCGTCGTCTGCAAGGTACAAGCTCACAGTCCGCACCGGCCGCAAAGTGCAAGCTCGCAGTCCGCACCAGCCGCGAGATGTAAGCTCGCCGTCCGCGCACCGGCCGCTAGGTGCAACAGCGCCGTCCGCGCGAGGGGAGGCGCAAGGGGCGATGGTGGTGCGCAAGCGACGGCGCAACGACGTTTTTTCGATAGCGACGTGCTGTCGACGCGCTGCAAGCACGCGGTCAGCTCGCTAAGGCGATTGGCACACTGCACCGCATCACGCAGCGTAGCGCGGGAGTGCGTGATCTTACGTTGCTTGAAAGTATCTCTCTTTGTATTAAAAACACGCGTAGTGCAACACACTGAAAACGCATTCACGCGTAGTTTTTGACTTCGTCGCCACGCGCGCACCCCGCAGCGTGTAGCGGGGCAGTGTGTGAATTACCTAACAGTGCGCGGGCTGACTGCACGTTGCTGGCTTTTCATAATGACATTATGAAATATATTTTACGACACAATTTCTTCTCTTTCAGTGTTAGATAGCCCATTTATCGAGGAAGGCTATAGGCTATATATCATCACGCTAAGACCGATAGGAGCGGAGCAGTGATGAAAACTGTGACGCAGACGACGTTGCGCGGGTCTGCTAGTACTAATATATAAAGCTGAAGAGTTTGTTTGTTTGTTTGCTTGAACGCGCTAATCTCAGGAACTACTGGTCCGATTTGAAAAATTCTTTCAGTGTTAGATAGCCTATTTATCGAGGAAGGCTATAGGCTATATAATATCATCACGCTAAGACAAATAGGAGCGGAGCAGTAATGAAAATTGTGACGCAGACGAAGTTGCATGGGTCCGCTAGTATACCATAAAGGGCGGACATCCGGCGACTGGAGTCAGTATTGAATTAGCGATACAAGCGATAACTTCGAGAGCGATCTTCAACTGCGAATTATAGGGAAATAAAGTGTTCAGTAGTGAGATTGTGTGTTATAATTAGTGTGTTTTAAAGTGCTAATTAGTGTTGTAAATTAAAGAGTCAGTTTTGGTTACTTTATCGGCTGTTTTTATTGTCACGAACACCAAGCTCGTAACAATATTTTAAGCCAGATTTCATACTCTAAGGTTCCGTGAAGTAGCAAATTTATCTAAACCTCGTCTGTGGCTCTCCCACTTCCCAGACTACAGCCACAATGTTTCCTTCGAAGGCGGAAAACACACTTTCGCCAATGATTCCTCCTCCTGCAGCGCTCGGCAGGGAATAGAAGTTGATATTCTAGTGTTGAGGAGACAACGACTTGCCTGAGGTGACCGAACTAAACGCGGCTGCAAACCAAAATCACTGTCTACAGTGCCGGATCGCATATAATCAGAGCTTTTGTTGGCCTTGACACTGTGGGTTCTTCGCCGGCCTCTTTAGCCCGTATCGGAGCCTGCTAAAAAATGAGGGATGCTTTGCACTCTCTGTTGGCATAGCGGCCTATTGTGTTTTTTTTCTGGAATAGGCGAGTAACTTTCTACAGAGAATTATTTCTAATCACCCCGCCCAGCATTTGACCGCGCGTAGTACTAGATCTGATGGATAACCAGTTTAGTTTTCAAACTGGGATGCTGTTGACGCAAACAAGCGTGGAAAGACTTCAGCGGAGAAGGCAGTGGACCAGGGTCAAATAGTCTTAGTGGTTCCCTGTATATCTCTCAACGCCTTCAACACCTTGCCCTGAATTTGCATATAAAAAAGGCTCTCGCCTATTATCGTGTACAATCTACCTCCATCGCATTATCGGGTACTATTTGACAGTGAGAGCTATATTTACCCGGGTTGGGAAAGATGGTGTCGGCGAGAGACTTAGTGCGATATTCTATAGGGCTTGGTTTCAGTTTGGTGCAGCTTAGGGACACACACCGCACAATGGATTTTATTATTTCTCATTTCAAATATATTTTGTGTCGGTAGTTCACTTCAACCATGGTTTTTTTTTTTTTTTTTCTATGGCTTCGCACGGTTTGTGCATTTAGCCAATGACACGTTTGGTTTACTTGATTTGAAGATAATAAAGTTAGGGAAACGAAATAATAAATAATACTAAATTATTTTATCGGAATTTGGAATAGGACGGATATATAGGATCAGGTGTTTTTTTTTTTTTAATGTATGATGAACAAAATACAATGACGAATAATTATAACTTAATATTATTGAAGGTGATGAATGAGACTATACATTTATATACAGGAAAACTATTTGTACAAAGTAAAGAAAGTATTGAGGTAGGAAAAGGAATATCAAGGAATAAGAGGTTACTGAAGAAGGAAGAACGGTCGTATAAGGGACAAGAGAAAAACATGTGATTTAAGTCGCCTACATCTGTGCCACACAAGCAAATAGGGTCGTCGATAATATGGAATTTGGCAAGATGGGCTGGAGAACAAACGTGACCCAGTCTCATCCTTATTAAAACAGATGTCTCCATCTTGCCAAATTTTGCCCGGCAAAACCATGGTTTTTCTGGAATCTCGGGTTGGATAAGGGAAAAATAATGTCCCTTTGATCTGCTACTAACATCCCAAGCTACTTTCCAGGTATCCCGAAGAAATCTTATAGGCATCTTAACGAGGTCATAGATAAAAATTTTGAATGGGACTAAGTCCCCGCAATACACCGCATCACCTGCCAGAGCGTCAGCCACTTCATTACCATGGATTCCAGCGTGGGCCGGAATCCATACAAATTGTAGTGTGTTACCCTCAGTGATCATTCTGAACGCTAATTCTCTTATTAGATAAATTAAAGAAAGCTGAGACTTGGCTTCGTAAGGGGATTTATTGATGGCTAGAAGAGCGCTTCGAGAGTCGGTAAAAATTATAGCTTTTTTGAGCTTAAAAACACGAATATATTCTATGGCTTTTAAAATGCCGAAGCATTCACCTGTAAAAACGGAAGTCTCCGGAGGTAGTTTGATTTTTTGTACGATATTGTATTGAGAATGGTATGTACCTATCCCAACACAACTCGTCGGAGTACGTTTGGCAGCATCAGTAAAAATATGGTGGTATTCTGAATGTTCAGACAGAAAATGGTTAAAATTTAAATGGCAATTCGGATCTGATTTACTCACACAGTCGTAAGTTATGATGGGACTGAACTGTAAACTCTCATAACTACTGCTAAATATTGGGAGTTTATTGGAACGGTGAATAGGCGAAGAAATTGAAAGGATTTTTTTATAGCTGACAACTAAACAAGGAGCATGTTTATGAGACCAATAATCTGAAGATTCCATCTGCAACATTAAAGAGTCCAGTTTGGGAATGAGAGGATGAGTTGAGAGCTGAAGAATCCGGAACACGTATTTGTCAGATAGGAATTGTCTTCTAATATATAAGGGGGCTTCCCCGCATTCGACTTGGAGTGCATTAATGGGACTAGACTTCATAGCACCCGAAATAATGCGTATAGCTTTAGACTGGATGCGATCCAATTTTTTAAAAGCCATAACACTGCCAGGTTCCAGAACGAACAATCCATAATCCAAAGTGCTTCTGATGATTGCGTTATAAATAAGTTTTAAAGAAAAGGGATGGGCACCCCACCACACACCTGAGAGGCAACGAAGCATGTTTAAGTGATTTTCACATTTGTTAACAATATAATCGCAATGGGGAACACTGCTTAATTTAGAGTCTTTCGAATCTTTTACTGGAATAGGTATTCCTTTATTAATCAGATGTACTAATGGAATATTTTTTTTCCGGGTGAATAAAACAGCCGCACTTTTAGAAGTGGATAAATCCAAGCCATTTAAATGTAGCCATGACTCTAGTATTGACAAAGCAGAATTGACATTAAAGCTAGCTTGCTCAACAGAGTGACTTGACGAGTACAATAACAAATCATCGGCGTATTGAAGAACCATAACATGGTTTGTTAAGGATGAGTCCATATCAAAAGTGTAAATGTTGTATAGAAGGGGACTGAGCACAGAACCCTGAGGGAGACCTCTCCATACAAGGCGAGATACGTCATGATCTCCTATTAGCATGTTAACAGAGCGTGCAGTCAGGATATTAATAATGAAATTCGACAAATTCGATGGAATCCGTAAGGCTTTTAATTTATTTTGTAAAATTGATAATACAACATTATCATAAGCCGCATTAATATCAAGAAAAACTGCTACGGTGGATTGGTTTTTAGAGAAGGATAACCGAATATCAGATGTTAAAATCCTTAAACAGTCAGTGGTACTTTTACCTTTTCTAAAGCCATATTGTGATTCCGCCAAAAGGCCCTTACTTTCAACATACCATTCTAGGCGGTTTTTAATTAAGTGTTCCGCTATTTTCATTAAAATTGAAGACAAAACTATGGGGCGATATGAAGAAGCATCAGATGGAGTTTTATTTGGTTTGAGGAATGGCAACACCATTTGACGTTTCCATTCATCAGGGATGTGTCCAGTAATCATAACAGAGTTAACAAGCATTAAATAATAACTGAGAACGTCGTCGTTTAAATTAGCAAAAAAGGAATACGGAATGCCGTCAATGCCCGGTGCGGAGTCCTTAGTTTTATAAATAACACACTTTAATTCGGTTAGAGTGAATGGCAGCTCTAGCGCAGAAGTGTCATGGTTACTAGATACTAGAGGCGAATTAAGTTCAATAGTCTCAGGCACCCAAGGAGGAGCCAATTTATCTAAGAAATCACTGGCTAAAGAATCAGGAATAGGAGCAGGGTTATTGTAAATGGACCTAAATCTACGAATATTACACCAGACGATCGAAATTGATGAGCAAAAGTTACGCCAAGATTCAAATTTTTTCTTCTTGAAAAGTTTACTGGTTTCATTAATTAGGTTAGTAACGATTTCAAAATTGTCATCAGACATATCCAGGTTATAATTGTGTTCCGCCTCTTTACGTTTCTTAATCAATTCTGTGCACTCAGAATCCCACCATGGAGGTGAAGGGATTGTACTAATATTTTTATTTTTTACAGGAAAAACTTCATCTGCCGCTGTGATTAATATGTGTGCTAAAGCTACTGCACAAATGTTTTCATTGCCATCAGATATGACAGGCAAGGAGCAAAGCTTACTGTCAACAATGTCTCTAAATTTATCCCAGTCATTGTTATTTCTATTTGGTAGTTTGTGCTTTAAATTTGATTTCCTTAGTGGTGCTTTTGGTTTGGAAAGAGGATATGTAATAACTATGGGAAAATGGTCACTACCATAAGTAGTTGTTAAAGTATGCCAGGTTAATGATGAGGCTAAGCTTGGAGAACAGATGGAAAGGTCAATTGCACTTTGGTTTTGATTGGGAGCACACCGACGTGTGGCTTCTCCTGAGTTCAAGATGCATAAGTTGTGTAAGTCTATTATATCAAGTAATTCATCCCCATAACTGTTGGATGTTGAACAACCCCATGACTGGTGATGGCAGTTAAAGTCTCCCAATATCAAGAATGGCTTTGGTAGCAAAGAAAAGAGGTCATTCACCTCTTGAAGAACAGAAGAGGAAGGGTGAGGAATGTAAATAGAAACAAGACAAGTATTATTATTATTATTATTATTAGTATATATATTATAGCTACAATTGAAATTTCCTCACTATGAGGTGGTAATGTAACAGAAGAGAAAGGGATAGAATTCTTAATAAGTATAGCTACTCCACCATACCCATCAGATCTATCCTCTCTAATGGTTGAATAACCATTAATTTTAAAAATATGAAATGATTTAAGCCAAGTCTCTGCTAAAGCAAAGACAAATGGCTCATATTTGTTTACTAGATGAATGACATCACTCTTTTTGTTTATAAGACTGCGACAGTTCCACTGGATTATTTTGGACGAGTCCATTATGAATGGGTTGAGGGAAATTGAAAGATTGGGCAACGTTGGACGGTGACATGTTGAACTGGGACAGAAGATTGTGTAAAGCAGAAAGAAGATCGTTTATGGAAAAATTTGTGTCATTTGTTTCATTATTAACATTATTACTCAGACCACAGCCATTTGAAGGCTGAGGTATGGCAAAATCTCTAACAATAGTGTTGTGGGCTTCTTTATTATATCCCTGCACATGTTTTGGAGGTGAGCGTGGTTTCAGGAAGACAGTCTTTTTATAACTATTGGTAGGATTACGGGATGAAATTAGTGGGTTATCTGCAAATTTTTGGGAAGGAGAGGATAAAAGAGTATCAGCATATGATTTAGTCACTGGGGGATGTATGTACTTTAGCCGCTTCGGCATAGGAAACTGAACTCTGTGCCATGTATTTTTTTATTGATTTTTGCCTAGAGAATTCTGGGCAAGATTTATTAATGGCAAAGTGAAAGCCAGAGCAAAGACAGCAAGAGGCAGCTTCTTCTTCTTTTTCACAACTGTCCCCAGAGTGGCTTTGGCCACATTTATAGCAGCGAGGTTTGGACCTGCACTGAATTTTGGTGTGACCAAACCTACAACAATTGAAGCACTGTATGGTAGGGAAAATATATAAATCTACAGGTAAAGCATGATAGCACATGAAGATTCGTTTTGGCAAGATTTGTCCATCAAAAGTTACGACTATCGTTTGAGATGGTTTCCAGGTGGTTGTTCCATCAACTGTGGTTTTAAAATTCAGTCTTCGGATTTTTAATATTGGACCGCACCCAATTGGTACTGATATATTATCCATAACTTCCTCGGGAGACCATTCAGCAGGAACACCACGAACTAAACCCATTCGTGTAACATTAAATGTGGGTATAAAAGCTTTATAGTTAAATTTTTTAAGGCTCTCATGTTCAATAAAAGAATTTGCGTCTAGATGATTACAGAAGGAGAGAGAAATTTTATTTCGTCCAATTTTTTTGACGCTTCCGTTTATAATATTTTTGAAGGCGTTATGCTTCAAGAATTTTCCAAAAGTGATGGGGTGCAGTGTCGTACCTTCGTCAGGAGAAGAAAATGTCTTTTGAACATGAATCAAAAAAGGCGCGCTATCTGACTTTTCGTAATTTGTTCTGCCAATCTGAATGGCGGGAACCAAAGAAGGAGTCGGGATATGAGGTGCAGGTTGAGTAGGCATAGTAATTTTAGTAGGCATGGAGGATTCAGTAACTTTTGAATCATTGCAGCTACAACCGGAAGATTCGGATCCAAGATTTTTGCGGGTACGGCGACGTTTATTGCAATGTTTGCACAGATGTAGACGCGTTCTTTTTAGATTACGGGCCGACGATGACCCATCGGTATCCATTCCAGATTCGTTAGAGTGAATTGTAACAAAAACGCCTGCCGGGGGAACGAGGTCCCCCGGGTCGGGCGGGTCGTTCATACTTACCTACTAAGTAAAAATTATATATGTAACTTACCACTACCGGAGAATATGTATACACTAAACTAAATTAAGATTATAAATAAAAGAATATACAGCACTAAAACTATAGCTACCGATCCTATATTATACACGTTTTAATTTTTTATAACTACGGTAAAAAAATTCGCGTCCGCCAATTTGGAAGTTTCCCGCGCTTTTTTTCGATTCTAATCCAACCATAGATTGCTATAAATTCTGTTTTTTTTTTTTTTCATTCTTTTTTTCTTGTGTTTTCTATCTAAAACCAATGTGACATTAGTGTTGGCCCGAGGGAAAATCCACCAGCAGGCAGCGCTACTGGCCACGGCAGGAATTGCGCGGGTCTTTGGGAGGATCCGGAGTCTTGATCACGAAGTGGCTTTGTACAAGTCTTAGGGTTGCTTTCATGGGCCTCGTCGCAAACCACCTCGGGATTTACAAATGGAGGTAGTAGGCGTCCGCATCGATGATTAATTGCGTGGGACTCCTCCTGAACAACCGATGGAGCAGAGATGACTTTAGGCTGCACATGCAGCCGGTCCCAAGGTTGATAATCGTTGCGTCAGCTCTTCCGCGACTGCTACTCAATTTCGGGGGGCCTAACGCCTCCTACGGAACATGCGGTTAACCTGACGGCTCGAATTCTCGCATAATTGCGAAGACCACAGAGAGCGATAGCCGGCGATATAGGGATACTGGCCAATTTTCTATGAGCCTGGACGCAAAAAAATCTTGCTTCGTTGTATCACTTGTTTGTTGAAAGTAGAAGCTAGCGCAAGATCATCGGTCGGTTATTTAGGAATTGGAGGCACGAAAAACGGTTCACCGTCAGATACGTGGCTGAATATGAAATGATTCGAGTCTGGGTCATCGCTTGACCCAAAGTGAAAGCGCATAGGTTTTCCATGCACGCCCTAATAGACTGTGTGCTTGGGCCCTGTACTATTAGTGAAACAATAATTTTAGTTTCACATTACAAATTCTGCTTAAAATTAAATTTATTATATCGCAATCTGTCTTGAGATTAAAAACAACACTCACTGAAAATCAAACCTGTAAAAAAATATTTCATGATACACACAACGAAAATAAATGTTATTATTTTAAAGTCTGATCTTCAAAAACTTACAAAAGACGCTTTTCATACACTAGGCCATGGAGTACAGAGACGAGGAAAACCATCTTATATGGAGGACAAGTTGTAAAAAGTCTCCCGCTGTAAGCAACAGTTCAAAAACCTTCCAGAATGGCGCTAGCGTCGCTTCAGGGTATGATATGAATGTAGCAGTTGTTGTGTTGTGTTGTTGTTGTAAAAGTTCATCAAACGCCGTTTGATGAACTTTTGTTCTCTTTATTTTGAGCATACCATTTTCTCATCTTATCAATGTATTTTTTTAATATTTTTTATATAATTATGTATCATTGTTTCTTACTTGCGCCATAACGAAATAATAATGAAGTGGAAATTTTTCTTTCCTTGTTTATTTTTCTATCCTACTCTAATAACTTTTGGGGCTGTTTTAAAATTTACCCTGATTCGATTGTAGCGCTACCTTAATTTAACGCATTTCGACAGACACTTTTCATACACAGAGGTAGTCCTCCTAACCTGTATTAATCGTGCTAACGAGGATTTACCTCGTAGCTACAGGATGGGTACGTACAACTCTATTAATTTTTGCACATAATCTGTGGAAATACTATTTATAATCTGTTCCTACTATTCTTGTCACTATTTATTTAATCGAGTAACACTCGAAATAACATTGTGGTTTCTGTATTTGTCTCTTTCCTATAAAGCGTAAATATCAATTTGCTATCCTGCTGTCATTGGTTGTCACTCTCAAAATGTCTATCTTTAGTTTGTGAAACAGAACAAGAGAGGTTAAAAACCGCTTTCAGTCGCATGGAAATTTAGTTCCCATTTTACAATCTTCTTTTGTTTTCGAATCCATCTGTATTCGTAATGGCTGCCTTGAAAAAGGATGAGGAATTAATTACAAATGACGCTGTTGAGAACGGTGAGGATGAAGAACTGGATGCAGTAGAAGAGGGTGAAACTAAAGATCCCGCTAAGAAGAAGAAAAAGAAAAAAAAGAAGAAGAAGGCAGGTTAGAGCGAGCAATATTTATATTAATTCAAACATATTCATCGCTTGCGAACGTACATTACCCTCTAAATGTCTATTTTTATCCTATGAGCGCACTGTAACGAGGCACCTACGCTTAACCTGATAATATTGCGCCGTTTTTACTTAATTATTTAAGTATTGACGTAAATATACTTCAGTTTTTATCATTGAAAAGCATTCCGAGTTGCATTATAATAAACTGAATTAACTAATGACAAAGTGCACAGTGATTTAATACTTTTGACATGTTACTATGAATCATAGGAATCCTATTGGACATTAATTTATTGTCCATGCCAACGAGTAATCTCAGCCATGTTGTTGATAAATTGTTTTTGTTGTCCTACAGTAACTAGAGTGAAGTAACAACTTATTTCTAACAAATAAATATGTTACATCAATTTCTCTTTTTTTTTTCATTAGATAATGGAGCAAATGCTGAGAATGAACCTACTGAAGTGTCAAATGCTTTAGAAAAAATAGAAGTTGCTGTTGAAGATGCAGGAGCAGAGGGGGATGAGAAAAAAAAGAAGAAGAAAAAGAACAAAAGCAAGTCCGGGAAGGGTCCAAGCAAGGAACAGACCAACCCCCCAACCATTCCCATTGCTGAGCTGTATCCTGATGGTAGGTTCTTAGTCTTAGGTTAAGTAATAATGTGCTCTGACATATTTGAAGACAAGGAACAATAACCGAGTAAGCTGTGTATACATATAATAATCATGTAATGGACAAACAGATTGCTACAGAAAAACTACCCTACAGCTTATTTTCACAAAGACTTAAAAACAACATTATCATTTTCCTGCCCTTGTCCCAAGTTACTTATGGTCAGTGCAGCACATTTCCCTCTTCATCTTCTCTCATAATTTCTCAATAATCTATCCATCCTTTCTTTAGCCTCTCTCCTCTCTACATTTATATTTATCATACTTTTAGTGAACAGTGTATGTTACACAATAATTAGAACTTTTATTGTAATTAGTCTTGTTATCAAGTTTACTAAAACTTACAAGTATTTATTATTTATGTACTACATTTCATTTCAAACTATGTAAATGTTCAGGAAACTTCCCTGAGGGTCAGATCACAGAGCATGGTCCGGCTGAGGGTATTGATGAGAGAACTGCCAAAGAGCGCTTCTCCAGTGAAGAGAAGAGGGCTCTGGATAGACTGCACCAGGACATCTATCAGGAAATAAGACATGCTGCTGAGGCACACAGACAAGTATGTCACTGAATACTTTTTTGCCACTAACAATCATATAACAAGGAATCTTTGAAGTTGGGATAAGAGAATCAGTACAACCTAAAAAGAACTTATTTATTTCTTATCACTGCTACAGTGCCACTGAATAGTTGATTTGATCCTTTCAATTTCATGAGTTCATTAAAGAATATAGTGTCAACACTTTCATCATTTGTACTTGGTCTTCATTGAATTTGATTGCAATCATCCATATACCAATTGTAATTTCAGACACGTAAATACATGCGTGACTGGATCAAACCAGGCATGACAATGATTCAAATATGTGAAGAACTAGAATCAACCGCAAGGCGTCTGATTGGCGAAGATGGACTTAAGGCGGGGCTGGCTTTCCCAACTGGTTGCAGCCGTAATCACTGTGCTGCTCATTATACCCCTAACACTGGTAAGAAACCTAATAAGACTTGACAAGCAATTTTTTTTAGGGTAGACACAATATATTCAATATTCTACCTAACTACTTATAAATACTTCAAAAGGTATTTATGATAATAAATATTTATTTATTTTAAGTACCCATCTTATTACAAATAATACTTTTTATGCACAGTACCATATTATCCCTCCACCACAATTGGTTGACTGGTAGATAATGCTTAAGGCGCGGTGCCCACTATCGGTCGCTATCGGTGCGGCTCGGTAGAGCTCGGGCGCCTTACGGCGGCTTTGGGCGCCTGAGAATTGCTCCGGGCGGCCTCAGCAGTCGTAAGCATACCTAAGGACTCAGCGTCCTTCGGGTAGCTTGGGTGGAATTTCGCGCGCCTCTATTAGCTTGGCAAGACCCAGAGGAAAATAAAAGGCAACAGAATCATTAATTACACGTACAGGTTCGTTTTATTTGACGATGACAGAAGAAAAGTTGATTATTCTTGTGCAAACTCACGAATGTCTCTTTGACATAACATCGCGATACTACATATACAGGGTGAATTTTTAAAGTCTGCTTTCATGGCCAAATCCGAAACTATGAGGAATATCGAAAAACACTGAAAGGAGTCTCGAGCCCGATTTTGATGAAATCTAAAACTGCATCAATGATTTGCACACCGATTGCGACCGATAGTGGGCGCCGCGCCTAAGGCATCTATCATAGTCTTTGTGCCTGTGTGGTGCATGAAGTTATCACATTACCGAAGAACTTTACATTGTAAATTATATGCATAATCACCTAGAATAAAGTGGGTGATAGACATACGAACTTAAAATACGCGGTTTTTAAGGTCATGAATTTACTCGACTCGACGTCGGTAAAACACGTGAAAGCTTGCTAATTACTCTGGTACCAGGGGGACCGCGATGTCGTCAATGGAGGAAACATTTTGTAATAATATTTTATTATAGCCAGATAGGATACTTGTATGAGAGAAGCAATTTGACATTGAATTGAAGTTGAATTTAGTGCCATAATTTCGGCACATAATATTTGGTCGACTCCTGAACCTGTTACAAGTTTTCCTGAAACAATCAAGAATTCTGTTAATAATTAGTGTGAATAGCTTCGAAAATCAGTCATTTATGCAACACTCGACGTGTCACAAAACAAAATGATGGCTCGAAGCGTTGCAAAATTTCAGCAAAATTTCAAACCTGTTGGATCGCCAACGAACTTACTCGGTGGTTTTAAAGTACACGTACTTAGGGTGACACACGAGCGAAAAAGGTCATCGAGCCATAAGTACGCGTACTTGCTCGTACGTCTATCACCCACTAACTTCATTGTATGTAAAAAAAAAATGTAACTTAGGTTTCTTAAAGCCTATCACAACCTCTTACTTTTTGCTATAGTTTCCTAACATTGAATGTCTATTTAGGTGACACGACAGTCTTGGAATATGACGATGTCGTGAAGATAGACTTCGGCACTCACATCAACGGGCGCATCATCGACTGTGCGTTCACTTTGAGCTTCAACCCACGTTACGATCCTCTGGTCAAAGGAGTGCAGGAAGCTACTGAGGCCGGGATCAAGGCTTCTGGGGTTGATGTCAGGCTATGTGACGTCGGTGCTGCAGTACAAGAGGTACTTATAGAATCCTAAACTCGCTCAATTATAAAATAAAATACAGAGTTACTGTTATCTCGACTTTTCGGCGGCAGGACATAATATTGTGACCTATTGATGCCGGTAACCCTGTATAATTTTATTAAAACGTGTATAACTTTCAGCTGGATGGTATAGTAACAGGATTGGAAGAAAAAAAACCGGCCAAGTGCGATTCGGACACGAAAAATCCGTACCGAAAAAAAACACGCTTCTTGTATGTGGGCCCCCGGGGGCAACCGGCTCTTCTGTCTTACCTATTACTGTTCTTGAGATACAGCCCGCTGACAGACTGACAGACGGATGGACAGCAGAGGCTTAGTAATAGGGTTCCGTTGGTTACCCTTCGGGTCCAGAACCCTAATTAAATTGGCCAAGTGCGAGTCGGACTCGCGTGCAAAGGTTCCGAACCAATTTCATTTTTTTAACATGTTATTTTAACACTGCAGCATTTTTTTTTTTTCAAAATTTTAGGCTAGTTTCGGAGATAAGGGGGGGGGGGGCAGGGGAATGGTCATTTTTGGTTTAATTTCTTGAATAACTTCGAAACTATTTTAAAATTATGAAAAAAATATATAATTAAAACCCTCACAGTAAACCCTTTAATTTGATATGTCACATGATAGTCTGTTTTTTTTTTAATATTCTGCTTTGAGCCCCAAATGTGACCCCCATTTATTTTGTTCTAGGTTATGGAATCACATGAAGTTGAAATTGATGGTCAAGTGTATCAGGTGAAACCTATACGCAACCTCAATGGGCATTCTATTGGTCCCTACAGTAAGTGTTAATTTCTTTCAAATTAATTAAACATTCATTTGTGTTACTTATTCTAATCATAAACGTCTCGCCTTTTAGGGATCCATGCTGGAAAAACAGTTCCTATCGTGAAGGGTGGAGAAACAACACGCATGGAAGAGAATGAGTTTTATGCTATTGAAACTTTCGGTTCAACCGGACGTGGCCAAGTTCATGACGATATGGATTGCTCTCATTACATGAAAAACTTCGACCAACAATTTGTTCCGCTTAGGTTATTATGTGTTCTTAATAAAATGTATCAATATTTGCATCATTTGTTTCATGTTCTTGGATTTGAATATTAATCAACGATATTAAATTTCAGACTGCAGTCATCAAAACAACTGTTGAACTTAATCAACAAAAATTTCGGAACTCTTGCATTCTGCAAGCGGTGGCTTGAACGCGCGGGCGCTTCTCGTTATGCGATGGCGCTAAAGGACTTGTGCGACAAGGGCGTGGTGGACGCCTACCCGCCGCTCTGCGACATCAAGGGCTGCTACACGGCACAGTTCGAGCACACTATTCTTCTCAGACCTACTTGCAAAGAAATTATATCACGCGGAGATGACTACTAGCGACAGCTAAAGTCGCTTTAGTTGCGTGTCACAGCCAGCTTCTGCTGTTCAATTGAAAAGTTTTAATTAAGTCAACAACTACTATAAGTCACCTCAGATGAATTTATGTTATGTTCTCTTACGATTGAAATAATTGCCAACAAACATAATAAATACATTTAAAATCATTATATTTTTAAAAACAAACATTGCATAATGTCAGCATAAGCAGTGTTTGTTGAAATATTTGTTGCTTTATAGTATAAGTTGTCGTTTTTTAATTAAATTTGCGTCAACAGCGACGATAAACTCTTTGTTGTGACATTGTTATTTCTTTACTAATCTTACGTTTAAATCTTATTTTTATTACACTTGTATTCATAGCAATTGTGTCGATATCAATGTATTTGAAATAAAGTTCTACTTGTATTGGAGGTACTTATTCACTTCAAAGCCTATATGATCCATTAATACAAATTTATGAAAGCCAAAATATTCAGGCTCCCAATCCAAGTCTAAACTGGTACAAAATCAATGATGCATGAACTATCAATCGTTCTGGTTGGTGTTGATTGGGGATTGGCAAGATGTGGGGAAAAATGCGGATATTTTGAAAAAGAGTAGAAATCTAAAGGCGCAGATACCCCTCAGTAGCTGAATTAAAATGAGAATCATGTATAACAAAGTCGTGGAATGATAAGGGAAGTACAAAAAAAATATAACCGACTTCCAAAAACAAAACACTACAAAGTATAAAATAACTAATTTCGGAAGTCTGTTTTTTTCCAAAATTCAAGATTTTTGTTTTTCACTTTTTAGTGGTACCTGCGCACCCATTCACAGCGTACCGGCGTGATGTAATGTTATGAAAATAAGTGCTTTCGGTGTAAAGGTCTCGTCAATACGAATGAAATAAGCCCAAACACTTGGTAGTTCCTACATACCGATGTGGAGTTCCCTTGACTCTGTCGTCTCCATCATCAGATCTTGACGTGGTGGCAATGGGACCACCTCGGCAGCATACCCTTTCATATAATAAAAGATTCATCGAAATCGGTTCATAAACGACGAAGTTATCCGCGTGATTTGAAATTATGAAATTGAGAACCTCCTTTTTTTGAAGTCGGTTAAAAACTACTGAATTTTGGGTCGCGCGGGTGTGTAACGGGTGCGCGTTTTGTTCCCTCAAGGTTGCTGGCGTATGTCGTCCGTCTTAACATAACGCCTTCCCTTTGCTTCCTATAAACCGGTTGTTTATACGCCTTTTTTTAAGTAACTTGCTTTCAACTGAATTAACGTTAGTAACTTTAGCAATGCCTTTATTACGACATTTTTAGGATTCCGAAAAAAAAAGGAACCCTTGTAGGATCACTCTGGTGTCTGTCCGTCTGTCACAGCCAGTTTTCTCCGGACCCACTAGACCGATTCTGTTTAAATTTGGTACACATATGGACTTCTATGACCCAAACACGGACGCGTTACGTAAATCATTAAATTTTTAGTATATGGGTCACTTTTGGGGGTCAAACTAGAAAATTTAAAAAAAAAGTTTTTTGAACAATATCGTGTGACATATCAAATGAAAGGGCTTAATGTGAGGGTTTTAATTATATTTTTTTTATAATTTTAAAATAAATGGTTTTTAAGTTATTCAAGAAATTAGACGAAAAATTACCATTCCCCCCCCCCCTTATCTCCGAAACTACTGAGCCTGAAATTTTGAAAAAATGGAGATAATAGATCTTTACCTAAAGATTACAGGAAAAACTATTAGAAGTCTGTAGTGTTAAAATAACATGTTAAAAAAATTAAATTCGTTCGGAACCCTTTGCACGCGAGTCCGACTCGCACTTGGCCAGTTTTTTAATCTTCATTTCATATTCGTATTTTTTTCGGTTTTAGTTGCAAACAACCAACTTGCAAGAAAAAAATGTTGATACTGACGTTTTCGAACGCATCGATCGAGCAAAAATGTATATAGTGTGAAAATTTTAAAGCAGAGACCTGCAATTATAATTTATTTATTTATTTATATATATTATAAAGAGGAAAGATTTGTTTGTTTGAATTGAATAGGCTCCGAAACTACTGGACCGATTTGAAAAATTCGTTTAGCATTGGATAGCTACATTATCAGGGAGTAACATAGGCTATATATTATCCAAGTACTCCCACGGGAACGGGAACTACGCGGGTGAAACCGTGTGACGTCCACTAGTAATTTATAATTAAGTAGGTACGGATACTGTAGCATTTTTAATGACAACAAGGGAAGGGAATTTTGTTAAAATCTGGGTGTCAGTGTAAAGTTTACTCCATCGAGCAAAAAGCTTGTAACTCTAAATTGTGGAAAAATTAAAAGGAAAAAAATTCCCCTAAACAAGTTTCAACTGCTTATAAAAGATTTTTTTCCTTTTAATTTATTTATAGCTCACAGAAAATCGAAATTTTGTATTTGTAAGGTACATAATAGTATCAAGCTCCTAACACTATTGTTTGATGTAAAAGAGTAATATTTAAAAAGGGGCCCGCTGGCTAGACGCTTCATAAAAACGTCATTTTTATCAAAAACTGTCGAGGTATAAAATATACCTTATTTATTTTCTTATTTATTGAAACAAGTAACAGCTTCGCACTGTTAGATGTGGAAGTGGGAGATGCTCCAGTAAAAAGGAATCCTAAACCACCACCAATAATACTATATGGTGTGGACGACCTTGCGAAACTCACTCAACTCATCGAAGAAGTTGTGGATAAGGATAGTTATACTTACAAAATAGTATCTAAAAACCAGCTTATAATCTCTTCCTATGCAGTTGATAAATATAAGATGTTGATAGAGCACATAAGAACTAAAGGACTTATAGGTCACACATTCACTCGTAAAGATCAAAAATGCATGAGAATTGTAATTAAACACCTTCACTTCAGCACACCAAAAGATGCTATCATAGAAGCAATAGAGAAAACTGGAAACAGGGTACAAGGGGAAATTGTAACTGCTCGGAAACAAGGAACCAAAGAGCCCCTAAATACATTCTTTGTCAATGTAGCCCCGCATGAAAATAACAAACTTGTGAAAGAAATCAATTACATATATAACCAGAAAGTCAAAATAGAAGATCCAATAAGAAAAACGACGGTGGTACAGTGCAAAAGGTGCCAGCAATATGGACACAGTAAAAATAACTGTATGAGGCCGTACAGATGCGTAAAATGTGCTGGAGCACACAAAACCACTATGTGCACAATAGATGAAAACACCCCAGCGGTATGCGCGCTATGCTCAGGAAGTCACCCTGCTAGTTACAAAGGATGTCAGGTGTATACGGAAGTTCTAGCAAGAAAGCAAACTGGAAACAAATGTCAACCGCATCTGAAAACAAGAACCATCTCGAAAGTACCGAAAAAAGACGCTGCAACTAATGAGCCCCTTACTGTCACAAACATGACAAACTTCGAGCCTGTAAATAACCCCAGGGCTACCCAACCGAAAAGTCTGCAGCAAGGTGGAGACGGAAACTTGGGACTGTACAGTGAAGCTGTCAAAAAATCCACAAAAACTTTAGTAGAACTTAAAGAGACACAAAAATCATACTCAAGAGATAACTCTGACTACTCAGAACCAAAGCGATCTTATAGGAGACACCAGGTTGACCTCACAGGATCACAGAGAACATTTACCAAAAACCACGTTGACCATGAGTCACAAAGAACACATTTGACAAAAATTGAACTCGAACATGAAAATAAATTTAGTTTAGAAACACTTCTAAAAAAACAGACTGACAGAATCGACCAACTCATTTCACAGTTCAGCACAATGATGAACCTCATCATGACACTCATCAGTAGGCTTCCGCAATGATGTCGTTACGCATTGCTACCTGGAATATCAATGGTCTTACGCCAAATAAACCAGAACTGGAAATGTTGTTAAAAGAAAACAAAGTCGATATTGCTTTGATATCTGAAACCCACCTCAATGACCGCAGGGTTTTTAAGATCGACAACTATTGTGTTTATTGTACCAATCATCCTGATACCACGTCACACGGAGGGTCTGCAGTTATCGTAAAAAGTAACATCAAACACCACCTCCATAGTGAGTTTCGGGAGGACTGGATGCAGGCCACTACCATCACTATAAGCGAAAGCATGGGTCCCATTAATGTTAGCGCTATTTACTGTCCACCAAAGCACAATCTTAAACAAGACATGTTTGACCGCTACTTCCAAAGCTTGGGAAATAGATTCATAAGTGGTGGAGACTGGAATTGTAAGCACACTCACTGGGGATCTCGATTAACCACCACTAAAGGACGTGAGTTGAAAAAATCGATCGATAAACACAAACTCACAACATTAGGAACATGCGAACCAACTTATTGGCCTACTGATGTCAACAGGATACCCGATCTAGTAGACTTTTTCATTGTGAAAGGCCTGTCAGATATATACTTTGATGTAGAATCATCGCTTGATAGCGTATCTGACCATACCCCTATCATAGCAACATTTAGCGTGTCGGCAATACACAGGCCACAGAGACCAACACTATATAATCACAAAACAGACTGGAATGCATTTAATGAATACCTGGAAAGCGAAGTAGATTTAAAGGTTAAACTGAAAACAGAAGAAGACATAGACGAGGCGACATTCTACATCACAAACCTCATACAAGTTGCTGCTTGGCGTGCTACCCCGACCTTGAGCCCTTCCACTAGAAGAAATAACATACCACTGGAAATACGCAACAAACTACAAGAAAAACGTAGACTACGAAGGCAATTGCACTCAAGCAGATCAGACTTAGATAGAACCGAGTACAATCGAGTCTCTAGAGAATTAAAAGAGCTAATCAAGGATAATCAGAACATAACTTTCCAAGAAAAACTTAGTACTCTCTCAGCTCATAAGAAGGATAATTACTCACTATGGAAAATAACTAAGAACTTTAAAAGACCATATAACCATGTGCCACCTGTAAGGAAATCTTCAAACGATCCATGGGCTAGAAGCGGAAGTGAAAAAGCTGAACTTTTCGCTAAACATCTAAGCGAAATCTTCACTCCAAACCAGTCATCCATGATCGAGTTTGAAAAGGAAGTGGACGAAATTATCAACAGTGACCAGCAGCTATCACCACCGCTAAAACTAGTCACTCCAAAGGAACTAGCACGAACAATTAGCTACATGAAAAGCAAAAAAGCTCCTGGTTTCGACCTAATAACGGGTGAAGTCCTTAAACAGTTACCTAGAAAGGCAATAGTCTTCCTAACAATGCTGTTCAATGCCATCTTTAGAATACTGTATTATCCAAAGTTGTGGAAAATATCACAAATTTGTATGATTCCAAAACCAGGGAAACCACTAACGGAACCTAGCTCATACAGGCCTATAAGTCTTCTTCCTATACTGTCTAAGGTATTCGAAAAAATTCTTTTGGTAAGACTAAAACCAGTTTTAGACGAACATAAGATTATACCCGCTCACCAATTTGGTTTTCGGGAAAAACATGCAACTGTAGAACAAGTACATAGAGTGGTCCACAAAATAAGACAATCACTGGAAAAGAAGGAGTATTGTTCAGCAGTATTCATAGACATCCAACAGGCATTCGATAGAGTATGGCACAAAGGTCTGTTGTACAAGTTAAAAACCCTCCTACCAAATTCCTTCTACATGATCCTAAAATCTTACTTGGATCATAGAAGATTCCAAGTAAAATACGAGGAAGAACTTTCAAAGCTCTACTACATTACTGCCTCAGTACCTCAGGGATCTGTGCTTGGCCCGGTTCTATATTCAATATATACGGCAGACTTGCCTGAAACAGAAAATGTGGTAACAGCAACTTACGCAGATGACACTGCATGCCTTGCTAGTGATAATAATCCGGACAACGCATCACTGAAACTACAGGAACAACTCAATAAAGTTAATGTGTGGCTACAAAAGTGGAGAATTAAACCTAGCGTAACTAAATCGACACAAGTTACATTTACACTTCGAAGAGGTGACTGTCCACCTGTGCGTATGGAAGATAAACCACTACCAAGCAATAACAGCGTCAAATATCTCGGCGTACACCTGGATAGAAGACTTACCTGGGCTAACCACATCAAAGCCAAAAAAACAGAAGCCACCTTACAATTCAAAGGACTGTCTTGGCTACTAGGTCGCCAATCCCGGCTGTCCCTCAGTAACAAGCTGCTTATATACAAGATCATCATTAAACCAATCTGGACCTACGGCATAGAACTCTGGGGCAGTGCTAGCAACTCCAACATCGAGATACTCCAGAGATTTCAAAACATTGCTCTAAGAAATCTCTCAAGTGCACACTGGTTTGTGAGAAACTCAGAAATACATGAGTATCTGGAGATGCCGACCGTAAGGGAGGAAGTTTGCAAAAATAGCAGGAGATACAAGGAAAGGCTCAATAAACACACAAATGAACTGGCTAGGAACCTGTTAACACCACAGGAAGATGTAAATCGCCTAAAAAGATGGCAAATACTAGACCTTGACCAGAGAAACTGATTGTATTAAGTCTCTACCAACTTTTACGGTGGTGTTTAATGGAACGCACCCAATCTAATCCGTCTGAGAAACGATTTGATTATGGCTTAAGGCCGATTGCAAATTTATGGGAGAAAAAAAAAAAAATAAAAAAAAAAAAAATATTTTCTTTAGATACAAAATAATGTCTATGAAAAGCTATCACCTATTGATAAATCTCGTTGGGGCCTGCCAGATAGATTGACACCGCGGTGGCGGGTATCGTCGTATGTTTGTATTGCCGCGTGCGCCACCGCGGGCTCCACCTACATTTCAAGCAAACGCCTATAAACTCGCTTGTCCGTAAACGCTCTCATAAAAGGTCATATGTTTGAATTTAGTGCAGGCCGCCACGCCGTACGTCTCCATAAACGAGCACTAAGTAGTACTGAGGGACTGCCGTTTACCTACCAGCCGTTTAGTTTAGTCGCATAATGCCTAATCCACAAAATGGCACCCGAACCTCGAAATGACTTTCACGTATGAACTTGTTGAGCGTATGAGCTTTTTGTTGCTTTCATTCTGCGGACACCAATCGGAGTTGACTGCAAAAATGTCTAAATCACGTTGAGATGGGGGCTCAATGGCAAACTACCGCGACCGCAAACCGCGACTGCTGAGCTTAGGGTCCTGTGTTCGATTTCCAGGTCGGGCAAAACTTATTATTCGACATTTCTCAGTAGTGTTACCACAAAACCGTTGGTCCTATGCCTGATCCCTGCCCGGTCGTGCCGTGCCCATCGGACTATGAGGGTGAAGGAACATCCGAGTGCACATGTGTTTGAGCACAGTAACCGTAATAGAAATCTGGTCGGAAGGATTATTATTTTTAATGAAAATAATGTAACTATGTTTCAAATCTTTATTTTTTAGGAAAACGCTAATTTATTACTATCGCAAATATAAACGATTACATTCATAATTTAAGTATGTGTTACATAATATCGATACAAAATCTTTCGCCAATAGCGGATTTATAAAAATGTATAAAATGTAATGACAACTGAATATCACTAGCATTTACCCAGTATTAACTTGTCAATCACTACAACCATCTACACCTTATTAACATTTGCGAATACTTAATACCTCTAACCAAAGTCCTGCTGTATATTGCTTACTGTAAAAAAGACAAATAAGAAATCAACATTCAGTCTCTTCTAATCTGTCTACATTATTTCAAATGCGATACAAACACTTGAAAGGCCTCTTAATCGTTTACTAATTAGGTACGTGCCGGTAATACATAATCTCAAATGTGCGAATCTTCATTTTGTGATTAGTACGAGTTATTGGGAAGTATGGCAATTATAATTCAACTACTATCATTTAAAATTGGAGTACATATGCCACGATACTATTAGTGAACAATAATATAATAAATACAATGTTGCGTGATCTTCTCTGTAGCATTATCTAAGGATGCTTCCAGACTGATCACTGTACATATCATTTAAATTATAGCATTTATTAGCTTACACTGAAGGTTCTTAGCTACAACATACACAAACTGCAAATATTATAACTGTAGACATACTTCTATTTAAAAAGAGATTTTCACATAAATATTACTCATGCATTTTAAAGAATATGTAGAACTGCTAGAAGACTTATAAGCTATTAGCTATATATTGTAAGACCGACTCTTACCTGTGATAAAAATAATTTCAGCAGAATGTGTATGTTAAATATTAAGACCAAAGAATCCATAATTAAACAGGCACTAAAGTAAGTACGTATATGACATTAATGTTAAATATTCGCCATATCTGACGTAGAATGACTAGACTAACGAATTTCAATTTAACTTTTCGTACTACATCTGCAAGTAGCACCTAGATACAAATATGCTATAATTTATATGATTAATAAAATATTACATTAATTCAATAGTTAGTTTATTACTTTCGATAAATTTACTTTTACAAAATATTTAATCTACATAAATTCACATAAATACATAATACATAATGTTCAGATATTTCATGATCAGCATTCAGAACATGCAACAAGTTAAAGTTCAATCTATGCGATCCTGTCCGTCTCATCACGATAACCAGGAAACCAAACTGATAATATAATATTGCCTTATACCAAATCGGTAAAGTATCACAGAAATTAACCATACCTAGCTAAACTATGATGTCTTCAATAATACACATCACGAAATATTACGAAACACATCAAGATTTGGTCAATGTATACTAAAATATTAAGACAATGCATACACTAGTCACAAGTGCTAAGATACAAACAAATTATATTTAAACAGATAGACTTAGGTAACACTCAAAGCTTACCAAAGTATATTGAATACGAGGCCAATTAAAATTAATTATGATTAGGCCTTGAAATATTTAATTTTAATAAACTAGAACGAATATTTACATTTCCTCAAACAATAAAGATTGGTAATGGTTCAGCCATCACTGGAAAACATCTAAGCCTACTCAAACACTATCTAAGAAAAACCATGATAGTTGCATCTAAGAATCTTATTGACAGTTTACTAACTCACTGTATGCAAACTTATGAAATGATCTACTGACCTTTAGAATGAAAGCTAATTTAAAAGATGATATTTATTTTATTGCTACATACCCCATACTAGTAAGACAGTAATCGCTTAATAATCCCAAATATAGTTGGACCGGGACCGCTGTACCGCGCCTATGTGCGCGGCGAGACGCGGGGGGGCAGTGCAGACCGATCGCTTTGTCAGTCCACCGTCAACGTGAGCGGCGGCACGTATACATCGCAAAAAAAAGTCTCTTATCTCTCAAATATATTGGTGATACTCGGCAGGTAGTGTTTCTTTTGCTGGATTGTCTATGCCAGACGCACAAGAGAAAGTATCCAGAAGATGGGTCGTGAGTTATCTCGTGATATCAAGACCGTCATACCGACGTACCGCTCAAATTTGAATTTGAACTGTAGTTATTTTAATAAATAAAGTTTTTTATTCATCATCTACAATGAATCAAAAATTAACTTGAAATAATATGAATATTTAATAAAAACATACCTAGTTACTTTTTTCACTTACCATATCTAATCTAATAAATAAAAATCTCGTGTCACGGTGTTTGCTATCGAACTCCTCCGAAACGTCTTGACCGATTTTTATGAATGTTTTTGTGTACATTTGGTAGGTCTGAGAATAGGTCGTAGGCAATTTTTTTTTATATTGCAATACAACGTTTGCCGGATCAGCTAGAATAATATTTCCTACTAGATATATGAAGCTATGCTATAAAAACTTTTTTACAAAAAATGTAACCGACTTCCAAAACAAAACATACATAGTATAAAATAACTTTAATTTCGGAAGTCGGTGTTTTTGGTTATTTCGTTTTTTGACACCGACTTCCGAAATTAAAGTTATTTTATACTATGTATGTTTTGTTTTGGAAGTCGGTTCATTAGTATTCGTAGCATTTTTCACTTTTTAGTGGTACCTGCGTACCCATTCACAGCGTACTACCCATTTACAGTGATGTTATGTTATGAAAATAAAACTTGCTAAGTGCTTTCGGTGTAAAGGTCTCGTCAATACGAATGAAATAAGCCCAAACACTTGGTAGTTCCTACATACTGATGTGGAGTTCCATTGACTCTGTCACACACATAAAAAAAATATACATATATACGCTGTCGAATTGAGAACCACCTTCTTTTTTAGAAGTGTGTTAAAAATAATGTAAATTGATATTGTAAGACCTGTCCGACAGTATCAAACTCATGTGAACCCATGATCTTTCCAGTCATCACCCTGTCTCACCGCACCTTCCTAAAGCGCGGTACAGCGATCCCGGTCGGACAATAGTACAAGCATTTATCATAATTTCTCTTCGACATTGCAATTTAGGAAGACTAGAAACTTCATACACAAAACATGTTTTAGTACTCAAGTTCTATGAAGAGTATAAATAGAAAAATAAGTGAGAATTAAAAAGTAATTGAGATGAGTTGTTTAGTTAGCTAGATGTAGGTCGGCGCCGTCGCCGTTGGTGGCCATCGCGGCGACGGGAACGAATGCCGCGTTGCTCGGCCAAGTGTAGATTGACTGCAGCGGAACATGAAGCAACTCCACCAAGTTTCTGTAGTCAGGTTCTGAAACATTAATTGTGTTATTATGAGACGAAGTGCTAAGCTAAACTCGAAGGGAGTCCAGCCATAACTGTAAGTAATTTGAAAAATAACAAGAGCCAATCAAATCAATCGACATGAGATCATAAATGTTTTAATTGCTCCAAATTTTAGTAAGCGATGAGCAAACCAGCTATATATAAATGTTGCAGACAATTGGCATAACCAACCGTTTATTTAACTGCCTAGCCTTTTCATGGAACGGCACTTGCCTTGCCAAGTTTGGGAACTTGGGCGCAGGGGACTTGGGGCACCCCAATTCGAATAGATTAGGTTGGAATGGGATGGTGGGAGCTAGCGTGAGCGCGCTAAGCGAGCGAATTTAGCTCACGTCATACCATGCATGTAAGATTAAGCCTTGCAAACAGAAATAGGAGCTACGCGCTGCAGTGCTCAGTCGTCGAGATTAGGTTTAGTGCCTACGACATAGATAAGTCTCTGAACGAATATTTTAAATATTTTTTCGTCACATGATTACCCTACTCTATGAATGGCCTAAGCAGTAGCGTAGCGAGGGGGTGCAGAGGGGGCGGCGCGCACCGGGTGACACCCGTTTAGAGGTGACACCCAAATGATCGTTGACTGGTTTTTGTCACCGTCGGGTGTCACCCCTAAACATTTGACGCAATGAAACCTGTCGGGAAAGGGGTGAAAATAATTTGGTGCTCGCTCTTGCATTTTGCAGTCTCTTATTCATGAGCTCTTCTTTATAAATCAACAAAAGACTTCTATTTAAGTATGAATAATCAAAAGACAATAAACCCCTTCCGAGTTGAGATGAAAAAAATTCTTTAGTTCTGGGGGTTTGCTGCATGTGGGGTCACAGTCGAGCGTTCGCTCACTTTTTTTCACTGTCGGGTGTCACCCCTAAACAGGTGATGCAATGAAGCCCGTCTGAGGTGGGCGTAAAAAATTTCGAACTCATTTCGCTCGCTCTTACATTCTGCACTCTCTTTGTTCTCGGGCTTTTCTCTGTATAGCTCATCAAAATGACTATTTTTATGTACGAATGATTAAAAGGAAATAAAACCCTTCCGGGGTGCATTAATTTTGTGTTCTGCCCTCTCCCAATTAATGAGCTTTCTTGCATTCGTCCATAATGTTACTATCTGAGGTGGGATGCAAAGATTTTTCGAGCTCGCTCCGCTCGTTCTTGCTTTCTTTCCTCTCTTGAATCATGGGTTTGCTTAGCGTCAGTCAACAAAGTTGAGTTTAGATACCGATGAAGAGAAAATCCAAATAATCCGATGCGAGGAGCACAAATTTTCGAGATTTTGTTTGTAAGAGGGATGTAAGAACATTCCTGAAAATAAAAACCTGCAACACAAATGAAACACTTTCCCCCCCGCCATCCGAAAAATGGCTTGCGACTGCCGACACCAGAACTAAAGGTGTAACTCATAATTATTTGGGGGGGGGGATCATTTTTGGGGTGACACCACAGTATCCGCCCCGGGTGTCACCTATGCTAGCTACGCCACTGGGCCTAAGCATCTGCCAGCCGACTCATTAAATGTTGTATTAGACGCATCGCGCGCGCGCGCGCGCGTCGCATTACAATTTTAAGGACTATAACATGTTGAACTCACCATTTTCAGGATTGATATATCCTCTGCGTATCAAGAAGTCTAGAAGCACTGGGGCACTCGTTGTTTTGAACTCGGGCGTAAGGGCTCTCTGCACACACTCCTCAGCAGTTAACAGTTCAAAATTCTCAACTTCACCATCAGCATTCTGAGGCATGAAGTCCAGTGGCAACTCAAGATCATATACATATTCTGTGTTAGGAAATAGGCCCCTTTCACTTTCGAAATAGAAACTGAAACATAATATCAGATTGAGAAACTCCTGCAATCACTGTCTCTCATAGAAAATATAAATGTTACTTATAAATATTGTATTTTGTACAAAGTCAACAATAATATGTTGTACCTAACACAGCCAGCGGGCACCAACTTTTTAACTAGCTCTCCTTCAACAGAGGCCTCCTCGGCTGCCTCTTTTATAGTTGTCTCCAGAATGCCATAGCCCACTGCCAGCCCACCACTAACAAAGCAATCCCACTTGCCTAAAAACATAAAAGTATTTGGAATTGATTACACTGCAAATATATATAAAACTTGACACAGTAAACATTGTCTATGCATCATTTTTAGTAAGTTGTAAAAGCTGCCAAGCCAAAAGAATAAGCATAGTGTTACTTTCCATATTATTGGTACCTCTTTGTTTTAGCAATTACAAAACAATTATTTAAGAAGCATGTTTTACTAACTGATTCTAAACATATTTATACACCTAACCTTAATCTAAATATGAATGTAAATGTTGCCTATTATTAGTTGCTTACCGGGCCAGGTTTGTTTAGTGAAACTTCTCTGCTGTAACCAGATGCAAAGCCCTTTTGTTGGGTGGTTGACATAACCAGTGACACTCACTCCATAGTTCCTGATGCCAAACAGACACATAGCACTCCTGTCCATTTCTAACAGGCTTTCTGGGTAGCATGGTGTTGTGACCCCAAAACACTGCAATTACAAGTACTTTGTAAAATTATATCTCTAAGAATGGGGAATCAAAATTCTTAGATAACAATACTAAACCCATACATGCCAATTTTTCAGGAATAGGTTAAAAAAGGTCAATTCTACAGTTTTATTTGTATCATGAATCCAGTATTCAATTTAAATTCCAATTAGATAGTTTTATCTAGTTAGATAAATACAACATTAATAACATATATTGTTAGGATGATGTCATTTCCAACAAATAGAACTTTTGATAAATAAATGATCAGGAATAGGGATACATTTATGACACAAGAACCATTGAAACATACATAGTTATAATATGAAAATACTTGATGTTCTGTTGAATTTTATGAGCTCTATCGTTTTGTTCTTTATCTACAAATTTATCAACACAAACATGATAACATTTACATGAACTCATAATTGATTATTTTATTTTTCAGTAAAACATTAATGGCAATGATATCAAATATAGAAATCAAATGTACCTCATCTCTCCATCCTTTTAAAGCACATATCTCATTTTCTTTCCTCAAATTCTGCAACACATCAGCTATCTTTGTTGTCCTTTCTTTATAATCTCTGAACGCTGGATTTAATTCTACATACTTGCCAGTAATCCGAAATACCTGAAATTGTAATTTTATCAAATTGAATTCAAAATATATTTACTTAAAGAATACTCATAGGATGTAGGTTTAGAAAATATTTACATAGAGGTAATTAATACAATTTTCTTAATTTATTTTCAATATGGAATACATTAATAAAAGCTATACATTACAACTGCAGTGTAACCTATTCTTTTAGGTTATGTTTACATTTTTTAGAATTGCTTGTATGCTTCATCAAAATACATCTACAAATTGCAGATGCTCAGTGATGTGGGTAATGCAAAATTGATTGATGTTTCTGTTCATATCAAATTATTTTGTCATCACAGGAGTTAGTTGATCAGTATTTCAAAACAATGTTACTAATATTAAATTGAAAAAGAGAAAAGTGTACCTACTGAGTGTAAATAAAAAAATTACAGTATAAGGACTTACCTCAGGGAATCTAATTAGGTACTTCATAACATCAGGGCGAATCAAACCCACTTGATATCCGGCTACTATAAACGGTTTGCATACTCCCTGATGCAAGCCTTGAACAATGCAAAATATGTAAGCAAACAGAACCAATTGCTTCTTCGGCAGCTTGTTATTACAAACACAAGTGGCCTGCACTAAACAGACGCTCATGCATTGCTTAACTAACACATAATTACCTTTTACTGGCAATGTGTACACAAATTGAATCACGTACCTGATAGATAAAAACAGTTGAATTTTTTGGCTAATTTGAGTAGATCGGAAATATTGTTCTGTGTAGACGAGTACATATTTTTCATATTACTGTTCCATACAGTTTAAATACAACTAATAAGTACCGGATGCTTCTATTTAAACCTAAAAATTTAAAATTATCAGTAATCAGAGGACTGAGAGTCGGTCGTTAATCGTTATACGAAAAACGTATTGTCTTGTCCTTCTTCAGGTTCAGTAAATTCCACTATGTCCGTCTGTCATCAACTGACGAAAGGCGACAAAAACAAATGACAGCTTAAGGGATGTGAATGCAGTCTTAAAAACTAAATGTTGACGATTTTTGAGTATATATGCCAAGTCGACACGGACGGAGTGATAGCATGACTAGATGTCATGACACTAGACAATAGACATGAGACATAACATTATTATCAGCAACGACTGGTGATACAGTGACTAGACCGTTACAATTTTATTATGAAATATCGCTGTGGCGCAGTGATAGAAAACGTGCACGGCGTTGACTATGCCATCTAGTGTCGCATATAAAATAACTTTAAGGGTCAGAATACTTGACATTGACTCTTCTGTGCAGCCACCTGCGGTTCCTGCACGCTCAGTTTAGGGGAACGTGCTCAAAATAGACTGTACCATCTAGCATAGCTATTTCAAATTGTATACTTAAACTAGCTGCTCGGCAAACGTTGTTTTGCCATACAACAAAAAAAATACCCTACCACCTATTCTCATACCTACCGAATATATACACAAAATTTCATGAAAATCGGTCTAGCCGTTTTGGAAGAGTTCGGTAAAACATTAATGTTAACATTACACGAGATTTTTATATATTAGAAAGAAGATAAATATACTTGATAGTGACATTTCTTTGCTGCCAGCTATAGTTAGTAAAAAAGGCGAATTGTTAATTCTATTTACCTTAACCTTGATAAAGATGGACCAAAAATTCATTTCTGACTATAACACAGTATAAAGCTGCTAACAACTAAAAATATATTAAAAAAATTGGTTGTCTGTAAAGTCGGCTTACGGACGATAATTTTACGTAATAACGTCATAAGAAAACAATTGAATTCTTAACAAACAAACCGAGCGCTTAGGGCGATCGTGCCTCTCTATCGCTTGTTCCGCGCTCTCGCTTGCATGCTCGGCTCAGGCGGAATGTGACACATTTTCGTGCGTGCAGCCGGCATTCATCGATTTATAAGACGTTATCACATCAAAAAGGTTCCGATGAATTGAGAACTTCCTCCTTTTTGAAGTCGGTTAAAAAGAGAACACACAGGAGATAATAAGTGACAACGTGATTTCTCCTATTTTTCGTTTGGCCCAAGTATCGATCGCTAAATGTGGACAGAAAATCGCCAATGACTAAAATCAACGCAGATATACTTAGCTTTATTCGTGGTTTACGTTGTTCCAATCTGCAAGAAGCCTTGGGAATAGATTGGGAAATGCTACTTAAATGCTAGCGGACTTAATAGACATGGAGAACAGAATGCGTGACGTTGCATACATTTCAGATTTCCAATATTTAAGAGTAGCTCGTCTGGTAGCTGGTGAGTTTACTGCCAAGTGTGTATTTAAGAACGTGCCGCAATGCCGCAAGATACAGCGAATGAAGGCTACCGTTTTTGTACTCACCAGTTGGCGCCACTGTCGAAAAACTCGCTTCGATACATCGATACCCAAATAACAGTGAAATTTGACATTTAAAATCTCACGCTACACTAGCGCCTCTAGCGGCGAATGCATTCGCGATAGCCCTAAAATCATGGGAAACTGAGGCGAGGAGGACGATCTGGAGGACAAGTTGATAAAGTGTCTTCCAGAATAGCGCTAGCGTAGCTGCAGGGTATGGTATGAATGTAGCAGTTGTAGACGGATTGAAGTGTGCCGAGTTTGATGAACTTTTGTTCTTTTTATTTTGAATATACCGTTTTCACATTGCTCGCATAACAGATGGTCGATGGGGGCGAAAAGTTCTGGAGTGGCGACCGCGTACCGGAAGACGCAACGTTGGAAGGCCTCCCTCAAGGTGGACCGATGACCTGACCCTGGTGAAGGTCGCGGGTAGCTGATGGATGCGAGAGGCGCAGGACCGGTCGTTGTGGCGAATCTTGGTGGAGGTCTATTTCCAGCAGTGGACGTCTTTCGGCTGATATGATTATGATGATGATGATTTTCTCTTCTTATAAATATTTTTTTTTTCAAATTTTCTAAAAGCGTTGAAAAATAATTTAATGATGTATCTTTGTTTCTTACTTGCGCCACAACGAAATAATAACAATGCGGATTTCTTTGTTTATTTTTCTATCCTACTCTAAATAACTTTTGGCGCTGTTTTTAACATTTACTGTGTTGTAATTGTAGCGCCAGCCTAATTTATCGCATTTCGACGGACACTTTTCATACACACTCCTCGCCTCTATTCTCCATGCAAATACAAGTGAATACAAGTCATAGACATCATAGAGATAGAAAATATATGGAGGCGCCGCGACATTCTATATCTACCTTTGCTTATACAAATGGGTGAAATACGAAACAGATTGTGAAATATCGTTTTGTTTCATTCTTTCTAATGTGGTAATCGTATTTGATAAAAGAAACAACAGTATTTCAGTTGTTGCTCATAATGGCAACATTTTCTTGTGACGTTGTGACAGTTGTAGGTAAGTGCCGTTTTCGCCATTTTATGCGACAAGTCTCGTGGTAGTTCTGCTGTCAAATGAGTATTTACTTTTGTATTTATTGTGATTTGTGAGAAAATTACGAGAATTTTATCTTTCAAATTGCACGTATATGATGGAAAACAGTCCTTCAAGATGCCTGTGCGTTGTATTATGGAGTGTGGTGCAAGAAAGAAGGAAAATCAACCTCAATTGTCTTTGCACAGGTTAGTAACCAGTTTTCATGCAATATAACACATAGTAATACATTTTCGATTAAATAAATGTTAAGCTACCACGTATTTATGGTTGTAGTTTTCATATTAAGGCTTATTCTCGTCCAACAGACCTTTTTTTAATTTCATAATTTCATTCGTTTGTTTACAATAATATGTCATGATGGAATAGTGTACCGTTGCCGTAATATTTTCCGATACTAGTTCCTTCGCTGCGCTGATACAATATTGGTATAATACGTGTTCTAATCGGTTTGAGTGACCTTACAAGGTCCGGCTCGCTGTTCACAGCACTGAGAGATCGTTCCGCAGACTTTTATGTTGATAGGTATACAAGATCCGGAAATAAGACATCATTTTGTTGTTTGTTTAAATTTTTACCAAATGATTTATTGAAAAATATTAACGTTTTTATAGGATTCCTAAAAATGAAGGATTAACCTCTCTGTTCTATAGAGGTTCTACAGGTTTAAACTACGGGTACAAAGCAGCGTTTTCCATATAACTTAGGATTGAAGTAGTTTTTTTCAGGTTGTACAAACTGGAAAAATTAAGACTGAAAAATATGTCAATAAACAGAAAAAAAATAAGCGCTTCAACGAAAGGATACTCTGAAGAAATCCGAAAGTTCGCATTAACGTTGCATTTTTATCCCCGCCTATAATTATATAAGGCGAACTTACAATACATGCTTACTCATACAAGAAGTTTGAGCAAATGGTACCAGCATGTAAATTGGGAACCGGGATTAACGAAAGAAGCATTTGTTTAAAAATTAAAGTGCAAGGAAGTGCACAGTGTCACACCAAATGTTTATTGAATAATTAATAAAACATTTATGTTGATTTTTACCGAAGTTTTATTTAATGAATAATTAAAAGCGAGGTGCGATGCATAATTTATGGTTGTGTTTTAATATTTTAAAAATAATCTGCATTGTATGAGCAATGGAAGCTGGTAAGTTTGTTTTTGAAATAGGCGTATTGGTACGTTTGTAAAATATTACAAGAAATGCAATTTACAAAGACCACTATCTATTTTCGTACCCACCAAATTAGTATCCCCCGAATTGTCCCGGAAATGAAATGGCTGTATCTGGCTAACCTAGTCCACATACCTACCAGAAGCTACAGACCAGATATAAAATAAGCGAAAGCGCAAAAGTGATGCACGTAAAAGTGTTTTTTTTTTAATCTGTGCAGAAATAACTCTACATTAACTGTCATTAAAAGAAAGGAGTAAGCCTTTACTCATTTTTTTGTTACAACAGATTGTAAGAGTATATTATATTGAATTATTATTTGAATATATTATTTGAATCATAAGTATAATTTAATTTATTAAATTATACTTAAGATTCAAACGTGATATCTAGTAAGACTCATAATACTAGTATGTAGTATTAGTACCGATACTTTTTATAGTATCCTTATAGTAACACTGTATTTCCTGATTGGTACAACCCTAGCATTGGCAGCCATTTTATGCGACACTGAATTGTAGGTATGCACCTGTTTTTGTAGGTATTTCCAGTCCATACTTTTTATATGTCTATGATAGACATTTAAGGTGGAATCATATTATTGGACGCGTCCATCAGCCGCAGCTTATGGACGCGACTGAGCAGTGTGTACAGTCGTTGGACGTCCAGCGAACCAGATTTCTACCGGACGGCTGACCGCTCAAGGACAGCCCAAGGTTGCGTCCGCGGATGTTGTCCGATAGTGTGTACAGTTCAATGTACATTCACTATGCAGATACCTCTAAGTTACGTCCATAAGCTGCAGCTTATGGACGCGTCCGATAATATGTTTCTAGCGGCGGTAATCGGCTGATAGGTAGCCAGAGTTCCCAACTTAGGGGATTTCTCCCCAAATTTAGGGGGTAAATAAGTGTGCCTGTTAATATTTTTTTAGAGGCTCTATATTTTTAGATGTATTTTAATTACAAGTATTGGCCCTGAAATAACCCAATCCAGCTAATCTATTTTAGTTATTGACATAGCGACACGTAAAGACATCTTTCTAGATGTCTTTACGTGCTATTCTTCTTCAGTAAGAAAGCGGATTTTACTTTAGAAAATTTTAAAAGGTTTTATTTTTCTGTCGGCTAACTGGACATGAAAAATATATACCTTCATTTGCTACTGCCTTGTAATAAATAAATTTTTTGTTCACTCGACACAGAATCATACAGTGCCAAGAGATATAAATATGGAAAACGGAAAGGCGAATGGAAAGGCCAAATTCAAACTGAATTTAATTAAAGTTGCATTCGTTGCGGTAACTTCAGCTATTCTATTTCAAAAACTCTCCACTTTTTTTTTTCAAATTTAAGTTTTACATTTTTTTGTAACTCTAGCTCTAGTTAAATAATAATTTTTTGAGCGTTAGGAAATCATCTAATAAATTTTGCACAATAGTTGTTTTTTTTTTCTTCTAAATCATAATTAGATAAAAAAAACAATTATTGTGTAAAATTTTAATGCAAAATTTTTATTTAGAGTTTGTAAATATATTTAAACGGAAAGTGTGCACGCTTAATTTGTTGTTTGTTTTAACGAAGCATGTTTTTAGTCTTTACACTTATAATTATAGAGCAATTCTTGAATGCGAAAGTGCGAACACATTCAATGAGTTTTTCTTCCATTATAAGGTACCTATAATATTTATCTCGCATGTACGTGCAACTTCCTACGTAATCCGTGTCCTTCTGACGCACGGACGCGTCCCGCACCCCGTGCATACTGTCCGCGGACATTTTCGACTGACAAAAACATCCAGCGAGCCAGATTTCTATCGGACGTCCGAACGCTCAAGGTCAGCCCAAGGTTGCGTCCGCGGATGATGTCCGATAGTGTGTACAGTTCAATGTAAATTCATTATCCAGATACCTCTAAGTCGCGTCCATAAGCTGCGGCTTATGGACGCGTCCAATAATATGATTCCACCTTTACAAGTCCATCAATGGCTATGTGTATGTGTCAAACATGTCAAAGTCACTGTAGACGAATAGACGTAGTGTCAAATTCGGACTCGGAGATACGGTTTCTTATTTCTATTGATTCAGATTCAAATGATGATTATTTTCGGCCTAACACAATAAATGCTAATATTTCCTAAAGTTTAATTTGTACGATGTCGTCGGAAAGTTTTGGTGTAGTAAATGACTTGGCTCCAGTTTTTCGTCCTTACATTCAAAATGTGTACCAAGATTTGAAACTAGGTAAGTTTTGTGATGCGAGCACAATCTGTTGTATGTAAAGCTTTTTTCTTGATAATTGATGTATAATAATTAAACTTACAGGGTTATGTAAAACTAAAGTTGACTTTGAAAGAGTATCCGGGAATTCTGAGGGGGGTGAATGCCAAATTCGAATAGTCTTACCTTATTGTTCAAAGAAACTGAAATGGGAAATTATATTTGATAGCACAGCACCCTGGTTCGCTCCAGACTTTAGATTCGATGACGACAGCTTCCTTATGAATGTTGATGAACAATTTTTGGAACAAAAAGTGCCAAGTTTGGCAAAGTGGAATGAAAATGATCCAAAAGCACTTAGTGATGTTATTTCAGAACTGATCAATCTTTACAAACTTCATCAGGTAAGAACGTTATTTTACAGTGCTCCCTTAATTAAACCACTAAGACCAACGCAAGTGGGAAAAATAAAATTCACTAGACAACACAATGAAAGAAGGTTAATTTGGTCAACTTATACCAATCAGTAGGTATCAGATGCAATGCAAAAACCAACCTATATATTTGGATATTGTCAAAAATTGTACAATGTTACCAAATAATTACAACTTCTTGCTATGTTAACTATTGCTGCTGTTGCAGATAAAAAAATTAAATGAAGATGACAGTTCTCGAGCCTACTTTGAATACAGTGCGCTACTGGGGGATGCTCTAACATCTGAACAAGATATTGAAGTGTGGGTTGGTAGCCATTTAGTTGAGTTCTTGATCAGACTGAATGTTGATACATCCAGATTACCAGAGTTGTATAGTGATGGGTAAGCATGACAATGTTTTTATTTATTTATTATATACTTTATTGTATACCTCATAACAAGCACAGGAAAATCACTTATAAAAACTAGTGTACAATGGGCGGTCTTATCGCACAGGGCAATCTCTTACAGACAACACCTTTAGATGGACTGAACTAAAGAAGTTAGATTTAGGGCAGTCAGTGTACAAACATCATAAATAATATTAATAGAGAGACATACATAATATAAAAAACAAATACATACAATACGAAATAATATACTAATAAATATCAAATATATAACAGGAAAAGGAGACAATAATTTATAGTGAGAGGTAATGTTCCTTCCCCAATTTTTTAATCGTTTGTAGCGTTTGAGCGCGCCTCACATCTATGGGTAATGCATTTCCACAAACAAGCTGCTTGAATAGTGAATGATTTGTCAAAGAAGGATGTGGAATGCATTTGAATACTTAATTTAAGATTTTCCGATGATCTCAAGGACCTAGAATGTGTGTCACAGAGAAATTGAAGCGTTCTTTAAGATAAAAAGGAGTAGAAGGATTAGAGAGCACATTATAAAGTAGAGAAAGTATGTGGGCATTCCGGCGAAGGCGAATAGGAAGCCATTTGAGCTTAGTACAAAAATCAGAAACATGGTCATACTTGCGCAAGCCAAATATGAACCTGTTGCAGAGATTTTGAAGTCGCTCAAGCTTGTCCTTGTGCTTGTTGTTTTTTTGCATTCTTTTGGATGGAAAGGCCAGTTTCAAAGTATTTAATTTAAATTTCAGAATCGAAATGAATCCTGGTATAGATACTGCATTATTATTGGTCAGATATCCAAATTCAACAAATGCTGAATTAATTCTTTCACCAATACTCACAAAGTCACTTGGAAATATATCATTACCATTGTAAGTACTTTTTGTATCTATATCCTACCCCATTATCTTTTAAAAGTAACACACTTCGCAAAATAAGTTCTGAATGAGTTCCAAGTTCTTTTTTTATGACGATTAGCCAAAAATCACCTACCATATGCCATATGCCTATTTTTTTTTCTTTTAGGATGCATCAGTCAGGAGTATTGATGGATTATGTTCCAATGGTGACAGAACTATTGAACAATAAGGTATGGTCCAGGCTTTTACATGCTTTTTTTATGAGAGTCCGTTGATATTTTTATAAGAAAGACAAAATATGATATTGTCAATGGAAATTATGTTGTGTAACAGAATGTTCCATTGCAGATCAATGATTTGCTGAACAATGAGAAGTTAAAGCGAGATTTACTGGCACAACTGATTGTAAAGTATGAAGGTGCTGTTCTGGAGCATGATGCTAACAATGCAGCTTTCTTATTTGAAATGAGCAGCTACCATTGGATCTTACAGATAGATATTGGTTTGTATACCTTTAATGATAATTAATATTTTAAAGTGCCCACAGAACCAGTAATAAATGGTATAATTCATTTACAGGTGCTAAGTTTCCAGATAAGCCTCCAGTGTTAACTTTAAGATCAATCTATCACTGCAGTAAAGGAAAACCAATGTACAAAATACTATCAGGCTGTCCATACAATAATTTTGAGAGCTACATTGAACAGCAAGTTGAACTTTTCAAGAATGAATGTATGGGTCTACCACCAACCAGGGAATCACATCAATTTGTGACTCTGGAAAACTAATTCTAAGCATATTTCGCTTTTATTTACAAGTAGCTCATAAGTAATATTTTCAATACTTGTCAATATTATGTGTTAATCAAGCAAGGTGTAAATAAAAGATCTTTATATCAATGAACATTTTATATTGTGTGTAAGACCTTACTAAAGATGTTCCACAAAGACTATTACTGTAAACTATTTGAGAGTTCATATATCATGTAACTTTACAATGTAATAATTGATATTGTTTACAGAATTAACTTTGGAACTCTAGCTTTTACATTAAGTACCTAGATAGCTTAAGTGGGTCAGCCCATGTTAGTTACTGAAATGTGGGTTCAACAGGCATAAATAAGTGCTCAATAATTCTAATAATATGCTCCAAAAATTTAACTATACAATAATATTTAGGAACAAACCAACAATAATAACATTATGAAGTCTGTATGAAGACAACCAGTACTGTAACTTTGTGAATAATATTTAAAGAAAGTATAATCACAAAGAGTTTCCACAGTGACAAACTCTTGCCGACAGAAGAACCCCACAATAAAATAAATACTTAATTATTAACTCATGCAACACGCATGATCATAGCTAAATCTAATTAGTCAACTTATTATCTTCCTTGGAGCCAATTAGTTCATAGCGATATCGCATATACATCACTTTCATCCTGTCCCATACATTATCAAATGAGTCGAGAGCAGGCCTGACATCAAGAAGGGCGAATTGGTATTTGTTGTCAACTTCACCACCGTCATAGTAGTCAATAACATAACGGACATCTTTTCCACATCTGTCCACGATCCAATCATGTCTGTCAAAGGGCAACTCGTAACTGAAAACAAAAGTTTAATAAAAAAAATCTTTTTTTTTTCTTTCAAATTTGCTGTCATGATGTTTTTTTTAACTATTATATTATAATTCATCTATATATAAATAAAAATATAACGCCCAAATGTATGTACGCGCATAATTTCGTAACAACTAACCCAAATTAGATAATTCTTTTTTGTTGTGTTTGTAATTGTCAGGGCGAGGCCTGTATGAAAGAAAAGAAGAAAAAAAAACATCCAGGCAAGCCAGGGCAGGCCAGTATGTTATAAATGCAATGGATAACAACAGTTCATCAACAGCAATCAGGTTTTAATACATACCCAAGCCAGTTTCTTATGCGAGCCCTAGGGCTGTAGTCTGAAGCTTTGCCACCAAAACTCTTGAGCCTTGGGTGTCCACACTCCTTTGCATGCAATGCTTCCCATTTCAATACTTCCTGCCATGCCTGGGGAACAACATTTTATTTTTATATAAACATAAATTGCATAAATATATACATATATAAACATAAACTGGTAGAGAATGCCTTGTTGCATTAAGTCTGCCCATGTACCACAATTGTGCATAAAGTTTAAATAAATAAATAGTGTCAATTTACTTAAGAATCAAGTTTCCTGAGTTTAGGCACTTAAAATTGTTGTATGTTTATCACTAAAACTAGGACAAATTAGAATTAACTGAACAAGGAAAGTAATTTTAGTATCACAAAAATACCTGTTCATTGTTGGCATTGTGTATTTTGATGATGTCATCCATATCCTTCTGTTTGATGTCTTCATTCTTCCAGCGCCAGCCTTTACGTAGCATGGCATTCCAGAACATCTGTTGACTGGGGTACACCCAGAACTCGGTGGATCCATCTGGCATGGCTCGTGGTATTGAGGACACTTGACGTTGGGTGGGTAGTTCAAATGGCTGGTCGGGAGCAGGCTGCTGGTTAGCTGGGGGCATCTACACCAAAATAAAAAGAAATATTATTGATAATGAATTAAAATACTTCCATTTAAAAGAAAATGCCACATGATATAAAAAGGTGTGATAAAATGTTAATCTTTTTTCGAAAATTACCTCCAATCTTAGAATAATAACGCATAGAAGCTGCGTCTAGAACAAAACACGAGCGAAATCGTGTGTCCACTTCATTTTCTTTGTGTGCGTGAGCCGAATGTGTCTACGTTCCTAAAACGCACACAGATGTAGCTTTCAGTGATACTATTACCAAGCTGTTTCCCAAAAAATATGGGAAAACACATTACTATGTTGTTTTATCAAATCAAGACAAGTATTTCATGTTATTGGGAACTGGAAGATGATTTTTCATGTAGTATGACATATTTTTTCGGAAGGTAAAATTCAATTTATTTAAAAATAAAAGGAAATAAATCGCATAAAGAATGGGATATTGTTCAATGTGTTTAGAATGCTTGATGTGTTATAATCAAATATTATAGACATGTATTAATTTCTGACATGTAAAAAAACCGGGTTTGATATGAATTAACAGTAAGTATTGTATATTAAAATAACAAAAATGAAAAACATGTTAATCAGTAATATTGTAATCTATATTTTACCATCATTTAAAAACCTTACAGTTGCAACTGCTTCCTAAAGAGTTTCCGCGTTGACTCAACGACTCTTATAATATCTTCTCTTTTTGAGATATAAAAATACCTATTTTTTACAATCAGAATAGGCACACCAGGTAATTAATACAACACTTGATTTATGTACCTAATCAAACAACTTCAGGCAAATAAACATAAATAATCTTAGTTATTTAGTCCGGTTTTTTTACATAAATAACAGTAAATAACTAATTAACTTTTAGTTTAAAAACAATGTAGGTACCTAGCAGTGTTGATAACGACTATAGTTCAGAGGCTGTAAATAAATATAGTTTAGTTTAACGCCTACAGAGTCGCTCCCAGTATCCTATTTATAAAGATACATCAAAAACTATTTTCTTTTTGCTGAACAAAAACAAGTGCAAAGGTGAAAGCAATGTGGGTATTTTTTTCCTCACAAATAGCAACACTGTGTTATGTAAAGTTGGGTTATTAGAATTTTGTTTTAATGATCGATTTACGTAAAAATAGTGTATAAAATGAAAATATTCACTTGTGAAATGTAATTTGATCACATTTTTACTGTTTTCCTGAAGTGCTATAACTTCCTTTCACGCAACAAACTGTAATTTTCAATTATTTACTCGCGAGCTGTGTTCGACGGATCGTGACCTTGAGTACTAACTTTGACGGATTTACGGATAAGGCTAAGGTTGAGTTGCCTCACTTCTTGCACTCGTACTAGGTTTCTATGCGTTATTATTCTAAGCCTCCAATATTATTTATCTTCTTGGAAAGTGAACACTGAGTGGTGTTACATGGTCATTGTTGGCAAGTATTCAATCAAACTGTAGGTAATTGTTTACATGTACAATATCAGAATACATTTTAACTGCATTTGAGTACAAGCATGCATTTTGAAGAAGATTTGTGAACATAATTTTGAGGCTATTTTGAGTCCACAAAAGGATGGTATGCTACAACTTTGGTCCCTTACAATACTAAACATGTAATATTTGAAAATCTTGTACTTATTCACATAATACTGTGGCCTATTCAATGCATTCTTAATAGTCAATATTCTTTTATTTCATTAAAGTATGTTCATTTTAATGAAATTTTGTTGAAATGCTTATTCATAATCACACAGGTAATTTTATGGTAAACATCAATTATTATCTTCACTGGTAATAATATCTTCATTACAACATGTAGGACTCAGGATTGTGTAATGCCTTTGAAGGTTATTTTATTTTGATACATGGTCTAGATTGTATTTTTAGATAGGTAACATTTCTAGGGCGATAACGAAAGTGATCACTAAATATTAGAGTTTAATTTTTGATGCAGATCTGGCCTTGACACTTACCATGTTATAGGGATTGACATCATTGCCTTGATGTACAGGACATTCGGATGGTTTCTTGGTTTCTTCAGGTTTTGAGTCCGTTTTCTGGTGCATTGGACATTCTGGAGGTGGATTGGAATTACTTCCAATGTTTGGTAAGTTCACACCAGCCTCCGCTGATACAGAATTTCCCATTTTGCCGCTTCTCTTACGTAAGTTAATATACAACACCCATAGAGGTTAGCAAAACATGAGCATATTTGTTGTCCTTCTCTAGGACTTCAGTAATAGGTACTGTAGGTAACAGTACTTAATAAAAAAAGATAAAATTTTAGTAAAACAGTAATTAATTACTTTGAACTTTGGAAAACTTCCGTATACTGTTCGTACAACAAGAAATTAGAAAACCATGCCCACCCACAGACTACATAGAGATTCTACCCTATCTATAATATTGTAGTCTCTGGATACTACATTTCCATCCATGCCCTTCGAAATTCACTTTGAGTTTCATTTATATAGTAGTACTCTATGACTGAGTTTGAAAACTTGAAACTGATTCACAGGTACTAGTTGAATGAACGAACTACTTAAGGCACTGCATTGAGGCATTCTTGATAAAAAAAAAACGAGAAATTTGGTCTTGTTTACAAAAAATGTATGGGATTTGAAAGTTCTTATGTCAAAGCAAGGTACAGTCGCTGAAAACGCCAATTGTGATAAAAAGGCAATGTGCCTCCCCATTCAGTTACGGAGAATCACCACTAAAAAGTGAAACGGTCAGTGTCAATCAACTGTCGAAGCGCGGGAAACTTCCAAATTGGCGGACGCGAATTTTTTAACCGTAGCTGAAGCGCGTAGCTACAGTTTCAGTGTATACATATTCTCCGGTAGTGGTAAGTTACATATATAATTTTTACTTAGTAGGTAAGTATGAACGACCCGCCCGACCCGGGGGACCTCGTTCCCCCGGCAAGCGTTTTTGTTACAATTCACTCTAACGAATCTGGAATGGATACCGATGGGTCATATTCGGCCCGTAATCTAAAAAGAACGCGTCTACATCTGTGCAAACATTGCAATAAACGTCGCCGTACCCGCAAAAATCTTGGTTCAGAATCTTCCGGTTGTAGCTGCAATGATTCAAAAGTTACTGAATCCTCCATGCCTACTAAAATTACTATGTCTACACAACCTGCACCTCATATCCCGACTCCTTCTTTGGTTCCCGCCATTCAGATTGGAAAAACAAATTACGAAAAGTCAGATAGAGCGCCTTTTTTGATTCATGTTCATAAGACATTTTCTTCTCCTGACGAAAGTACGACACTACACCCCATCACTTTTGGAAAATGCTTAAAGCATAACGCCTTCAGAAATATTATAAACGGAAGCGTCAAAAAAATTAGACGAAATAAAATTTCTCTTTCCTTCTGTAATCATCTAGACGCAAATCCTTTTATTGAACATGAGAGCCTCAATTTAAAAAATATAACTAAAAAGCTTTTATACCCACATTTAATGTTACACGAATGGGTTTAGTTCGTGGTGTTCCTGCTGAATGGTCTCCCAAGGAAGTTATGAAGTTATCAGTACTGATTGGGTGCGGTCCAATATTAAAAATCCGAAGACTGAATTTTAAAACCACGGTTGATGGAACAACCACCTGGAAACCATCTCAAACAATAGTCGTAACTTTTGATGGACAAATCTTGCCAAAACGAATTTTCATGTGCTACAATGCTTTACCTGTAGATTTATATATTTTCCCTACCATACAGTGCTTCAATTGTTGTAGGTTTGGTCACACCAAAATTCAGTGCAGGTCCAAACCTCGCTGTTATAAATGTGGCCAAGGCCACTCTGGGGATAGTTGTGAAAAAGAAGAAGAAGCTGCCTCTTGCTGTCTTTGCTCTGGTTTTCACTTTGCAATTAATAAATCTTGCCCAGAATTCACTAGGCAAAAATCAATAAAAAAAATACATGGCACAAAGTTCAGTTTCCTATGCCGAAGCGGCTAAAGTACATCCCCCAGTGACTAAATCATATCCTGATACTCTTTTATCCTCTCCTTCCCAAAAATTTGCAGATAACCCACTAATTTCATCCCCTAATCCTACAAATAGTTATAAAAAGACTGTCTTCCTGAAACCACGCTCACCTCCAAAACATGTGCAGGGATATAATAAAGAAGCCCACAACGCTATTGTTAGAGATTTTGCCATACCTCAGCCTTCAAATGGCTGTGGTCTGAGTTAAAATGGTAATAATGAAATAAAAGACACAAATTTTTCCATAAACAATCTTCTTTCTGCTTTACACAATCTTCTGTCCCAGTTCAACATGTCACCGTCCAACGTTGCCCAATCTTTCAATTTCCCTCAACCCATTCATACTGGACTCGTCCAAAATAATCCAGTGGAACTGTCGCAGTCTAATAAACAAAAAGAGTGATGTCATTCATCTATTAAACAAATATGAGCCATTTGTCTTTGCTTTAGCAGAGACTTGGCTTAAATCATTTCATATTTTTAAAATTAATGGTTATTCAACCATTAAAGAGGATAGATCTGATGGGTATGGCGGAGTAGCTATACTTATTAAGAATTCTATCCCTTTCTCTTCTGTTACATTACCACCTCATAGTTCTTATAAATTGTGAGAGTGTGCTAGTTCTTGTGGAATTAGGACGAGTAAAGGTCACACAAATTTATATGGATGGAATAACAGATTTTAACAGTCAGTTTAATATCCAAGTACAAATCAAAAAGTCTCGAAAAAATAACAAGAGTGGTAACCAAGCAACTTAGACTAGCTTTGCATTCAGCCAGTATAAAATACAGTAGTGAACCTCTTTATATTTTAACACTCCCTCTAATACAAAGCTAGAGCAGATCTCAGAGCTTGTGAAATCTTGGCTTAGGCAGGGGCTTCGTCATTATGTCAGCTACTTGTGCCTCTGTGCCAACTCGTTCCACTTCTATGTCTTCATTCATGACAGCCTCCCTAACGAAAAAATGACGTAAACGTATATGTTTAGTTCGTTTGTGGAATTCGGGGTTGTGAGCCAGTTTCACTGCTGCCTCATTGTCAACCTTCAGTAGTGGAGTCGTCTCCATATCCACAAGGCTGTCAAATATCCTTTTGAGCCAGATAATTTCGCGGGTCGCTTCGCTTGCAGCCACTATTTCTGCTTCAGTTGTTGATACTGAAACTGAGCCTTGTCTCTGGCTTCGCCATGAAACTGGTCCTCCTCCGTAGCAGCACACTATTCCACTAGTGGATCTTCCTGTTTCAGTGCATCCACCATGGTCCGCATCGCTGTATGCAAGTATGCGACTGTTATCATCTGTGCGTCAAAAAATAATTCCAAGGGATGTTGTCCCTTTCAAATAGCGCAGTAAACGCTTTACGCGAAGCCAGTCTGCTTTTGTTGGATTTTACAAGGACCTGGATACAATTCCAACGGCATAAGCAATATCAGGACGCGTGGCGACCATCAAGTAGGCTAAAGCTCCTACCGCTTCTCGGTATGGAAACCGTTTGCTCTCACTTGATTTATCTTCATCATCTTTAGAATTGGATACTCTATCAATAGGCGTTCCAATAGGATTGCATTCCGACATGCCAAATCTTTCTAGCACTGTTTTTGCATAAGAACTTTGATGAATATGAATGGTGCCATCACTGCGTTGATTAATTTCCATTCGTAGATAAAAGGAGGCAGGCTTCGAAGTTATCTTTAATTTTACTTTTAGATCCCTCAGAAACTCTTCAGCCAGTTGTTGGTCTGTTGCAGCAATCAATCCATCATCTACATATAGTGTAAGGAGAATCTTTTTACTCCCCACTTTCTTCGTATAGAGACATGGATCTGCTGTACTCTGCTGGAAGCCAAGTTCACTCAAAACTTGGTGGAAACGATAGTTCCAGCATCTGGGTGCCTGTTTTAACCCATAAAGGCTTCTCTTTAACTTGCAAACTCTTTTTGAGCCATCTTCGAACCCTTCAGGTTGCTTCATGTAACTTTCTTTATTGAGTTCACCGTACAAGAAAGCCGTTGTAACGTCAAACTGAGCAAGATAAAGGTGTTCAGTAGCAGCTACACTCAACAACGATCTAATGGTTGCTATTCGTGCTACTGGACTATATGTCTCTTCATAGTCAATTCCTTTCTTTTGTTTGAACCCCTTGACAACCAATCGAGCTTTATATTTCTCAATACTACCATCTGTTGGTTACGTTTAATTCTAAAAATCCATTTGAATGGTAGTGCTTTACGATTGGACGGTAGCTCGCATAATGTCCAAACATTGTTTTCTTCGAGCGATTTTATTTCGTTCATCGTGGCCTTCTGCCATTCAGCACCATCTTTCCTGTTGATTGCTTCTTTGTAAGTATCGGGCAAATTTTCAGCACCTACGAAGCAAACAAAGTCTTCAAGATGTTGAGGACATCTAATCATAGACCTGTCCCGTAAATTATAACGTGTCTCCAATGAGGGCTCTACAACCTCTAGTTGTTCACTAGCGTCCGTAAATTCGTCCTCATCCTCTGTTGGTATCACGTCATCCCGAACTTGGTCTCCAGTCATTTCTCCCTCTAGATCAAGTTCTTGATATCTTTCGAAATTTTCAGGCTCTTGCTCTTGTGTGAGAACACGTTCGATATCACCGCTATCCTGGACTCCCTCTGGAATAGGGATACTGGTTGAAATTCGGAACTCAACATCAGTCTGGAACGTTATGTCTCTAGACCTCAGAGTTTTTCTTCCATCCCAGATGCGAAAACCATCATCGTTCTCATATCCTATTAGCAGCCCTTTAATAGCCTTTTTGTCCAGTTACTTACGGCTCTGTTTTGGAACATGTGCATAACATTCACTCCCGATAAGTTTTAAGTGAGTTATCTTGGGTTTCTTGCCATGCCACAACTCATAGGGTACTTTTGTTCCCACTCTAGTTGGACCTGTTCGGTTGAGCACATATGCAGCAGTATTGATGAGCTCTGCCCAAAGCACTTGTGACATCTCTCCTCTCGCATGTAACATGGATCTCGCAGCTTCAACAATTGTTCGGTTTTCTCGCTCACTACAGCCATTTTGTTCAGGCGTGTATGGCATTGTCAGCCGATGCTGAATACCGTGCTTTTGAAATATTTTACGAACGGCTTCGTTATCGAACTCGCCACCGTTGTCACTAAGTAGTGTTTGCATTACATGGCCGGCTGCTTTTGCTTCTTGTAACATCTGTAAAAGCTTATCTTTTACTTCAGATTTATGCTTAATGAAGTAGACGAAGCGGTAACTTGAATAGTCGTCCTTAAATAATACAAAATACTTGTACTTAGAAATGCTATCTGCAAAAGGCCCACATACATCTGTGTGAATTAATTCACCTGGCTTTGTAGCTCTTTCCCTAGTTCCAAACTTCTTTCTATGGGTTTTGCCGTAAATGCAACCCTCGCATTTCGAATTGTCTGGTTATAAATCAATTCCAAGCTCTCTCTTCACAATATCATGGACATGTCTTTTGTCCTGATGCGCGAACCGTTCATGGTAGAGCTGTAATAGATTAGAGCCAGTTATAGCGTTGACCTCCATCATTAATCTTCGCTTTATTGGCATAAACATATTCATATTCAACTCGTAAAGTCCCTCTTGCCAACAACTTTTTCGTGCCTTCTATGTTCAGTTTGCACTCTCTAGTCGTCGACGTAAAAATGCTGTTCTGCATCCTGTCTTGTGCAGCTAACGTCGAGAATAGATTTTTTGTTAATGATGGTATAAACCATACATCTCGGAGTGTTATCTGCTCCCTCTTACCATTGACATTTGATTCTACCACGACTGTGCCCTTTCCTAACGCTGGAATTGAAGTTCCATCTGCGGTCGTCACTTTATGATCAGAGTCAAATTCATGATATTCATGAAAGCATTCTCTGCTCACTGCTATATGTGTTGTCGCTCCATTATCGACAAACCAGTGGACTTTGTCTTGAGCTTGACTCTCCGAGCACGCATTTACCATGAGCGATATCTGTTGTACTTGTTTTACTTTCAAACCGGGTGCTGATGTGCTTGCAGTTGATTTTGGTGGCCTCCCAGCCTTAATCCACTTTTTGCACTTACGAACTCTGTGCCCTCTACCAGAACAGTAGTTACAAATCAGCTGCTCGTCTTTGTTTGGCTTTACGATTCGCTCTACTGGTGTCGTCACTAGTGCTTCCTGCTTGGAGCTCTCTTGACTGCCCAGTTCTCTTTCAAACGTACAAAGATGACTTGTTAAACTGTCAGTTGTTTTCTCAGTCTGCTTTAGCATTAGCCAGCTTGACTTGAAGTTGAAAAACCTGTTGTCGAGTGTGTCTAAGACTTTACAGATCAGGAACATCTCAGGAAGCTTGGCAGTTGCGTCAATCTTGGAAATCTCGACCTTCAAGTCATTCCAAATATTCTTTAATCTTGAAATATGAGTAGGGATGTCATCCAACTTATCATGTTTAAGTCCAAAGAATTCTAAACACAAGTTGTAGGCTCTATCTTCCGTTTGTCCATCAAAAAGTCTATGTAACTCCTGCCAGACTTCTCGTGCAGTTCTATACCTCATTACCTTCTTTAATGTTTCCTCAGACATATTGGTAGTTAGCATGAGCAAAGCGCTAGTTTCAGCTTTCCTATATTCTGCCATCGCTGTGTTATAGGTGCTTACTGCGGCGTCACCTGCTCCTTCGGAAAGAGTTGGTTTCTGGAGTCTACCTTCCACTGCTTCTGAGGCACCCTCCGTACCTTCAAGCATTATGGAAATTTTATACTTCCATATTGACCAATTTTCTTTTCCTAGCAATTTGCCAATGTCAATCTTTGTGCTATAATCCATTTTTATTCACGAACACTTTCTTCTTTTCTTTACTAGGGCCCATAACCTCTTATAAATTGTGAGAGTGTGCTAGTTCTTGTGGAATTAGGACGAGTAAAGGTCACACGAATTTATATGGATGGAAAAACATTTAGGTAGATTTTAACAGTCAGTTTAATATCCAAGTACAAATCAAAAAGTCTCGAAAAAATAACAAGAGTGGTAACCAAGCAACTTAGACTAGCTTTGCATTCAGCCAGTATAAAATACAGTAGTGAACCTCCTTATATTTTAACAATAGTGAGGAAATTTCAACTGTAGCTATTAAAGTGTCTTGTTTCTATTTACATTCCTCACCCTTCCTCTTCTGTTCTTCAAGATGTGAATGACCTCTTTTCTTTGCTACCAAAGCCATTCTTGATATTGGGAGACTTTTACTGCCATCACCAGTCATGGGGTTGTTCAACATCCAACAGTTATGGGGATGAATTATTACTTGATATAATAGACTTACACAACTTATGCATCTTGAACTCATGAGAAGCCACACGTCGGTGTGCTCCCAATCAAAACCAAAGTGCAATTGACCTTTCCATCTGTTCTCCAAGCTTAGCCTCATCATTAACCTGGCATACTTTAACAACTACTGATGGTAGTGACCATTTTCCCATAGTTATCCCAAACCAAAAGCACCACTAAGGAAATCAAATTTAAAGCACAAACTACCAAATAGAAATAACAATGACTGGGATAAATTTAGAGACATTGTTGACAGTAAGCTTTGCTCCTTGCCTGTCATATCTGATGGCAATGAAAACATTTGTGCAGTAGCTTTAGCCTGTGGCTTTAGCACACATATTAATTGCAACGGCAGATGAAGTTTTTCCTGTAAAAAATAAAAATATTAGTACAATCCCTTCACCTCCATGGTGGGACTCTGAGTGCACAGAATTGATGAAGAAACGTAAAGAGGCGGAACACAATTATAACCTGGATATGTCTGATGACAATTTTGAAATCGTTACTAACCTAATTAATGAAACCAGTAAACTTTTCAAGAAGAAAAAAATTGAATCTTGGCGTAACATTTGCTCATCAATTTCACCGAATACTCACCCTAGGATCGCCTGGCGTAATATTCGTAGATTTAGGTCCATTTACAATAACCCTGCTCCTATTCCTGATCTTTAGCCAGTGACTTCTTAGATAAATTGGCTCCTCCTTGGGTGCCTGAGCCTATTGAACTTAATTCGCCTCTAGTGTCTAGTAACCATGACACTTCTACGCTAGAGCTGCCATTCACTCTAACTGAATTAAAGTGTGTTATTTATAAAACTAAGGACTCCGCACCGGGCATTGACGGCATTCCGTATTCCTTTTTTGCTCATTTAAATGACGACGTTCTCAGTCATTATTTCATGCTTGTTAACTCTGTTGCTGCCTCCACACGCTTGTCAAACAGTGGCAAACAGCGAACACCAAACAACAAACACGAACGTGTGGATAGGTGTTTGCTGTTTGCGTGTGTGTTTGGAAAGCGTTTGGCAGTGATCGGCATCGGTGTCGGTTTTTGTGTTGATTCGTTCGCGTTCGTGTTCGTGCTTTGATGCTGCCTCCACACGCTTGGTGTTTGCCACAAACAGGAGAAACACCGAACACGTCCCGAACACCGACTACAAACACCCAACACAAACACGGCATCCACATGCTTGGCGAACGTGCTAGTATATTCCGGATTACTTTCGGGTTAATAGTACTCCCGCAGTAAAAAAATGACGTATCTACACAAAACAAAGTACACGATTTCCGACCTTAAGATATTTACTAAAAGTCGGAAATCGGTTACTTCGTTTTATGTAGATACGTCCTTTTTCTCATGACGGCAGAATAGAAATGAACAAGCGTGTGGATACATCGCAAACACGTTTATCGAAAACCCTTTGATTTTTGCACAAAAACCGACACCGATGCCGATCACTTCCAAACACATACGCAAACAGCAAACACCTATCCACACGTTCGTGTTTGTTGTTTGGTGTTCGCTGTTTGCCTCTGTTTGCCAAGCGTGTGGAGGCAGCATTATAATTTCGCCATGCACGTCCGTCCCCAGTTCAACTTAGAGATTCTGTGAAGCTGTAATTTGGCATGCATTGATATTAATCACTCAATGTCTTTCCATAATATAAAGGGTTGGTCATTGGCATTTTTAACCCCCGACGCAAAAAAAGGGATGTTATAAGTTTGACCTCGATGTCTGTCCGTCTGTGTGTGTGTGTGTCTGTCTGTGGCATCGTAGCTCTCAAACGGATGGGCCGATTACGATGCGGTTTTATTCGTTAGAAAGCCAGTTTCCTTGCGGTGGTTAGCTATGTTTGGTTAATATCGGTCCAGCAGTGTAAGAGTCTCAGCTCTTTTCCAAAATAATGTAAGGCATTTTTGGCGTATGATTACTCGATGTGCTTCACGCGTGCCAGTATAATCGTTAAATGACAATTAATTGATAACTTCGACCTGATGCAACCAGAATGGTCTCCAGAAAACCCGACTCTTCGAAAACTCACAGCAAACATATCGTATTTGGCTTCAATAGATTAGTTTCAATGAGCAGGTACCTTGCCGGTTATGATCTTGCAATACGGTCACGTTAACATGCTGGTCTCCAGAGAACCCAACTCCTCGAAAACTTACAGCAGACATAAGTATCGTGTTTGGAATTGGATTCAACATATTAGTTTCAATGAGTAAATTTACCATTGTTTTCAGATAACTTCTATCTGGTTAAAAAATAGGTACTGTCATAAATTGTGGAAAGAATATCATGATTTGAGATCAAGAAAAAAGGTATCTGGTACAAAACCATTCAGCCTGAGCCTATAATAATTCCCTGGAAAGATAACTGTTTACTTTATAGAAAAGATATCTTCGATCCGGTCACATTCCATCGAGGAAGTTTACGTGCCTCATGGGTATCACACCTTCGCCTAATTGCGAGAAATGTGCGCTTTCTCCGGAGTAAAAGTACATTTCTTGTGCTTCTGAGTTTTAATTAGTTGCTAAAATTTTGCTATCCCTCCGGGATTTTTCATTAAATAATCAATGACGTCAAGTAAATTATCTTTGCCATCTTTCTTTAGCTTGCTTACTGTAGTGTAAGCTAGTTCATCACTGTATTGTTGACGATGTTCTTCAATCCTACATTGTGTTGTCAAAAAATGGAGAAAAATAAGGGGTATAATCGTGCCTAAGGAAATAACGGGCACTTGTCCCAGAGTCGTAATATATCTTTTTTTACGCATTTCTCCATACTTTTTTTTTAACCAAGTTCTATAAAGTAAGGAATAACTGGGCAAGTGCGAGTCGGACTCGCGTGCAAAGGGTTCCGAACGCATTTTATTAATAACATGTTATTTTAACACTTTAGACTTCTTATAAGTTTTCCAGTAATCTATAAGTAATGATCTCCATTTTTTTCATAATTTTAGGCTCAGTAGTTTCGGAGATAAGGAGGAGGAAATGGTCATTTTTCGTCTAATTTCTTGAATAACTTCAAAACCCTTTCATTTTTAAAATTATGAAAAAATATAATTATAACCCTCACAGTAAGCCATTTGATATATCACACGATATTGTTCATAAAACATATTTTTTTAAATTTTCTAGTTTGACCCCCAAAAGTGACCCCGTTACTAAAAATTTATGTAACGCGTCTGTGTTTGGGTCACAGAAGTCCATATGTGTACCAAATTTCAACAGACTTGGTCCAGTGGATCCGGCGAAAACTGGCTGTGACAGATGCCCAAGTGATCCTGTAAGGGTTCCATTTTTTGTTCAGAACCCTAAAAACATTTACTGAAAAACTGAAGTGGCATTTAATGGATAGATATATGATACATAAACCCGTTTCTGCCAAATAAAAGATTTACAAAGTTGATCCCTTAGTCTAAGAAGATCGATTTTCAGACCACTGTGCGTCGTCCGGCCGTCTGTCTGTCTGTTAGTGGGCTGTGTCTCAAGAACCTTAATAGGTAGACAGTTGAAATTTGCACAGTGTGTCTATAGCCACTATAACAACAAATAATAAAAATTAAATCAAATTAAAAATTATAGGAGGCTCCCACACAAGAAACTTTTTTTTTTTTCGGTTTATGGTATGGTACCCTTCGTGAAAGTTTAAAGTACCTACTGGAAAAAAAAAACAGTATACAATAGTTAGCTATATGTTTCTCAACATTTTTTAATAACAATATACTAATTAAACTATTAACTAAGTACACTAAATATTACTTCTTCTTAATATATTTTAAATATTTCTTGGCATTAAAGTCATCTTCTATATCATCAGTAATTTTAACCTTCTTCTTTGGTTTTCTCTTTTCTAATCTCATTTTCCGTTCTTCTTCAGTCAATTGAGACAGATCTAGAGGAAGCTGTAATTAAATAAAAATAATCATATTATTGTTGCTGTTGCTGGTGAATTAATTATGAATGAGAAAGAGAGAAGATAGATATTTAGCTATTGACATGAGTTCTGGTCATCATCATCAATTTATCATCATCTTCACACTGCTGGGTATAGGCTTTTTTTTCACTGCCAATCCACATGATCCTGTGCCACCCTCATCAATGTTCCTCCCTTGATGGCAAAAATGACAGAATTCGTTTATGCTCTTTTCTTTAGCCAAATTTGGGTAAATAAGGACAATGTTATTAAAGTACATATTAAACAGTTATTAATTATAATACAATGATGAAGTTGAGTTGCATAGCTGAAAGTTGAGATTTCTCACAGAAAACCTTTGATTGCTACAGAGATATCATAACAATGGACTGAGATAATCTTACGTTATTGTAATAATATTCGCCCATTGTTATATTATCAAATATTTTACCTTTATGATTTTTCTGGGTTCATGGTATCTAATATTGATCGAAGCTCCATCCGGTAGAACAACTTTAGTAGGGTACATCCTAGGATATAGGTCTCTGTGTACCTTTGTAACGCGAGCTACATTATTATGTAAGTAACTTCTGAAACAATGGTTTACTAGCGAAGATTTTAGGTTTAAAAGGACCTTCGAATTCATTTTTCTGATTTCTTATACTATTCTCATGAGTTACTCTCAAGACTCGTAAACTAAAGTAACTAACCTAAAAAAACACAAATGACACAATGTGTCAAATGTGAAAATTCTGGAATGTCTGAAATAGGGATGGGTAAAAAATATCGATATATCAAAATATCGATATTTTATCAGAAAAAAATCGATACTAATTAGCGATATTTTTTCTCGCGATATATCAATTTTCGATATTTATTTTCATTTATCAAAATCGATATATTTTTAAAGCTCTGCTGTCTGCTCATGCGTCACATCATGATTTTGACCAATCCGATTTCTTAAATTTAGAAAATATGCAGTAGGCTGTATGGGTTTAGTTTCTTTGCTTCAAACACAAACAAAAATTACTCTCTATGACTTGCTTGTCTATGACAATGACATTGCTTGTTGGTTTGGTTTTCACGCCGGTTCAGGATATGGCTCTAAAATATTTAATTTGTCAAGCATCTTCAGTGTCATCTGAAAGGGGGTAGCTTCAGTGGTAAATTTGGCTGTGCCAAATGATAGGAGCAGATATTATTAGATTAACAGGGGAACACATAAAACAAAGAGTGCTCCTGATGTCAATATCAGACAAATACTGGTTTGAATAATGTTTTTTTTTGTATGTCAAGCAATTCGATTTTTTTTTTAAATAATAAAACATATGTTGAAACAACCAGATGTGTATTTGCTTTAAAATTTCGATAATTTAGGCAATTTTTATAAATAATTGCAAATTGGGCAAAAAATATCGATATATCGAAATATCAATATTTCTTGGGTGATATATATAGATATATTTGAAAAATATCGATACGATAAATATTGATATTTTTTTTTCCGTTTGCCCATCCCTAGTCTGAAACACAGAAAACATATTACAATACAATTTTTTTTTTTTTTTACCTAGCTGTTTGGAAATGTCAGGGCTGGGCAAGGCAAGGAAGGCAAGCAACAGGGCAATAGATTTGGTTTTCATTAAGGGCAAAGACTAATTCAGGACTTCAGGAGCAGTGCAGTTTCCTTGTTTGCATAGCTCGATCACAGAACACCTATTGTCTAGCGTAAATCACTGGCCAGTTACGAACACATAATGTTATGTACGAATATGTACGATACATTTCCCAAACAACAAAACCATGAAGGTATAGGTTATAGATAAAAGAGCTAAACTGCTTTATACGATTTTACTGTTTTGGAGAAGAATGTCCTTTTTTTACATTTATGATAAATCCTTAAATAAGTGTTTTTACCTCGGAGCTCGGCTGAGTAGTTCCTACGCGGGGGTACAAGTACCCCCGTGGCGGGACGGCTGAGACCGCCAGGCATTTCTTCTCATGCAACCGAGCGGGTGGGCGGGTTGCGGATAGCCCAGCACCGACTGGGGGACCGCCACCTGACTGCTCGGAGTGTCTCGAACGAGACTCCGGACAAGAGAAGTTTCCCGAAAACCAGTTCCTAGGCCTAGAGTTAACCCAGCACCTTATTTCCTTTGTTTTCACCCACTCCAAAACTCAACTTCCCTCCTTACTCCCCCATTCCTATCGGTCCAGAGGAGGGGCAACCTCGATTCCAAAAATGCCCAACAACCACAACCAACATCATGAAGCAGACAGTCCAAAAATCTACCTAGGTGGGTCCCGGCCAAGCCGAGGAATCCCATGCCGACTCGTCGGTCAGCCCCCATCGTATTCTGGGCGGGGGCAACTTACTGCCTAGTGATGACGCGCCCTCAGCGCGATCGGCTGCTCTTACAGCGCCACACACACAGGACAACAACTCAAACTCGGCTAAGACACACGCGCCCCTATCATTGACACCTGCTGTCATACACGCGCCAACACACACTGACTCGGCTGCTACCCAAGCGCCACTACCGACACAGAACAAACCTTTCGGAAGTGCCTGGCAACAGTGCATTGTCCGGAATAGTTTTAGGAACAAACCATACCATGACCAGAGAGACATGGGGAAGGCTGCCGGTTCAGGTGGTTCTATCTCGACCCCGGCGGGCGAAGTACGCATGCATACGCGCGAAAAAGCTTTAGCTTGGTAAAGGAAACACGGCTACCGGAAGCGAGAAACCTGTGAGGGCAATAGCCAGCGCGGCGCGCAGACGGTTGCTTCAGAGCAAGTACGCGACCAGCCGCGAGTCCGCGAAGGGTTAACCCAGCGCGAAAAGCGGCCGGACGTGGCAACGCGTGACCGAGGACGAGTCCGCGAAGGGGAAACCCAGCGCGAAAAGCCCTCGGAAGCGTTGGAATCCATTGAAACAGAAGGCCGGAACCTAGACCGACAGAAAGAGTGAGTGGGAAACGGGCTGGGGCTGCACACAGGGCTGGGCCGAGAGCCGAGAGCTGTTCCGGGCACCTCCGGACCACAACCTGGGCCAAGTGGGCGGCAACCTGGGCGGCAAACAGGGAACGCCCGGACGATACAGCCTCGCCAAGTACGCTCCAAGGAAACCCAAAGCGTGCGAGGACCCAGACCACTCAAGGGGAGCAGAGAACCTACGCGCGAGCCACAAAGGACATCCCGGCGCGACTCTCCGTAGTGATCTGCTTCCCCCCCCCCACCCCTCCAGAGACTTTACACTGACAGAAGCAACACACGTTTGGACTGAACTAAAGGGGCTAGTCATTGAGACTGACCCGACCCAACCGATCCCGGCCTTCCGCGGTTACCCTAGGGTAGCGGATGGCACTGTGGAAATATGGTGTGAGGACGACAATGCCCTGACTTGATTAACCCAGAATGTGCCCAGAATAAGACTTCCAGAGACTGACCTGACTCTGATCGTCATGCGACAGGACGAAATACCGACCCGTGTCCGAGCTGCGCTCTTTGTTCCCAGGTAAAATGGGGACATAGCGCGGCTACAGAGCATTCTGATTCGTCAGAATACTTGGTACGACATAGGGAGGTGGTCGCTGTATAGGGCGACTTCTGTCGGTGGGGATAAACACGGGACATATTGACCGTGGGAATCCCGGCCGATGAAGTTAAGAAGGTCTTGGGGCGGGAGCGGCGTATATCGTACCTACTTGGGTCTATATACGTCCGTTTCTACCCCAAGACCCAGCCCTCTGACGCCCAGACTGACGCGAAGACCGTGACTGAGACCACTGAACCGACTCCGACCGACGACTGCGAAATGGCGTGTTTAGAGGAAGAAATGGCGAGAGCTGCCATGGCTGATGCAGACGCCGATTCTGCACCAAACACATCACCCGGGTGGACATCGCAGCTGCTTGCGCCCACACCCACCTGCGACAATTGGCCCGGAATGGAGGAGGGAGGTAGACTATCCGATGGATCCGTCTCCTCCTAACTCCACACTACCGGCGATGCCACCCACACCCAACACCATCCAGATCGTCCAAACAAACCTCCAGCATAGCCAAACAGCTACGGCTAGCCTACACAGGGCACTGGAGGTGCACCCCCGAACAATTGCACTGATTCAAGAGCCGTGGATCAGAGGGGACAGGATATGCGGCCTTGGAAAGATCGGAGGTAAATTAACACTTAACACAAATAACACCGGAAAACCACGCACATGCATAAATACCCCTAAAGACGTGACTATCACGCCACTAACTCAATTCTGTTCCAGAGATCTAACAGCGATCAGACTACAAACCGACAGATACCCCAGACCTCGTACTTGCATCGGATTACATGCCAGGCGATGACGAGAACTGCCCACCAAAGACGATGTATTTGGCCCAACACTGCGAGACCGCCAAACTGGACCTGATCATCTGCACCGACTCAAACGCTCACCACCCACTTTGGGGCAATGAAGTATCGAACACCAGAGGTGAGGCCTTATCCACTTATTTATTCTCGACTAACCTTAACATCGTAAACTGTGGCTCTGAACCCACTTGGGTTACTGCCAGGGGACAAACGATCATAGACCTAACGTTAGCCACAGAAAACGCGAAAAACTTTATCTCAAATTGGCGAGTATCAGACGAACCATCCTGCTCTGACCACAGGAGGATTCGCTTTATACTAACAACCAACACAAAAAAGCCCGAACCCAGGCGGAATCCGCGCCGGACAGACATACCTGAATTTAAACGCCTCCTAGCCTCTTTGTTAGCTAGGCACCAAATGCACCAAAACCAAATAACAGACCCAACTGAATTAGAAAATACTTCACACACTACATAACCGAAGCATATAATACCTGCTGCAAACTAAAGGCACCACACCGGGGTAAGGGTAACACCTGGTGGAATGCTGAACTAAATAAACTCAGAAGCACACTACGCAAACAATTCAACAGAGCTAAAAACACAAAACTCCCAGTAGACTGGGAAGCATACAAGACAATCAATTCACCTTTAAAAACCATATCAGAATCGCCAGGAAAACAGCTTGGCGGAAGTTCTGCGAATCTATAGAATCAAACAACGAAGCCGCAAGAGTGCGTAAGATCCTATCAACTGAGCAGGATCGCACCCTCGGAGCACTGAAAAACCCAGACAACTCATACACACAGACAGATCAAGAGACCAGTAGGGTACTTCTGGAAACGCACTTCCCTGACTGTAACCTCCTTGAGGACAGGATGTGAGCGGGCGACTCGAGATGGGCCCCTACCGAACAAGACTGGTCTACAGCTCGGAAAATAGTGACAGAAGATCGAATAATATGGGCTATAAAGACCTTCCAACTATACAAATCTGCAGGACTAGATGGCAACTTCCCAACCCTGCTATAATGGGGAGAGAGCGTCCTGACACCATGATTGGTAGTAATCTACCAAGCCTGTATAGCGCACAGATATGTACCCTCGCATGGCGCGCGGTGAAAGTTATCTTCATACCCAAACCGGGCAAAACGGACTACACACAGCCCAAGGCTTACAGACCAATAAGCCTGACATCTTTCCTACTGAAAACTCTGGAGAGGCTTTGTGACAGATATATCCGCGCAAATACCCGCTTCACAGACCACAACACGCCTATTCCACGGGGAAATCAACAGAATCTGCGTTGCACAGCGTGGTCTCAAAAATTGAATGTGCGATTAACCACAAATGCTCCTCACTGGCTGTCTTCATTGACATCAAGGGCGCCTTTGATAAGACCATGTTTCAAAGTATCAGCACAACCCTCGGAAGGCACGGTGTGGAAACGAACCTGAGCGGCTGGATCACAAGCATGCTCAAGCAAAGAGCTGTACAAGTCACCGTAAATAACACAACACGGGCCATAGTGGCGAAAGGTTGTCCCCAAGGAGGCGTCCTCTCGCCGCTGTTATGGAACCTCGTCGCAGACACCTTAGTAAGAAGACTCAACGACAACGGGTACTTCACCGTCGGGTACGCTGATGACATAACCATAATAATAAACGGAAAACATGAAAACACGCTATGCAATCTCATGCGCCAGGCCTTGAAAATAGTAGAGGACTGGTGCAAAGAATTTCAACTAGCAGTGAACTCGACTCAACTGACTGCCCTGCAGGCCATGCTAGGATTATCACCACTACACCTCATAGTGCGGGAGGTGGCCGCCCTAGCGGTTCTCAGGTTCAGCATATCTGGCACCCTAGTAACAGCCTCTAGAATCAAACACACGCGCATCATGGAGGATGCTGTTAAGAGGCAACCCATGATGATTTCACCCAATGACAAAACCCAAAAGACGCACCACTTCCAGAAGCACTACAACATAGTCCTGACACAAGAATTGAACGACCACTCAGGTCCCAAAGATCTGAGAACCTACATTGACGGATCAAAGACAAACACCGGCACCGGAGTTGATGAAATGAAATGAACTTAACATCAGAATATCTAGACCGCTGAGTAAGCTTAACACCGTCTACCAGGCGGAATGCGTGCGCATTATCTTGGCGGTCCATGCCATAGAAGCCAGGAGAGTCACGGATACCCACATTCGCTTACTCTCCGACAGCACCTCAGTTCTTCAATCTCTAAGGAATCATCATACTACCTCGAAACTCATACTAGAATGCCACAATGCGCTAGAACGCGTCACGGTGACCAACCGCAACACTGTGACGCTGCAGTGGATAAAAGGACACAGCGGGTCACTAGGAAACGACGCGGCCGATGAGCTGGCCAGGAGGGGTTCTGATGCTGTGGTTGTTGGACCCGAACCCATAGTACCACTCCCCTTCGTCCAGCTGCGCACATGGCTACAAGAACACACCCACAAACAAGCGGAACGCTGGTGGGCCTTGGCACCAGGCAGTCCAGGGAGGCTATGCCATCCCTAAACAGGAAACTGACCAGACGCCTTTTGCGAATGGAATTGGGGTAGCCTGCGAATGGTGGCGGGGACTATCATCGGGCACTGCTCATTGAACAAACACTTACACACGATAGGACAGTCCTTTATGCAGAGCATGCATGGAGGAGGAAGAAACGGTATCGCACGTACTCCTTGAGTGCACAGGCGTTACCGAAATACGGAGCCAAACAATAGGGACACAGAACTCGCTTACAGATGTTCTCAACACACCAGGAAAACTGATCTGTTTCTGGAGGGAGGTTGGCTGGTTGGAGTGACGGCCGCCATGGCTCACGCACAATGGTCCAACATCAGGACTAAGTGCGGAAACCAAATCCTAATAGATAGATAGATAGAAGTGTTTTTACAAAATCAATTAAATAATGTTCATTAAAATTTTCCCAATCAATTTCTTAGTACCTACAATCGAGGTCGAGAGACATTTTGAAATCGGGCAACATTAGAGGTGAGACGTACTAGGTAAAATGCGTACTGAGTCCTAGAAGTACGCGTCCACTCAAATACTTATTCCAAATACTAGGTCGGGGGCCGAGTCACACGCGTCCGTAGGAGAATACCCATTGCTAGTCCCTACACGTGGTCCCCGGGTGGTGCTAATCAGGTGACACTAACTGGTGGTAGGCTTCGGCCGATGGCTTGTGACCACCCACTGGGCAAAGACGTACCGCCAAGTGGCCTAGCCGCGTTCCGGTACGATGCTCAGTGTAGCCAATTCAGAGGAGTTGGGTCGAAATAGTTGTTCCAATGCAGGTAGACCGACCAGGCTCGCGTTGATATGGGCATATCGGGAGACTAGTCGTGGAGGGTACCGGGATCCGAGACACGGTGCGCCGCTGGCCGACCGCAGGTAGTTGGGGGCCCAAGTAGTGTACTAGCTATACATGAAAGGCTGCCCCGCCAACTGTCAAAAAATCCTGGAATGCACCATCGTGCTGGTTGGCGACCAGACGAGAGGGCCCGTTGGACATTTCCGGGGGGGCTCGGGCGTCCCCGCAGTCTCCAGACTAGTCCCCCAATGATGTCGTCCTGTCAGAGCGTGCCTGAGGGTTGGCAGCATGGAACCTCATTTCACTTCCTTCTCCTCTAAACTACTAACTCAAAACATTATGGCCAGGAACAAAAAGAGAAAAGCTGTACAGCGGCAGCACTCCCTCTCGCATAAAGTGCACCTCTCCAACATACGAGGTCTGCAATCAAATCTCGCCGCAGTCCATCACCACCTTGAGTCCGAGAAACCAGCGCTCTTGTTTCTGACGGAGACGCAGATCGGATGTCCGTCTGACGTGTCGTATCTTACATACCCAGGGTTTACCCTGGAGCACCACTTCAGACCACGCGCGGGCGTATGTATGTACGCCCGGGACGACATCTGCTATCGGCGTCTCCGTAATCTTGAGAACTCCAGGTTCGCAACGATGTGGGCTTTAGTGGACACCGGCCTAGATAAAATTATCTACGCCTGTGTCTACCGTTCGTACGGCGGTGATTTGGAGACAACTGGGCTAATGCAGCACCTCAGTGAGGCGGCGGATACGGCTCAGCAGCGGTACCCTTCTGCCCAATTGGTGTTGCTGGGGGACTTCAACGCCCACCATCAGGAGTGGCTTTTCCCATGCCAGCACACAGACCATGCTGGACGAGAGGCGCGAAAGCTAGCGCTTGCGTTAAATCTCACCCAGCTGGTCCAGGGGGCAACGAGGGTGCCGGATGTTGATTCGCACACAGCCAATTGCTTGGACCTTCTGCTGACAACAGATCCAGACCGGTACTCGGTGTCGATTTCTTCTCCACTGGGTAGTTCCGACCACTGTCTGGTGAAGTCTGTGTCCGTCTAATCCCCACCCGATCCTAGCCCAAGAGGCACCCGGCGGGTATGGCGATACAGGTCAGCAGATTGGGATGGCATGCGATCATTTTTCGCATGTTACCTTTGGCAGCCTACTTGCTTTCCTTCAACTGATGCTTCGTCGTGCGCTGACGCCGTGACGGATGTGTTGCGAAAGGGAATGGAGTACTACATTCCGTTCTCAGACGTAGCAATGTCTGGCGAAGCTCGCCCATGGTTTGGTGCCGAGTGCAATCGCGCTAATGCGATAAAACATGCGGCGTACGTAGCATGGGTCGACGCCCGTGCGCACAAAGCAAATGACGTGATTCAGAAGAAGAGAGCCCTTAACAGGGCTGGCAAGTCCTGCAAGAAGGTGTTGCGGAGGGCTCGGTTTGACCACATTAGCCGAATAGGGAACAAACTTGCCTCATACCCAGCAGGTAGTAAAGCTTTTTGGCTGGCTAAGTCGGTCGAATCGAACTTCTGCCGCCCCTCACTACCACCACTGCTGAGACCCGATGGGTCACTGGCCCACTCCGCTGAGGAGAAAGCAAACTTGTTTGCTTCTATGTTTGCGGATTCGTCGCGTCTAGATCCTGGTAGCGCGAGACCCCCTACTTCTCCTGATGGATGCGAGTCGAGTATGTCGAACATTCGCATTCATAAGAAGGACGTTCTTCGGTTATGGCGTAACCTAGACGTGAATAAGGCTAGTGGCCCCGACGGGATACCGGCAATTGTTTTGAGGACTTGTGCGCCTGAGTTGTCTCCAATCTTGACACGCCTATTTCGCCTTTCGTTTGAGACTGGAAAAGTATCGAATGCTTGGAAGCAAGCTAACGTGCAGCCCGTGCCCAAGAAGGGTAGTCGAGCTGACCCGTCGAATTATAGACCCATCTTGGTAACGTCCATACTCTGTAAGAGTATAGAACGCGTACTGAATCGTAAGCTCCTAGCATACCTAGAAGCGAATGATATCCTTAGCGACCGACAATACGGGTTCCGCCGAAATCGGTCTACTGGGGATCTTCTAGCGTATGCCATTCACATCTGGAGTGAGGCCATAGAGAAGCACGGGGAGGCACTTGCGGTCTCCCTCGATATCTCAAAGGCCTTCGACAGGGTCTGGCACGATAGCCTTATTAGTAAGCTTCCTTCCTTCGGTCTGCCCGCCGGATTGTGTGATTGGATTGCAGATTTCCTGAGGGATCGGTCTATCCGAGTGGTCATAGATGGCTGCTCGTCTGGACTACTGGATATTAATGCCGGGGTTCCTCAGGGGTCGGTGCTCTCGGCAACATTGTTCCTGCTGCATATTAATGATCTGCTTAAACCCGGTACCTTTGGGTATGCAGACGACAGCACTGTTGCTGAGAGATACGTGTCCGACGCACGAGCTGGTGGGTCGCAGATTCGGTCTCTCCGGGAGGCTATGGTTGAGCGCTTGAACTTGTCCTTACAGGCTGTCTCAGAATGGGGCGATGCCAATCTGGTCAAGTTCATTGCTGCTAAGACCCAAGCGTGTCTATTTTCCGCTAAAAGGAGCCAATTCCACCCAGCTCCATCTTTTCGTGGTGTAACCGTGCCGATAACCGACCGACTTGGGCTTCTTGGTGTTACGTTAACATCTACCCTCAATTTTGGCCCTTTCATAGAGGCAAAAGCTCAAGTGGCTGCCAGAATGTTGGGGGTCCTAGCAAAGGTGAGACGGTACTTCACGCCGGAACAGCTGCTCAAGCTCTATCAAGCGCAAGTTCGATCGTGTATGGAGTACTGCTCTCATCTTTGGGACGGATCTGCCAAATACCAGCTTGATGCCCTTGAGTCAATTAAGAAACGAGCCAAGAGGATCATCGGTAATGACAGGCTCGTCGAGTCGAAGCTCCAAAGCTAAGCATCGACGCCGAGTTGCTGGCCTGTCGGTTTTCTATCGCTTGCATTTTGGGGAGTGTGCGACGGAATTGCATGATTTAATTCCGCCAAGCCCATTCCATCAGCGGACCACAAGACGAACGGCGATGCGCCACCGGTACATGGTGGACATCCCACCCACACGCACTAAACGTTTTGGGAACACATTCATAGTGCGTACAGCTAAGGAGTGGAATTCCCTGCCAGAGTCTGTGTTTCCAGATAGCTACAACCTGGGAGTCTTTAAGACAAGAGTGAATAGGTTGCTTCTAGGTAAACGTGCTCCATCTTCGACCGCATCATCGCTTACCATCAGGTGAGATTGTGGTCAAACGTATGCCTATATACAGTAAAAAAAAAAAAAAAAGGTCCACGTGTATTTAGGCGTCTCGAGTTTATTGACGTTTCTATAGCTAGCGAGTCTTCGAAACGTACTTAACTTCGAGATCAAGTAATCGGAGTAATGGAGAATTTTCAGATAATGGATTATTAACTTTATTAGACTACGTGTTGATATTCGTATCTCATATCATCATCATCATACCAGCCGAAAGACGTCCACTGCTGGAAATAGGCCTCCCCCAAAGGGCGGGCGGTTTGCCGTAGTCGCCACGCTTGGCAGGAGGGTTGGCGATCGCAGTGTATGGTGTTGCGTTTTACAGAGAACGCTGCTGCTCATTCTCTGGTGAGTCCCTTAGTCGCCTCGTACGACACCCACGGGAAGTGATGGGATGGTATTCTTTTACGGCACCATACGGCACCGGCAGACACCATACGACATAGTATACGTATCTTATATTATAGTTAAAATTAAATCTTATTGAAAACTTCCCTTCATACTTTTCAGGCTTAGGACTGTCAGCTTTTATTGATAGAAACAGATAAAACTTTTTTTGGTACGGTAAAGGTTCTGGAAGTCATGGTTCTATCTGCTCCATTTATTCACTTTCTCTAGGCAGTAACCGTATAGTACTGTGTCGTCTCTTCAAATGTTTTATAAAATTCGACAGTGATGCCTTAAATGAAAGGTCCATTTTACATATTTTTCACTATGGTTTATATTCCCCTTTATCGTCAAAATGATCCCATAAGACACTTCTCTTCGGAGCCATCGTTAATTCAAATTTAGAATTAGATAAATAAACAATTACTTAAACACCACAACACACTTCAACAAAACTAATGTTACGCGCCAGAATTAATGTTGGGTACATGGCGGCATTTGCTTACTGCTAACGCCATCTAGTTTCAAGTAACGGAAACCAACCAACATTTACGTGCTGCCATCTAGTATCGAGTAGCAGACACTTGCGTGCTGCTGGTGCCATCTAGTATCCAGTACCAGGCATTTACGTGCTAGAACATTCTCGATGTTTAGACACCTGGTCGGTCGGGACCCGTGTGTGCCCGAACTTTCCAGAGGTTTCCATACAGGAGGGTTCTGGAAATGACTGTCGGTATATAAAGGGCGGACATCCGGCGACGGCAGTCAGTATTGAATTGGCGATACAAACGATAACTTCGAGAGCGATCTTCGACTGCGAATTATAGTGAAGTGAAGTGTTCAGTAGTGCGATTGTGTTTTATAATTAGTGTGTTTTAAAGTGATAATTAGTGTTGTGGATTAAAGTGTCAGTTTTGGTTGTTTAATCGGCTGTTTTTATTGTAACGAACCCTAAGCTCGTAACAATTGGTGTCAGAAGAGTGGATAGTCATGCCGATTCTGCCAAAGGACGACATGGAGGGTATCCGTACCCGTAGTCAACGCCAGCAGGAGACGGACCAGAGGCGTTTTGGTGGTGCAACGCCGCAGACGTCGGCAGGTCAGCTACCGACCATGGAGGCCGGCCCGTCCACAGCAGCTCCGGCATCATCAGCACCAGACTTTGCTGCTCTGATGATGATGCTGCAGGAGCAGGCTCGCCGAAAAGAGGAACAAGCCCGCAGGCAGGAAGAGCAGGCCCGACGCTTGGAAGAACAGCTGCAGCGCGACAAGGAGGAGCAGGCCCGCCGACAGGAGGAACAGGCCCGTCGCTTGGAAGAACAGCTGCAGCGCGACAAGGAGGAGCAGGCGCGCCGCCAGGAAGAACAGATGCTCCTCATGAAGGAACTTCACGCGTCCTTCGGGAAAGACATGAAGGAGGTGAAGGATAAGGTTGCTCAGCATGACAACCGCTTGTCAGACGCTGAAACCAGGATCAGCAAGTTTGATGACGTCATTGCGGATGTGAAGAAGGAGTTGGGCATCCTTAAACTTGGAGATGGAATTGCTACTTCAGCAGCCACTACACCTTCGCCACGTGGGTTCAAAGTGCCGCCGTTCGATGGGACGTCTTCTTGGTCGGCCTACAAGATTCAGTTTGAGGCTGTCATGAAGGCGAACGGGTGGAGTAAAAATCAGGCCATGACTGCCCTCACCCTAGGCCTTCGCGACCAGGCCTTAACTGTCCTGGAAGCTCCCGGTAAGGAGGTGACTTACGAGCAGCTGCTTGAGGCGTTGGAAGCCAGGTATGGCGACGCTCATTTGGAGCACGTGTTTCGTGCGCAGTTAAGGGATCGCGTGCAACGCAGCGGTGAGAACCTGCAGCAGTGGGCCCTTGAAGTGGAGAAGCTGGTGCGAAAAGCGTACCAGTCTGCACCAGCGCTCATTGAAGGGAACCTGATGCAGGCATTCATCGACGGCATCCGCGATCTTGAGGTTAGGGCTGCAGTGAGGCTCGGGCACCACGGGACGCTTAAGGACGCCTTGGCCCATGCACTGGAGGTGGAAGCTGTGCGGCAAGATCATCGTTCCCACCGCGTCAGGGAGGTTGCAGCGGTTACAGTTCGCGATCGTTTAAAAGGATACAGCCCTAGGTGCTACGGCTGTGGTGAAAGGGGCCACCTTCGATCCAGTTGCCCTAAGCGAACTGCAGAAGGGGAAGGTAGCCGATCTCCAGAGGGCAGGGCGGCTAATAGCACCGCCCAGCAACAGCAGGGAAACGAGTAAAAGCCAGGACTGCGGGGCGGGTGCTGGCTGATGTTCAAGGAGCCCCAAGGATTTCGATCTCACAAACCCGTGACGGGAACAGCCTTATCATCAAGGGCGAGGTCAACGGGACGTCATGTAAGCTGACGATAGACACTGGAGCCTCTCGCACGGTTGTCAGTTCCCAACTTATAAGTCGGTTCCTTGGGGACTCTGCATACAACCGAGAGCGCATAAATTTGGTAACAGCCACCGGTCAGCGCATACCCGTCCGAGGAGAAAAAGAGATGGAGTTGAAGCTAGGCAACAAAATTTACCTGCATAATGTTGTTGTGGCCGATATAATGGACGATTGCATCCTGGGCTTAGACTTTATGAGAAAGAATCATTGTGAGATCGACGTTAATCAAGGAGTTATGAAATGTGGACAAGAGGAACTTTTCATGGAAGGGGCTTTACCTGGAAATGTGTACAACCTAAAGAAGATTGTTCTTCCTCCGAGATCGGAAACGGTTGTGCCGGTTAGTCTTCCTCGGAATCCTGGGCAGACTCATCGTTGCGTACTCGTGGAAAGGGTTGACAATGACCTTCCATGGAAAGTGGCACGAACATTGGTCAGAGCCACCGACATTTCAGGGGTACGTGTGCTGAACCTTTGTGACAAGGAACAGGTGATAGAAAAGGGCACACTGATGGGTACCTGCGAGGAAGTGGATTGCGTCGATGCCGATATCTATCAACTGGGACCCTCAGCAAGGATGCACAAACGAGAGTGACTACACTTTTAGAAAACTGTCGCAGCGCTCTGTCTCAAAATGAAATGGTCAACGCAAATAGGATGTTACTCAAGTACGCCGATGTTTTCTCTTCGAACGATGCTGACATCGGAAAGACTGGCTTAATTCAACACAAAATAAACACAGGAGAAGAATTGCCTATCCGTCAACGGCCAAGAAGATTACCGGTAGCACGTGAAAAGGAAGTGGAAACCATGATTGAGGGAATGGTGAAGGATGGTGTTATAGAACCTTCATCCAGTCCATGGTGTTCGCCTGTAGTGCTGGTAAGAAAGAACGACGGCAGCATGCGGTTTTGTGTTGATTATCGTCGTCTGAACGACGTTACGAAGAAAGACAGCTATCCCTTGCCAAGAATTGATGACACGCTGGACATGCTTACTGGAGTAAAGTGGTTTAGCACGTTAGATCTAAAAAGTGGCTACTGGCAAGTAGAAATCGACCCTAAGGACAAGGAGAAGACTGCATTCTCGACAGGAAAGGGTCTGTGGCAGTTTAAAGTTATGCCATTTGGATTGTGCAACGCTCCGGCAACGTTTGAAAGATTGATGGAACTGGTACTAACCGGGTTGATTGGTGATGCCTGCCTTGTCTACTTGGATGACATCATCATCGTAGGCCGTACGTTTGAAGAACATCTTCAAAACCTGGAACGCGTGCTCATGAAGATCCAGAGTGCCAACCTCAAGTTGAGTCCGAAAAAGTGTTCATTTTTCAAACGGCAAGTTAGCTTTTTGGGTTATGTTGTGTCGGAAGAAGGTATCCGCACGGATCCAGAGAAAATCGCCGCTGTCAAGGATTGGCCAATTCCTTCAAAGGACAAGACGCAGGTCAGAGCATTATTAGGTTTGTGCTCCTATTATCGGCGTTTTGTCAAGAACTTTGCAGATATAGCCAAACCCCTGCACAAGCTAACCGAGGAGAAGCGACATTTCTGTTGGGATGAAAGTTGCGACATCGCATTCCAGGAGCTAAAGGACCGTCTGTGCAAAACACCTATTTTGGGGTATCCTGATATCAATAAGGAATTTATAGTTGACACAGACGCAAGTGATATCGGACTTGGCGGTGTGTTATCTCAGCGACATGGCGATCAAGAGGTTGTGATTGCGTACTTCAGCAAGTCGTTGTCGAAACCAGAGAGGAATTATTGTGTCACGAGACGGGAATTGCTTGCTGTGGTAAAGTCATTGCAACATTTTAGCAAATATCTGCTGGGACGGAAATTTCACTTACGAACTGACCATGCTGCACTGAAATGGCTATTGCAGTTCAAAAATCCAGAAGGACAAGTAGCGAGATGGAATACTACTGCAGGAATACGACTTTGTGGTCGAACATCGCAGCGGGAAATCTCATGGCAACGCAGATGCATTGTCAAGAAGACCTTGCCCTGAAGACTGCAAGCATTGTACTAGGCAAGAGGGTAAAGAAGTCATAACTGTGAAGATGCTCAAAACAGACCTCAGCAACGAGTGGAAGGAGAGCCTACAACGTGCGCAGCAGGAAGATTCGGACATCAAGCCGATTCTTGAGTGGATGAAGGCCAGTGCTCCTAAGCCCACGTGGAGCGATGTCTCAGCAATGAGTTCGATCACAAAAAGCTATTGGGCCCAATGGGACAGCTTAGTGATTCAGGATAGAGTGCTGTGCCGTAAATGGGAAAATGCTCGAGGAGACAGCTGTCATTTGCAAATGGTTGTCCCTAAAGCTAAAGTACCGGATGTTCTACAGCTGTACCATGACGGCTGTTCAGGAGGCCATATGGGAGTCAAACGGACTCTACTGAAGATACGGGAACGGTTTTACTGGGTCCATTGTCGTGCCGATGTCGAGGACTGGTGTCGCAAATGTACAAGTTGTGCGGCTGTAAAAGGACCCCAGACTCGTAGCAGAGGTGCATTGCAATTGCACAATGTTGGTGCACCATGGGAAAGGATAGCTCTGGATGTTGCGGGACCGTTTCCGGAAAGTGAAAGTGGTAACAAGTACTTCATGGTTGTAATGGATTACTTCACTAAGTGGCCGGAAGTCTTCGCCATTCCAAATCAAGAAGCTTCAACAGTTGCAGATAAACTGGTTCATGAAGTCTTCTGTCGTTTTGGAGTACCTTTGGAAATTCACAGCGATCAAGGAAGGAATTTTGAGTCACAAATATTCCAGGAAACTTGCCGAGTTATGGGTACTCATAAAACGAGAACAACTTCTTACCACCCACAATCGGATGGAATGGTGGAACGATTCAATCAGACATTGGAGAGATACTTGACAAAAGTTGTGGAAAATCGGCAACGCGATTGGGACAAGCACATACAACCGTTTTTGTTGTCATACCGAAGTGCTGTTCACGAAAGCACATCAGTGACACCAGCTTTCGCAAACTTTGGTAGAGAATTACGGCTGCCGGCAGATCTGATCACTGGAATGCCACCTGATGCCCCACGTAGTATAACCGATTATGCGAATGACTTGCGGAACAAAATGAATGACATTTATGAGCACGTCAGAGAATCGGGCCAGCAAATGTCTAACAAGATGAAAACCCGTTATGACCGCAAAATGAACAATAAAGGGTTCGATGAAGGTTCACTAGTGTGGTTGCACAATCCAGTTTGCAGTAAAGGGAAATCTCCTAAGCTTCAAGCTAAATGGGACGGGCCGTACCGGATTGTGACAAAAATCAATGACGTGACCTACCGTATACAAAAAGGTACAAGAAGTGCTCCTAAAATCGTCCACGTGGATCGACTGGCGCGTTATTATGGGGCCGATAATGCTCGGGACGAGCATGTCTTAGGAGGGGGCAGTGTTACGCGCCAGAATTAATGTTGGGTACATGGCGGCATTTGCTTACTGCTAACGCCATCTAGTTTCAAGTAACGGAAACCAACCAACATTTACGTGCTGCCATCTAGTATCGAGTAGCAGACACTTGCGTGCTGCTGGTGCCATCTAGTATCCAGTACCAGGCATTTACGTGCTAGAACATTCTCGATGTTTAGACACCTGGTCGGTCGGGACCCGTGTGTGCCCGAACTTTCCAGAGGTTTCCATACAGGAGGGTTCTGGAAATGACTGTCGGTATATAAAGGGCGGACATCCGGCGACGGCAGTCAGTATTGAATTGGCGATACAAACGATAACTTCGAGAGCGATCTTCGACTGCGAATTATAGTGAAGTGAAGTGTTCAGTAGTGCGATTGTGTTTTATAATTAGTGTGTTTTAAAGTGATAATTAGTGTTGTGGATTAAAGTGTCAGTTTTGGTTGTTTAATCGGCTGTTTTTATTGTAACGAACCCTAAGCTCGTAACACTAAGTTCTTGTGCACTAAAAGTCACTTTTCACCAAAAATCTTAAAACATACGTTTACGAAAACAATAACACAGCACAGGTCCTGTGACGTATTGTGTAATGTACAGATTTAAAAAACAAAAAAGTGCTAAACATTTTCACAGAATCTTGTTTTGATATGCACTTACCAAGTTATCGCAACGCAATAGTGATTCTATTTGTATGGCATAAGGTTTAGAAACGCAAAACAAATAAATCGACTCGCTACCTTCAACTCCCGAACCTAACATCTCCGAAACTAACTGAGCTTGTGGCAACGCAAATCCGCTAGTATAGTATCAAACTAAATACTCGACCCGCGTTTATGTGGTGCGCACGGAATAGATAATTACGCGTCCAGCCAGGTACCTAAACCAAAAACCTATTCCAGTCATAGAGATAGATTCCAGTATATACCAAAGACTACAATATTAATATAATTCTTTTCACCTCTAGCAACATCCCTTGTCAAAGCTTAGCGTAGGGATGGGCAAGTGTCCTACGAGGCGGCTTGCGTACTGGCCGGATCTCCGCCCTGGGATCTGGAGGCAAAAGTCCTCGCGTCACTACACCGGTGGCGTGAGGACGCGCGGGCGTGCGGCGAGCGACTGATGCAGCGGCACAATGAGCTGCGTCAGTCGCAGCTGCGCGAGGTCCTGGTGGCGGAATGGCGGGACAGGCTCTCACGCCCTTCCGCCGGCCTCGTCACTATCGAGGCCATCCGGCCAGTGCTCGACCTGTGGCTCGGAGAAGGCACGGTTCCTTGTCGTTTCGCGTGTCGCAGGTCCTCTCGGGGCGTGGCTTCTTCGGGAGGTTCCTGTGCATAGGCAGGGAGCCGGACGCTCGGTGTCACCACTGCGTCGACTGTCGGGAGGACACGGCGTGGCATACGCTGGCAGAGTGTGCCGCTTGGGAGGAGCCGCGCCGTGCCCTCATCTCTGTGGTAGGCAGTGACCTCTCGCTGCCGGCTGTAGTCCGTGCTATGGTCGATGGCGAGGAGTCCTGGGACGCGGTGGTCTCCTTCTGCGAAACAGTTATCGCGCAGAAGGAGGCTGCGGAAAGGGAGAGGGAGATCTCGACCTCTCTCCCGGCCCGCATCAGGCGCACCGGGCGTCGGAGGAGGGCATACGCTGCCCTCTTCCGGCCCCCCTAACTGGGTCCAGGGGTGACAGACTTGGGGATATCCGTCGTCCCCATTCATCCGAACCCGAGGTGGCGGCGCGTGGTGTTCCCGTGCGCCCCTCTTTGACGTCGCGGGGGGAGTTAAACACCTCACTCCCCCCGCTGACCCGAGGTGGCCCACAGAGGCAGGCCGGCACCAGCCGGGGATTACGGAAGTCGCATAAGTTCCCACGATCCCCAGCGTAGGTGAGAGATGAAACACTGGGGTGGTTTTAGTCAGTAAGAGTCTGACAGACCCCTCTGCCCGCCCTAGGGTGGAGGACATCCATGAGGATTTCCCTCCGTTAAAAAAAAAAGGGATGAGTAAGTGAAAAATATATCGATATTTTTAAACAGTATCGATAATTAACGACTGAAAAAAATCGATATATTGAAATATCGTCAGTTTTCGCATGATTATTCGTACATATTCCCAAAGCATTCAAACTTCGTAAAAAAGAATAGACGAAAATAGAACAAAATAGTATTTTTTATTAACCTGTTTCTGCTCTCGGGCAATGTTTACGTCAAACTCCGTCGGCGTTCCGGGCGTCCGCTTATCGCAAGCGTAATATGATTATATGACCCGCCGCACAAAAAACCTTATCTCTCCGCTCACAAAGCAGCTATTCACACACTTGTAACTGTTATGGGTTCCTAAATGACGACACTATGAAGTACAATGTAAACATTATTCTTATTACAACTCGATATATTAACATTTTGTATTGATACGACTTACGAGAGAACTTGTTGAAAGCACTTTTGTTGTTGTATTGTGTTAATTCAAACCAGTAGTCATCAGATATGGACATCATTAGTATCTAATAACATTAAACACGAAACCAAATTTGCGTTAAAAGAAATAACGAAAATTGATATATCTCGATTAAAAATATCGACAATATATATCGTTTGGAAAAATATCGATATTTTGATATTTCGATATTTTTTGCCATGCCTAGCTTGGCGTTGGCCAGCGTTGGTTGTGGTATAGTGGGCTTGTTTCAGTTTGTTGTTTTTGATTTAATTTTGCTAAATATTTAATAATATTAGGTCGTATAAGTGGAAATGAAGAGTTTTGTAAAGTTTTGATACTGCGCAAAATATTTTAAAGCACAATGGGTTGCACTCAAAGTGAAATATCTCCTCAAAATGAAACTCCAAGAAAGGGATGCACCGATGTCCTGTGGCTTATTATTTATATTCTGTTTTGGATATTAATGGTAAGATAAATTCAAAACCTGCCCTATTTAATTTTGGATTATTTTTCAAAAATGTTAATTATGTGTAATTTTAAATGATCAGATTGTTGATTATGTATTAATTTCTCAGATAATTGTGGCTGCAATATCTTTTGTGTACGGAAATCCTTTGAGAGTTATTAATGGATTTGATTCATTTGGGAATACATGTGGAGTGAAAACCAACCACAAACTCACAGCAGCTCCTGTGTCAGGAATTAGTACAGTGGATAAAAAATATTTGTTCTTCATGGATGTAAAGGAACTACAAAGATCTCTTAAAATATGCGTGAAGGAGTGTCCTAATAAGAAGCTGAATTCTATGGCTGATATACAAAACTTTTACAAAGAAACTGGATCAAACATTTGCCGCTATGACATAAATTTGAATTCACTTACAAATAACATTGGGAACAGCTATATTGGACCATGCCCTACACTACCAGTGTATGAGACATTTCCCCTTCTAAATAGATGCTTCCCTAGATCGGCAAAAGAACTCACTAAAAAAGTGTTTACTGACTTCTATGATCTACTGAACAGCTGGGATACTATTGAGCAGATGCTTTCAGATCTGTACTCTTCTTGGAAAGAAATGATTATTTGTGTTATTATAGCATTTAGTAAGTTCACCCTTCATTTCACTAATTCAGAAAATAATTAGCATACTAGGTTCTATATATTTTAATGATATAACAGCGCTGTATGGAGTAGTTGCACCTTGCATGCTTATATCACACTAACTAAACAAATATGCCATGGCCTTGGATAAATTAAGTCAAATTTTAACAGATTAGATCAATTTGAGCTTGCTCTAGTTGGATCATTGTGTTATAAATAAGTGTTATGTGGGAGGCAAGAACATATAGACACTGACTCACTTTTCCTGGTGATGTCATCTAAGTATTACCTACTTGAAACAATTGCAGTTTCTGTGAGTAATCTTTTCATACTCTTTATGTAGATTATGAAGGTCCTCAGGTTATGCAGTTTAAGAAGATATAAGGAAGTGAGGTCATCATTAATTAAACTAATTGTTGTTTGACCTTTTGTAGTAATGTGAGTGTTCTCTGCTCCATTTGGGTGTAAACAATATTACAGAACATAGTAGTCAAATCTAACCAACATTAAATTCAATTACGAATTTGAAAAAACATCACAATGTAAGGCTGCAGCCACAAACTCAGCAAGCAAGGAGCGGAGCGGCGGCAGCGCGTGCAGTTACATTATACATCTCTACATTTGAACACGCCGCTGCAGCGCTGGCCACATCTTTGATTGCAGGATATGCAATGAGTGACAGTCAGCCTATCAATTTCTGTCTCATCATCAGAACATTAATAAATGATTATTGATGTTGTGATAATCTATCAACATCAATAAATGGCATAATAATGTAAAAATTAGTGGAGTTACTAGATAATTAACTTGCTAATATTTGAAATTTGTTACATTTTTATTCCACATAAAATTAGTAAATAAAATCCAAGGAGGTAGATATAATAATATTTAAAATTATCCTGTGGTTTTCCTCATGAATATGACAGAACATCATAATTGTTGATTGTTAAATCAATAACTATTCATTCTTGTTTCTGAAGTAATAATTCCAAGACTATTTGTGGCAAGTTTTTTAATTTATAAGGGTAGTAATGTTATCAGTTGGGGCTTGGACGTCCATTTATCCCTCAATCACTGAATGTGAGTCATTGATTTGTAAGTGTTTAATCTACAAACCTCACCTGCTTAGTCTATACCATTAGCAGTGGATTTGTTTTATATTTGAGTAACTTCAAATATTTTATTTAATACTTTGTTTGTTTCTAGGCACAAGCAAAGTAAGCATTAAATAAATAGCTTGCTGTAAAGTAAGCTGCTTGCTTATCTTTTTTTTTAAAGAAAGTTACATACACTATTCTGGTTGTTTTGTGAAGATGGCTCATATGATTATGTTCAGAATATTTCTACTAGTCAGTTGAGATGGATGTTTTTATTATTTTGTAAAAACTTAGCAGTATATAGCTAATTATATTGTAGCAGTAGTTAGTGTTAGTTAGAGTTAACTGAGGAACTTACTAGTAATGTAATGTTTCTCATCTATCTTTTCTGTAACTTATATGGTGTACATAATAAAGAGTATTCTATTCTATTCTAATGCATTAAGATACAATGTAGACACATACCATATTCTTTCCTCTAAAGTCTAGAATGTTTCTAAATACTAATGATTACACATGATGATGATGATTATACATTTATGTAGATTAGTTTGCTACAAATATGTTCCCAGTTTTATGTTAGCTGGTTCTTTGAAATGTTTTCTAGATTAATTAATTTTGTTTGGTATTTTCAGTTTGTTCTCTTGTAATGGTCTCAATATTGCATTTACTGGCTACTTTGGTGTCATGGATATTTATGATACTGGTGTCAGTGGCTAGTGTGGCTGGGACAGCACTGTTGTGGTACACTTATCATGAGTTAAGGACCAAGCACAAGACTTTTGATACTGCATATTTATCTGTGAGTATTATTATTGTACAAGTACAGTGTAACATGGAATATAGATAATAAATAACAGTAATAATAATAACAAAACTATTATTATTATTTATTTTTATCCTATTGTGTCCCACTTCAGGTCAAAGGCCTCTTTTTCCTTACATTCCTCCCGCATTATTTTATTAATCTAGGCAAATCTGGAGGATTCAACACACCAAGTCCGCCTTCACACACAGAATCCTTAAGTACACGGATGCCGCTGGTCGTGAGTTCAATTCCCAGGTCACACTGGTCACACGAAATGTTTTCGTCCCATAAAACAAAAAATGTATTTAAAACGTAATAAGCAAACTGGGTTTATGGTTAGCGTATCAATTAATTAATCTTGTACATAAATAATGTATGTCATGTGTCAACCCAGGTAACTAATGAATTAATTAAATAAATATGTTTTAGGAGTCCCTGAAGAATGAAAGTGCATTTTTGTGGTATTCAATTATAGCCACTGTAATAACGGTAAGTATTGTTGTTATTTTTAACTTGTTCATAGTGATTATTTTTAGCATGACTGTACTTTAAAAATAATTAGCTGGCAATGCCGCCTTATCTAGATACACTCGTTTTAACGTTCCCTGTGGACCTGATGTTAAAAACTAGAGTTCCTCATACCTTAAACATTTATTCTTATACATTGCTTTTAATTTTCAGGTGATTTTGCTGTTATTGGTGTTTGTTATGCGTTCCCGCGTATCGTTCCTGGCAGCTTTGTTTAGAGAAACGGCTCACTGCCTCGGCTCCATTCCCGCTCTTTTCATACAACCAATTATAACATTCTTCTTCCTAGTGCTATTTTTAACATTCTGGTCCATAGTTGTGGTAAGTCTCATATTTAGATTCAAAACCCTTATCAACTTATCATATTACCGCGCATATTTTACTGTTAAAATATTTGACAGGTATGTTTAGCAACCGCGAACTACCCAGGTATACCACTTCAAACTAACTTTCTGATCAATGGTTCTACAAGCGTAGGGTTCGAACAAGTTAATAAAGCGGCAATGGAAGCTCAAAACAGCAACAGCAATTCAAGTCTGAAAAGTAAGTACTTATATTAAAAAAGAAACAGCAGAATTTGAATCAATCCTACTTACCAAGTTTTTCTTTAATTTTAAATTTTCTTTACAGCCTTTACCCTGGACAACATTCAGTTTGACCCCATGTGGGTAAAGAGTATGTGGTGGATATGTCTGATCTGTTTGGTTTGGGGCAGCGAGTTCATTCTCGGATGTCAACAGATGACGATCGCTGGTGCAGTATCACATTGGTATTTCAGGTAAGTAATCACTGTCAGAGTTTTATTGGAGTGTAGAGGAGAAATGTCCAAATTAGTATTGCAGTATTGTGCAAACTTATAGGAGGAGTTCTCCTATAAGTTTGCACAAACGAAGGCTAACCATACGATATTTATGTAAGTACAAACATACTTAAACATACCCATCCTCTGGCGCAGTCGAGTAAAAATATTTCGATTTCTACCAAACTGCGCATAATGCGTCCACCCGAAATTAAATCGATTACGTTAATAAGTTGTTCTACTAATTTGAGCGACCCAAATAACGCTATAAGTAAACGGACGTCTGGGTTAAATTTAATAATACTTACTGTTGAAATTTTTTCAGAGGACCGAATGCTAACTCTCCAGTTTTATATTCGATTGGCAAGCTTATAAAATATCATTTAGGTTCAGTGGCTAAAGGATCGTTCCTGATTACGTTGTTCAAGATACCTCGCCTCATTTTGACGTATTTGCATGCCAGGTAAGTCACTTCGATTAAGATTACTGTAAATATGGGACTTATTATTGTCACCTTTGGATGCTATTTTAAATTGAACTACTGCTGACCCGTGTCCACATCAGAATTTTCAAAATCAGTTCTGTAGATCTAGAGATTACCTCTACAACCTTACAAACATTAATTCTTTATAATATTTTAGAAGTATAGATAGATGGACGAGTATATTGAAAAAAAAACTGTGTAATAGAAACATCACTCAATAGATTACGACACGGTCGCGGTTCCATACCTATATATCGTATTATCTCTTAAACCATTCGTCCAAATTATATGCAGTAAAAGTGAAAAGTCTTTTGTTTTAAACACTTGAGACGATAAAGGGCATAGAACCATTGTGGCATAGCTCCCCCGCCGCAATTATATTTTTTTTTAAGTCGCGGCGCACTATCTAACATGCATAATTATATGGGTAGAGGACACTTCCACCATGATCCTAACATTTTTTGTTTGCATAGTCACCATGTGACATCATGACTATCATTAAAAAATACTTAATTATGTGATTTATGCATTAGATTAAATTCAAAAAATACTTCCCAGCTTGATTTAATCATTTTTGGAAGAAAGTAAAAACACGTGAAAACCACTTTATTAAGAACTTCGCAAAATAATAGTGTTTAATTTATATGGTTGTCGTGTGTCAATGGTTAAATCAAGCCCAGAAATATTATTATAATACAATCTACTGCATATAAACGCGTGATAAGTTATTTTTAGGATTCCGAAAAAAAAAGGAACCCTTATAGGATCACTCGGGTGTCTGTCTGTCTGTCTGTCTGTCTGTCTGTCCGTCTGTCACAGCCAGTTTTCTCCGGATCCACTGAACCGATTCTGTTGAAATTTGGTATACATATGGACTTCTATGACCCAAACACGGACGCGTTACGTAAGTCATTAAATTTTTATTATGGGGGTCACTTTTGGGGGGCAAACTAGAAAATTAAAAAAAAAAAGTTTTTTGAACAATATCGTGTGACATATCAAATGAAAGAGCTTACTGTGAGGGTTTTAATTATATTTTTTTCATAATTTTAAAATAAGTAGTTTTGAAGTTATTCAAGAAATTAGACGAAAAATGACCATTCCCCCCCCCCTTATCTCCGAAACTACTAAGCCTAAAATTTTGAAAAAAATGGAGATAATAGATGTTTACCTAAAGATTACAGGAAAACCTATTAGAAGTCTGTAGTGTTAAAATAACGTGTTAAAAAAATTAAATTCGTTCGGAACCCTTTGAACGCGAGTCCGACTCGCACTTGGCCAGTTTTTAATGATTTTCATTGTTCTCATATGGTGACTTTACCTTCAAATATCTCGGCAACGTGACACTTTAGGGCACCATGTTGCTAACATTTTTTGTTGTTTTAGCAGCTCCCATACAAAAAAGTTCGAACCCCTTTACTTATTTTGATAAGAATTGATAATTGTTGATAATATCATAATATGTCAAATAAACATGACGTAACGATTTTTTTTTTTTACTATAATAATCTACTTTTTGTGACCTAAATATAAAAGTTAAACCTATGCTGTCGCTGACTTATCAAGCTTTCAGTACAATGCTTGATGACCTCAGTAGAGCTTCCGAAAGAGTGGGGCTCAAAATGAACATGGACAAACCAAGATCATGGTAAATACCCATGTAGCACCCACTCCTATCAAAATCGGAAACTCTACACTCGAAGTTGTAGACGAGTACGTCTACCTGGGACAAACGGTCCAGTTAGGTAGGGCTGGCTTGGAGAAAGGTCAATCGTCGAATCCGACTCGGCTGGGCGGCGGCGTTCGGAAACTTGCGTGGTATCTTTTCGTCCCACATACCATAGTGTCTCAAGACGAAAGTCTATGATCTGTGCGTGTTGCCAGTGTTGACATATGGAACTGAAACGTGGTCGCTCACGATGGGCCACATCAGAAGGCTTAAAGTCACTCAAAGGGCAATGGAGAGGGCAATGCTTGGAGTTTCCTTGCGTGATAGAATCAGGAATGATGATATCCGCAAGAGAACCTAGGTAGCTATTTTAAAAGTAATCAAAAATTAAGCATGTAGTAATTAGTAGATTATAGCCACAAAAAAATATAAAATAAAAACGTTTTTAATTTTTTGCTTTTCAGTTTTTGCGGAGGTTTAATTTTTTTTAAGTTGTTATAATTTTTCGGGTTAATATAGGTACACTTCTCATCAGAAAAATCGAAACACCTTGCAAGTTTATGTTTTGTAGAGATTATCAGAGAAATGTGTATATTTAGGAATATGTGTCAAATGTCGTTTAATAGTGAATAATATAAGGTTTTCAAATCCTTTTTTCGTTTTTCGTGGTTTCTTATTTCGTTTAACAAGTAATTTTTACCCTGTATGGGGTATGAAGGAAATTGATAAAACAATAGGTAAATGAAAAAAAAATGCTAAGAAACGTTTATTTAAAAACTTGTATTCTCTCCCGGAGCTCTTATTACTGCATCCATACGGTTCTTCATCGATCGGATGAGAGTCACAATCAAATGTTGTGGCATTCCATTCCTCTTGGATTGCATTTTGCAGCTGGCTAAGTGTTTCTGGGGCAGGATCTCTTGCACGAATTCGTCTCTTTAATTCGTCCCATAGATGTTCAATCGGATTCATGTCCGCGCTTCTTGCTGGCCATTCCATAATGGAGATACCGACTTCGGTAACATAATCTCGTACGACCCTCGCGGTGTGAGCCCTAGCATTGTCGTGCATGAATATGAAACCGTTGCCAATAAAATGTGCATAGGGCATCACGTGAGGCTCAAGACACTGTTCGATGTACCGATGACTGTTTAGTGCGGGCAGACGTGGCCCAGACACAAAGACGCTGACGGTAAGACAGAGTCTTACCGTCAGCGTCTGTTGTTGATTCCTCGAACCGCCACCATAGCTAATCTTTTCTTCAATGCAGCATTGTGCAAAGCGTTCTCCATCTCTTCTGTACACCTTGTTTTTTCCGTCGTTACCATACAGCATAATTATCCACTCAAAAAAAAAGAGCATTTTTTTCCTCTGGAGGTATGACCAAGTTAGGTGCTCACTTGCAAAGATAAGGCGCGCTCTTCGATGTTTTGCAGTTAATTTTGGCCCATTTGCTGGCTTGTGCGGTACCAGTCCACGTTCGTTCCTTTTTTTTTTTTTTTTTTTTTTTTTTATTCTTTAAATTTTAGGGACTTTTATAACGCACAGCGTATGTCAGTCCCATCGTAACCTAATTACAAGATACACATCAAACCAATAAGATCAATGTATCAGGGCCATAAAGTCAAACAACTTTCTCGCATCTTCAGAGCTCGGCTTATTTAATATTTGGTGGAATGTACCTACATCGTTCTTGTTCAACTTCAAAGCCCTGAACAACTCACTTCTATGAACCTCATACCGAACACATTCCATCCGTTCCATCCGTTCGTTCCTTGTTCCACCCTACGTACAACATGAAGCTGCTGCTGTAGTTGAAAAGCATTAAGACGTCGATTTCGTAAAGAAGTTGTTACAATAAATCGAGCATGTCGCTCAGAAGTGACCCGATTCCTGCCAGATCCTGAACGGCGCGTGAATAAACCAGTCTCCCGATAGCTTTTGTAGACTCTATGAACAGACGACAGGCTTAGATGCAATCTTTCAGCCACAACACGCTGACTAAGTCCAGAATCCAGCAAATGCCACCACTTGGGCGGCTTCTGCAGGCGAAGTATCCATATGTTTTAGAAAAAAAACTTTTTCAGACGTCCCAAAGTCACAGTAAATAAATAAAGAACAAAAAGTTTTAAGATAAGCGCTAATTTTTAGTTTTCAAAGGTGAAATGTACCTACTCCAACTTAAACACACATTTGTCACAAAACAATGAATCATTTCATTTATAGGATAAAGAAATGAAATTCTAATTTTGAATTTAGCTTATCGTAATCACTGTAATGGCCAAACTGCCAGCTACACAATCATGTGATTTTTTTTTATGGAATGAAAACTCTTTTGTGTTAAATTAGGACACACCATAAAAACGGAAGTGTTTCGATTTTTCTGATGGAAAATGTATACATATGACACTCACAAATAAAGTAGCTTTCTATTAGTAAAAGAATTTTTGAAATCGGTTCAGTAGATCCAGAGATCCCCCTACGACCTCACAAACTTTACCTCTATATTATAAGTATAGGTTAAGTAAAAAATCGTCTGTATTTATATTATTATTGACCTCTTTTTCAGGCTATCATCTAGAGCGGAAAAAGGATCAGAGTGCGCGAAATGCGGTCTCAAATGTGGGATATGCTGCTTCTATTGTCTCGAGAAGTTCATTCGTTACTTGAACCATAATGCCTACACTATTATTACTATTGAGAGATGCCACTTTTGCAAGGCTGCTGGGAAGGTACGTGTACAACTTACAACTACTAGTAATTTTGAAATCGATCGAATGCGGCGAAATCCGTAATAGCGCGTTTACATTAAATCGGTCACCGAATACGGCTACCGTATTCGCTTAAGTTGTCGGTTTATCGGGTTTTGAAAACGGTTTGGGGCCGAATACGGCTAACCGAGAACCCGTTTACACTAGTCGGTGACCGAATACGGGCTGCAACCGAATCGGTCAAAACGACCTAATGTAAATGAGCCATTAGTTGCTTTCGGTTGGTTATTGTGGTAACCTACAGATACAGTGTAAGCATACAATATGGGGGAACTGTCTTAATGTAAAACTTACGTCGTTCAAAAAATTCTGGCACTCGGACTAATACGAATAAATTACTTTGATTTTGATTTGCGGTGATGAAGTCAATAGCAAAAGGTACCTAGCTTTGTTCCAATTCTAAATTTGATAGACCACATTTATACATGAGATACAGAGGAAGCGCAATACAATATAAATAGGTACGCAAGCCATCAAGGGCCGCCATACATCGATAATAATCTTCTGCAAAGGCTTGAAGGTCATCCCATAGATAGAAAGAAGGCCACCTTAGTTTTACTGTATAACAATTTGTTAGGTCAATATAGTCTATTGCCAAGTAACTAGAACGGTTACTCAGCATGTTATGGGTACTAACTATTATTCAGACAGACGTCTGTAAGTTTGTTTATCAATATCTTAGTAACGGAAGTTTTATATTATTCTAATATATAAAATTCTTCCGTTACGTGGCTGACAGGCCACGCGCAGCCGAAACGATGTAAATGAGTTTCTGACGATTTGCGAATTTGACATTTTGCGACGGTGTCTGCCGATCTAACAGTAGGTATGCTTGTCTGACTTTTGCGTATATGTGACGCCAGCCGCCGAAACCACTGGTCGTAGAAAGCTGAAATTTCGCATGTAGTCACCTTGGGGAGCTCTAAGAGAGGATTTCCCGAAATTCCTACGGGAACGGGGTATGCGCGTACGAAGTCGCTGGCAAAAGCTAGTCATTTATATTTTTTTGCAATATGTTGTTGCGTGAGAATGTTTACACCTATTAAATTCATTAAGTATATTACGATATTGTTAGACAGAAGGTCACTTCGCAAGAGGAAAACTGATGTGACTAAGTACCACTTATTTTTCTTGATTGAACCAGATTTTTCCCTTGTTGTGAAAAAAATTAAATAAAGAATGCAATCAATATTTACATTTCTTATAGTTTTATGCTACTAATACCTAAGCAGTAAAACACATTAGGTACATTTAAAATTTTCGAAAATGAATATTATAATTTGATTCAATTTTAGAGTTTGTGAATAATGGTATAAAATCGACTAAATAAAACTATACTTAACTGGTATTTATTATCATCAAACTAGGTATTCTTTTTTAAAATATACGTGTAACAGAATAAACGCAACACCTCTTAAGGGGCCATTGTACTCATCATTATGAACAACTTTTACCACGGGACCAATCCCGAAATCGGGAAAAAATTATCAGCTGTTCAGTACATTTTGTCGAGTTGGCGCACAAAAATGTATGTGGCTGTCGATTTTTTTTTTCGCGATTTCACTGTTGGTCCCATACTAAAAGTTTTTCATAATGATGAGTTCAATGAACCCTTAAGAGGTATTGCGTTTATTCTGTTACAGGTTGTATATGAAAATAAGCTAACGCCTTTATTTTTTTCAACGTTAAAATAGTGCTCAGTAATATCTACGGCAAATGTGAAGAAAGCCATCCCTACACAACTTCTTGACAACAATTTATATTTGTGATGGTCTAATTAAAAAAAACGCGGGAGGGCCAATTGCGATATAAATAACAATGCTCCTTAACATTTCAGGCATTCAGCACAATAGTGAACAACGCTCTGCAAGTGGCCACAATAAACAGCGTGGGCGACTTCATACTGTTCCTCGGCAAGTGCATCGTGACGGCAGTCACCGGCATCATTGGTCTCCTACTCCTCAAACGCAACAAAGAACTGCACTTCTTTGCTGTCCCAACACTAGTGATATGCATTTACTCGTTCTTCATTGCACACTGTATTCTTTCTCTTTACGAGGTTTGTTCCTATTTTTTTGTTTGAAATAATTTGTTCTGTTTATTTTTGTGTTCTTCCGAATATAATTTACGCAGAAAATAGTAAACTTTCTATCAACGTAGTTCATTACTAAACGCACATGCAACATAAGTCATAAGGTTTCGTGCACGTTTAATAATGTACTAAGTTACTACCGATAACAAAAAACATTTATTAATGTTGTAAGACTATTTAAATTTTCTTTTACAGATGGTAGTTGATTCCCTGTTCCTCTGCGTTTGCGAGGACCGCAATATGAACGGTAACGATGGCCGGTGGAAGAACACGCGTCTAGCGGAACTCGGCGGCCATAAACAAGAGAAATACGACGAGCAAGATGGCGCTGAATTGCAGGATGTGCCAGACAAGTACTGAAGCTCGAAGCCTGTTACTTGGGGCTTATGCATGTCCGTTCAGTGCCTTATAGTGGTTACAGGCTGCAGATTATTCCTATGTAATTTATTATTGCTTTATTTGGTGTTGTAAAGATCCATACGCACTTGCGATTAACCGCATTCCCAGTTTCCTGAGTCGACTTTCAAGGCCGTTGTTCCTTTGCACAAAAAGAATGATTATTTTATTGATCGATGGGCCAAATTAAAACCACCTAATGCAAGCAGCATGCTGTGCGTGGTTAGCCGGAAGTGCGAACAGAAAAGTGTTTTGAATGATACTAACAGAAGAGAACTAGAGCTTTGATCGTTGCATAGAATCTTTAATGGAAAATGTGGTGGAAGCTTTCAACTTTTGTCTTAATAACCCTATTCTAACAGGAATGCTCATATTAACTTTATTATTCTATTTTGTCTATTGCCTTAGAATAATTAATGTCCGTGCTTGATATAGGTACAAATGGTGTTTTTTTTTTTTCAAAACAAATGTTGGTTTGGTATTAGGCATTTAGGCCCTCATTTTGTGTGACAGTGAAAAATTACAGCTTACAACCAGGTCAGTTGATTAGTTGACCTTTTCGAAAGGTCACCATGGTTTAGATATCGATCGACCTAAAATCTACAATATTGATTTGTCCAATACTACAGAATAAGTTTTCCTTTCTGAAGATGACAATTTATTTATAATATTTTGTTTGATGAACACAATCAGTTGAATAAAACATCTATTTTATTTTCAGGTGAAACAGGCCGCCTTTATTATATTAAGAAGAAACGTACGCTTTTACTCAGAATCAGTAATGCATTTTTTTTATTTATTATTGAAATAATATAAGCACATTGACACCTGATCTAAAGCATGATATGTGTGAATCACTTTTTGTAACTTATCATATAACCTACGACGGTGCAATGTTAGTTGGTATAAGAAAGAAGTCATGGTTTTCCGTGTTTTCAAATAATATTTTTCTAATAAAAAATCTCGATTGCTTATATTGAATTATAATACTAAGTATGTTTTATGAATGTTTACATAATTTTAGAAATGTTTATGATAAGCACTAGAAATGTTATTTTTGTGTAATTTTGCAACTACGTGTTTATAGTGTGACAATGACTTTTTTAATCATGTAAAATTAAATGCAGAAACCAGAAACTGTTTTGATGGATATGCTGGTTTGAAAAGGAAAATATCCAGATAATCTTTCTAAAAATAGAAATCTCACATATTGTAACCTCAAATGCTGATGAAAGTATATATGCCGACTGACAGGCTGAATTTAAACTATTAATTACATTGCACAATAACTAAAAACTGCAAGACAGCTAGTGGAACAATTGTTGTGATCCATTTTTCTGCCAGCAGGGTTATATTGCACTTTGCAGTGCTAAGTGTTTTATCTAATTAGGTACCAACAAAATATTTTCCATAGAATCTGATTATAGAATTTCAAAAAAAGCTTGCAAATAAACTAAAAGCTTTAGTGTTTACTTTAAGCCTAATTTCAAGTACAATTTTATATATTTTTTATATTTTTTTTACACTTTTTTATTATGCTAAGTGATGTTAGTTGATACAAATGTTTTTAATTTTTACTTTCAGACAAATGTTATATGCACAGATTTTTATTCATTCCAGTTTTTCCAGAATTTCATAGAGGTGCTCAATTTTTTAATCTAGTTTAAATCTTTTTAATGAATGTATTAATCAAGAGAGCATAATTTGATGTCAAGGCGAATCTTTGTAAGCATAATATTGCATAATAAAATATAATTATTATTTTATAATTATAATTACTTACCGTCCATATTTAAAAAAAGTCTTGTGTAGCTTTTTAATTGTATGTATAAGAGACGGAACTGTAATCATACGTATTATTTTTGGAATCTCTAACCAAATTATCTTAGAGTGGGACTATCAGATAATTATAAAGTAATGATCTCCATTCTATTTTAGTAATAGCATAATGAAATAGAACAGCGTATATGTTTATTTTATAAAACTTGCTGCTGTTTCATTTAGTTACTCATTTACATTTTATATTACTTGTAATATGCAATCAAATAAAACTAAAAATATGCAATGTTTTATTGAACACTACTTATATAGCAGTAATTTGTTAATGTTACCTCAACCTAGCTCTTCCATAATTCAGAAATAAAGCATTCAGAGAATCATCCATAAAAATAAAGTATATAAAATAAAAATCAATTGTGTGAAAAATAAATTTTATTATTACGATTTGACAGGTTTTTTCTTTTTGAACTGCTTCCTCTTCTTGATTTGATCAGATATTGCCTTACTCTTAGCTTTAAGTTGCTTGCGTCTGATTGTTTTGTCTGGATTTTTTTTAGATTTCTTCATCAACATGCTAAATGCTGGCTTTTTAGCTTCATTCTCACTTTCTTGTTCTTCTTCGATTGAGTTTTCTTGTTCTTCTATCTCTCCTGTAAAGCACAGACAACAAACAAATTAAAATAATGTTATAACATACTAGCCGACCCGTGCCATTTTAGTCGTCTTACAAAGGCTGCCTACATAATGTTCCCGACATAAACTACCTCTAACCGCGATTGTATTTCAAAATAATTCATTAAGATAATAGGTACAATAAAAATAAATAATGCATTAGAATTATAAAACACCCTGTTTATAACGTTCACGTATCAAAATAATGTCGCCGTTTCATTCCGCGCTGTCCTTGGATTACAAGGCTCGGACTGCCCTCGCTCTTCGATGTTTCAAACTACGTCATCTAGTTATGGTAATTAATGTTTTAATTTTTTTAATTAATAATAGGGAATATGCATGCGATTTTTTATGTGCAAAATTAAACACTTATTGGCTCAAATAAACAATAATAAAATTATTTTTAAATACCTTCATCAGCGATGTTTTATTTAAATTCTATTTTCACTGTCGCAGATAAACTAATAATATACTTTTTTTAATGAGTGTGTTAGAAGTCCTTAGATAGATGACGTGGGCTGCTGTTGTAAGACAGCTAAAATGGTACCATGTATAGCTTATGACACTCACAAATTCGGTTCAGTAGATCCTGAGATTACCCCCTACAGCCTCACAAACTTTACCTCATTATAATATTGGTATAGATTGTTTGAACTTTACACACATATATAAACCTAATTTACCTTTGACAACAACTTCTTGAGCCTTCTCCATGGGATCACCTTTGAAGAAGTCAGCTCCCTCAATATCAGGATAACCAGTCTCTGGCTTGGTAGCTTCATAAACAGCTTTCTTCTCAATTCTCCTTTCATATTTGCTGCCAGCTTTTTTGGATGCAGCTTGTCTCAATTTTGCAGGGCTAATATATTTAGCGTTTTCCCATAATGTTGCACCACCAAATGACCCAGAAAATATTTTTACCTGAAAAGATGGCAAAAAGTTTATTAGTCTGTTTTGGGTTTTTGGCTCTTCCACTTTTCTAGATTTAAATCAACCATAATTCAATCTTTCTATACATACAGGGTTTAACACAAATCTTGGTCCAATTTCAGCCAAAGCTCCATCTTCAGACAGAATTTGATAGTTTCTGAACCAAATTCTGTTATCAAGGATCATGAAGGTATACACATGGTCAAAGAATGGTTGACTCTTGGGATGGTGGTAAGGAACACCAAATGTCTGAATGAGTAATTCTTTTAGCAGAGCATAATGTGGATCTTTTGTGAATTGCGGGTCAAATGACAAAAGTGGCCGGGATCCTCTCAGGCAGTTTCCAGTCATTTTTAATTCACCCATTGTGTAGACTGAAATGAAGTAAACAAAAATATAGATTCAAAACACTATGCAGTAGAACCAAGTAAAGTAACACTTTTACAAACAGAAAACAACATACTATTTTCAACCAGGAATTTGACACTTGGTCCATTTGGTATATTAGCCATCCACATATAGAGATCTCTCATCTTTCTGCCTTCAAAGAGTATGCATTTGTTGCAATTCTTCATTTCACTGATTTCATTGACAACATACAAGTTCTTACTCCTCTCCATCTTTGATTCTGTCTTATGATGTGGCATTATTTTCTTAATGTCTTCCATCAAATGCCGATGACGGTGGTTAATCCCACGTGCGGCGAAGACTAAAACTCTTTGCCTATTGATCCATTTTACCTGTAAAAGAATATTTTAAGGTTATTTTTAAATTTCTAAAGTGTAAGACATTGGAATAATAATCCATTTAGAAAAATCTAGCTATTCTACAAAACAAAAAGTACAAAGTGACTTAAAAGATATTTCACAAAATAAATGCCATTAAAAATGTAACCTGTCTTGGTGCCGGATCATCGGACATTCGAACAGGTGGCAAAGTCACTTCATTTTGGTCATCTTTCTTATTTTGAAGCACTACATGTACTTTTTTCTTTCCACTTTTTGACTTAATTTTCACCATTTTTATGAATTACAAACACGTGTCAAACTTAAAACACGAAAGAAACACCTAACGCTGTACGGCGAGCGACATGGACGTATGATAGATAATGTCACAATGTCTATTGTCATTGTCAAAAGTCAGTTCGACGGAATTGTCAGTGTCAACACTGAAATAGGGGTGGAGTTAATTATTATTATATCGAAATCGATTCTAAAATCGACTATTTCTTCTTGGGAACTTTAATTTTTATTTTTAGAAGATTTCGACCGGAGTATTTTGATGTCAAGAAATGGTATGATTGTGTTTTACTGATTCCATAAATATTGATTTTATGACGTCATTTTGATTTGTAGTGAATGTTTTCATCATGATCCTCAATAGTTCACCGTCGTTTTGACTGCAAAATCAAGCCATAAATGGATGTTAGGATTTATTGAGTAGTTTGTTATTCTTTGGTAGTTTCCATTTGCTTTTAGTTCGTAAGGAATAGCATAATGTTAGATAGGTACCTATAGCAGCCTAGATCGAACTACGTTCTGCACTCCACTATGTATAGCCAAAGTTACGTAACGTTTGTTATCGAATGGATTTTACCTCGACGCGAACGAATAATGAATAAAATAATGATTTAAATATTCTATTGAACTCTAAATTATGGAAAAGGTTTATTTATTCTCTACTAAACATACTGATGCTACCAATTAGTCCACCATTGGGATTAAATTATACCTAAATAATAAGATTGCAGCATTCTAACTGGAAAATCATTCACTATCTATCAGTATCATTTTTTATTTGGTGTAAGACACTACTGTCGCTGTGTTTAGTAAATAAAGACGTTAAAATAATCTTTTAACATGATTAAATCATTAACGTCGTTTGTGAAGATAATTAGTAAGAATAATGTTTTGGAACAAGTAAGATATGCATCACAAGCTCTACCACAACTGTCTTCGGTAAGGAACAATTTAGTACATACAACTACATTACGTGTGCCAGGTTTATTGTTATTCTGAGAGTCACTCACGAACTATTCATATCAAACTACGAGTTTTCTTACCCAAGGATCAACTTACGCTTTTTTCGGAAAGAGGACAACAGTCGCGGAAGAGTGTCGTTGTCGTTTGTCCTTTAATGAATTCTGTGAACATAAAATATGTACGGTACGGTAACGATTCTGGTCACACTTATACAGTTCTGCTTCTATCAGCAGCGTACAGCGTCGTAAGAATGAGGCGCTGAATCCGCTGCGAAGACGGTAAGACGTCCGTGACTAGAAGTCCGAAGTATCACCGACACCAATCGCTTCCATATTTTTGGTAAATAATTAGTACTCAATTGGTACTAATTAGTGCTCGAACAATAAAATTGGTACCTGCGTAGTTTTCGAGAAAACTACGCACTTTGAAGGTAGACTGGCGGTAGTCACGCTCATTACTCATTTAGTATCGTGCTCGTAAAATGGACAGTTCTATGTGCGATATTTTTATCGTTTGGCTTTTTTTGTGAAGAAATAGATAAAAATAAACGTAAAAAATTAAAACGCAAACGACAGTGGGTTGACCCAGTACAGGTACTTACAGTCAAGTTCGAAGGATTGAGAATTTATCTCTCTCTAACAATTCTGCGAACTTTAGACTCATAAAACTAGAAGCTAGTCTCACATATTAATAGAATTATTTTTTCTTGGCAATTTGTTCCAAGAGATTACTCTTCGATCTAGCTCTTGGACTATACCTACCTTAAAAATTTAACTCATTATATCTTCTAAACTAAGATCCGACTAGATCTGACACTTGGCGAAAAGTTGCGACTAATTAGCGACTAAATTTGGGAGAGAAAACAGACCTTCGCTAGATGCCCTAGCTTTTGAGATTCAAATGGACCAAGCTGGGGTAGGCGCACCCGCGCACCCAAGATCGGCCACCTATAAACCCTTATAACTTTTGAATCAGTGACCGACTAATTCTGATATTTGGCGACTAATTAGCGACATTTTTTTTATGTTATCAAAATTAAAATCACTGATGGTGGCCATGCCAATGACAGTCACACAAGGAGTCGAGAACCATTCGTGTACAGCGCTGTTCCGCCGCGTTCGAAGCTGAATGCGGCGGAACAGCGCTGAACGCGGCAGAACAGTGCTGAACTCTATCTATAGCACTCGCATGATAATAACACATTTATCCTCATTTTATACTTGTTTGCCGCCAAAGCTGAATTGACGCGGAAAGCTGAATGGATGCGTACGCATCTCCATACAAAATCGTTGTTTTCTATGGGCATAAGCTGAATAAGTGTAAGTAGTCCCTTAATGCCATCACTATTGTCATCGTCCTGCTGCCTTTAAGCTCGTAGCCAGTGTGTCAGTAGATAGTGGCGCCGTTTTCGGGATCACCCAGTAAGTGGGTGAGATGTGGTCCTACGCTGTCTGATTTCTGCCCCTTGACTTTTTAGGAAAAATACAACATACAAAGAAAAACGTTTGGCATGATAGAGCCATCAGATGTTGGTTATTTCCGGTCCATTCTTGGAGAAGAACGAGTGTTGACAGACGAAAGTGATGTATTACCATATAACATTGACTGGATAAAGAATTGTAGAGGTACTGTAAACATTACGTTCCGTAATAAGAATATCAGGCATTGATTAAAAAAAACACTTACTTTTCGTATGTTTTCTTTTGTACTAATACGAATGTCACGAATAGATAGGTGCATAATAATAAATAATACAATCGTATGTATCAGACGAGTTAGATAATTGATAAAAATTTCAGGACAATCAAAGGTGGTATTAAAACCTCGGAGCACAGAGGAGGTTTCTACAATCCTGAAGTATTGTAATGAGAAGCGATTGGCGATATGTCCTCAGGGGGGCAACACTGGACTCGTCGGTGGCTCGGTGCCGGTGTTCGATGAGATCGTCATCAGTTTTGCACTCATGAACAAAATCGTCACCCTTGATGATCTCTCAGGTTAATATTTAGGTACTTACCTACGAATAGTTTTCATACGATACAAAGATTATCCGCATCACTCACAATAACGTCCCACCCATCGTCCGAACTTATTTTATCTGACCTTTGGATCGCTGGTTCGATTCCCGAGTGAATATTTTTTATGCTCGTTTAGTCGGCTGTCGACTGTAAGTATAAAAAAATATCGTAGTCAATACCTACACAAACTTTTGTCAAGTAACCAAGGCATTATACAACAACGTTTACGCGTTGCTCGATTGCATTGCATTTACTTGGTTGGCTAATGAATTCGTAACCATTATTTGTATAAATAGACCTCTGAGCTATGAGCATGTTGAGCATAACTAAGTAAACTTTCTTCGATCCTGTCTGTACTGCCATTTTTTTCCAGTGTTAAACAGTCAGGTACTGATTGAAAGGGACTGTATTATTTTATCCGCTACAATCTCAAAATAACTTGCAGGGGCCTTAGTTTGTGAAGCAGGTTGTATTCTGGAGAATCTGGACAACTATGTACGCGAACGAGGTCTCATTATGCCACTGGACCTGGGTGCTAAAGGTACCTGCCACATCGGTGGTAACACCAGCACGAATGCAGGAGGACTGAGGTTACTGCGATATGGTAACCTGCATGGATCTGTCTTAGGAATTGAGGCAGTAAGTTTAAAAAAAATCGCAAAATTTTACTTGGAGTTTCTGTATGAATAACAGTGATAAATATTAGATGGTATATAGATGAACCTGTGACCCCGAAAAACATGCATAATAATATCTGTCAATGCAATGTTCAAATTATTCTATTTATACCTATATTTTGTTTTATATCCTCTTTTTCTGTAGGTACCTAGGTAGTAGGTATTTAAACAGAGGGCCTAGCACGAATATTTTGACGAAAAATATATAAAAATTAATTAATTATTATTAATATCTAATTCAAATAAATATTATGTGCGAATTGTGCGATACGAGTATTGCAGATATGGTAAAATTTTACGTTACGTTACTATACGTCAAAAATATTCGTGCTACTAGGCCCTCTAAATATTCTTGTATAAGTACCTAAGTCAATAATTCCGCAGGTAGTATACCTAAAACACGTGATTTTGTATCTCGTCACGTCTAAAATAAGACAGGTAGGTAGCCTAGCCATTTGTTTGGAGTTGTTCAAAAACTTTTTACAAAAAAAATGCAACCGAATTCCAATTATAAAACAAGCTTTTTTATTTGGAAGTCGGTTGTCTTTTTTTGCAGTTTTTTTTATTTTTAACTTTTTAGTGGTACCCCTCACCTAAAAATATCACTGTGGAAAATCGCAGGAAAGCAAAATACGCAATTTCGTTCACGTGGAACTTTGATGACAAAAAACCCAGCTATTTTGATTTAAAAGCCAAACTTTCTAACAGATTTTGATAAAAATTCTATGGGACCAATCGGGAAGTATAATATCCTTTCAGACAAAATAAGAATTTTTCAAGTCAGCTCATAAATGACGGAGTTATGAGGTAACAAACATAAAAAAGAGCGGTCAAGAGCGGTCAGGAGGATTCTGAACGATTTTTTTTATTTTACATTTTATTTTAACACTATAGACATCTTATTGTTTTCCTGTAATCTATAGGTACATATATAGACTTCTATGACCCAAACACGGACGCGTTACGTAAATTATTAAATTTTTAGTACGGGGTCACTTTAGTGGATCAAATTAGAAAATTAAAAAAAAAAGTTTTTTGAACAATATCGTGTGACATAAGTATCAAATGAAAGGGCTTACTGAGAGTTTTTTAATTATATTTTTTTCATAATTTTAAAATAAATGGTTTTGAAGTTATTCAAGAAATTAGACGAAAAATTACCATTCAAAATTTTAGGCTCAATACTTTCGGAGATAAGGAACTATTTAGTAGTTCGTTATCTAAAACCTCAATTGGAAAAATCGTTTCTATCTTAATATTGAAGTTGTCTCTGTATTTCTAGTCGCTCACTTAATACTTTAGTCGCACGGCTAGAATTTTAATATCTGAAATGGATTCATCACAACCCATTTTTTGTAAGCTCGTTCTGGATTTTATTATTAATCAATATTCGTCGTCAGTTTAGTTAATTTTTCGCTTACTCAAATTCATACCGCTCAAGTTATTAAAACAATATCTCATCAACAGTCGCTAAGTATTTTTTTATTCGATCGTTTTATAATTCCCCAAAATTTAATAGCTTTTGATTTTGTGGGTCGATTTTGATGAAGTAAACGCTAAATGTTACTCGGGATAACACTTAATTTTTTACGTACTAAGATTTTGAATTCAATCAGTGATTGATTACGTACTTTAAATAAAGACTATTATTTTCATGATTTAATTGCAAAAGTTTAGTTTTTAGACTTTTCCCTATATCTGTAGTATAAGACGGTATTACTTGCCAAATTTCATAGTTCTAGGTCAACGGGAAATACCCTATGAGTTTTGATTTCCTTGAACGTGTCGAAATATTCGTTTTTTGCGGCATAAACGTCCCTATCTTTTTTTTGTTAACTTATAACTACGATTTTTTCACAGCATCAAGGGACCGTAGACCTGAGTATATGGTTTAAATTCCATTCGATACCTCCACGCGTTCCCGAGATAAAAGGTCTTAACAGACAGACGGACGGACAACAAAGTGATCCCATAAGGGATCCGTTTTTTCCTTTTGCGGAACCCTAAAAATTTTTCCTAATGATGAGTACAATAACCCCTTAAGAGGTATTGTGTTTATTCTGTTGCACGTTTTATAGGTAGTAGGTATTATAGAAGGATATGCGTGCTTTCATAACAGGTTTGGTGCTTTGTCTACAAGCCCCACACATAACCCGTTTTATCCAAATCTGAGCGAGAGATAGCCGTCGTCTGTTTTCATTGCCCTATCTCTGCATCAATAAACATAACTAGATAACTATCTATGCTGGTTTGTACCCATGTTCTTACGGAAATGTATCTACTAAATCATGTAAATAGGAATGACGTGATTTACTTCAATAATAATAGTTTTGTTACTGATAAAATCATGCATGTTGTAAATAAGTCTATAGGTACTATGTTGTTGTTGTATATTCATCGTTACTAGTTAGGTTGAATCTTAACTTTTAAGATTGGAACAGTTTGCGAGTCCCAGTTCTTTTCCACTAGCGCGGATATAATTCGTATCTATACTAATATATAAAGCTTAAGAGTTTGTTTGTTTGCTTGAACGCGCTAATCTCGAGAACTACTGGTCCGATTTGAAAAATTCTTTCAGTGTTAGATAGCCTATTTATCGAGGAAGGCTATAGGCTATATATCATCACGCTAAGACCAATAGAAGCGGAGCAGTAATGAAAATTGTGACGCAGACGAAGTTGCGCGGGTCAGCTAGTACTAATATGTAAAGCTGAACAGTTTGTTTGTTTGTTTGCTTGAACGCGCTAATCTCAGGAACTACTGGTCCGATTTGAAAAATTCTTCCAGTGTTACATAGCCCATTTATCGCGGAAGGCT